>JAECXS010000002.1:28220000-28820000 GCA_018153105.1 Drosophila rufa
GACTTGGCATCGATGTATCTAGCTGGGATACAATATTGATTGCCATTATCAAGCAAAAATTAGATTTTGCAACTAGAGCCCTATACGAACAGTCGTTAAATGGGTCTCGAGAGCTGCAAAGTCTGGACACAATGGTCAGCTTCCTGGATCAACGAATTCGTGTGCTGGAGACAGGAAAAAGAGGCCAACAGGCAAAAAGGGAGCAAAAAGGACCTACATGTACTTCTGCCAGCGCTGGAAAGGTATCAAACTGTCCGTTTTGCAAAAGGAATCATTTGCTTTACAGATGCGATGACTTCCGCAACAAAACAGTATCCGATCGACTCAATTGGGTGCAAAAACAACGGTTGTGTGTCAACTGCTTCAGCAGTGACCACAAGGATCACAAATAAATTTGATTTCTGAACGAATGGCGTCAATGCTATCGCTAAAACTCCACGGTACTTCACTACGTATCGAGGGAATTGGAGGTAATCCAAAAACAAGTAGAGCCAGAGTAAATGTTCTAATGAAATCAATGCATAATGACTTTACTCAACAAGTTGAAGCTTTTGTGTTACCACACATCATAGCTGATCAACCGGCCCACCAGTTAAATTCTACACATCTGCAAATCCCATGCAACATTGCCTTAGCCGATCCAAACTTCGATAAGCCAGGAAAGATTGACATGCTTATCGGAGCCGAGCACTACTATTCGTTGCTACTACCGAACCAGACTCTAGCTGGGATACAATATTGATTGCCATTATCAAGCAAAAATTAGATTTTGCAACTAGAGCCCTATACGAACAGTCGTTAAATGGGTCTCGAGAGCTGCAAAGTCTGGACACAATGGTCAGCTTCCTGGATCAACGAATTCGTGTGCTGGAGACAGGAAAAAGAGGCCAACAGGCAAAAAGGGAGCAAAAAGGACCTACATGTACTTCTGCCAGCGCTGGAAAGGTATCAAACTGTCCGTTTTGCAAAAGGAATCATTTGCTTTACAGATGCGATGACTTCAGCAACAAAACAGTATCCGATCGACTCAATTGGGTGCAAAAACAACGGTTGTGTGTCAACTGCTTCAATTTTTAAATGCGACAAAAAACACAATACATTGCTGCATCTTGAAACCACATCAGGTGCAGCAACTGAGCAACAATCGCTTACTCTAGGTGCAGCAAGCAACAAAAGTTACAACCTACTCGCCACCGTCAAAGTGACAGTAAAAGCAAGCAATGGTCAGGTTGCGACCTTCAGAGCTCTGCTTGATTCAGGATCACAAATAAATTTGATTTCTGAACGAATGGCGTCAATGCTATCGCTAAAACTCCACGGTACTTCACTACGTATCGAGGGAATTGGAGGTAATCCAAAAACAAGTAGAGCCAGAGTAAATGTTCTAATGAAATCAATGCATAATGACTTTACTCAACAAGTTGAAGCTTTTGTGTTACCACACATCATAGCTGATCAACCGGCCCACCAGTTAAATTCTACACATCTGCAAATCCCATGCAACATTGCCTTAGCCGATCCAAACTTCGATAAGCCAGGAAAGATTGACATGCTTATCGGAGCCGAGCACTACTATTCGTTGCTACTACCGAACCAGACTCTATTAAAGCCAGGAGGCCCAATTCTTCAAAATACAAAACTTGGATGGATTGTCGCCGGAAAAGTTTCTACGGAGCACAACTCAGCTGCAATTTGTGCAGCTGCAGCCACAGATGAAGAAATTGATACGTTGTTGGAACGTTTCTGGACTCTAGAAACTCTAGAAACTGAAGAAAAGCATCAATCACCGATAGAGGCTCACTGCGAAAAACATTTCGTAGGAAATCTCCAGGTTGCAGCAGATGGAAAATTTATTGTAAAACTCCCATTTTCTGAACAATCTTCAGCCCTGGGGGCATCACAAAAAACTGCAACAAACAGATTCTTGGCACTGGAGCGGAGAATTTCACCTGAAATCTGGAAAGGGTACGTGGACTTTATGGAGGAGTATGAAAGACTCGGACATATGAAACAAGTGCATCCCTCAAACATACCCGAGGATCACTATTTTATCCCACATCACTGTGTGCTTAAACCTGAAAGCAGCACAACAAAACTACGGGTAGTATTTGATGCTTCCTGTAAAACCACAAGCAATAAATCTTTGAATGATATATTGCATGCTGGACCCACTGTCCAGAGCGAGCTATTTGCAATCTTGCTACGCTTCCGCACTCACAAATACGTGTTCACAGCAGACATAGAGAAAATGTATAGGCAAGTGTGGATACACCCTGATGATCAGTTTCATCAATTAATCGTCTGGAGAAAGAATCCGTCTGACGACCTAAAGTATTACCGACTCAAAACCGTTACCTACGGTACAACGGCAGCCCCATTCCTAGCTACAAAATGCTTGGATTATTTGGCCGAGAAGGTCAATAAAAAACTACCACTTGGATCATCCATACTAAAGCATGATTTCTACGTCGACGACTGCCTCAGTGGAGCAGACAGTATTCCGGAAGCAGTTCAAATTCAACGAGAACTAAACCAAATATTGTTGCCATCCGGATTTAAGCTCCGAAAATGGTGCTCAAACAACGAACAAGTTTTAACAGAAATTCCTAAGGAAGACATTGTCAACAATGTAAAGCTAGACGAAACACTAAAACACTACAGTGTGAAGACGTTGGGTCTTCTATGGATACCACAAAAGGATCAACTATGTGGGCGATCCCAAAAGAGCGAAGCTTCAACTATCACCAAACGAGTTGTAAGCTCCGAATCTGCACAGATATTCGACCCACTAGGACTATTTGCCCCTGTTGTAGTGAAGGCAAAAATTTTTATGCAAACTCTGTGGGGACTGAACCTGGGTTGGGACGATGAACTCCCACACCACCTCCAGGATGATTGGAGGAAATATCGCTCTGATTTGCAATCATTGAATACTATGCAAATCCCGAGGCATATCTTTGATGGAAAAGTGCCGATTACTCAAGAAATCCACACGTTCGTCGATGCGTCAGAGCGAGCGTACGGAGCTGCAGTTTATATACGAGCCACTTACAAAAATAATCAAGTGTCTGTCCGGCTCCTGTGCTCCAAATCCAGAGTGGCACCAGCAGCAAAAGAAACGTTACCTCGGCTGGAACTATGCGCTGCGGTATTGGGCGCTGAACTGACCCACAGAGTGAGGAAGGATTTACGCCTGTCTAGTGAAAGGGCATCTGGGTACTTCTGGACTGACTCAACTATGGTTCTGTCCTGGATAAACGCATCAGCGTCAACATACCACACGTTCGTTGCAAATCGGATCGCTAAAATCCAAGCTGTATCTGACCAATCTCAATGGCGTCATGTCTCATCAGCAAATAACCCGGCAGACGTACTATCAAGAGGAATTGCCGCCAGCAAATTAGCGGAACATAACCTCTGGCTATATGGACCGCTCTTTCTACACGGTTCCTGTGACAAGTGGGCCAAGATACCAACCATCGTTCCCAGCGATCTAGAACGGCGGTCAAAACAAGTGAGCCTGCCAACATGTCATGATCAGATTGGAGAAGAACTCTACAATTGCAACCATGGCAACTCCTTTCATAAGCTGCAACGTATTGTAGCATATATGATGCGATTCTGTAACAAAAGGAACAGAACCACTACAACCACACTGTGTGTCGGTGAGTTGACTCGTGCAAAGATTATCATCTTTCGCACCATTCAGCAGATTGATTTCGCTGTTGAATACAAACAGCTTCTTAACCACAAGACCGTAGACAAAAAGAGCTCAATCATCGCCCTATCTCCTATACTTGGAAGGGACGGACTTATAAGAGTCGGAGGTAGATTAGAAGAATCTCAACTTCCATATGACTCCATATGACCAAATCCTGCTTCCTTACAATGATCCAATTGTGAGGATGCTATTGCGGGAGATGCATGAAGAGAACATGCATTGTGGAGCGCAATCACTACGAGCCATTGCCAGACAGCAATACTGGATTGTCAATGATAAAACAATGGCAAGAAGCATTATACACTGCTGTGTCAAATGTACGAGGGCACGACCAAAACTAATGCAACAAATTATGGGCAACCTTCCAGCGGACCGAGTAACACAGGCGCGGCCATTCTTCAACTCTGGTGTTGATTACTGTGGGCCCATTTGGATTCATCACAAGATCCGTGGGAAAAGACCAGACAAGGCCTATATAGCAGTGTTTTGCTGTTTCGCCACAAAGGCAGTGCATCTGGAATTAGTCAGTGATTTGACGACGGATGCATTCTTAGCCGCTCTTCGACGATTTTTGAGTCGACGCGGTAAATGCCAGACCATTCACTGCGATAACGCAACAAATTTCATCGGTGCCAACAACCAATTGAAGACCTTAGAAGAAGCAATATTTTCGGATAAGGCCCAGGCTCAAATTATCCACAATTGCAACAAATCGCAGGTGGAATTCAAGTTCATACCGCCCCGAGCGCCATCATTTGGCGGCCTGTGGGAAGCTGCAGTAAAATCAGCAAAACGACTACTGGTATCAGTCACAGCCACATCGTCGTTAACATTTGAGGAGCTCAACACTGTGATCATTGAAGTTGAAGCAATCCTCAATTCACGGCCACTTACCCCCAATGTCATCAGACCCGACTGATACATCAGCCCTTACTCCAGGGCACTTTCTGATTGGTGAGCCATTGACAGCTCCTCCCGATGTGAACCTAGCCTCACCCGGAAAAACATTGGTGAAGAGATGGGAACTAGTATCCAGATTAAAGCAAGCATTCTGGAATCAGTGGTCCATGGAGTACCTACAAGAACTTCAAATGCGTACCAAATGGAAAACCATGTCGCAGAATGTTGAAGAAGGACTACTAGTTCTCGTAAAGGAAGACAACGTGCCGGTGATGAGTTGGCCATTGGAAGGATAGTAAAGACTTATCCTGGCAAGGACAACCACGTCCGGGTAGTAGACGTTAAAACTGCCTCCGGCGTATACAAACGCGCAGTTACTCGGCTTGCTCCGCTTCTGAAAGAAGAAGTCACAAAACGTCCTCGCAGCTCCATCGAAGAAACAACGATGTCAGAAGAAATCCCAACACAGAGAAAGAAGGTGAAGCTTCCGATCCTTCCAACTTTGCTGGCCATGCTACTCATCCTCCCACTAGCAATGGGACAACAAATAACTGTGACTCTGTTTACAAATCAACCCGGAATATTCTACGAACGAATCGGTACTTCCAGAATGGCTGTTTCAGAATGGACCATTATTGTGTACTACGATTTGAAACCATATTGGACCGATATGAGAATATTATCCGACGGGATTACTGAACTCAAACATAAGTGTTCAGAGCTACGAAACGCAAATGCCTGTAACTCTATAACTGAACATTTTCAACATTTATATGGCGAGTTACAAGCGGGAAATGATCTGATTAACCATTCCCGACAGCGCAGATCACCACTTGATATAGTCGGAAACGTAGCGCACTTATTATTTGGCGTGCTTGATTCCAACTATGCAGAAGGAATGACCAAAGTCATAAACGAAGTCAAACATCAGGAAAACGCTGAGCAGTCATTACCGGAACCTACCCCACGCCGTTTTGCGTTCAACATTAGCGATGGTTGAACACCTGTTCAACGGCCGGGAGAATGTTCAGTCTCAGCAATATGCATATGCTATAACAAAAGGTAGCAATTATCAGGTCAAACGCGAATGCATATTCTGCTGACATGAAGAAGTCGAATTGGGCAATGTTCCCATTTCTGCATAGATCATAATACACAATAACCCACATTTCTCTTTACACACAATTTCGTTGACATAAGCATATTCTTTATACTTTGTTTAGCTATAAATACCGTTAAGTTTCCTCAATAAAATCAGTAATTGTTTTGACCACAACGCGAGCTTTACTCATTTGGCTGCATTCAACAGAGGCTGTCGCAGAGTCTTCAGACCCTCATGTGCACCATCTATAGTCCAACTGGTTCATGTTCTAGTTGCGGCGACACAAGGCAAACAGTTTATGTACTGTATGCCAGGCACCTAAGCCCACATTTACAGTGCTATATGTCGTTGGAAAAGTATTTTAATATGACAATTACTACGCCCTGACAAAATTTTTCGAAATATTATAATTAAGAATTTAGAATTAAACTTATTTTTCTTTTTTAAGATTAAAAACTTTTTTTTTTTAAATGGTTCTACGATTTTTAGTCACTTCAGGCCGTATAGCCCTTGAGATATTTCGAAATTCGCTTTCTCATCAAAATTAGTAGCAATGTTCCCATATAGCTTCTTATATGCATTCTTTTGTTAATTTTTCCTATTTGAGTTTCAAACAAAAACTTATAACAACAATGGGAGTCCTATGTATGTACGTACATATATCATTTAAAAAACTTCTGATATCAAATAAAACGAGGTGAGATTAAAGTGACGATGGCACATTCAACTCAAAAAATTTCTGATACCAAATTTGGTGACGATTAATAGTTATTTAAACAAAAATATTTTTAAAAAATTTAATTAGTTTCAAAATCGGCACGCTGCCTGTTTTGTCTTTTTAAATTTATCAGCTAAGTGCCGATTTTGAAACTAATAAATTTTTTTTAAATATTTTTGTTTAAATAACTATTAATTGTCACAAAATTTGGTATCAGAAATTTTTTGAGTTGAATGTGCCATCATCACTTTAATCTCACCTCGTTAAGAGGTGTTTTTATTTAATACATTTAAGGGAGGATTTGAGTCGTACCTTTAAATTTAATTATCCTAAGATCTCACTTAAGGGAGATGCCAGGAACGTGGTTTCTCACTTAAGCTCCGTACTCAGACTCGCGAACAGCGTTTCTAAGCAGTGAGAGAGAGCGAAAGGTCAATAGTCGAGAAACACTTTTCTGCAGCGCTGTTTTAAAGGACGATACGCAGACGAACGAACAAAATACTAGAAAATACCAGGAAGAGACACTTAGTATTTCTAGACCGTGGTGACGAACAGAATAAAAAATTTAATAAAACAGGTCTTTCTCGACTATTGGTCTCTCACTCTCTAACTATTTCTTGCCACATTTCAAAAATATAGTTCCCGCCAAACACAATAATGTATGCAAAAGCCGAACAGAACAGCATATAAAGTTATAGTAATTGAATTGGTAGAGGCCAATTTAATAATAAGGGATTTTGGCAATATTAAACATTTGCATAAATAAAGGCCTGGAAGGAAATAGGTCGCTCTATGTCATATTTGGTGACTTTGATGAGCACTATGAGATGTCACGCTCGATGACTGAGATGAAGGCTGGATAAAACCTTCATTGCCCAGCTGGAAAAGGACATGTTCAGCAATGGACAGAATCGGGCGCAAAGGCAGTACCAACTCCAGCCAAATGTATGCCATCAAAGATATGGTGTATAGTACAATCAGAGTCTCGGATCCATCAAGAATTACATTAATTGCTCATTACTTGAAAAACTTATCGGTTTACCTAAAAAATACCAGACAAAAAAATGAGTTCGATAGAATATACCGTCTGTAATTCATTAAATTGTATCTAAAAAGTATATTAATGTCTCATTAGACAAAACGGTCTCACAGAATATATTGGTTTTTGCTGAAGGGTTGCCATAATTTTCAGCAACTATACAGCACAAAAGCAAGATAAATAAACATAATAAATAAGTGTTGGGTGGCATGGGTTTTCCGCCGTGAAATTGCGTAATTATTATGAATTAACTAAATCTATGTACACGAGCGGGTGTAATAATCAGTGTAAGGGCTTTCATATTAATTTCTGCAGGAGTGTTTGCACGAGGACTTCAGAAATTGATAATTATGTACTGCGAATTCTGGCCATTGTTATTGTTTACCTTTTAAATTAGTCTGACCGTAGTCGCAGTACGAAAAAAATCCGAGCCAAAAAAGACATATAGTTGTCTCTTTCAAGGTTCTAATGAAGTAGCTAATTAATGAAAACTGTGCCCTGTATCATAGCCGTATAAGAACAGAATCACCAGCAGCAGCCGGTAGAGCGGCACTTGTCCTCGTCGATCCAGGAAAGAATGTTGGACAAGTAATAGGGAGGAAAAGAGGCGGTTGTGCATGGTCGAGAGAATCTGGGCGACGGCGTTGGTGGTCATTGTAAGCAAATGGGCAATTCCAAAACGAAACTACTAGTCTGTGCGAATTGTCTTTCAAATATAAAATAAATAATTGTAAATATAAAAACGCCTGATTTAAGATTGGTATGGCCGCATCATTTACCTCCCAAAAATGAAGAAGAGCGTTTTAAGAAGCGGTCACACCGGAAAAAGATTAAATCTTTTTTGGGTTGCGAACTGTTTTAGTGTCTGCGTACTAGGCTTAAGCGGGCAATTAATTTCATTTGTTTAAAAAAACAGCTGGCTAGTGATGGTAGTTGGGCAAAATCACACATCGATAGGCAAAAAAAAAGGATGAAAAATCAACTTTAGTGGAAACGGTGTCTAATTAACATTTAATATATTTTGTTTAGCGATCTGTTGAATGAACTGGCTATTACACTTCAGGACGATCATAGCTGGCATCTACTCTGTAGATGCTACCTGGCGGCCACCGCCTCCTCCTACGTTACGAGCGTCAGTGCTTTGGCGCTCGTCCTCGTCTCTGCGTAGACGTCCCCTTTCTCTCCAGCTTCTTGTAAGACTCTAGTTGAGCTTGGCAATAGCCTTCTTTAGCTTGAAAGCGGACAGCTTCAGATAGCCGAGCCCTGTGGACAGAAGGCGTCGGTGGCGGTGCGCAGGGATCCTTTCACCTCATCCTCATCGTCATATTCTAACGAAACCGGCGGCGGTGCCTGCACAGGAGCCGGGTTGGTGGCGGGGGCGTATACTCAAAGTTGACCTTCTCCGCCGCGGGCAAGACCTCCTCCACTTACTCCACCATGGGCATAGCAAGGGGATATGAGTCCGTGATCATACGAGACTTGCATAAGAAGAGAAGAGTTAATGAGTCTGCCTCCGAGTTGGTAGAATCCGCGTCTCCAGGCTAAAAGATCCCAGTGGGCTGCAGTGGTTCCTGCAAGTCTTAGGGCTCCTGTCAAGTGGCTTGCTGGCGGAACCACGTGAAATCTATATTGTTACTTAGCCGCACATAGAAAATAAAGTCAAGCTCTTTAATTTTTAATCTTAGTTAACATTGTTTGAATTTTGAATTAAATTTAATTTTCCGCCAAATCAAAACCAAAACAAAAAACAGCTGTTTCCCTTCAAGAGGGTGGTAAAAAGCACTTTTTCCTAGTATAATCACGCGGAATAATTGTTTGTATGAAACTTTAGGCATTTTGGCAAATGTTTTTTTTTTTTAATTTGACAACTCCAAATGAAATACATAGAAGAATAGGAATCGATGACACTATCGATGATAAATAAATTAAGGATCATATGAAATATAAGCTACGTACTCACCAGCGCTAAAATTTAGCAACCAAATGAGTGGCAGCGAGAGACAAATACACTTTTTCGGCCCTCTTAGCAAGGTCGGTACGCAGATGCGCTAAGATAAATACTAGAATATACTAGAATGAACATCGCGCTAGATATTTTAAATTGGCTGAGTCTTAGCAAGGGTGGCGCGAGAGGAAGGAGATATCTGATAATTCCCCGCGACCCTTGCGAAATTGAGACAGACAATTGCAAACAAAACTGTATGGAGGGACTTTCCAGCGGGGAACAATTAATTTATTTACAATACAATTAAAGAAGATCCAATTATATGAAATCTTGACCATAAAATAAAAAAAAATAAAAACGAGAAAGAATGCTAACTTCGGTAAACCGAAGTTGGTATACCCTTGCAGTATGCAATTGTATCATTGAAAATCGAACCGTTTTAGTAATGTTGAACAAATATCGAATTTTGTAAATTTTACATATTACATGTAGAATTTTACATTTTCATATAAATCGACCGATCGCTTTTATGACAGCTATATGATCTATCCGATCTTAAAAAATGAAAAACGTAATTCTAGAACCATAAAAAACAGCTTTATCTCAAAATTTATAGAAATACGTTTTAAAACAGAGAAGTTAAATTTTTTTTTACAATAATTTCTCCATCATTCCTATGGCAGCTATAGGATATAGTAGTCCGATTTCGCCCGTTTCGACATATATATACTGCGTGCTAAAGAAATAAGACTATGCTGAAAATTTCAGCTCGATAGCTCTAAAACTGAGAGACTAGTTCGCGTAGAAATCGACAGACGAACAGACAGACGGACAGACAGGCGGACAGACATACAGACATGGCCAGATCGACTCGGCTGATGATGCTGATCAAGAATATATATACTTTATGGGGTCTGAGATGCCTTCTTCTCTGCGTTGCAAATATCATGGTAAAATTATAATACCCTCTGCAAGGGTATAATAAAGTCTTAAAATATGTGATTTCACAGGGCAATAAGCAAATCAAACGAACAAATTATTTAAATTATGATTTCCAAAGACGCGGGCCAGCTAATGATGCCGCCGACGAGGACGAGCTGCTCCTGGCCCTGCAGCTGCTACTACTGCCACTGCTGGAGCAATATAAAAGGGCCAAAATCACAATTTTAAAAATTATTGACAAGATATCTTCATTCCCTGCGCGTCCATGACCAGTGGTCACCAACTGGGATCTTCTTAGTTGGCTGCCAACCCAAAAATGTTCAGTACAAGAGTACGACTGGGCAAGCAGCCGACGCCCTAGGTACGCATAAGCACAGGTTCCGTGTAGAACTCATGGATAGAGATAATGGCGCGGCGACTTAAGCGCCAATTTCGTGGCACGGATTCGTCGTGGACGCGGATGTGCCCAACGATGACAATGGGCAGGGCGACACTTCGCAGGTGTTCTACGACTACAATGCGGAGAGGCCCACTAGCGGCCAACTGGACAAGGAGGTGGAGCAGCAGACCGAAGAGACCAGACACACAAAGATGCCTTCGGGTCAACACTCCGCAGCTGGAGCTGAAGCACAATTTTAGTAATTTAAGTAATTTGTTCGTTTGGCCGCGTTTAATTTTAATTGAAAACAAACACAGCTGACAGTATGGCCGTTTGGCCGTTTCGTATTGACTTTCGGTAAACACCATAAAACCGGTCACACTAGAAATATGAAACCCTTTCAGCTAGCAAAGGGTTACGCGCTGGTGAGTACTAGGCTTGAATGGGTAAGACTAAAAATACCAAATGAAAAACAGTTTTTGTTTTTTGTAGTAAATTTTTTGAGTTTTTAATTTAAACTTAGTAAGTTGATGTTAACAAATTTTTTTGAGATTTTGAGGTCTGTAATTATACATAAATTACAATAAATAGTTTTAAAAATTTGTTATTTTTAGTAAAAAATTTAATACATTTGACTATGTTTTATATGGCAGCTGCCATCTTACTATATAAAATATAGTAGTCCGAATTTAATCAAACTTTTTCTTAAAATTTATAATAATTTAAAACTTCTTAAATAAAAATTTGGTTCAAAAATTCTTACAACTGAAAAAAATGTCATACCAAAACAAATTTAAAAAAAATCCTTTTAATAAAAAAAAAACTTCAACTTAAGAACAAACATTATTTTATTACTTAGTTTTATCATATCTAACAGAAAAAATATGTCTTCATTAAAATTATGCCCACCTGATTCGATCGCCACTTTTGTCCAATACTCCTCTGTGCGACGTGCGAACATCGGAACTTAAGAACTTAACTTAAGTGACGAAAGACAAAATATAATAAGAGAAAATGCCCGATTGGGACAACGCGTGAGGACACGAAGATCATTGGTATCATATAATCGCTTGGCATTCCAATATGCTCACTCTGCGAACTACAGTGATGATGAAAATTTAGATATTGGACCAATGACTACTATATGCCGATATTGCAATGCGTTAAAGTTCAAAAGAGAAACGGCTGGATTGTGCTGCGCAAGTGGAAAAGGCAAACTGGATTGATTACTTACACCACCACAGCCACTGAAACCATTGTTCGATGGAAGTGATCCCGATGCCAGCCATTTTCTTCAACACATCCTTGAATACAATTACTGCTTTTGCATGACTTCCTTTGGAGCTAATATCATTCGAAAAGGCGCCTTCATGCCGACTTGCAAGGTAAACGATACAACACACATAACCAATCACTCAAACCAACACAATGAATTGCAACACATAACAACTACATACTCGTATACACCACACACTACACCATCACACGATATTCTTCAACAAATTATTACAATTACAAATACAAGGACAAATTTATCATTTGCATGGTTCAATGGTGCCAACACCAGATAAAACGCATCAATTTCTGCAATTATATTTTATTTTGTCACAACGATTTTGGAAAAATTTTAAGATAAGTCAAGTTTAGGTTGAGAAAAAATCAAAAATACATAAAATAATTTGCATTAATATAAGATAATAATAAAAATAAGTTAAAGTAAGTTGCAACTATCTTTAAGCTTGCAAAAATTCTTTGATTTTAGAAATAAACTGAGACGCGCATGTTTCTGATGATTTTAAGAGCATGGGGTAGATTGTTCCATAGGCAAATAGCGTTAATAAAAAATTGCCTTCTTGAGCATAAGGTTTTATATCTGTGTATAATAAAGTTTTGTGTTCTTTGCGATTGAGCAGGAAGAAGTTTTTGAAACAAGTAAGATGGTTCACGGGTGCACACAATTTTTTGAAAATAAATTAAGGTTTTAGAGTCGATCCACTGACTAAGGCTAAGGTCAGGGGGCTAAGGTTGGGCAGCGAAGCGTGTGTGCCTGTCGCCGCGCCAAGCTGACTCAGCCAGTAGAAGTTGGCAGTCACATGCCGACTACTGCAGACCGACCATACGTGGTGAAGAACCACATCCTGCTCGAGGTGCCCCTGCTCTAGACTAAATATGGCGGATCTAGAGAGGACAGCTCGAAAAAACCCGTAATCACCGGTGTTACCGTACCGTGCCCCTGTGACGAATGGCACTACGTTAGTGTGTCTTTTAACGGTGGCTTCCGGATACCTGGCACCTCCGGTCGTACAAGTGGCCGATCCGGCACCCCGGGGGATACTTTCTTCCTCATTACTCGTGGGACCAAAATTTATGGATACCAAGGATAATACCCCAACTACAACAGGGTGCTCTAGCAGCCCCAAATCGATTGAAATCGAACCCATCTGGGAGCCCGAAGATGCTATGGACGTATGTTCACAAAGCTCTGGCACCGACAGCATCACCAAGGAAGAGGAAGAAACCCTTCTCGCCTCCCCCAAGGATGAAAAACCTAAGCGGATCGCGTTATCGGGCGCCGCAAGGAAGAGGCTGCGCAGACACCTTGCGAACGGCATACCCATGGAGAAGGCCAAAAGGCTCGCACAGAAGCCTATGGACCCTCCAAGGGCTGTGCCCAGCAAGAGTGGCGCAGCAGCAAGCAAGAGAGGTAGATCGGCCAACACGACCCCAGAAGAGGCGTCGACTAAGAGGGCCATGTTCAAAACCGCGGCACCTAGTGCCCTGACGAAGGGTGATCCTGCAATTGTATTGCCGGCCACGGAGGCTCGAGCAGCCTCCACAACCGCAGCAGCGGTTGGGCAGGCAACACAAGAGCAGTCATCCAAAGTCGGTGTCATGGCCTCTTACAGGGATGTTGCCAGCTCCATGAAGATGGCAATACTCCCGGCCAACTACCCTGAATGCCTCCTCACCACGGAACAGCTCCACCGCATTCAGTCCGCGATCCTATCGAGGGTGATGGAGCTGAGACACGGCTCTGTGAAGCCGCTGTTCTCCGGCTGCACCTTCCGCCCTGGATAGATGGCGGTCACATGTGGTAATGCTGAGACAGCTGCGTGGCTATGTACAGAGGTACCAAAGCTCCCTGGTCCTGAAGCGGAGGCTCCACGTGCCGCTGTCTTCATCGGCTACTTTCCGCTGCCAAATGCGGATATGAAGACGGACGAGATCCTGAAGCTTGTCGAGGGGCAGAACAGCGGCCTGCGCGTGGGAGACTGGCGAGTCTTCCACCGAGAGATGCGGCAGAACATGGCCGTCATCACAATCGCGCTGGACCCAGTATCTGCCGACAAGATGAAGTCGCTGGCGTACCAGCTGCACTTTGCGTGGGGCATGGCTACACTTAAGCCAAAGGCCAGCGCGCAGCCGAAGGCACAGGCGGTGGCTCCTGCTCTCGCAGCGGAGAAGCCAACCTGCTCCAAGGCCGTCTTGTCGGACAAGGCTGATCCGGCGCCGCAGAATGCCACTGATGGCAAACGGAAGGAATCCGGCGGCAAGGAGGCTTGTGGCACCACAGTTGCCCAAGAGCCCGCACCGACGCGGAAAATCCTGCGCCTTCCCCTATATGGGCGTGTTACGCGCGGCACAGGGCGTGTCAACAAGAGTGTGAGGCGCACACCTGAGGAGGAGGCACTTCTGGGCACTAACCGAGGCCGGAAGATGGCGGTCAGAGGCCGCAAGAGGGCGGACTAATGTCCTGTCCCCCTCCCCCCACTCTCCCCAATACCCGGAGACACCTAAGATGTCTCCATCCAAACCTCCACCATGCAAAGGCCGCATCAGACGTCCTTTGTGAGAGGTTTGCTACAATGGACATAGCATTTATCCAGGAGCCATGGGTAAATGCAAAACGTGTCCTGGGGCTAAACACCCCATCCGGTAAGCTGCTTTATGCAAATGACCAACCTCGCCCTAGAGCGGCGTTGTTAATTAACAAAAATCTAACATTTGTTTCCCCTGTCACAGTTCATCACTGAGGACCTGGTGGCAGTTTGGGTCAAAATACCCACGGCCCACGGCGAACAGGAGGCAGTCCTGGCCTCCGCCTACCTACCCGGTGACACTGACGAGGTGCCTCCGGCGGCTACTTGTGCCCTGGTTGAGCACTGCCAGCGAAACCGGCTCCGGTGGATCATCGCCTGCGATGCCAATGCGCATCACACGGTCTGGGGGAGCAGTGACATCAACAAAAGAGGTGAGTACCTTCTTGAGTACATTATTAGTAATAACGTAGGTTTACTAAATCAGGGCAGCGAGCCTACATTTACTAACGCGATCAGAGAGGAAGTCCTTGACCTAACTCTATGTAGTCTAAATATGGTGTCCGCTGTCTCAAACTGGCACGTTGCGAGTGAGATCACCATGTCTGACCACCAGCACATCCGATTTGATATAGGATGTGCCATGCAATGTAGCCTTGTTACTAGAAATCCCAAAAACACAAACTGGGATCTTTTCTGTTTTGAACTTGAGCAATCCAGAGACTGCTCCACCCGTCCGATATTATCAATAGGCGAGCTAGAGCGTGAAGCTACTGTGCTTCACACGAACATTGAATCGGCATATCACGCTAGCTGCGAACAAAAACTTCGTAAGATCAGAAGGGCTGTTCCCTGGTGGAACAAGAGCCTTGACGATCTTAAAAAGGCTGCGCGTAGGCTCTTCAATAAAGCAAAGAATGGGAAGGCCACATGGGATTCCTATAAGTGTGCTTTAACGCTCTACAACAAAGAGCTGAGAAGGTCAAAACGGGCTACGTGGCGCCAACACTGCGGGCAGATTTCAACTCTCCCGGAAGCTGTCAGGCTACAAAAAGCCCTCTCAAAAGACCACTCAAACGGCATCTGTACATTGAAAAAGCCAGATGGAACACACACAAACAACCCAACGGAAACGAGTAGTCTACTCCTGACTACTCATTTTCCTGGGTGCGTGGCTATGGAGCAACCCAACTCAGAAAGTGAGGCACCAACCTACCTCTCTGGGATTGGAGAGTGCCCACACCTGCGCGTGGCTATGGTGGCAGACTCCAACAGGACTGAGGGAAGGGAACCCCCCTATCAATCAGACTGTGTTAGAAGCATGCCCTATAGTTTGTTTCATCAAAATAGTGTACAATGGGCTATACAAAGTTTTAGTCCATACAAATCCCCTGGACCGGATGGAATTTATCCATGCCTGCTGCAGCGGAGACTGCACCAACTTGCACTCCCCCTGGTCCGTCTATTCCGAGCTAGTCTCGTGCTTGGATAAATACCAAGCAAATGGGCTAAGGTAAAAGTTGTGTTTATTCCAAAGGTAGGGAAGAAAGATTCCCAACTGCCTAAGTCCTATAGACCGATTAGCCTTAGCTCCTTCTTACTTAAAACTATGGAGAAGATAATTGACCAGCACATCAGGGAGGTGAATCTCAAGCACCTTCCCCTACATAAGTACCAATATGCGTACCAAGCTGGTAAGTCAACCGAGACTGCCATTCACTGCCTTACAACGACCATTGAAAAGGCCATTGGCGCTCAACAAATAGCACTAGGTGCCTTTCTAGACATCTCAGGAGCTTTCGACAATACGTCATATGAGGCTATCCGTGCCTCTCTCGTACGTAAAAATGTCTCCACACCCATCATTAGGTGGATTCTGGAAATGCTCAAATCTTAGACCTAGGAGGAACCATGACCTCAATCACAGCCACAAGGGGATGCCCCCAAGGGGGAGTACTCTCTCCTCTCCTGTGGACTCTGGTCATTGACGAGCTACTGTATGAGCTCAACAACTTAGGATTCCCCACTCAAGGCTACGCTGATGACCTAGTCATCTGTATAGTGGGCTGGCATGAGCAAACCATCTCGGATCGCATGCAGCAAGCCCTAAATATAGCCAGCAGATGGTGTCAGGACAAAGGATTGTCCATAAACCCATCTAAAACTGTTTTAGTTCCATTTACCAGGAAAAGGTCTCTTTCTTTAACTAGACCATCCCTAAATGGATCCACCATTGATTTTTCGGTTGAAGCCAACTACCTAGGAGTCATACTTGACTCCAAGCTCAACTGGAATTCACACCTCGAAAAGACAATAAATAAGGCCACTCGAGCATATTTCGCTTGCAATAGGCTTTTCGGTAGAACATGGGGCCTAAGTCCCAAAATGATCTACTGGTCTTTTAACACTGTGGTAAAACCGATTCTAACCTATGCATCTCTTGCTTGGTGGACGAAAGCTACCCAGAAGACAGCTGCAGCAGCACTTACGAAACTTACACTTACAAGAACGACTGGAACACAAAATCAATATCTCTACCCAGAGGATCACAAACGTGGTACACTGATGGGTCTAAATTGGAAAACGGTGACTCCGGGGCTGGTATGTTTGGACCAAGGTTCAACAAATCCATAGCCATTGGAAAGTCTCCGCCCATTTTTCAAGCAGAGATACACGCCATAGAAATCTGTGCTCGTGAATGCCTTCGCAGGAAAATACAAGGCGCACGGATTTACATCTTCTCTGACAGTCAGGCGGCGCTCATTGCGCTGAGGTCCTTCACGATCTCCTCCAGACTTGTAGAGAACTGTTTCCAGCAGCTGAACGCCCTCGCTTCTAAGAACATCTTAACGGTGGGTTGGGTGCCAGGGCATGAAGGCCATATAGGAAACGAGGTGGCAGACTCCCTGGCTAAACGCGGGGCGATGACACCACTAATCGGCCCTGAACCGTTCTGTGGACTTTCGAAAGAACACAAAAGAGAACTGCTCAGGAATCGGGAGGAAAAGGAGATAAGACGCCACTGGACCGACAGTGCAGGGTTGAGACAAGCCAAACAATTCCTCGTCCCCCAGATGTCGCGATCTAAGCGCATCATCAACCTAAAAAAGAGTGAAATTCGTACTCTAACAGGCTACCTAACGGGTCACTGCAACCTAAGGTATCACCTTAAGAAATTAAAACTTTCAGAAATCGACATATGCAGATTCTGTGAGATGGAGCCAGAAACATCAGAACATGTTCTATGTGAATGCCCCTCGCTAATCAGACGTCGACTTCAACAACTAGGAGGTGAACTTATCCCCCCCTACAGGATTTGGGAACAGATAGACCCCGCCAAAGTGCTCTCCTTTATCAAAAGCCTAGGTGTAGAGGCTCTACCTTAATCCTACAGGCCGGCACAAAAGACCTAACATCTGGTCGTGGTGCAACAAGGCCTAGGTAATAATAATAATAATAAATTCATACATTTTCTTTGTACGACTCTGTGCATTAATATGGACGACCTTAATCCCTTTTTTGTGCTTAACTAAAATTATAATCAAACTCACAGCTATGGAACTACCTATTTCAGTCCGGTCGAACATATTGAGTACCTAATGGGAAGCGCGCTTTAGTAAAAATGAGGTTTTTTAAAGATAAAGAGATAGTTGCAAACTTTTGACAATTAACAATGATTAAAAATAAAGAAATTAAAAATATAGATAAATATATAATTAAATATAATGAAAAAATTTAGGGGCGAAAGCTCTCAGTTAAGAGCGCCAGCCCCATCATGTTCTCCAGTTGTAGCTGCCAAGGTTGTAGGCGGCAAAAACGACGAAGAGAGGGGAAGAGAGGATTGGGACTCAGCATCAGTGCACAGATCATGGGAGAGCGTCATAAGCTGCTCCATGCGCTCAATGCCCCATAGCTTCTCACCGCAACGGACATGCACAATGCCTCTAAGTGTAAAAACTGCTGATAAGAGACGGCGCACAGTAGCGCCTTTTCTCATTTTGCGTTGCTAAAATCGTAACTTTTGAACCAAATAAGATAATCAAATAATTTAAACGGCATTTTACAGGTAAATGTAGTAAAATTTGTATATGTATTGGACAATATGCCACGCCCTTCGCCTTTTTATAGGGTATCAAAGTGAAAAAATCTATATTATTCAATGAAAACAATTTTTTAAAAACATTTTTTATTTAATTTTTTATCTTTATTTTTATGTTATTGCTTAAATAAAAATAATTTGAAAACTTAAAAAAATATTTAACATTTTTTTTCTTTTTTTTTTTTTTTCCTATAATTTGGGCTATTTTTTACTAACAAACGGGCCTATATTGGGGGAATTTCTAATAGTTTAAGCATTTCTGGACTATAATTACTTGATTCTATATCTTTTCGCGACTTTACATGCCGCAGAGATGCAATAAACGGGTCAGATGATGCAGCTAACATATTGAAGAGGTCCTCATTTTGCCTAAGTCTGGATGACTTCTAAGTGTTGCAGTATCTATACTTCTTATAGAATTTATTTAGCGATTCTTGAGCTTCTTCGGAAAGTTCTCCAATTGGCAAAGACTGATATTCAATTATATCAATTACCATGTTCTAGAATTTTGTGGACTGTTGGAGTCAATTTCTTATGAGGATACTTCTCAGCCAAAAGCGAAGTTGTGATGGAAGCATATTCCCCATATTTCACCGAATCAATTTTCTCCTTGCAATTGAGTACATTCAAGATCGCACCCAATCTTTGAATGATTTCCTCGTCAATTCCAGTGATTTCTGCCGCAACAATGCAATTTTCGAAAAATCTCCGAGAAGTATTTCCATCGTTTGAGTTTCCATATCCGGGTTTCGGGCAGTCCACTTTGAGTCCAAGTTGCTTTGAAAACGCTTCCTGTATTCGATATTTCCTAAATTGTTCCTTTTCCTTCTTTGTCGAATTGTTATTATCCCTGTCTTCGTTGTCTTGTGGAAGGGTATACGCCAATTTCAACAAAAATTCCATACACCTTATCCGAGCGTGTAAAGGTGAGATTCCGTAGTTGTAGTTTGCCTCCTTGGTTGTAGAATCATCCAAACTTCCGAAATTCTTTTGAGTTGTTTTGCAAATTGGACATGTTAAAGTCGATTTGGTATTGGTTAATTCATTCACTATTTTTCCATCGACCATGGTCAAGTGAAACTCGAAGCTGCATTCAACATGTTTTCCTTCCCTGATCTCCAGAATGATGGGTCTAATAGCATCTATTTCTCTTTGAAAATTTTGCACTGTTGTATTGATGAGTTCCGGTGATTCTCTTGCGAATTGAAACATTATTGGACGGCAATAATGAACTGATGAAGGCCTATTGTTTCTCCAATGTAAAGATTCCTCTGATTGAAGCCGCAAAGGAACCACTGATGCTATGAACAAATTCCCGTCTGATATTGATTCATCATCTGTCCTTATTGTTTGTTTATAAATGCTTTGTCCAGATGATCCATCGCAGCCCCACTTACTGACCAATTCCACCTTCTCTGGTAAATTGTCCAACACATTATCCGGAAGACTCTTCAATAAACGTTGAGCCGTGTGATTCATCAGATCCTGCACAGTAGCTTTCACAGAGACTTCAGTAATCTCTGTATTAATTGGTCTTGACATTTTTTTTGCCTCCGTAATCCGTTTATATCCAGGTAATATATCCGCCCCATGTTGCATTAAACACGTTCGTAATATTTCATATTTCTCCTTAGATAATTGTAAGTCCATAAATAAGGCCAGGGCTTCTTCGTCAGTTAGTTCCATTATGCTAGCGTTTAATGGAGTGGGAATGCTTTTCCGAATCCTTTTGAGCCGACAAGGGCTTGCTATAGCAACCGATTTGGTTATGGCTGATTTAGTCAGTTGATGATCCTTTATATATTTAGTAGCCAATGCTTCCGACAAATTTCCAGTGGTCAAGATGTTGGTCACCTCAGAAAGCTTCTTTCTTCTTGTGAAATCCGAGCAATCCTGTATTGCTTTCGATGGTCTTCCTTTACCGGTAGATGTGCTGGGTTCATCATCATGATCTTCTTCCGTGGCTTGCAAGTTGAGATCCCCCAGAAGCCCCCCCCCACTTTTTCCTGAAGTTCTTGTACAGTAAGCGAATGTTGTTTTCCACTCCATAGTTGTTTCTTAAATCTCCAAACCAAAGTTCAAGCTCTCTAAAACAGTCTTCTTCGAAATCATCATAGGTTGGGGCGTTCCGAAAGATTTTGAACAGTTTTCCGCGATTGATATTTGCCATTCTGTCTTGTCAACTTTCACTGATAGACTAATGCTGGGCATATTAAAATTGCGCAATATATAGTCCGATTTATTACCTGTTAGGTACCCTTTGGGTTTTGGGTCAATTAAAGAGTTAAACCAGACACCTGTTATACCTATGATTTTTTGTAAATGTATATGCCCTAAATTCATGTTATGCAGTTTTTAGGTAAGGTATTGCCTACCTGGGATAACCCACAACTATTTTGTCAGCTACAAAAGTGATTTCAGCGTCTACCTGTTTTCTTTAAAAAGTAATTAATTGTTTCCTTTGGAAGTATAATTTAGCTACTATCAGGTATAAATATAAAAAACACCAAATTTCATAAACACCTATTTTATAGGTACGTTTTGTTATACAAAACAAACGAAACAAACAATTTCAAAGTATAGCGCGAGCGGGTTTGAAGTGGTTAACCCGCTTGCGCTACAGCAAGTATATTTTTTGGTATGTATTAAGTTTAATCGGTATTTTGGTATATTTTACCCTGAGTTGTTTTAGTTTATTGCAATGCATTACCGCAGCTGCAGCGTGCTGCAGCAGATGTAAGTTGATTCTGGTCCAGAAAAGATCAACGAAGGTTTTGTATGTAGTGTGTATGAGGGCCGAGCCCGGCCAAAAAAGATATAGACTACTTTAGCCAGAAAAAAGTGAAAAAAATGGACCCCTGGCAGGTAGCGATTTACCTGTTTTTTTTGGGTCAGTTTACAGTTTATGAATGTATCTGTTATTTAAAGTAAAAATCATGAGGCTATTTTTTGTGTAATATTACCTAAAAGTCAACCAATTTCCCCTTTTTTTTTGTATGATGCAAAAATGGAAACAAAGTTCGACTTTGAAGGCTCATATCTTCTACAACAAAAATCTTAAAATTGATTTTATTGGAAATTCTGAATCGATGGGAAATTTCCTGTAGAATAAGTATGGTTTAAATCGTTTTTGCGACTACGACTTTTTTGATTTTAGCAACGGCTTTTGTTCGAGAGGCGCTACTGTGCGGCGCTTCTTCAATTTCATAGCCTCTTTAAATATAAGATAATGCTCACTTAAAAGCTGCTCATTAACATAGAGAGCGGCTTGGGATTCAATCTCTATCGTTTGCAAGCTTAGTTGTTGTTTTGAGCATCGCCGATAAGCCGCTATACAGCGCAGCAGTGTAATTTTTTCGTGCTGGCTTTCCATTTTTACAATGACCACCGGGTCCACAGGCGATCGTTGTGATTTCCTGGCCCGGAATATTTCTTTAACTTTTGGTGGCGGCGTATGTAAGTCCAAGTGAAAAGCATAGTGTGCCGTAAATTTTTTTTCAAGTTCTCACCCTCTAGAAATGGGATTCCATGTATGCGCAGGTCGCAAGCCTGACTTGCCATATGCTGCGCTGCCAATTTCCCCTCTATCTCCCGCACTCTCTCACGTAAGTTGATCAGCTCTCCAGCATCCAGTTCTAGGTTCTCGACGCGCTGCTTCACCTTGTCCCTGTCGGAGCGTAGCTCAGCGACATCAGCCTCCACCCTCGATACTCGTTCTCCCACGTGTTGCACATCGGCTGCAAGTTTATCTAGGCGACTCAAGAGCCCGCCTAGAATACGTTTTTCGGCGTTTTGAACAAGTTCCGTAATTTTTACGGTTTCTTCTTGTAGCCGCGAGACGGAGCATCCGACAAACGCTCGTTGGAACTCCCGATGTTGTTGGAGTTGCTGCGCAGCCGTTTGTTGGATGGAGATCCAGTTCCAGACATGATGATGGTGGGTAGCAAGTTTGTGTGTGGGTATGTGTAGCGTTGAAGAAAGGCGGGAAGTTGCAGTTCGATGAAGTTCGCAGGTTTGATGCACAAATACAGATAGGTACCGGGTTCGAAGTAAAGTTGTCTAATTGTTTATGTTTTGCTTTGTTTTAAGAAACAATAGTTGTGCAAAATTAACAATGCACGCAGTGAGGAACAGAGTTCGTGAAGCGTTTTACCGAAAAATATCTATTTAGCGGTTACTAAAACACGGATAATTCCTTTACTTTTGCAGAGTTAACAAAAAAAACGTCCGTTTAGCTTGAAAGATTAGTGCTTTATTGGCAAGGGCAAGACGGATACGACATTACGTTGATGATGGTCGATCCAATTACAGGTACAATATTCACACACTAATTATTGCTATTATTGGTTTCTATTAACAATTCATTTAATTTTGCATTTTCAGGCGTATCAACGAATAAAAATCTAAGCACAATAAATTACTATGCGTATCGTATGATAATTCATACACATGAGGAGAATGTCATTCTGAAGTGCCGTTGGCTATTCTAGCAATTCGTTGTCGACATGTATGTCAAAGTCGAGACCGAATGTTTAGCGTTCATCCGATTCAATCAGGCAAAGCTACGATCTGAGGACTATATATACTTGCGTGATGCTATTCAATCAGATGGTGATGTTCAGAATATTGGACGTCTGACGATTCTCCCATCATCTTATATCGGAATCCCACGCCACATGCACGAATACGCTCAAGACGCTATGACGGACGTGCGAAATTATGGAACTCCGGATTTATTTATTGAACGTGAGTTGGAACCGGGCCAAAAACCGCAAGATCGCCATGACATAATCGCCAGAGTACTTCAGCAAAAACTCAAGGTTATGATGGATGTGCTTACTAAGTATCGAGTTTTTGGCGACACACATATTTATATGTACTCGATGGAATGGCAGAAGCGTGGACTACCGCATGCTCATATCCTAATTTGGTTGCTGAGAAAATTACATTCAAATGAAGTGAATGATACCATATCAGGTGAAATTTCTGATCCAGTCACTGATCCCCATCTACACGACATTGTGAGAACACTGATGGTGCATGGACCGTGCGGTGCATTAAATCCATTGCAAGGCGGGCTGATGGAAAGTGCACAAAACGATAACCGCGACCGTTAGTTGCTGAAACAGTCACAGGGAATGATGGATATCCAGTTTATAGTCGGCGTTCAAAAGAAGATAATGGTCGAGCTTTCAAAGTTAAAGTCAAAATCAAGAGATTGAGATCGGAAATGAATTCATTGTATGCACATGCAAACGTTGAGAGTTGTCATTCGGCCAAATCAATCAAATATTTGTGCAAGTACGTCACAAAAGGCAGCGACATGGCTGTGTTTGGTATTGCGTCGGAAAATGCGAATGACGAAATCAGCAACCTCCAAATGGGCAGTACTAATGATTATCATTTCAAATTCATGAAAGATATCCCACAGTTGTATATTTGGCAGTGCATTTGGAAAATAGCCAAAGAGTTTACTTGACTGATGCTAATCCGGCACAACGAGCTGAGAGACCACCATCGACAACAATGACTAGCTTCTTTGCAATGTGTGAAGCAGATCCATTCGCAGCGACGCTGATGTACGTTAAAATGTCCAAGTTCTATATTACACTTGGAATCAATCAACAAAGAAATTCCAACGACGCAAACAAGGAACCCCAGTTCCAGATTGGCCACAGGTGTTTTTCACTGATGCACTAGGTCGCATGTAAGTTAACACAAAACGAATTCGCAACCGAAGTTGGCCACGCGCATCCGGTATTGCACCAGCAAGTAAAAGTGCAAGGGCAACTTCCCGGCTTCGGTCAATAGCTCCCAAAAAGGGCTGACTGCTCTTAAATAATTTTTTAAATACAAAAAATATTCGTGTTTAACTGGCGCCCAACGTTTAAGGGTCCTGTCCGCGGAAATATCCTTGGTATCGAATCAAAGTAACACTCGTAAGAGCACCCCATATGCTGCCCGGGTTCCACCGATCCGAAAAATAATTCGCGAATCGAAAAATCACCTGCAAGTGCACCCCATATGCTGCCCTGGTAACACTGGAAAAAAAGCGCACCAAAGGAAAGGCAACACTGCTGGACGACCCGCCAAGAAAAGGACTCACTTCAGACTGCAGGCGATTGCCGTAGACAACTGGACGGGAGTGTCAGGTACCCCAGTAGCAAGGAGCAAAAAGGACTACTACCAACTGACCGGTTCAGGATGCATTTTATTTTACTGTAAGCTAACTTTTAATTACAAACCACAAACAAAATAAGAAATCACAAAAGTAAAACATACCTAAAAGAAATCTTTTTAAACAAAAGCTAAAAAGCTAAAACAAAGGCAAAAAAGCTACAACAAAAGCAAAAAACAAAAGCAAACAAACACACAAAACAAATCAAATCTAAAATTTAAAAAAATTATTAATTTAAGAATTTACATTTTACACACAACCCTACACATCTCTACACATACAAAAAATATTTTATTACAATGGCTAATCCAAATAATCTGATCAGGCCCGCGATGCTAAATAGTGGAGTACAAGCCCCTGAAGTAAACCAAGTCCCAGGAAACTTAGTTAATATGCAAGCCCAAATACAAGAAATAGTTAAGAGAATTTTAAATCAAAAATTAAACCCATATTCAGAGCCACTACTCGATCAAACTACTATACTGCTAATGCAAATAATATGAATGAATTTCACAGAGTCCCAGACAAAGTAAAAAGCCTCAGGGAATTTTCTGGCCAAGCAGGAGAATTCAGCTCTTGCAGAAAGAGCGTACAGAGAATAATAAAAATATATTCATTAACAGAAGGATCCCCCAGGTACTATTCAATTTTAAATGTTATTAGAAACAAAATAGTAGGTAATGCAGTCGCAGTTTTAGAATCATATAACACACCACTAAACTGGACAGCAATCTCCAAACATTACGACATTAGAATATCAGATGACTTCGTTAGTACAGTGTAATTAAACCACAGCAGATTTCTACCAACAGGTCTATCTAACTCACTTATCACTCATCTGGAACAAAATTGCATGCATGGAAATGGGGAATCAATCGATCTTTTTGCCCAGTCTTACAGAGACAAGGCGCTTGATACATTTATTAGAGGTCTTAACGGCGACTTGCCTAGACTGCTAGGTACCAAAGAGCCGGCAGATCTTCCATCTGCACTCCAACTATGCGAAAGACTAGAACATCAAAATTTTAGAACCAATTACGCCAATAATAATCAAAACAATTCAAGAAAATTTGAAGGACCTACTAGAGGACCTGCCTTACCAAAAAAATTCGCACAGCAACCATTCAACGCAGCTCGACAACCATTTATCCCACATTTAGCTCACGTTCCACAGACCCCGAAAACGACAGCCTATTTTCCACAGCAGCAAATGCAATTCAGTGGACATCAACAACAATATTCTGCTTACCCAGCAATACAACCACCACGTCCATTGGCTTCAAAACCACAGCCTAAGCCAGAACCTATGGATATAGATAAAAGTTTACAGACAAGACAAATAAATTATGTGAACAGACCAAATAATGGACTGCAGGGAAAACGACTGGTAGATAAAAGACAGAGAAATTTTCACATAAACACTGAACAAGAACACCCATTAGAAAATACCGAGCAATTAACGGAAACTGACGAGACAGCAGCCGAATACTACTCGCAAATTCCAGATTTCGAACAAGAAACAGAGGAAACCGAATATACTGGCCTTTATTTTTTAGAATATAATCATCTTCATTACCTTACTTTCAATGTAAAACCGGTGATGATGATGATCAAAATTTTAATAGGCACCGGCTCTAATAAAAATTAATCCAACCGCGATTGGTAAAAAAAACAATCGAAAAGAATAAATCTTTTTTTGTAAGCTCCGTAGCCGGAGATATCCATATCACCCACCACACAATTGCCAACCCATTTGACTTAAAAGATACATTTGTTAAATTCTTTGTACTACCCTCATTAAAATCTTTCGATGCTATTATAGGAAATTATACACTTCGCGAAATCAACGCTCAAATAAATAAGCAGGAAGGTTACATTTCAATTAAAAACAAACGTAGAATTAAAATAAAACAGAAATCTTCTCCCGAAGTCAACAAGTTAGATATTCGAATAGAGCATACAACAAAAACGCAAAAGGAAAATTTAAAAATTATTTGCTTAAAATTTCCAAACTTATTTGGCGACCCGGACGAAAAACTGACATACACTACCAAAGTATAAGCCACTATAAGAAGTACAAACGAAAGTCCAATATACTCGAGGCACTACCCATACCCAGAAGCTCTTAGGCCAGAAGTTGAAAAGCAAATACAAGAGCTACTCGAAAACGGCGTAATTAGACCCTCAAGGTCCCCGTATAATTCTCCATTATGGATTGTACCCAAAAAAATGGATGCCTCCGGACAGAAAAAACATAGAATGGTGATTGACTATAGGAAGCTTAACTTGGTCACTATTCCAGACAGATACCCTATACCAGACATAAACAATGTACTGGCACAATTAGGACAAAATAAATTTTTTTCTGTTTTAGACCTTAAAAGTGGATTTCACCAAATCCCACTCAGACAATCAGACATAGAAAAAACAGCATTTTCAGTTAATCAAGGCAAATATGAGTTTACCAGACTCCCGTTTGGACTTAAAAATGCCTCTTCCATTTTTCAAAGAGCGCTAGATGACATTCTTAGAGAACATATAGGAATTAGGTGTTTCGTCTACATTGACGACATTATTATCTTCAGTAAAAACGAAGAAAATCATCTAAAAGACATAGAAATTGTATTCAAAATTCTTGAAGACGCAAACATGAGAATCCAGTTAGATAAATGCGAATTTTTTAAGAAAGAAGTTGAATTTTTAGGATTTTTAGTAGCAGATACCGGAATTAAGAAAAATCCGGAAAAGGTGAGAGCAATCGTCGAATTCCCAGAACCAAAGACACTTAAAGATCTTCGCTCCTTTTTAGGACTGTCAGGGTTCTACCGTCGCTTCATCAAAGATTATGCAAAGCTTGCAAAGCCCCTAACAGCCCTTTTAAGAGGGGAAGAGGGCCGAGGCCGTATCTCAAAAAATGCCTCAAGCAAAACTCTGATCGATCTTGACAAAGAGGCAAGGGAAGCATTTAGAAAATTAAAACAAACTCTCGACTCCGAAGAGGTAATGTTATCATATCCAGACTACAATAAAGAATTTCAATTAACTACCGATGCTTCAGATTATGCTATTGGTGCCGTATTGGCCCAAGAAGACAAACCTATAATGTTTATTTCTAGGACTCTAAGTAAGGCAGAAGAAAGTTATGCCCCTAACAAAAAGGAAATGCTAGCTATAATTTGGTCTATACAGACTCTTAAAAATTTTCTGTACGGTCCGACCAAAGTGAAAATATTTACAGACCACGAATCTCTCACACACCCAACTAACCCGAAAAGCCGTAACGATCAGATGAAGAGATGGAAAGCAATTCTAGAGGAGTACAACCACGAACTGCTCCACAAACCTGGCAAAGCAAACGTTGTAGCCGATACTCTGAGTAGACCTCCCATTCAAACGCGAGGGGAAGTAAACACACTAACAGGCACTATTCACAGCAGTTCTAGTTCTCCTGAGAGACTAATAGCAATGGCAGAAGAGCCAGTAAATGTTTTTAAAAATCAAATACTATTATATTTAGGAAATACACCCTCATATAAATTCGAACTTGTTTTTCCAACGTACCATAGACACATTATTACAGAACCAATTTTTAATTCAGAAACCTTATTAAAAATTTTAAGAGATAGACTCAACCCGTCTGTCATTAACGGAATCCATACAGACGAAAAAACTTTAGGTAAACTTCAGGAAATTGATCTACTTTTCAATAAATATAAAACCAGATTCTCAAGCAGACTAGTTAGAGATTTAAAAGACGAAACTGATCAAGAGAACGCAATTATAACAGAGCATAGAAGAGCACATAGAAATAGCAATGAAAACAAACAACAATTGTTAAACAAAGTTTACTTTCCACACATGAGGGCCAAAATAATAAAACTTGTAAGAGAATGCCAAATTTTGTAAGGAACAGAAATACGAAAGACACCACAACAAACCAGAGTTACAAAAAACACCAATACCACAATACCCAGGTCAAATTATTCACGTTGATTTTTACCTCACATGCAAACAAGTCGTTTTGACTGCAATAGATAAATTTTCAAAATTTGCACAGGCTAGGATAGTCAAATCTCGAGCAACTCAAGACATAAAAGAATCTTTAAAAGAAATATTAATCAATTTTGGTATCCCAGAAATGGTAGTAATAGATAATGAGAAATCACTTGGTTCAGCTCCCGTAATGCGGATGCTACAAGATCAATTTAATATCGAAGTTTACAAAACACCTCCATATGACAGTTCAGCAAATGGCCAGAAATCAGAAATTATTCGGTGCCAAAAGGCCGACAAAGTACACGCTTCGTTAAAAGATCTTATAGACAGATCAGGTGACAAATATAATTATTCAATACACTCAACCACTAACAGAAAACCAGTTAACTTATTTTTTGGAAGAAAGGTAGCACTTAACCCTAGACTACAACAAACAGAGAGACAAAAAATTACAGAGAGAATTACAACCACTCAGGAAAAATACCTAACATACCATAACAAAAGTAGAGATCAAATAAAAAAATATTCCCCAGGAGATGAGATATTTGTTCCAAATAATAAAAGATTAGGTTAAAACTATCCGCCAGATATAAAAAAGAAACCGTAAAAGAAGACAGAAACACCACAGTACTAACAGAAACTGGAGGAATTATTCATAAACAACTTATTCGAAATTAAATCACATTTACAGAACCCTTTTCACTGTGTGCGCTGCTGACGTGCAAATAACTGACTACATGAAATCCGATATCGTGACTCTAATTACCGGACTGGCAAAGGTTCAAAGGGGAACCTTCAGATTACTTCATTTATTGACATAGAAGAATACGAAAAAAACACTTGAAAAAATTAATTACACTGCTAACTATAAATTAAAAACATACGACCCAATATTGCCATTTATAACCGAAGAAATTAGAATTTCAAAAAAATTTACTTAATTTAAAAAAATTTATTAAGAGTAAAAGGAAAAGACATATAGATTTATTAGGCAGCGCCTGGAAATGGTTGGATCTCCCGACAGTAGAGATTTCGAAATAGTTCAAGAAAAAATAAATTCAGCATTAACTAACAACAACAATATGGTTGGCAAAAATCCTATAGCTGAACCCTCCACGAGGGTGCCGACTGGTAATGGTGCTCCAGTGTCCCTAGGGACGGTACCAGCTAAGATCTGGGATTCGCAGTCTGGGGCGGAGCTTTTTCCATAGCTATGCCACAGTAGTCTGCGATCACTTATCATGGCTAAGGTGAAGGGCTGGATCAAGGTGTCATGCGACCCGTGCCGATGATCAGCCTGGCTGGGGGCCCTTGTTTAAAAAAAATAGCCCAGTCGCAAACGGAGCATCCGGACACCTGGCGCCCTCCGGATTAGCCAGCCTTACCTCCCGCATCGCGGATCTCTGCGGGAGGTGGACCACCCTTTCTCCGCCACTCGTGGGAACATTATGGACCGTAACACATTTAAAAACAAGAAGGAGACCGGAACTCCCAAAAATCCGGCGAGGACCGAGGGTCCTACAACTACGACAGAGGTGACTGCACCTAAGGTCGACCCAACGGCAGGTACTGCTGTTGCTACTGGAGGAACGACAGTGCTCACTGGAGCTAGAGTCAACTCCACCCCGGCGAAACAGCAGCCAACTGGGCTGAATCGCCCCTTGGTCAGAGGCAAGGCGGTGACCGTGACCAACACCCCTGTCACCTCGAGCGACCAGCAAGGTGCTACCACAAGCGCAGCTGTAGCTCAGTCAGGTGCAGGGGTGAAGGGAAGGACTGCCGCAAGCCAGGCCAAGATGGAGAGGTACGAGGAGAGGAGATCCGCCGCGGCCATCCTGAAGAGACAGGCAAAGAGCAACATTGCCACCCCCTCAGCTGAGTGGCTGAAGAAGCTCGAGTGGGCTAAATCGGTGTTGCCCAATTTCACTCTGGAGAGGCCGAAAGAGGATCACAAGAATCCTAAGCGGCAGCGATCGCAAGAAAGCGCGGTTCAGAGTGCCCCGAAGAAGGTTCGCACGCACATGCCAGTGGCGGCGAACAAGAGTTTCGCGGAAATGGCCAAGGACAAGATCCTTATAGGAGTCCTGGACCAAGGCGACACGGAGGGACGTATTCCGAGGAACCAGTGGAAGTGGGTTGAGGCAGCACTGGCTGCACACTGCTTCGAGGTGCTGGAAGCGGACCCTGGTCCACCACCAATCTGCAAAGATGCAGGGTGGTATCAGGGAAACGTCAAAGTTATGGCGTGCGAAGGGTCTAGGTCGGCAGAGCTCCTGAAAGCAGCCGTATCTAGACTGGGTGAGGTCTACCCGGGTGCCAAGCTAGTCGCTGTCGACTGGAAGGACATCCCGAGTAGGCCAAGAGCCGTAATATGGGTCCCGTCCTCCTTCAAGGAGCCGGAGAAGATCCTTGTGATGTTGCAGAGGTGCAACCCTAGCCTGCCATCCTCCGACTGGAAGGTGGCTAAAGTAGAAGAGACGCAGGGCCCATTGCGTCAGGTTCTGCTAATCCTGAACAAGGACTCTACCGTACCAATAGAGGCTATGCACGGAGAGCTAAACTTCGGTTTTAGCTCGGTGCGTATCCGGGTATATAAGTCGGACACCAAGCAGAGGAGTGAGCCTGGTGTCGAAGAGGTGCTGGCAACCGAGGTGGAGGAGCCAAGCAAGGAGGAGGATGAGGATTGCGAGTCGGTGATATCCGACGCATCCTTCCTGCGCGGCTTCAGCAAGCTGGGTTACGGTGGAACCGACTCGATGAGTGAGGACCCCGAGGACGACCTGGATGCTGATGTGACGGTGGTGGAGGCAAATCTGCTCGATGTCTCTGACGGTCGTGCAGATAAACCTCCACCACTGTAAAGCAGCCTCCGCTGCCCTTATGCTTCGTCTGGCGAGAGACGAAGCCGACCTGGTGCTGATCCAGGAACCCTGGGTTGTATCAAACAGGATTTGTGGACTCAGCACCCCAAAATATAAGCTGCTCGCAGCTCAAGGAGAAGGTAAAACCCGCACCTGCATTTTAGCTAAAAGGCACCTCAGTGCATTTATGCTCTTTAATTACAGCGACGCCGACACTACATCGATCAGTCTGGAGCTCCAAGACAGGTCGATACGGGTAGTGTCAGCATACCTGGCGTATGAAAAACTGGACCCAATACCGGGTCGCAAACTGAGGGAACTCGTCAAGGATTGCGAAGATCGTGGCACTGGCCTGTTGATCGGATGCGACGCAAATGCCCACCACGAGGTGTGGGGCAGCACCAACACAAACGAGAGGGGTGAGTTACTTTTTGAATACCTTCTCTCCACTAACCTACTTATATGTAACAGGGGTAACGACCCCACTTTTGTTATAAAGGACAGGGAGGAAGTCATAGACCTAACCCTTATTTCAAACTGTATGTATGACCAGCTTATAGGGTGGAGCGTTTCGAAAGAACACTCCTTCTCTGACCATAAATATATTGACACAAGATTGTGTACCCCCAACCCTGACCCAGTAGCGTTCTCAAACCCCCGCAGAACCAACTGGACAGCTTTTAAAAATAGATTGGCTAAAGCCCTTTCAGCTCCGCCAGAGCAGATTCCTCCATCGGAGGAACATCTCACTATTCTTACGACAGTCTTCACTGAAGCCTGTAACGGTGCATACAAAGCATCCTGTCCAATCAGCAAGCCGAGAGGCAAGTGGAGACCACCCTGGTGGAATCAAGAAATAGACAAGCTGAGAGGGGAATGCAGGAAATTCTTCAACAGAGCAAAAAGACTAAGTTGTGAACAGCATTGGTCTGAATATAAACGCAGTCTAGCTCAATTAAAAAAGCTCATAAGGCAGGCAAAAAGAGAGGATTGGAGAAAATTCTGTTCGGGAATTGAATCCTCTTCGGAAGCTGCAAGATTACGTAAAGTACTCTCTAAGTCGTACTCGAATCTGGGCTATCTCAAGAAACAGGACGACTCATGGACTTCTTCTAGCGAAGAAACACTGACGCTATTACTAGACACGCATTTTCCAGGAAACACCCTAGGTCCCCAGACAAGCGACCCAAAACCATACCACCCGGTCAGATCATTGGATAGCATTATGACTGAATCCAACATAAAATGGGCTATAAATAGCTTCGCTCCCTATAAATCTCCAGGCCCTGATGGGATATTCCCGGCACAATTGCAGCAAGGGGAAGATCTCGCTGTCCCTTGGCTAAAAGCCATTTTCACAAACATTATGGCGTTAGGCCGAATCCCCGATTCCTGGCTTACGTCCAAAGTAGTTTTCATACCCAAGGCCGGCAAAGCCTCACACACAACACCGAAGGATCTCAGGCCAATAAGCCTATCCTCCTTCCTTCTAAAAACCTTGGAAAGATTGATAGGGCTACACCTGAGGACATCAATCAATCCCTCTCTGTTATCTGAATCACAGCACGCATACCGTAAAGGCAAATCGACAGAAACAGCACTTCACTCTGTCATATCCAGTATAGAAAAATCCCTGCAAAACAAGGAGTATACCCTAGCCGCCTTCTTGGACATAGAAGGAGCTTTCAATAACATCGACTCAAAGGCAATAACCAATGCTATGCTAAGCCTTGGAGTAGATGCTCAGTTGGTGAGATTAGTCACACAGCTGCTCCTGAGCAGAAAAGTGACCTCTTCACTTGGAGCATCTACTCTGTGCAGGCACGTCAGCAGAGGTACTCCTCAAGGGGGGTACTCTCTCCGCTTCTATGGAACCTAGCAGTAAACACGCTGCTACGTGACATAGAAGATGGAGGGTGCAAGATTGTTGCTTATGCGGATGATGTTGTTGTTATGCTGCGGGGAAAATTTCCGCAAAGCCTATGTGACATTATGACAGTTAAGCTAAGAAAACTGTCAAGATGGGCATCTGAAAGTGGGTTAAACGTAAACCCAAGCAAAACCGACCTTATTCTCTTCTCCAGGAGGACCAAGATCCCAAAGCTATCTGCCCCAAAACTAAACGGTTCCGTTCTAGAGTTTAGCGACAGTGCAAAATACCTGGGGCTTGTACTAGACAAGAAACTGAACTGGAATCTCACTATAGCGGATAGAGTGCGAAAAGCCAACATTGCACTCTTCACTTGTAAAAAGGCAGTAGGCCTCAAATGGGGGATGTCCCCGCCTGTTGTTAGCTGGCTATACAGCGCCATTGTTAGACCCATTCTCCTGTATGGGGTATCCATTTGGTGGCCAGCGCTGCTGTATAGTTCTAAACTCAAGGCGCTCAACAAGGTGCAAAGAGTAGCTCAACTATGCATGACAGGAGCTCTTAGAACAATCTCTAGTGAAGCGCTCAACGCTATCACTAGCATATCCCCAATTTTACTCGTGGCAAAAGAAACCGCCACCATCACAGCACGACGTCTGAGAGACGCAAACGGCTGGACGGTTCATCAATATGGGCACTCATCCATTCTACCAATGGGCGCAAACAAGCAATTAACAGATTACTGCATACCCGTAGAACATACTTCTACAACGTTTAACACAGTCTTTCCCTCCAGGGAGGCCTGGGCGGCAAGTCCCTCTGGACAAAATGACTGCATAAATTTCTTCACAGACGGCTCCAAACTCGATAATCGAGTTGGAGGAGGAGTCTTCTGTGAGCAGCTTAGTATTAGAACACATTTCCGTCTCCCGGACCACTGCAGCGTTTTCCAGGCAGAGATTCTCGCCATAAGCGAGGCTCTTAGATGCCTACGCCACTCTAGCCTTATAAACGGAGTAATAAACATTTACTCAGACAGTCAGGCAGCAATAAAATCACTTCGAGCGCTATCTTCAAATTCGACGATAGTGAACAACTGCCGCAAATCTCTTCAAGAGATGGCACAGCAGTTCGTTATCTCCCTAGTCTGGGTGCCAGGGCACCAAAATATTGAGGGAAACGAAATAGCCGACGAACTGGCCAGACGTGGCACCACCACAGTCCTCCTTCCAGACAAGGAGGACTTCCGTATGCCCCTAGCCACTTTTAAGCTCAGGACAAGGGAAGTTTTTAGATCCCTTGAACAAGAAATGTGGAACAATACCACACACTGCAACATCAGTCGCCAAACATGGCCTAACGTTGACACCAAACGCACAAAAATGCTCTTTAGTCTTCACCGCACACAGTGCGCAGCTGTGATTAGAGCAATCACAGGCCACTGGCTCGTAGGAGTCCACGCATCCCGACTAAACGTCCCCAACAACGACTTCTGTAGAAGTTGCCAAAACGAGGAAGAAGTAGAATCAGTAGAGCATTTCTTCTGCTCCTGTGTGGCCCTAATCAGGCGCAGGAAAAAGTATATAGGTGAATACTTTCTCAACAACCTAGCTGAATTAGCAGCTATCCCCCCGAAGAAAATAGCAGGTTTCATAAGAGAAACGGGCTGGGAGTCTTTCTAACTTTGCGGTGTGAGGGTTTAAAAGATCCATTGCGGTATCACAATGGGCCAGTAATGGCCTAAGTGGGCTGACCTTTGTGTCAGCCGCCGCCCTAACCTAACCTAACCTAACAACAACAATAAAGTTTTTCTAAACAGACTTATCGTAGAAAAAATAAATAATATCACCCAGGCTAATGCAAATCTTATAAACAGCTTAAAATACGGAGGAGACCCTCAAAGAGACACTAGCACAATATTAATGTTTCAAATTAAAATGCTTAAAGAAGAAATTGTTAACTTAAACCACGCAATACAATGGGCAAAAGCAGATATTAGTAACACCCAGATATTAGGAAATGAGGCGAAAATGAAGTTATAAAAACACTGGATCAAGACCAGTTCCCATACACTAATTTTGAAGAAGTCATGAAAATAGCAGAAGTAAGCCTAGCAAGCAATGGGTTAACTCTTATTTATATCATTAAAATTCCTATAACCGACACCAACTTTTGTGAAGAACTTTTAATCAAACCAATAAAAATTGCGAAAATGTAATCAAATGTAAAGGAAAACTTTTTGCAAAAATTTCAAAATGTAATAATTATAATGAGATAACCATTTGTAAACATAGAAATATGATAGACATAAGTAATTCCTCTTGCCTACCAAATTTATTAAAAAGTCGCCCTGCCACCTACACTCGAATCAACAACCAACACATTCCAGTTATTGACGAAATAGCACCTGGAGTCATTCTGCTCAACAAATTCTCCGGCAACGTACAAATAAATGGGACATCCACAAGTCTCAACGGCACCTTTGTTATTAACTTCAGGAATTCTACAATTAATATTGATGGACAGACCTTCACCAACAAAGACACGGTGCACTATCACCCGATGCCAGCAATTCTCCAAACTGAGATGACCATTAAAAAGATAGAAGAAAAGCTATCATTAGAATTGGTAAAAGAACTGAACATCAACAATACCAAGACCTTGGAACTGTTAAAAACAACATCGCATACAGCCGATTTTCTAATAAGTTCCATAATAATCATCGGACTAACAGCACTAGCTAGCCGCTTCTTTATTAAAATGGTCAAAATACTGCACATCAACAAAATAGCTTCTGATAACGAGATCAATGACCGCACCGAGCGTGGACACTCGAGTGGAGGAGTTAACACAAAACGAATTCGCAACCGAAGTTGGACACGCGCATCCGGTATTGCACCAGCAAGTAAAAGTGCAAGGGCAACTTCCCGGCTTCGGTCAATAGCTCCCAAAAAGTGCTGACTGCAGCGTCTGATCCACTTCCCGCTGCAGCGACGACAACGGCAAAGCTCCGACGTTGGCAGAGGCAGCGACAAAGTTATTGGGTATAAATATGGCAATTTCTGTAAACATAATTTAGTTCCAATTTTTGTGCAAATAAATACGGACCAAGTGTCCTAAAAAATATTATTTTTTTAAATACAAAAAATATTCGTGTTTAACTTGTATACTGTTCATCCTAGAAATTATGAATGTTTTTATTTCCGACTGCTGTTGGTAAATGTACGTGAACCAAAATCATTTGCGCATTTGAAAACTGTGAATGGCCACCAATGCCAAACATATAGAGAAGCATGTCAACTATTGGGTTTGCTGGAGAACGATTCTCATTGCGATTAAACACTTGCGGATTCAGTTGTTTCATCAAATGCGTACCAAATACGAACGCTGTTCGCAATTATCATCACCACTTGTTTTCCTTCACAACCAATTCAGTTATGGAACAAATACAAAGATGATATATGTGAAGATGTCTTGCATCACTTGCGCATTCAAATGAATAATCCTGACTTCTAATTAACCAATGAAATCTACAATGAAGAATTGATTCTGATTGAGGATCAAAGTAGGAATGATTGCGCCAAATCGATCGATGCCGATACATTATAATATGTACATTATAATATACACTTGTCATTTCATTGATTTTGGCCACTATTCGATCAAGATGTGACATAGTTTTGGCGTTAGCATCATCTGGAATTGCGGCGACTCTTCTAGATGGCGGTCGTACTGCACATTCTGCGCTTAAGTTGCCACTCAATTTAAACACTGTTCGCGCCACAGGGCGCTTAGTTTTCAGCGGCAGTGTGGGAGCGAGCTCCCTCGCTCTAACGCTCGCCCGCTCTCCCTCTCATCGGCCGTTTTCCCGCTCCCTCCGTTCCAACCGGGAAAGGGCGCCTCTCCACCGGTGGCAGCGATGCACTTTTTCTATTAGGCTAAGTTAGTCTTAAGCAAGCACTTGAAGTGAAATAAACCGAATTGTGAAGCCAACGCCGCCACCAACTTCTACTTCTTCTTCGGGATCTTCTGGGACATTTACCACCGCAGCCACCGACGCCACCGACGCCCCCTCGAAGGAAGTCGGCAACTTAGCGAAGAGCTCCGCCCACTCCAATTCATGGTCCTTCGAGCCGGATCTATCCTGATCTACCAGCGCCCCTTGCGGAGTTTTAAAGATAAGTACGACTAATTCCAAAATCGATTCGTCCGTGGTCGCACATGTACATTCAGCCGCAGTGAATTTCCTTTTCTTCTTTTTAAAGTAGGGTTGTCGAAAATATATCACAATATCAAAATATCGATATATTTGCAAAAAAAATAAATATTTTTAACACGATATTTTTAAGCTGTAATATCGATATATAAATATTTTTTTTTGAATTTTCTGATATTTTGTTTTCGGTCAGCCCCTACGAAAACGAGTTCCACTTATATATTTCTTTGCCAAATAGTAATTGGGAAGCTGACCCAATACAGTATTGAACTTCGCAACAGCAGACCATGCAACATTTGTCTAAGTAAGCACTACGCTATCTGATAATACCAGGTAGCTCGGTATCCTCAGAAAGGATGGCTTCGGCAATTAAATGTGTAGTGTGCGACTCACGCAGCCGTATGACTGATCGGCACGTAACAAATCGTGTATTTTTAAAGTCACTGGCGGAACAATATTGGAAACAACTAAGAAAGCTACAGTCGACTGTGCTCGACTGTGAGATACCCGGTACCTAAACGTTTGGGCTTCACACTAAAAGGCAATTTAAAAATATACATACACTACATTGTACATACATATGTACATTGCCGCCATTATATCGCACGGCCAAGGCTCGAATGCGCCACCTGTCGGCTACAGCTTGCAACAGCAGGGCCTTAGGGCGGTGTGTTAAAATTCTAACCTTATTGCTAATATCTCCCATGTTTATCATCCGATTTTACTGAAATTTTCAGGAAACGTCCGCTTTATTTCATTTTTTTCATTTATTTACTTTTACACGAAAAAAAACGAGTATAGCTTATTTAACGTTTTTTATGATTTTTGAGGGCGGAAGTGGGCGTGGCCAAATTTTAAAACAAACTTGATCTGCGTGCAACAGATTCCAATGTTGTCACCAAATTTGGTAACTCTAGCTCTTATAGTCTCTGAGATCTGTTGTTTCACACGGACGGACAGACGGACAGACGGACATGGCTAAATCGACTCGGCTGGTGATACTGATCAAGAATATATATACTTTATGGGGTCGGAGATGCCTCCTTCTGCCTGTTACATACATTCTCGGTTGGCACAAACTTATAATACCCTTGTACCCTATGGGTACCGGGTATAATAACTTTAACTTTAACTTACAGTATTTTCCATTGCTTTAAGTAATAAAAGCTTAATATGAAGTATTTGTGTTGTTAGTTTTGTTTGAATGAATTCATGTGGATCATTAGGATCAATAGAGAGGTAATGTATACGAATAATGAGATAGAGAGAAAGAGATTTCTAAAGGCTTTCTGATCCTAAAAATAAAAAAAATGTTAAATATCATATATACTCGATATATCGATATTTTGTCTTGATATTTAAAAAAATCATTTTGATATTTTTCAAAAATGACAATATCATTGATACGATATTTTTTAAATATCATGCAACCCTATTTTAAAGTGCAAAAGTGCTTTGCCAATTTCGGCCCCCTACTTCGTCTCACTGTGATCCGCTGGCGTCCATATATATACGTACATATACATATATATATTATTACATCCATACATCCAAGTTCACATTCACATACATCACGTCCGTCACTAAACTGCTCTTTGCCTTCCAACAAGAAAAAATATTAAACACACACACAAACACAAATTATATTAATTACATATATATATATAACAAAATCTTTACAAATATCCATATATACATCCAAATACAAAATAAAATAAATTCATCCACCCAAATTGAAACCTATTTCTAATAAAACTATACCAACAAACAATTTACATAAAAATATAGTTACCCAATAAACATTTATACCCACACTGCAATATTTTTATTTCACACATATAAACATACCAACAAATATATTTAAATATTTTACATACAAATATTTTACATCACGAACGTTAATTTATATTACCTTGGTGTTCTTTTTAACCATAAGTTAAATTTTTCCGATCACATAGGAATCTTAGTAGGAAAGGCTAGAGGCGTTTTAGCGTTTTAGCGTTTGTTAAACGTTGGGCTAAAGAGTTTGATGATCCTTATACCACTAAACTTCTCTATATCTCGCTAGTTCGTCCTTTGCTCGAATACTGCTCATGCGTATGGTCACCCCAGTATGCAAAGTATCAAGAGCTCATCGAATCGGTGCAGAAGCAATTTCTTCTATTTGCTTTGAGGGGTTTAAATTGGGAACAACATCTTCGTCTTCCCTCGTATACGAGCAGATTGCGGCTTTTGGACTTGCCGACACTGCAAGACCGTCGAACATGTAACAGCGTTATATTCCTTTATAAATTAATTAATGGCGAAGTCGACTCTGCTTCGTTGCTACACAACATCAAGTTTGCAGTTCCTGCCAGAAGCACTCGACAGTTTCGCCCTATTTTTCTGGACATATGCCGATCAAATTTTGACTCCCATGACCCATTTCGTATTCTGTGCCAGTTGTATAACGAAAATTATCATGTGTTATCCTGTGAAACATCCTTGTCATTAAATGTATCTAATATTCTGTCGTACTTATTGTCTAGTTTGTAAATCTTCACCCCAACCCATCCGATATAAGACGGAGCATATCGTTAAAAAGTTATCCTACCCGGTTGGGGGTAAGATTAAGATTAAGATTAAGATTAAGATTAAGATTAAGATTAAGATTAAGTGAAAAGAACGCCCAATAAAAAGACGTCTTCATTTGCTGAGTTAATATTTCAAACTGAATCTTTATTTCAAAGTCCGCGCTTACGTAGCGGTCATGAGATTCTTAAAACAAGTCTTATCGCTAGACCAACGCAGTGGTTTGTTTAACCCTAACATGGGAAAAATTCTTGAGTGCGATGGGAAAGACACAGCTACCCCGCATTTATCTTTGAAGATATTTTTGTGACCCGCGCAGGGGCTCAGATTACATATTTGTCAAGATTACATTTTTGTCTGTGCTAGGCTCAAGTGGCCGCTGTTTAGAGATACGCGCACATGCGCTCAAGCAGATCACCGCTGCATCGATTTGTTACAGATCTACATGTGTACATATGTATGTTTGTATGCATTCATATATATATATATATAAAACTTGTTCATGTGTGAACATTCTGCCAAGGGACAGCAAGATTAGGTGTGGGTGTACAATTTTAAAATTTGACATATAAAATACACAATTTATTAATATACAAACATATTTTGAACAATTATACATTTCATAACACGATTAAGTGGACTGTAGTTTTTAATAATTTTTTCTTTAACTTTACTGTTAACATTTAAGTTCCTTGCAAAGGCCCCGCAAATTGGGTGTACATTTTCGTAATTAAAATAAACAAATAATTATACAACAATAATTATCAAACATATAATTAAAGAGGTATGAATCTAATATGCGCTTGTATACACAATTAGCTAGTCTACCTGATGTGAGTGATCATATACTACAAGTAAGCCATTATCAACTTTCTTCCGACCACACTGGTACTGGAATTACCCTATATGAATTGCATGGGTATTTGCTAAGTAATATATTTATAAATACCTCCGAAGTGAGGTCCTGCCGGGGGAATAAAAGAAAAAAATTTGGACTTAAGCATTTTTATGCTGGGTTGCGATGTAATGGGAACACTTTCCTTTGTGGCCTTTGCCAAACTCTTCTTCTAAATTTTATAAAATTTTCATTTCCCTGAAATTTTTTCTCCTGGTTAATAAGAGGTGCCATTGTAAGTGGCTTTGATTCCCTTAAGGATGTATAGTCCTTAAATGAAATCTTCCCCATATAACTACCACTCGGATGTTTAGTGGTAGTTTTTATAAATTTATTTCCAACATTTTTCTTCTCAATATATTTCCCAAAATTGGTTTCTATTTTTCCAAATTGTTTTAAATTGTTCACTTTAATAGTAGTTGCATTTATTGAATGAGTACCCTTAGACTTAGTACATCCAGAAATGATCCACCCAAAATGTGTATTCTGACCTAAAAGTCCATTAATTTTTGCCATACCTTTCTTTAAGATATGTGTATATAAATCGGCTCCAATAATTACATCAACTCGACCTGGCTCATTGAAGTCCGGGTCGGCTAATGCAAAAATTTTGCCATTTAGACTTGTCAATATTGACTTTTCTAATAGGCAGAGCTTTCATTAATTTTGGCATTATTATCGCCTCCGTAATCAACGGCTTCTTTGAATTCGGGGTGCTTATAAAAAGTTTAGTTTTATATTTTGATACAAATGTATCTGAGGGTGATACCCCATTAACCCGTGTATAAGCTTTTATTTTCGGCAGATTTAACATTTGTGCTGCCTCCTCTGATATGATAGTGCTTTGGGATGCACTATCAATCAATGCTCTTAAATTTTCAAATCCGCCATTAGCAGATTTTACATTTATTTTTGCTGTTGGAAGCAATGCTTGTGTCGAAGTCACACAAGTAGATACAAATACTTCTTCTCTCTTTTGAGAGCTTATATGAAGCATTGTATGATGAGCCTTATTACAATGCGAACATAAATATTCGCAAAAACATCTTTCGCCGTTAAAATGATTTAGGCATCTTGTGCATAAATGTAATTTTCTTGCGATTTCCAATCGCTCTGCGGGATTCATCCCTCTAAATTTGTGGCATTGGATTACCGTATGTCCCATCATTCTACAGATTGGGCAACATTCACTCCAATCTGGAAAATTATTTTGACTTGAAAAATTATAATTATTTGGCATATTGAAAGTCTTTTTAACAGGTTTTTCCTCCTGCACAGAGCTAGTCGAATACAGCCGTTGCTCCAAAAAATCCATAACATCCGACAACTTCTGGATGTCCTTCGTTTTCTTAATGTGACTCTCATATAGCTGAAGAGTCTGTGTATTAAATTTTTTGAGCACCATATGAACAAATATCACATCAACTTCTTCGGACAGATTGGCCTTCAGTTTTATGATGTGTACCGCTTCATTAATGGTGTCAATGAAATATTTTATCTGCCTGACGGAATCAATATTTAAATTTGATAGTTCCATCAGGCGATTTAATTGCTCCGAAAAAATCTTACGATTGTTATCGTATCGCTTGGTTAAAAGATCCCAAGCGGCACTGTAATTGTCTGCGGAGCCTAATAAGAGGTGAGCAACAACTTTTCGTGCTTCACCCTTTAATGCAGAATTTAAATAATTAAATTTTAGGGAGGTGCTTAAACTCTCCCTAGAATGAATTAATTCGATATATAATTCTTGAAATAGGTCCCACTCTTTGGCATCACCGCCAAACGTGGGTACCTCAATTTTCGGGAGGGTTGGTAAATTTTCAATTTTACTATCAACCTCGGAGTTATGAACAACTTTCTCCTTTAGTTGTTCATTTATCTCCGCAGAAATGTTCTGAATGTAAAACTCTAGCTCGCTAAGGGCCAAATCGAATTCTAGGCTACGACCAACAACTTGAATTTTAAGCTCAGAAATATTTTGCCAGAGAAAATGAATTTTATTTTTCCTGATCCTTAAAGTTTCACGTTTCCCGCACTGGATTTCTAAAAATGTTTCCTCTAGGTACTCCTTAAGTTGTTTGATTTTAATATATATTACTTGCTGAGGTTGGATTCCCTGACTAACTGTTGGCTTCAACGCATCTATTTTAAAATCTTTTAATATGCTTAAAACCTGCTCATACCTCTTTTTAACAAAATATTCATGGTCGATTGGACCCAATTTTACTAAGATATTGTGATTTTCAATGAATTCTACTTCCAACTTCTTTATATATTCTATTTGGTCTTTGGAATATTCCTTCAGACCTTCTGCAGCTATTTGCCTGCAGTCCTTATTAATTTCTGCTTGCCTTTTAAGCAGACTTATAATTTGATCGGACAACATTTTAAGATTTATTATTTATTATTATATATTTATTATATATATTTAAATATATTATTATATATATTAAAATAACTTATTATATCTTATCTGTTCGCTGCCGATTTTTGTCGTCGCGGCTGCCGTTGCTGCCGCTGTTGTCGGTGCTGCTGATGTCGCTGCTGCTGCGCCGGTGTTGCTGCTACTTAAGGCGCTGCTGTTGTAGGCACTGTGGTTGTATTTGCTGTTGATGTAGCTGCTGTAGTTGTTGTAGGCGATGCTGTCGTTCGTCTTCCTTCTGGGGTTTTTTTTTTTTAATTTGGATATACTTTAGTTGTATTTTTATTTTTTGTTTGTACTGCTAGTGCACTATTTTTTATTTTTTGATATAAGCACTGTTTTATAGGGTTTTTTATATAGCTAATTAATAGCTAGTGAATTAGGGCTCCACTTTTACCGTAATCACTTATATTTTTTTTTTTTTTTGATTTTGTAGAATTTTAGCGAGTCCAAACTTTAATTTTTTATGGTTTTCACTTTTTTTAAGCTGATGTTTGAGGCCTCAAGCACGCCTTACCACTTTTAATTTGGGTATAACAACCTCTAGCTTAATATCAAGACTAAGGTGTTTTGTTTAAACATAAAAGATTCTTGTATATCTTTTTGCTTTATATGTTATTCTCTGTTCCTTACCACGGGTGGGGGGAAACAAGAGATATTTATTTTTGCAACCTTAACTGCGGGTGCCTTTGCACTACATACAGATTTTTAAGGTGCTGGTTTAAAAAACTCTGAACCTCTTACCACAAGGGGGAAAGTTACAGAGTGCCTCGAAGGACCAAAATGAAAAGAACGCCCAATAAAAAGACGTCTTCATTTGCTGAGTTAATATTTCAAACTGAATCTTTATTTCAAAGTCCGCGCTTACGTAGCGGTCATGAGATTCTTAAAACTAGTCTTATCGCTAGACCAACGCAGTGGTTTGTTTAACCCTAACATCGGAAAAATTCTTGAGTGCGATGGGAAAGACACAGCTACCCCGCACTTATCTTTGAAGATATTTTTGTGACCCGCGCAGGGGCTCAGATTACATATTTGTCAAGATTACATTTTTGTCTGTGCTAGGCTCAAGTGGCCGCTGTTTAGAGATACGCGCACATGCGCTCAAGCAGATCACCGCTGCATCGATTTGTTACAGATCTACATGTGTACATATGTATGTTTGTATGCATTCATATATATATATATATATATAGATTAAGATTAAGATTAAGAACAAGAGCCCGGGAATCGCGGCCTCTCCCTTAATTAACATCACGGGACACGATCACATACTAAGTCTGCCACTACTACAGCGGATGAACGAGCACAACCTGCGTTTGATGCAGGAGCTCAGAGACGATGTGTCGGCGGGAGGTGCCGCGGGAGTCGCCGCACAGTAGCGCCTTTTCTCATTTTGCGTTGCTAAAATCGTAACTTTTGAACCAAATAAGATAATCAAATAATTTAAACGGCATTTTACAGGAAAATGTTGTAAAATTTGTATATGTATTGGACAATATGCCACGCCCACCCATTCGCCTTTTTATAGGGTATCAAGTGAAAAAATCTATTTTATTCAATGAAAACAATTTTTTTAAAAAAATTTTATTTAATTTTTTATCTTTATTTTTATGTATTTGCTTAAATAAAAATAATTTGAAAACTTAAAAAAAATATTTAACATTTTTTTTTTTTTTTTTCTATAATTTTGGCTTTTTTTTACTAACAAACGGGCCTATATTAGGGGAATTTCTAATAGTTTAAGCATTTCTGGACTATAATTACTTGATTCTATATCTTTTCGCGACTTTACATGCCGTAGAGATGCAATAAACGGGTCAGATGATGCAGCTAACATATTGAAGAGGTCCTCATTTTGCCTAAGTCTGGATGACTTCTAAGTGTTGCAGTATCTATACTTCTTATAGAATTTATTTAGCGATTCTTGAGCTTCTTCGGAAAGTTCTCCAATTGGCAAAGACTGATATTCAATTATATCTTTACCATGTTCTAGAATTTTGTGGACTGTTGGAGTCAATTTCTTATGAGGATACTTCTCAGCCAAAAGCGAAGCTGTGATGGAAGCATATTCAATCTTTGAATGATTTCCTCGTCAATTCCAGTGATTTCTGCCGCAACAATGCAATTTTCGAAAAATCTCCGAGAAGTATTTCCATCGTTTGAGTTTCCATATCCGGGTTTCGGGCAGTCCACTTTGAGTCCAAGTTGCTTTGAAAACGCTTCCTGTATTCGATATTTCCTAAATTGTTCTTTTTCCTTCTTTGTCGAATTGTTATTATCCCAGTCTTCGTTGTCTTGTGGAAGGGTATACGCCAATTTCAACAAAAATTCCATACACCTTATCCGAGCTTGTAAAGGTGAGATTCCGTAGTTGTAGTTTGCCTCCTTGGTTGTAGAATCATCCAAACTTCCGAAATTCTTTTGAGTTGTTTTGCAAATTGGACATGTTAAAGTCGATTTGGTATTGGTTAATTCATTCACTATTTTTCCATCGACCATGGTCAAGTGAAACTCGAAGCTGCATTCAACATGTTTTCCTTCCCTGATCTCCAGAATGATGGGTCTAATAGCATCTATTTCTCTTTGAATATTTTGCACTGTTGTATTGATGAGTTCCGGTGATTCTCTTGCGAATTGAAACATTATTGGACGGCAATAATGAACTGATGAAGGCCTATTGTTTCTCCAATGTAAAGATTCCTCTGATTGAAGCCGCAAAGGAACCACTGATGCCATGAACAAATTCCCGTCTGATATTGATTCATCATCTGTCCTTATTGTTTGTTTATAAATGCTTTGTCCAGATGATCCATCGCAGCCCCACTTACTGACCAATTCCACCTTCTCTGGTAAATTGTCCAACACATTATCCGGAAGACTCTTCAATAAACGTTGAGCCGTGTGATTCATCAGATCCTGCACAGTAGCTTTCACAGAGACTTCAGTAATCTCTGTATTAATTGGTCTTGACATTTTTTTTGCCTCCGTAATCCGTTTATATCCAGGTAATATATCCGCCCCATGTTGCATTAAACACGTTCGTAATATTTCATATTTCTCCTTGGATAATTGTAAGTCCATAAATAAGGCCAGGGCTTCTTCGTCAGTTAGTTCCATTATGCTAGCGTTTAATGGAGTGGGAATGCTTTTCCGAATCCTTTTGAGCCGACAAGGGCTTGCTATAGCAACCGATTTGGTTATGGCTGATTTAGTCAGTTGATGATCCTTTATATATTTAATAGCCAATGCTTCCGACAAATTTCCAGTGGTCAAGATGTTGGTCACCTCAGAAAGCTTCTTTCTTCTTGTGAAATCCGAGCAATCCTGTATTGCTTTCGATGGTCTTCCTTTACCGGTAGATGTGCTGGGTTCATCATCATGATCTTCTTCCGTGGCTTGCAAGTTGAGATCCCCCAGAAGCCAGTCCTAATATTTGGCTAAAAAACGTGAATGGCTTTGATACACTTCTCCCCACTTTTTCCTGAAGTTCTTGTACAGTAAGCGAATGTTGTTTTCCACTCCATAGTTGTTTCTTAAATCTCCAAACCAAAGTTCAAGCTCTCTAAAACAGTCTTCTTCGAAATCACCATAGGTTGGGGCGTTCCGAAAGATTTCGAACAGTTTTCCGCGATTGATCTTTGCCATTCTGTCTTGTCAACTTTCACTGATAGACTAATGCTGGGCATATTAAAATTGCGCAATATATAGTCCGATTTATTACCTGTTAGGTACCCTTTGGGTTTTGGGTCAATTAAAGAGTTAAACCAGACACCTGTTATACCTATGATTTTTTGTAAATATGCCCTAAATTCATGTTATGCAGTTTTTAGGTAAGGTATTGCCTACATGGGATAACCCGCAACTATTGTGTCAGCTACAAAAGTGATTTCAGCGTCTACCTGTTTTCTTTAAAAAGTAATTAATTGTTTCCTTTGGAAGTATAATTTCAGGTATAAATATAAAAAAAACAAAATTTCATAAACACCTATTTTATAGGTACGTTTTGTTATACAAAACAAACGAAACAAATAATTTCAAAGTATAGCGCGAGCGGGTTTGAAGCGGTTAACCCGCTTGCGCTACAGCTAGTATATTTTTTGGTATGTACTAAGTTGAATCGGTATTTTGGTATATTTTACCCTGAGTTGTTTTAGTTTATTGCATTGCATTTCCGCAGCTGCAGCGTGCTGCAGCAGATGTAAGTTGATTCTGGTCCAGAAAAGATCAACGAAGGTTTTGTATGTAGTGTGTATGAGAGCCGAGCCGGGCCAAAAAAGATATAGACTACTTTAGCCAGAAAAAAGTGAAAAAATTGACCCCTGGCAGGTAGCGATTTACCTGTACAAGCCCAAACCCAATTCTGTTTTTTTTTTTGGGTCAGTTTACAGTTTATGAATGTATCTGTTATTTAAAGTAAAAATCATGAGGTTAGGTAATCTATTTTTTGTGTAATATTACCTGAAAGTCAACCAATTTCCCCTTTTTTTTTTGTATGATGCAAAAATGGAAACAAAGTTTTGTAGGCTCATATCTTCTACAAAAAAATCTTAAAATTGATTTTATTGGAAATTCTGAATCGATGGGAAATTTCCTGTCGAATAAGTATGGTTTAAATCGTTTTTGCGACTACGACTTTTTTGATTTTAGCAACGGCTTTTGTTTGAGAGGCGCTACTGTGCGCCGTCAGCCTCACACTATGCGGCTTGGTCCTGCTTCAACACTGCAGGCGCGAACGAGAGGCATCCCAATTACGAAAGTCCATCGACGAATTGGTTGTCACCGAGGACGGCGTCTAATTTAAGGGGAAAGTAGTTAACAACCAACTCCTAGCTTGGGCTGAGCAGGCCAATTCATATTCCCTTTATTAATATCAATTATTATTATTATTATTATTAATATCAATTATTATTATTATTATTATTAATATCAATTATTATTATTATTAATATCAATTATTATTATTATTATTATTAATATCAATTATTATTATTATTATTATTAATATCAATTATAATTATTATTATTATTAATATCAATTATTATTATTATTATTATTAATATCAATTATTATTATTATTAGTATCAATTATTATTATTATTATTATTAATATCAATTATTATTATTATTATTATTATTAATATCAATTATTATTATTATTATTATTATTAATATCAATTATTATTATTATTATTATTATTAATATCAATTATTATTATTATTATTATTATTCCCGCAAGGGCACCCCAACTGGGGTGACGGGCCTGACACACCCGCGATTCCCTAGTCACGGCACGACCATGGATATCACAAGGACCAACGGCTGGATAACACTATTGGAACTGACGATTGCGGGCTGACGAACGCGGCATTCTGTTACCTTAGTAAGCAAGAGTGACATCTCGCAGAAACGGCTTTCAGGATAATGCCTCTTTCGCCTCCGTCCAAATAAAACTTTGCACGTCTCTAAGTACGTTCGAACCGCACACCGAAGGCTCGGTGGTGCAGGCGCAGTTGAACGGATTCCTGCCTAGAGTCTGTCCTGGCTCTGAACACAGATGCCCATGAAGCTCTGTGTCAACCCTCGCATGGACCTCACTGCTTGCATAGGGACCCATGGGGACATTTTGGACTACTGCACATATGCGGGGAGATAGCGGCTTAGAGTTTGGACCCACTCACAGAAGATGATTAACGCACAACGAAATAAGGACAATGAAGGAGATGCATTCAGGAAGAGCAACTTGATGACAAGATCACCGGACAATAACGAGACGATGATGACCCACCCAAAGGAGGCTGAAGATGGAGCAACCCCTAAACCGACGCAACAGACCCCTCAGCTTACGCAGATGTCTACGTTGAGCTCCCCACGACAGGAACTGATATACAAGATGCGGGCATTAGAAGAGAAGGCCTTATCAGAAGGCAAGGCAATCCTGAGGAAAATGAAGATAGCGATGCAAAAGCAACGAAATATCAGTATGGACGTCAAGGACGACACCTCAGAACTGAGCGAGCTTTTCGATGTCATCGAAAACTATCGGTCGAGCTGGAAAACCGCAGAGCTGGAGCGTTCAAAGGAATCGAGGAAAGCCAACGAACACAAATCTGGCAATACAGCGAGCGAGACCCCCGTTTCGACACTAAAGAAGAGGACGGCCACTAGCCCAGCAGCGCAGGAGCTGAGCAAGAAGGTACGAAATAAACCGGCAAACGACGGATTTCAAACGGTCACATACAAGAAGGGGAAAAATGAAACAAAGACTGCAGAAGGACATACACGGCACAGTGGAGCCGAAAAAGTTAAAGAAAAGCCTAACGCAAGAATGCGCACTCGCCCAGAAGCCGTTCTCGTCAAACCTGCAGAGGGAAAGAGCTATGCCGAAGTGTTGGGCAACCTGCGGAAAAACCTCAAACCAGAGGAATCCAACAGCAGTATACTGTCGGTCAGAAAAACGAAGGCAGGGGACATGCTCCTGGAACTTGCCAAAGGGAGCCAAGCAGACAAACTATGCGAGAACATCAAGGACACACTTAAAGAGTGCGGAACAGTGAAGACCATGAGGCAACTGGTCAAACTGGAGATTAGAGATATCGACAGCATCACACGAGAAGAAGAGATAATGGCTGCAATCAAAGAAGGTTTAGGCGACACAAGCCAGGAAATAACTATACACCTGACAGGTGTAAATAGCTCTGAGCAGAGGCGAGCATTCGTCACACTACCAATGAAAGACGCGTCGAAGATACTGACGGAACAAAGAATTAAAATAGGGTGGACCCGGTGCCGTGTGAAGCGCTGTCTCGATGTAAAGAGATGCTTCAGGTGTTTCGGGGCTGGGCATGTGCAAAAGGATTGCAAAGGACCGGACAGGAGAGACCTCTGCATCAGATGTGGCGAAAGGGGTCATAAAATGAAGACCTGCGCTAAAGCTCTGAGATGCTGTATCTGCGCATCAGAGAACAGGAGCGACGTTGGACACCTCCCTGGGACAGCGTACTGCCTTAGCGTGGCCAGGAAAGAAAAAACATGAAGATCCTTCAAGCGAATATGCACAGAAGCAGAACTGCAAATGACTTGCTGCACCAAATTGTGCTAGAAAACCAAATCGACGTAGTCATTATTAGCGAACAATATAAGAAACGGGAGGACGGGATCTGGATAGAAGACAACACAAAGACGGCGGCAATATGGATTCCGAACCCTACCACGGTATCACATAGAAGCGACAAAACAGGGAGATGCCACGTCCTAGCACACATCAGAAACTGGACGATATTTAGCTGCTATCTGACCCCAAGTGACGACATTCAGACCTTCCAGACGAAACTCGAAGACATCGAAGACAACGCAAGGCAAATAAGAGGGAACCTTATAATAGCAGGAGACTTTAACTCGAGAGCTCAGGAATGGGGTATGGCATCAACTAACTCTCGAGGCCGTAGAGTCCTAAACATGGCTGCTAGAATAGGAATGACAACAGCAAATGTGGGTGCAATACCGACATTTAATCGAGTAGGGAACGTGGGTACAATCCCCGACATAACCCTAGTGACAGAGAACAGCGCGCACAAAATCGTCGACTGGAAAGTCCTCGATACCTATAACGGAAGTGACCATGGTTACATAACGTTTGACATAGCAGAAAACGGAGTGACTACAGTAGCACCAACGAGAAAAGGATGGAACGTTAACCGACTGGACAAGGCAAGGCTGATACAAGAAATTGACGCAAGACAAAACCGACAGAGAGGCGGTAACATAGTAAGCAACAACATGGCAACCATAAAACAGGCCTGCAACGCTGCAATGCCAAGATTGGGCAACCCTCGAAGACAAGGACAAGAAGCATATTGGTGGACAGAAGAGATAAAAGCCCTTAGAGAAGCCTGTATCAAAAACAGACGCCGCCTTACGAGGGCTAGGCGGAGAGGGGATTTCACAGAGCAGGAGAGCCAATTTAAGAAATCTAAGAAGGACTTAAATACTGCTATCCGAAAAAGCAAAACGGAGAAATGGAAAAGCCTCTGCAACGACGTCAATAATGACCCATGGGGGCTGGGGTATAAAATCGTGATGAAGAAGCTGAGAACAAGAAGTACAATACCGGAACTGGAGGAAGAGCAAATGGACCATATTGTCAAAACACTATTCCCCGCCCACACAAATAGCATAGCAAGACCTACGACACCAACAGCCGAAGAACAGATAGAGCCCTTCACAGTGGACGAGCTACTGAAAGCGGCAAAAACTCTAAAAAGGAAGAAGGCGCCGGGGCCCGACAACATCCCAGCAGAAGTCCTCAAAGTGATCGCCGAGAACAGACCCCAAGTCCTGCTGGATATGTATAACGCGTGCATTACCAGCGGGAAATTTCCAGACACCTGGAAGGTGCAACGGTTGGTTCTGATAAGCAAAGGCAAGGGAGATCCCCTAACACCATCAGCTTATCGACCACTATGCATGCTTAACACAACCGGGAAGCTACTAGAGAAAATGATCAAGCCACGATTATCAGCAGCAATCGAAAGAGGTGGGGGACTCTCCCCGAGGCAGTATGGTTTCAGACCAGGCAGATCGACCATTGGAGCAATCCAAGAAGTCGTCAACCAAGCGCTTAGCAGCCAACAAGGCAACAACTTCTCAAGACCGGTAGTACTACTAGCAACTCTGGACGTTAAAAACGCATTCAACAGCGTTAAATGGGACAACATAATTGATGCTCTGCAAAGACGATTCCAAATCTCAGGTTACCTGATGCGGATAATACAGAACTACCTTGACAACCGACGACTATTGTATCAAACAAAAGCAGGAGAGAAATGTATGCAGATAACTTCAGGAGCTGCACAAGGATCTATACTTGGACCAGAGCTATGGAACATCAGCTACGACGAAATTTTCCACCTAGACATGCCTGAGGGCACGACAATCGTGGGGTACGCAGACGACATAGTCGCTGTCATTACAGCTCGAAATACCGAGTACGCACAGCGCAAGCTGACGCAGGTAATGATACGTGTAAAAACCTGGCTAAACTCACACGATCTGAAACTGGCCGACGAAAAAACCGAGCTAATGTTAGCTACCAGAAAAAGGATCCCTCTAGAAATAGACATGAGAGTAGGGGAAAAATTAATAAGGACGCAGAGGGCTATAAAGTACTTAGGACTCAGATTGGACTCTAAGTTGACATTCAGCGCACACATACAAGAAACGAGGAAACGAGCGATCGAGACTACAAAGGCGCTAAGCAGACTCATGGCAAACGTGGGCGGCCCCCTACAATCAAGACGGAAACTCTTAATGGAGATAAATCACGCAATCATGCTGTATGGGTGTGAGGTCTGGGCAGGAACCCTTGAGACAGCCTGCAGGTCAAAACCTTTACTTGAGGTGCAAAGAACCATGGCTCTTCGAATCGCGAGCGCGTACCGAACGGTTTCCGGCCCTGCTGCACTAGTAATCGCAGGCGCGATACCAATCGACTTACTTGCTAAAGCGCGAAAACGGATCTATGAGAGGCGACAGACAGGAGAGACGACGAGAGCGTTAATCGAGCGGACCAGAGAAGAAACCCTCCAACAATGGCAGGAAAGATGGGCAGCTGAAGAAAGAGGAAGATGGACAGCTAGGCTGCTGCCAAACCTGGTAGCATGGTCTACAAGGAAACACGGAGACGTGGATTACTACGTTACCCAGATGCTGACTGGCCATGGCTACTTTGCCGCCTTTTTATACAAGATAGGGAAAAGAAATGACGCCAGATGTATATACGGAGATGCGGAGATCGACAGTGCTGAACACACCATCTTCCAATGCAAAAAGTTCGGACCGGCGCGCATTTGCCTGGAAGAAGTTGTTGGGACAATAACCCCGGAAAACATCATCACGAAGATGATAGACAGCAAAGAAGCGTGGAAACTCATCGCAGGATTCGTTGAGAGCATCCTCAGAGCGAAGAAGCCTGATCTGGATGAGACAGCTGGGTGATCTGGACGCAGAAAGAAGATGAGAGCGCATAGCGCTTAACTGGCGCCACCTCGAAGTAATGCGAAAGCTTTTCCGAGGTGGAAACACGGCCAACGACGAGGGGGGGTTTAGTGGGTGCAAGCCCCACATACCTTGCTTTGCGACGGCAAACAAGAGATGCGTTAGGCATTCCCCCTCCTCAACCAAAAAAAAAAAAAAAAAAAAAAATATATATATATATCAATTATTATTATTATTATTATTATTAATATCAATTATTATTATTATTCCCGCAAGGGCACCCCAACTGGGGTGACGGGCTTGACACACCCGCGATTCCCTAGTCACGGCACGACCATGGATATCACAAGGACCAACGGCTGGATAACACTATTGGAACTGACGATTGCGGGCTGACGAACGCGGCATTCTGTTACCTTAGTAAGCAAGAGTGACATCTCGCAGAAACGGCTTTCAGGATAATGCCTCTTTCGCCTCCGTCCAAATAAAACTTTGCACGTCTCTAAGTACGTTCGAACCGCACACCGAAGGCTCGGTGGTGCAGGCGCAGTTGAACGGATTCCTGCCTAGAGTCTGTCCTGGCTCTGAACACAGATGCCCATGAAGCTCTGTGTCAACCCTCGCATGGACCTCACTGCTTGCATAGGGACCCATGGGGACATTTTGGACTACTGCACATATGCGGGGAGATAGCGGCTTAGAGTTTGGACCCACTCACAGAAGATGATTAACGCACAACGAAATAAGGACAATGAAGGAGATGCATTCAGGAAGAGCAACTTGATGACAAGATCACCGGACAATAACGAGACGATGATGACCCACCCAAAGGAGGCTGAAGATGGAGCAACCCCTAAACCGACGCAACAGACCCCTCAGCTTACGCAGATGTCTACGTTGAGCTCCCCACGACAGGAACTGATATACAAGATGCGGGCATTAGAAGAGAAGGCCTTATCAGAAGGCAAGGCAATCCTGAGGAAAATGAAGATAGCGATGCAAAAGCAACGAAATATCAGTATGGACGTCAAGGACGGCACCTCAGAACTGAGCGAGCTTTTCGATGTCATCGAAAACTATCGGTCGAGCTGGAAAACCGCAGAGCTGGAGCGTTCAAAGGAATCGAGGAAAGCCAACGAACACAAATCTGGCCATACAGCGAGCGAGACCCCCGTTTCGACACTAAAGAAGAGGACGGCCACTAGCCCAGCAGCGCAGGAGCTGAGCAAGAAGGTACGAAATAAACCGGCAAACGACGGATTTCAAACGGTCACATACAAGAAGGGGAAAAAAGAAACAAAGACTGCAGAAGGACATACACGGCACAGTGGAGCCGAAAAAGTTAAAGAAAAGCCTAACGCAAGAATGCGCACTCGCCCAGAAGCCGTTCTCGTCAAACCTGCAGAGGGAAAGAGCTATGCCGAAGTGTTGGGCAACCTGCGGAAAAACCTCAAACCAGAGGAATCCAACAGCAGTATACTGTCGGTCAGGAAAACGAAGGCAGGGGACATGCTCCTGGAACTTGCCAAAGGGAGCCAAGCAGACAAACTATGCGAGAACATCAAGGACACACTTAAAGAGTGCGGAACAGTGAAGACCATGAGGCAACTGGTCAAACTGGAGATTAGAGATATCGACAGCATCACACGAGAAGAAGAGATAATGGCTGCAATCAAAGAAGGTTTAGGCGACACAAGCCAGGAAATAACTATACACCTGACAGGTGTAAATAGCTCTGAGCAGAGGCGAGCATTCGTCACACTACCAATGAAAGACGCGTCGAAGATACTGACGGAACAAAGAATTAAAATAGGGTGGACCCGGTGCCGTGTGAAGCGCTGTCTCGATGTAAAGAGATGCTTCAGGTGTTTCGGGGCTGGGCATGTGCAAAAGGATTGCAAAGGACCGGACAGGAGAGACCTCTGCATCAGATGTGGCGAAAGGGGTCATAAAATGAAGACCTGCGCTAAAGCTCTGAGATGCTGTATCTGCGCATCAGAGAACAGGAGCGACGTTGGACACCTCCCTGGGACAGCGTACTGCCTTAGCGTGGCCAGGAAAGAAAAAACATGAAGATCCTTCAAGCGAATATGCACAGAAGCAGAACTGCAAATGACTTGCTGCACCAAATTGTGCTAGAAAACCAAATCGACGTAGTCATTATTAGCGAACAATATAAGAAACGGGAGGACGGGATCTGGATAGAAGACAACACAAAGACGGCGGCAATATGGATTCCGAACCCTACCACGGTATCACATAGAAGCGACAAAACAGGGAGATGCCACGTCCTAGCACACATCAGAAACTGGACGATATTTAGCTGCTATCTGACCCCAAGTGACGACATTCAGACCTTCCAGACGAAACTCGAAGACATCGAAGACAACGCAAGGCAAATAAGAGGGAACCTTATAATAGCAGGAGACTTTAACTCGAGAGCTCAGGAATGGGGTATGGCATCAACTAACTCTCGAGGCCGTAGAGTCCTAAACATGGCTGCTAGAATAGGAATGACAACAGCAAATGTGGGTGCAATACCGACATTTAATCGAGTAGGGAACGTGGGTACAATCCCCGACATAACCCTAGTGACAGAGAACAGCGCGCACAAAATCGTCGACTGGAAAGTCCTCGATACCTATAACGGAAGTGACCATGGTTACATAACGTTTGACATAGCAGAAAACGGAGTGACTACAGTAGCACCAACGAGAAAAGGATGGAACGTTAACCGACTGGACAAGGCAAGGCTGATACAAGAAATTGACGCAAGACAAAACCGACAGAGAGGCGGTAACATAGTAAGCAACAACATGGCAACCATAAAACAGGCCTGCAACGCTGCAATGCCAAGATTGGGCAACCCTCGAAGACAAGGACAAGAAGCATATTGGTGGACAGAAGAGATAAAAGCCCTTAGAGAAGCCTGTATCAAAAACAGACGCCGCCTTACGAGGGCTAGGCGGAGAGGGGATTTCACAGAGCAGGAGAGCCAATTTAAGAAATCTAAGAAGGACTTAAATACTGCTATCCGAAAAAGCAAAACGGAGAAATGGAAAAGCCTCTGCAACGACGTCAATAATGACCCATGGGGGCTGGGGTATAAAATCGTGATGAAGAAGCTGAGAACAAGAAGTACAATACCGGAACTGGAGGAAGAGCAAATGGACCATATTGTCAAAACACTATTCCCCGCCCACACAAATAGCATAGCAAGACCTACGACACCAACAGCCGAAGAACAGATAGAGCCCTTCACAGTGGACGAGCTACTGAAAGCGGCAAAAACTCTAAAAAGGAAGAAGGCGCCGGGGCCCGACAACATCCCAGCAGAAGTCCTCAAAGTGATCGCCGAGAACAGACCCCAAGTCCTGCTGGATATGTATAACGCGTGCATTACCAGCGGGAAATTTCCAGACACCTGGAAGGTGCAACGGTTGGTTCTGATAAGCAAAGGCAAGGGAGATCCCCTAACACCATCAGCTTATCGACCACTATGCATGCTTAACACAACCGGGAAGCTACTAGAGAAAATGATCAAGCCACGATTATCAGCAGCAATCGAAAGAGGTGGGGGACTCTCCCCGAGGCAGTATGGTTTCAGACCAGGCAGATCGACCATTGGAGCAATCCAAGAAGTCGTCAACCAAGCGCTTAGCAGCCAACAAGGCAACAACTTCTCAAGACCGGTAGTACTACTAGCAACTCTGGACGTTAAAAACGCATTCAACAGCGTTAAATGGGACAACATAATTGATGCTCTGCAAAGACGATTCCAAATCTCAGGTTACCTGATGCGGATAATACAGAACTACCTTGACAACCGACGACTATTGTATCAAACAAAAGCAGGAGAGAAATGTATGCAGATAACTTCAGGAGCTGCACAAGGATCTATACTTGGACCAGAGCTATGGAACATTAGCTACGACGAAATTTTCCACCTAGACATGCCTGAGGGCACGACAATCGTGGGGTACGCAGACGACATAGTCGCTGTCATTACAGCTCGAAATACCGAGTACGCACAGCGCAAGCTGACGCAGGTAATGATACGTGTAAAAACCTGGCTAAACTCACACGATCTGAAACTGGCCGACGAAAAAACCGAGCTAATGTTAGCTACCAGAAAAAGGATCCCTCTAGAAATAGACATGAGAGTAGGGGAAAATTAATAAGGACGCAGAGGGCTATAAAGTACTTAGGACTCAGATTGGACTCTAAGTTGACATTCAGCGCACACATACAAGAAACGAGGAAACGAGCGATCGAGACTACAAAGGCGCTAAGCAGACTCATGGCAAACGTGGGCGGCCCCCTACAATCAAGACGGAAACTCTTAATGGAGATAAATCACGCAATCATGCTGTATGGGTGTGAGGTCTGGGCAGGAACCCTTGAGACAGCCTGCAGGTCAAAACCTTTACTTGAGGTGCAAAGAACCATGGCTCTTCGAATCGCGAGCGCGTACCGAACGGTTTCCGGCCCTGCTGCACTAGTAATCGCAGGCGCGATACCAATCGACTTACTTGCTAAAGCGCGAAAACGGATCTATGAGAGGCGACAGACAGGAGAGACGACGAGAGCGTTAATCGAGCGGACCAGAGAAGAAACCCTCCAACAATGGCAGGAAAGATGGGCAGCTGAAGAAAGAGGAAGATGGACAGCTAGGCTGCTGCCAAACCTGGTAGCATGGTCTACAAGGAAACACGGAGACGTGGATTACTACGTTACCCAGATGCTGACTGGCCATGGCTACTTTGCCGCCTTTTTATACAAGATAGGGAAAAGAAATGACGCCAGATGTATATACGGAGATGCGGAGATCGACAGTGCTGAACACACCATCTTCCAATGCAAAAATTTCGGACCGGCGCGCATTTGCCTGGAAGAAGTTGTTGGGACAATAACCCCGGAAAACATAATCACGAAGATGATAGACAGCAAAGAAGCGTGGAAACTCATCGCAGGATTCGTTGAGAGCATCCTCAGAGCGAAGAAGCCTGATCTGGATGAGACAGCTGGGTGATCTGGACGCAGAAAGAAGATGAGAGCGCATAGCGCTTAACTGGCGCCACCTCGAAGTAATGCGAAAGCTTTTCCGAGGTGGAAACACGGCCAACGACGAGGGGGGGGTTTAGTGGGTGCAAGCCCCACATACCTTGCTTTGCGACGGCAAACAAGAGATGCGTTAGGCATTCCCCCTCCTCAACCAAAAAAAAAAAAAAAAAAAAAAAAAAATTATTATTATTATTATTATTATTAATATCAATTATTATTATTATTTGTTGTAGTTTTAGCTTGAGTAATAGTTGATAGTTTTATTTAAAGTTGTTTTAGTAGAGATTAAGTTTTTTACACGTTGTTGGCGATAGAGATGGCAGAACAGAACTCTTAGATAAGATACTTATGCGATAACAATACACGCGATATATATAAGGTATACGATATGTGGTGACCAGGGATGGAGATCAATGTACTGCCAATTGTATTTCCAATACTTCCCCTCAATTGGTAAGGTGTTGATCGACTGGACGTATACCCAAGGATGTCTTGCAGGTGTTGTGTTTCGAGGCCCCAAGCCCTTTCGTTAATATGTCTGCTGGCATCTCGGTCGTTGGGCTGTACTTCACGGATATAGTTCCCGCTTCAACCAGCTCTCGGATGAAATGGTGGCGGATGTCGACATGCTTGGTGCGTTTGTGGAATACGGGGTTGCGAGCAAGTTGACCAGCTCCTTGATTGTCGTTGTGGATGACGGTCGTCTTCAGTTCCCCCAAAACTTCTGTTAGGAAGCTTCTAAGATGAACAGCTTCTTTTGAGGAGTCAGACAGGGCCATGTACTCTGCCTCTGTGCTTGACAATGCAACCGTCCGTTGCTTTCTACTCTCCCAGGATATTGCTGCGCTTGCGAGCTTGAAAGCAAAACCTGTGAAAGATCTGCGATCGTCAATGCCTACTAGGTCTTGGCCACTTCGCTTATAAAGCAAGCAATAGTTTTGAGTGCCTTTTAAATAGCGTAATACCCTTTTTGCAGCCATCCAGTGTTGTTTCCCAAAGTTGGTATTATATTGACTTAGTGCACTCACTGCGAATGCAATATCAGGGCGCGTTGACACTGCCAACCACATTAAGGCTCCTACCAAACTCTGATATGGTACGCTAGAGATTTCTTCCTTTTCGCTTTCAGTGGCTGGACACATTTCTGTCGACAATTTTTCGCTCGTGTTAATTGGCGTATTTACAGGGTTGCAGTTTTCCATGTTGAAACGTTTCAGAATGTCTGCTATATACTTCGGTTGGGCCATGGTGAACTCTGTCTTGTCTTCGCTTTGTTTAAATTCGATGCCCAAACAATACGATAGCTTGCCCAAATCTTTCATCTGGAATTTGTTGGACAATTCATGCTTTAACTGCGAAAGCATTTGGGCGTTGTTGGTCGCTACTATGAGGTCGTCTACGTAAAGCGATACCATCAGGATTCCATTTTGTTCATGTTTCAAGTACACGCATTTGTCGGCTGCAAGTGGCTTAAGGTTCAGTTCCTTGAGTTGGCTGTCCAGCTTTTTGTACCATTGGCGTCCACTCTGCTTTAGGCCATATAGTGCCTTTCTTAACTTGCAAACTTTCTCGGGGCCATATATCTTCTTCTCTTTTGCTGTTAAATAGGCGCTGTTGAAATCGAATTGATGAACATCTAATCCAAGTTCCGTAGCTAAAGCTATTAATATCCTTATTGAACTCATTCGGGATACTGGAGAAAAGGTCTCGTCGTAATCAATGCCTTCGCGTTGTGTAAATCCTTTTGCGACCAGCCGAGCTTTTCGGCAATTTATCTTTCCGTCGGGTGAATATTTAGTTAGTAGCACCCACTTCGTTTCGATAACCCTATGGTTTTTCTGACGATCGACAACCTCCCAAGTATTGTTCCTTTTCAAGGACTTGTACTCGCTTATCAATGCCTCCTTCCATTCGATAGCATTCGTACCTTTAAGAGCTGAGCTTGCAGTTAGCTCTTTTGAGTCCATTGCGAGTGAGGTGGCTTCATAAAATATGTCTTCTTGATCGGACTCGGGCTGATGGCTGGGTGTGTCGATTTGGTCTGCAATTATTTGATTGTAAATTAATTTGGGCCTTCCTGGTTTACCTGTTAATAGCTTCTTTGGCCTTCCGCGACCACGTTTCATCAATACTTCAGGTTCTGGCTGTTCATCATCTGGTTCAGAGTCCTCTGGCTCGGGATCTTCTGTTCGGTTGCCTTCGTTGTCATCTGAGTCGTCATTTTCTGGTCGATCAACTGCAACTGGTTCAATGTCGATGTCGATTGGAAATTCCATGAATTCCTCGTACTTATAATCGTGCCCAAATAGATGTGTGAAAACGACGTCTCGGCTTTTAATTAACGTTTTGGTTTCCACATCATACAGCCTATAAGCTTTGGCGTCGCTGCAGTATCCAACGAAAACACATTTCCTTGATTTTGAGTTCAACTTACTCTTTGATCGTTTGTCCAGTGAGTAAGCAATTTGACCAAACTTCTGCATGTGTTTTACAATTGGGATGCGATTGTTCCACAGTTTAAAAGGCGTTTCTCCACATAGGCTTCTTGAAGGACATCTGTTTCTAATGTAGTTTGCGGTGTTTACTGCTTCGGCCCAGTAGCTCGCAGGTAGTGCAGCCTGTAACATCAGACAGCGAGCCATTTCTACAAGGGTTCGGTTTTTACGTTCGGCTGTACCGTTTTGTTGAGGCGTATATTCTACGGAATACTCGTGCTTTATTCCTTGAGCTGCAAGATAATTTTTGAACTCATTATTAGTGTATTCTGTACCGTTATCTGACCTGATTGTTTTTAGCTTCTTTCCAGTTCGCCGTTCGACGTAGTTCTTGAATTCTTTAAATTTCTGGAACACTTCTGATTTACTTTTGATAGTGTAGAGCTCGCACCATTTCGAGAAGTCATCTATAAATGTCAAAAAGTAACGGCTGCCTCCGTGGCTGTTTACACGCATGGGCCCGCATACGTCGCTGTGGATTAATTCTAGCACATCCCTTGCCCTTGAATTTGATACTGGAAACGGCTTCTGGGACTGCTTCCCCTTGATGCATATTTCGCAAATTGGGAGACTCTCCTTTAGGTTTACCCTAGCTCCTTGGACTTTGCCTTTTCCGATCAGTTCTTTCAGATCCGGCTCATTTAGATGGCCGAAACGCTCATGCCATTCTTTGATGCTGTTTTGCTTACTTACAGCGATCTGACTGCTTTCGTGTGCTTCTTCGATCTGGTACAAGTCCAACTTACGGGGAGCGGTAAAAACTAATTCTCCTCCTTTGGCTCTTACTACCTCAGCTTTCTCCTTCTTGAAAATTACGTTGAAGCCGTGATCACATATTTTTGAGACCGATAAGAGGTTGGTCCTTAAATCCGGCACGTAGAGTGCGTTTTTCAGGCTGGCAGTGAACTTGTTGTTTGGGGAGAACTGCACGGATCCATATCCTTTTATATCTGTGGCCTCATCATTTGCCAGTCTGAGCTTCGAGCCTTCTCCTGGCTCCAGGGTCTCGAACATATTTTTCTGTGAACACATGTGGGACGTTGCTCCAGAGTCTAGACACCAGTTACTGCAATCACTGTTTGTATAATTAGCTATGTTGATGTACATGCTATCACTCTGGTTCTTCATTGGCTTTGACCTGCACTCAGCTGCACGGTGACCGACTTTTCCGCAGCTGTAACATTTAAACTTAAACTTTTGATTAGTGCTTAGTTGTTTCGGCTTGCTGGGATTATACTTCTTGTGCACCAATAATGCTCCAGGCGTCGACTCGCTGGGATTCCTGTTTCTTGCCTCGTACTCGTCTAATAACTTTATTTTAAGTGCTTCCGTTGATATTAAGTTTTCCTGAGTTTCAATTGCGATTCGAAACTGTTCGTATTCCTCTGGGATACTGTATAGTAGCAAGATAGTTAACAGATCGTCAGTATTCATGAGATCAACTTCTTTTATTTTGTCTACTAAATCGGAAAACTTATCTATGTGGCTTCTCATGTCTCCGCCTGCATTCATTTTCAGTAAGATCAGGGATTTCAACAGTGCGGCTTTACGGGCTGGCCCCGTAGACTGGTAAGTGTTGTGCAGCTTTACCCATATATCGTTTGCAGTTTCGCAGTTCTTCGTATGCCTTAGTTCCGATGTCGACATGGCCAAAATGAGATCGGACTTAGCCTTTGCATCTTCGTTTGCCCACTGTGCGAAATTATCTTCGGGTTTTAAAAGAGTCCCGTTGACATATTTCCACGAGTCGTTTTTTATCAATAAGGCCTGCATTTGTATTTTCCAGGTGTCGAAATTGTCTTTGCCCAAAGGCTCTATGCGTATACTAGCAATACTCATTTTTGCTTTTTAATTTGCGTTTAGTTATGCTACACAAGCAAACATTTCACGAAGCTACACAAGCAACGAACACGCTTCTTTTTCTCTGTTGCCAATTAGACGCCTTCTTTTGAGTCCCTAGAAGTCTCACACTCTTACATGCATACGTGATGTATATACATATGTGTGTGTCGGCAATTTCACCACAAATTGAAATTTGCCATTTGATCTCACTAGTTGGTCACTATCCTTGTTCTAACTATTTTCCGGCGCAGTGGAAGCGTGCTGGGCCCATAACCTGTTGTAGTTTTAGCTTGAGTAATAGTTGATAGTTTTATTTAAAGTTGTTTTAGTAGAGATTAAGTTTTTTACACGTTGTTGGCGATAGAGATGGCAGAACAGAACTCTTAGATAAGATACTTATGCGATAACAATACACGCGATATATATAAGGTATACGATATGTGGTGACCAGGGATGGAGATCAATGTACTGCCAATTGTATTTCCAATATTATTATTATTATTAATATCAATTATTATTATTATTATTATTATTAATATCAATTATTATTATTATTATTATTATTATTAATATCAATTATTATTATTATTATTAAGAGAGACGACGAGAGCGTTAATCGAGCGGACCAGAGAAGAAACCCTCCAACAATGGCAGGAAAGATGGGCAGCTGAAGAAAGAGGAAGATGGTCAGCTAGGCTGCTGCCAAACCTGGTAGCATGGTCTACAAGGAAACACGGAGACGTGGATTACTACGTTACACAGATGCTGACTGGCCATGGCTACTTTGCCGCCTTTTTATACAAGATAGGGAAAAGAAATGACGCCAGATGTATATACGGAGATGCGGAGATCGACAGTGCTGAACACACCATCTTCCAATGCAAAAAGTTCGGACCGTCGCGCATTTGCCTCGAAGAAGTTGTTGGGACAATAACCCCGGAAAACATCATCACGAAGATGATAGACAGCAAAGAAGCGTGGAAACTCATCGCAGGATTCGTTGAGAGCATCACCAGAGCGAAGAAGCCTGATCTGGATGAGACAGCTGGGTGATCTGGACGCAGAAAGAAGATGAGAGCGCATAGCGCTTAACTGGCGCCACCTCGAAGTAATGCGAAAGCTTTTCCGAGGTGGAAACACGGCCAACGACGAGGGGGGGGTTTAGTGGTTTAGTAGGTGCAAGCCCCACATACCTTGCTTTGCGACGGCAAACAAGAGATGCGTTAGGCATTCCCCCTCCTCAACCCAAAAAAAAAAAAAAAAAAAAAATTATTATTATTATTATTAATATCAATTATTATTATTATTATTATTATTAATATCAATTATTATTATTATTATTATTATTAATATCAATTATTATTATTATTATTATTATTAATATCAATTATTATTATTATTATTATTATTAATATCAATTATTATTATTATTATTATTATTAATATCAATTATTATTATACCCATGGGGGCTGGGGTATAAAATCGTGATGAAGAAGCTGAGAACAAGAAGTACAATACCGGAACTGGAGGAAGAGCAAATGGACCATATTGTCAAAACACTATTCCCCGCCCACACAAATAGCATAGCAAGACCTACGACACCAACAGCCGAAGAACAGATAGAGCCCTTCACAGTGGACGAGCTACTGAAAGCGGCAAAAACTCTAAAAAGGAAGAAGGCGCCGGGGCCCGACAACATCCCAGCAGAAGTCCTCAAAGTGATCGCCGAGAACAGACCCCAAGTCCTGCTGGATATGTATAACGCGTGCATTACCAGCGGGAAATTTCCAGACACCTGGAAGGTGCAACGGTTGGTTCTGATAAGCAAAGGCAAGGGAGATCCCCTAACACCATCAGCTTATCGACCACTATGCATGCTTAACACAACCGGGAAGCTACTAGAGAAAATGATCAAGCCACGATTATCAGCAGCAATCGAAAGAGGTGGGGGACTCTCCCCGAGGCAGTATGGTTTCAGACCAGGCAGATCGACCATTGGAGCAATCCAAGAAGTCGTTAACCAAGCGATTAGCAGCCAACAAGGCAATAACTTCTCAAGACCGGTAGTACTACTAGCAACTCTGGACGTTAAAAACGCATTCAACAGCGTTAAATGGGACAACATAATTGATGCTCTGCAAAGACGATTCCAAATCTCAGGTTACCTGATGCGGATAATACAGAACTACCTTGACAACCGACGACTATTGTATCAAACAAAAGCAGGAGAGAAATGTATGCAGATAACTTCAGGAGCTGCACAAGGATCTATACTTGGACCAGAGCTATGGAACATCAGCTACGACGAAATTTTCCACCTAGACATGCCTGAGGGCACGACAATCGTGGGGTACGCAGACGACATAGTCGCTGTCATTACAGCTCGAAATACCGAGTACGCACAGCGCAAGCTGACGCAGGTAATGATACGTGTAAAAACCTGGCTAAACTCACACGATCTGAAACTGGCCGACGAAAAAACCGAGCTAATGTTAGCTACCAGAAAAAGGATCCCTCTAGAAATAGACATGAGAGTAGGGGAAAAATTAATAAGGACGCAGAGGGCTATAAAGTACTTAGGACTCAGATTGGACTCTAAGTTGACATTCAGCGCACACATACAAGAAACGAGGAAACGAGCGATCGAGACTACAAAGGCGCTAAGCAGACTCATGGCAAACGTGGGCGGCCCCCTACAATCAAGACGGAAACTCTTAATGGAGATAAATCACGCAATCATGCTGTATGGGTGTGAGGTCTGGGCAGGAACCCTTGAGACAGCCTGCAGGTCAAAACCTTTACTTGAGGTGCAAAGAACCATGGCTCTTCGAATCGCGAGCGCGTACCGAACGGTTTCCGGCCCTGCTGCACTAGTAATCGCAGGCGCGATACCAATCGACTTACTTGCTAAAGCGCGAAAACGGATCTATGAGAGGCGACAGACAGGAGAGACGACGAGAGCGTTAATCGAGCGGACCAGAGAAGAAACCCTCCAACAATGGCAGGAAAGATGGGCAGCTGAAGAAAGAGGAAGATGGACAGCTAGGCTGCTGCCAAACCTGGTAGCATGGTCTACAAGGAAACACGGAGACGTGGATTACTACGTTACCCAGATGCTGACTGGCCATGGCTACTTTGCCGCCTTTTATACAAGATAGGGAAAAGAAATGACGCCAGATGTATATACGGAGATGCGGAGATCGACAGTGCTGAACACACCATCTTCCAATGCAAAAAGTTCGGACCGGCGCGCATATGCCTGGAAGAAGTTGTTGGGACAATAACCCCGGAAAACATCATCACGAAGATGATAGACAGCAAAGAAGCGTGGAAACTCATCGCAGGATTCGTTGAGAGCATCCTCAGAGCGAAGAAGCCAGATCTGGATGAGACAGCTGGGTGATCTGGACGCAGAAAGAAGATGAGAGCGCATAGCGCTTAACTGGCGCCACCTCGAAGTAATGCGAAAGCTTTTCCGAGGTGGAAACACGGCCAACGACGCGGGGGGTTTAGTGGGTGCAAGCCCCACATACCTTGCTTTGCGACGGCAAACCAGAGATGCGTTAGGCATTCCCCCTCCTCAACCCAAAAAAAAAAAAAAAAAAAAAAAAAAAAAAAATCAATTATTATTATTATTATTATTATTAATATCAATTATTATTATTATTAATATCAATTATTATTATTATTATTATTATTAATATCAATTATTATTATTATTATTATTATTAATATCAATTATTATTTTTATTATTATTATTATTATTATTATTATTAATATCAATTCCCGCAAGGGCACCCCAACTGGGGTGACGGGCTTGACACACCCGCGATTCCCTAGTCACGGCACGACCATGGATATCACAAGGACCAACGGCTGGATAACACTATTGGAACTGACGATTGCGGGCTGACGAACGCGGCATTCTGTTACCTTAGTAAGCAAGATGCCCATGAAGCTCTGTGTCAACCCTCGCATGGACCTCACTGCTTGCATAGGGACCCATGGGGACATTTTGGACTACTGCACATATGCGGGGAGATAGCGGCTTAGAGTTTGGACCCACTCACAGAAGATGATTAACGCACAACGAAATAAGGACAATGAAGGAGATGCATTCAGGAAGAGCAACTTGATGACAAGATCACCGGACAATAACGAGACGATGATGACCCACCCAAAGGAGGCTGAAGATGGAGCAACCCCTAAACCGACGCAACAGACCCCTCAGCTTACGCAGATGTCTACGTTGAGCTCCCCACGACAGGAACTGATATACAAGATGCGGGCATTAGAAGAGAAGGCCTTATCAGAAGGCAAGGCAATCCTGAGGAAAATGAAGATAGCGATGCAAAAGCAACGAAATATCAGTATGGACGTCAAGGACGGCACCTCAGAACTGAGCGAGCTTTTCGATGTCATCGAAAACTATCGGTCGAGCTGGAAAACCGCAGAGCTGGAGCGTTCAAAGGAATCGAGGAAAGCCAACGAACACAAATCTGGCAATACAGCGAGCGAGACCCTTGTTTCGACACTAAAGAAGAGGACGGCCACTAGCCCAGCAGCGCAGGAGCTGAGCAAGAAGGTACGAAATAAACCGGCAAACGACGGATTTCAAACGGTCACATACAAGAAGGGGAAAAAAGAAACAAAGACTGCAGAAGGACATACACGGCACAGTGGAGCCAAAAAAGTTAAAGAAAAGCCTAACGCAAGAATGCGCACTCGCCCAGAAGCCGTTCTCGTCAAACCTGCAGAGGGAAAGAGCTATGCCGAAGTGTTGGGCAACCTGCGGAAAAACCTCAAACCAGAGGAATCCAACAGCAGTATACTGTCGGTCAGGAAAACGAAGGCAGGGGACATGCTCCTGGAACTTGCCAAAGGGAGCCAAGCAGACAAACTATGCGAGAACATCAAGGACACACTTAAAGAGTGCGGAACAGTGAAGACCATGAGGCAACTGGTCAAACTGGAGATTAGAGATATCGACAGCATCACACGAGAAGAAGAGATAATGGCTGCAATCAAAGAAGGTTTAGGCGACACAAGCCAGGAAATAACTATACACCTGACAGGTGTAAATAGCTCTGAGCAGAGGCGAGCATTCGTCACACTACCAATGAAAGACGCGTCGAAGATACTGACGGAACAAAGAATTAAAATAGGGTGGACCCGGTGCCGTGTGAAGCGCTGTCTCGATGTAAAGAGATGCTTCAGGTGTTTCGGGGCTGGGCATGTGCAAAAGGATTGCAAAGGACCGGACAGGAGAGACCTCTGCATCAGATGTGGCGAAAGGGGTCATAAAATGAAGACCTGCGCTAAAGCTCTGAGATGCTGTATCTGCGCATCAGAGAACAGGAGCGACGTTGGACACCTCCCTGGGACAGCGTACTGCCTTAGCGTGGCCAGGAAAGAAAAAACATGAAGATCCTTCAAGCGAATATGCACAGAAGCAGAACTGCAAATGACTTGCTGCACCAAATTGTGCTAGAAAACCAAATCGACGTAGTCATTATTAGCGAACAATATAAGAAACGGGAGGACGGGATCTGGATAGAAGACAACACAAAGACGGCGGCAATATGGATTCCGAACCCTACCACGGTATCACATAGAAGCGACAAAACAGGGAGATGCCACGTCCTAGCACACATCAGAAACTGGACGATATTTAGCTGCTATCTGACCCCAAGTGACGACATTCAGACATTCCAGACGAAACTCGAAGACATCGAAGACAACGCAAGGCAAATAAGAGGGAACCTTATAATAGCAGGAGACTTTAACTCGAGAGCTCAGGAATGGGGTATGGCATCAACTAACTCTCGAGGCCGTAGAGTCCTAAACATGGCTGCTAGAATAGGAATGACAACAGCAAATGTGGGTGCAATACCGACATTTAATCGAGTAGGGAACGTGGGTACAATCCCCGACATAACCCTAGTGACAGAGAACAGCGCGCACAAAATCGTCGACTGGAAAGTCCTCGATACCTATAACGGAAGTGACCATGGTTACATAACGTTTGACATAGCAGAAAACGGAGTGACTACAGTAGCACCAACGAGAAAAGGATGGAACGTTAACCGACTGGACAAGGCAAGGCTGATACAAGAAATTGACGCAAGACAAAACCGACAGAGAGGCGGTAACATAGTAAGCAACAACATGGCAACCATAAAACAGGCCTGCAACGCTGCAATGCCAAGATTGGGCAACCCTCGAAGACAAGGACAAGAAGCATATTGGTGGACAGAAGAGATAAAAGCCCTTAGAGAAGCCTGTATCAAAAACAGACGCCGCCTTACGAGGGCTAGGCGGAGAGGGGATTTCACAGAGCAGGAGAGCCAATTTAAGAAATCTAAGAAGGACTTAAATACTGCTATCCGAAAAAGCAAAACGGAGAAATGGAAAAGCCTCTGCAACGACGTCAATAATGACCCATGGGGGCTGGGGTATAAAATCGTGATGAAGAAGCTGAGAACAAGAAGTACAATACCGGAACTGGAGGAAGAGCAAATGGACCATATTGTCAAAACACTATTCCCCGCCCACACAAATAGCATAGCAAGACCTACGACACCAACAGCCGAAGAACAGATAGAGCCCTTCACAGTGGACGAGCTACTGAAAGCGGCAAAAACTCTAAAAAGGAAGAAGGCGCCGGGGCCCGACAACATCCCAGCAGAAGTCCTCAAAGTGATCGCCGAGAACAGACCCCAAGTCCTGCTGGATATGTATAACGCGTGCATTACCAGCGGGAAATTTCCAGACACCTGGAAGGTGCAACGGTTGGTTCTGATAAGCAAAGGCAAGGGAGATCCCCTAACACCATCAGCTTATCGACCACTATGCATGCTTAACACAACCGGGAAGCTACTAGAGAAAATGATCAAGCCACGATTATCAGCAGCAATCGAAAGAGGTGGGGGACTCTCCCCGAGGCAGTATGGTTTCAGACCAGGCAGATCGACCATTGGAGCAATCCAAGAAGTCGTCAACCAAGCGCTTAGCAGCCAACAAGGCAACAACTTCTCAAGACCGGTAGTACTACTAGCAACTCTGGACGTTAAAAACGCATTCAACAGCGTTAAATGGGACAACATAATTGATGCTCTGCAAAGACGATTCCAAATCTCAGGTTACCTGATGCGGATAATACAGAACTACCTTGACAACCGACGACTATTGTATCAAACAAAAGCAGGAGAGAAATGTATGCAGATAACTTCAGGAGCTGCACAAGGATCTATACTTGGACCAGAGCTATGGAACATCAGCTACGACGAAATTTTCCACCTAGACATGCCTGAGGGCACGACAATCGTGGGGTACGCAGACGACATAGTCGCTGTCATTACAGCTCGAAATACCGAGTACGCACAGCGCAAGCTGACGCAGGTAATGATACGTGTAAAAACCTGGCTAAACTCACACGATCTGAAACTGGCCGACGAAAAAACCGAGCTAATGTTAGCTACCAGAAAAAGGATCCCTCTAGAAATAGACATGAGAGTAGGGGAAAAATTAATAAGGACGCAGAGGGCTATAAAGTACTTAGGACTCAGATTGGACTCTAAGTTGACATTCAGCGCACACATACAAGAAACGAGGAAACGAGCGATCGAGACTACAAAGGCGCTAAGCAGACTCATGGCAAACGTGGGCGGCCCCCTACAATCAAGACGGAAACTCTTAATGGAGATAAATCACGCAATCATGCTGTATGGGTGTGAGGTCTGGGCAGGAACCCTTGAGACAGCCTGCAGGTCAAAACCTTTACTTGAGGTGCAAAGAACCATGGCTCTTCGAATCGCGAGCGCGTACCGAACGGTTTCCGGCCCTGCTGCACTAGTAATCGCAGGCGCGATACCAATCGACTTACTTGCTAAAGCGCGAAAACGGATCTATGAGAGGCGACAGACAGGAGAGACGACGAGAGCGTTAATCGAGCGGACCAGAGAAGAAACCCTCCAACAATGGCAGGAAAGATGGGCAGCTGAAGAAAGAGGAAGATGGACAGCTAGGCTGCTGCCAAACCTGGTAGCATGGTCTACAAGGAAACACGGAGACGTGGATTACTACGTTACCCAGATGCTGACTGGCCATGGCTACTTTGCCGCCTTTTTATACAAGATAGGGAAAAGAAATGACGCCAGATGTATATACGGAGATGCGGAGATCGACAGTGCTGAACACACCATCTTCCAATGCAAAAAGTTCGGACCGGCGCGCATTTGCCTGGAAGAAGTTGTTGGGACAATAACCCCCGGAAAACATCATCACGAAGATGATAGACAGCAAAGAAGCGTGGAAACTCATCGCAGGATTCGTTGAGAGCATCCTCAGAGCGAAGAAGCCTGATCTGGATGAGACAGCTGGGTGATCTGGACGCAGAAAGAAGATGAGAGAGCATAGCGCTTAACTGGCGCAACCTCGAAGTAATGCGAAAGCTTTTCCGAGGTGGAAACACGGCCAACGACGAGGGGGGTTTAGTGGGTGCAAGCCCCACATACCTTGCTTTGCGACGGCAAACAAGAGATGCGTTAGGCATTCCCCCTCCTCAACCAAAAAAAAAAAAAAAAAAAAAAAAAAATATCAATTATTATTATTATTATTATTATTAATATCAATTATTATTATTATTATTATTATTAATATCAATTATTATTATTATTATTATTATTAATATCAATTATTATTATTATTATTATTATTAATATCAATTATTATTATTATTATTATTATTAATATCAATTATTATTATTATTATTATTATTAATATCAATTATTATTATTATTATTAAGAGAGACGACGAGAGCGTTAATCGAGCGGACCAGAGAAGAAACCCTCCAACAATGGCAGGAAAGATGGGCAGCTGAAGAAAGAGGAAGATGGACAGCTAGGCTGCTGCCAAACCTGGTAGCATGGTCTACAAGGAAACACGGAGACGTGGATTACTACGTTACACAGATGCTGACTGGCCATGGCTACTTTGCCGCCTTTTTATACAAGATAGGGAAAAGAAATGACGCCAGATGTATATACGGAGATGCGGAGATCGACAGTGCTGAACACACCATCTTCCAATGCAAAAATTTCGGACCGGCGCGCATTTGCCTGGAAGAAGTTGTTGGGACAATAACCCCGGAAAACATCATCACGAAGATGATAGACAGCAAAGAAGCGTGGAAACTCATCGCAGGATTCGTTGAGAGCATCCTCAGAGCGAAGAAGCCTGATCTGGATGAGACAGCTGGGTGATCTGGACGCAGAAAGAAGATGAGAGCGCATAGCGCTTAACTGGCGCCACCTCGAAGTAATGCGAAAGCTTTTCCGAGGTGGAAACACGGCCAACGACGAGGGGGGTTTAGTGGGTGCAAGCCCCACATACCTTGCTTTGCGACGGCAAACAAGAGATGCGTTAGGCATTCCCCCTCCTCAACCCACAAGAAAAAAAAAAAAAAAAAAAAAAAAAATTATTATTATTATTATTATTATTATTATTCCCGCAAGGGCTCCCGCAAGGGCACCCCAACTGGGGTGACGGGCCTGACACACCCGCGATTCCCTAGTCACGGCACGACCATGGATATCACAAGGACCAACGGCTGGATAACACTATTGGAACTGACGATTGCGGGCTGACGAACGCGGCATTCTGTTACCTTAGTAAGCAAGAGTGACATCTCGCAGAAACGGCTTTCAGGATAATGCCTCTTTCGCCTCCGTCCAAATAAAACTTTGCACGTCTCTAAGTACGTTCGAACCGCACACCGAAGGCTCGGTGGTGCAGGCGCAGTTGAACGGATTCCTGCCTAGAGTCTGTCCTGGCTCTGAACACAGATGCCCATGAAGCTCTGTGTCAACCCTCGCATGGACCTCACTGCTTGCATAGGGACCCATGGGGACATTTTGGACTACTGCACATATGCGGGGAGATAGCGGCTTAGAGTTTGGACCCACTCACAGAAGATGATTAACGCACAACGAAATAAGGACAATGAAGGAGATGCATTCAGGAAGAGCAACTTGATGACAAGATCACCGGACAATAACGAGACGATGATGACCCACCCAAAGGAGGCTGAAGATGGAGCAACCCCTAAACCGACGCAACAGACCCCTCAGCTTACGCAGATGTCTACGTTGAGCTCCCCACGACAGGAACTGATATACAAGATGCGGGCATTAGAAGAGAAGGCCTTATCAGAAGGCAAGGCAATCCTGAGGAAAATGAAGATAGCGATGCAAAAGCAACGAAATATCAGTATGGACGTCAAGGACGGCACCTCAGAACTGAGCGAGCTTTTCGATGTCATCGAAAACTATCGGTCGAGCTGGAAAACCGCAGAGCTGGAGCGTTCAAAGGAATCGAGGAAAGCCAACGAACACAAATCTGGCAATACAGCGAGCGAGACCCCCGTTTCGACACTAAAGAAGAGGACGGCCACTAGCCCAGCAGCGCAGGAGCTGAGCAAGAAGGTACGAAATAAACCGGCAAACGACGGATTTCAAACGGTCACATACAAGAAGGGGAAAAAAGAAACAAAGACTGCAGAAGGACATACACGGCACAGTGGAGCCAAAAAAGTTAAAGAAAAGCCTAACGCAAGAATGCGCACTCGCCCAGAAGCCGTTCTCGTCAAACCTGCAGAGGGAAAGAGCTATGCCGAAGTGTTGGGCAACCTGCGGAAAAACCTCAAACCAGAGGAATCCAACAGCAGTATACTGTCGGTCAGGAAAACGAAGGCAGGGGACATGCTCCTGGAACTTGCCAAAGGGAGCCAAGCAGACAAACTATGCGAGAACATCAAGGACACACTTAAAGAGTGCGGAACAGTGAAGACCATGAGGCAACTGGTCAAACTGGAGATTAGAGATATCGACAGCATCACACGAGAAGAAGAGATAATGGCTGCAATCAAAGAAGGTTTAGGCGACACAAGCCAGGAAATAACTATACACCTGACAGGTGTAAATAGCTCTGAGCAGAGGCGAGCATTCGTCACACTACCAATGAAAGACGCGTCGAAGATACTGACGGAACAAAGAATTAAAATAGGGTGGACCCGGTGCCGTGTGAAGCGCTGTCTCGATGTAAAGAGATGCTTCAGGTGTTTCGGGGCTGGGCATGTGCAAAAGGATTGCAAAGGACCGGACAGGAGAGACCTCTGCATCAGATGTGGCGAAAGGGGTCATAAAATGAAGACCTGCGCTAAAGCTCTGAGATGCTGTATCTGCGCATCAGAGAACAGGAGCGACGTTGGACACCTCCCTGGGACAGCGTACTGCCTTAGCGTGGCCAGGAAAGAAAAAACATGAAGATCCTTCAAGCGAATATGCACAGAAGCAGAACTGCAAATGACTTGCTGCACCAAATTGTGCTAGAAAACCAAATCGACGTAGTCATTATTAGCGAACAATATAAGAAACGGGAGGACGGGATCTGGATAGAAGACAACACAAAGACGGCGGCAATATGGATTCCGAACCCTACCACGGTATCACATAGAAGCGACAAAACAGGGAGATGCCACGTCCTAGCACACATCAGAAACTGGACGATATTTAGCTGCTATCTGACCCCAAGTGACGACATTCAGACCTTCCAGACGAAACTCGAAGACATCGAAGACAACGCAAGGCAAATAAGAGGGAACCTTATAATAGCAGGAGACTTTAACTCGAGAGCTCAGGAATGGGGTATGGCATCAACTAACTCTCGAGGCCGTAGAGTCCTAAACATGGCTGCTAGAATAGGAATGACAACAGCAAATGTGGGTGCAATACCGACATTTAATCGAGTAGGGAACGTGGGTACAATCCCCGACATAACCCTAGTGACAGAGAACAGCGCGCACAAAATCGTCGACTGGAAAGTCCTCGATACCTATAACGGAAGTGACCATGGTTACATAACGTTTGACATAGCAGAAAACGGAGTGACTACAGTAGCACCGACGAGAAAAGGATGGAACGTTAACCGACTGGACAAGGCAAGGCTGATACAAGAAATTGACGCAAGACAAAACCGACAGAGAGGCGGTAACATAGTAAGCAACAACATGGCAACCATAAAACAGGCCTGCAACGCTGCAATGCCAAGATTGGGCAACCCTCGAAGACAAGGACAAGAAGCATATTGGTGGACAGAAGAGATAAAAGCCCTTAGAGAAGCCTGTATCAAAAACAGACGCCGCCTTACGAGGGCTAGGCGGAGAGGGGATTTCACAGAGCAGGAGAGCCAATTTAAGAAATCTAAGAAGGACTTAAATACTGCTATCCGAAAAAGCAAAACGGAGAAATGGAAAAGCCTCTGCAACGACGTCAATAATGACCCATGGGGGCTGGGGTATAAAATCGTGATGAAGAAGCTGAGAACAAGAAGTACAATACCGGAACTGGAGGAAGAGCAAATGGACCATATTGTCAAAACACTATTCCCCGCCCACACAAATAGCATAGCAAGACCTACGACACCAACAGCCGAAGAACAGATAGAGCCCTTCACAGTGGACGAGCTACTGAAAGCGGCAAAAACTCTAAAAAGGAAGAAGGCGCCGGGGCCCGACAACATCCCAGCAGAAGTCCTCAAAGTGATCGCCGAGAACAGACCCCAAGTCCTGCTGGATATGTATAACGCGTGCATTACCAGCGGGAAATTTCCAGACACCTGGAAGGTGCAACGGTTGGTTCTGATAAGCAAAGGCAAGGGAGATCCCCTAACACCATCAGCTTATCGACCACTATGCATGCTTAACACAACCGGGAAGCTACTAGAGAAAATGATCAAGCCACGATTATCAGCAGCAATCGAAAGAGGTGGGGGACTCTCCCCGAGGCAGTATGGTTTCAGACCAGGCAGATCGACCATTGGAGCAATCCAAGAAGTCGTCAACCAAGCGCTTAGCAGCCAACAAGGCAACAACTTCTCAAGACCGGTAGTACTACTAGCAACTCTGGACGTTAAAAACGCATTCAACAGCGTTAAATGGGACAACATAATTGATGCTCTGCAAAGACGATTCCAAATCTCAGGTTACCTGATGCGGATAATACAGAACTACCTTGACAACCGACGACTATTGTATCAAACAAAAGCAGGAGAGAAATGTATGCAGATAACTTCAGGAGCTGCACAAGGATCTATACTTGGACCAGAGCTATGGAACATCAGCTACGACGAAATTTTCCACCTAGACATGCCTGAGGGCACGACAATCGTGGGGTACGCAGACGACATAGTCGCTGTCATTACAGCTCGAAATACCGAGTACGCACAGCGCAAGCTGACGCAGGTAATGATACGTGTAAAAACCTGGCTAAACTCACACGATCTGAAACTGGCCGACGAAAAAACCGAGCTAATGTTAGCTACCAGAAAAAGGATCCCTCTAGAAATAGACATGAGAGTAGGGGAAAAATTAATAAGGACGCAGAGGGCTATAAAGTACTTAGGACTCAGATTGGACTCTAAGTTGACATTCAGCGCACACATACAAGAAACGAGGAAACGAGCGATCGAGACTACAAAGGCGCTAAGCAGACTCATGGCAAACGTGGGCGGCCCCCTACAATCAAGACGGAAACTCTTAATGGAGATAAATCACGCAATCATGCTGTATGGGTGTGAGGTCTGGGCAGGAACCCTTGAGACAGCCTGCAGGTCAAAACCTTTACTTGAGGTGCAAAGAACCATGGCTCTTCGAATCGCGAGCGCGTACCGAACGGTTTCCGGCCCTGCTGCACTAGTAATCGCAGGCGCGATACCAATCGACTTACTTGCTAAAGCGCGAAAACGGATCTATGAGAGGCGACAGACAGGAGAGACGACGAGAGCGTTAATCGAGCGGACCAGAGAAGAAACCCTCCAACAATGGCAGGAAAGATGGGCAGCTGAAGAAAGAGGAAGATGGACAGCTAGGCTGCTGCCAAACCTGGTAGCATGGTCTACAAGGAAACACGGAGACGTGGATTACTACGTTACCCAGATGCTGACTGGCCATGGCTACTTTGCCGCCTTTTTATACAAGATAGGGAAAAGAAATGACGCCAGATGTATATACGGAGATGCGGAGATCGACAGTGCTGAACACACCATCTTCCAATGCAAAAAGTTCGGACCGGCGCGCATTTGCCTGGAAGAAGTTGTTGGGACAATAACCCCGGAAAACATCATCACGAAGATGATAGACAGCAAAGAAGCGTGGAAACTCATCGCAGGATTCGTTGAGAGCATCCTCAGAGCGAAGAAGCCTGATCTGGATGAGACAGCTGGGTGATCTGGACGCAGAAAGAAGATGAGAGCGCATAGCGCTTAACTGGCGCCACCTCGAAGTAATGCGAAAGCTTTTCCGAGGTGGAAACACGGCCAACGACGAGGGGGGGTTTAGTGGGTGCAAGCCCCACATACCTTGCTTTGCGACGGCAAACAAGAGATGCGTTAGGCATTCCCCCTCCTCAACCCAAAAAAAAAAAAAAAAAAAAATTATTATTATTATTATTATTATTATTATTCCCGCAAGGGCTCCCGCAAGGGCACCCCAACTGGGGTGACGGGCCTGACACACCCGCGATTCCCTAGTCACGGCACGACCATGGATATCACAAGGACCAACGGCTGGATAACACTATTGGAACTGACGATTGCGGGCTGACGAACGCGGCATTCTGTTACCTTAGTAAGCAAGAGTGACATCTCGCAGAAACGGCTTTCAGGATAATGCCTCTTTCGCCTCCGTCCAAATAAAACTTTGCACGTCTCTAAGTACGTTCGAACCGCACACCGAAGGCTCGGTGGTGCAGGCGCAGTTGAACGGATTCCTGCCTAGAGTCTGTCCTGGCTCTGAACACAGATGCCCATGAAGCTCTGTGTCAACCCTCGCATGGACCTCACTGCTTGCATAGGGACCCATGGGGACATTTTGGACTACTGCACATATGCGGGGAGATAGCGGCTTAGAGTTTGGACCCACTCACAGAAGATGATTAACGCACAACGAAATAAGGACAATGAAGGAGATGCATTCAGGAAGAGCAACTTGATGACAAGATCACCGGACAATAACGAGACGATGATGACCCACCCAAAGGAGGCTGAAGATGGAGCAACCCCTAAACCGACGCAACAGACCCCTCAGCTTACGCAGATGTCTACGTTGAGCTCCCCACGACAGGAACTGATATACAAGATGCGGGCATTAGAAGAGAAGGCCTTATCAGAAGGCAAGGCAATCCTGAGGAAAATGAAGATAGCGATGCAAAAGCAACGAAATATCAGTATGGACGTCAAGGACGGCACCTCAGAACTGAGCGAGCTTTTCGATGTCATCGAAAACTATCGGTCGAGCTGGAAAACCGCAGAGCTGGAGCGTTCAAAGGAATCGAGGAAAGCCAACGAACACAAATCTGGCAATACAGCGAGCGAGACCCCCGTTTCGACACTAAAGAAGAGGACGGCCACTAGCCCAGCAGCGCAGGAGCTGAGCAAGAAGGTACGAAATAAACCGGCAAACGACGGATTTCAAACGGTCACATACAAGAAGGGGAAAAAAGAAACAAAGACTGCAGAAGGACATACACGGCACAGTGGAGCCGAAAAAGTTAAAGAAAAGCCTAACGCAAGAATGCGCACTCGCCCAGAAGCCGTTCTCGTCAAACCTGCAGAGGGAAAGAGCTATGCCGAAGTGTTGGGCAACCTGCGGAAAAACCTCAAACCAGAGGAATCCAACAGCAGTATACTGTCGGTCAGAAAAACGAAGGCAGGGGACATGCTCCTGGAACTTGCCAAAGGGAGCCAAGCAGACAAACTATGCGAGAACATCAAGGACACACTTAAAGAGTGCGGAACAGTGAAGACCATGAGGCAACTGGTCAAACTGGAGATTAGAGATATCGACAGCATCACACGAGAAGAAGAGATAATGGCTGCAATCAAAGAAGGTTTAGGCGACACAAGCCAGGAAATAACTATACACCTGACAGGTGTAAATAGCTCTGAACAGAGGCGAGCATTCGTCACACTACCAATAAAAGACGCGTCGAAGATACTGACGGAACAAAGAATTAAAATAGGGTGGACCCGGTGCCGTGTGAAGCGCTGTCTCGATGTAAAGAGATGCTTCAGGTGTTTCGGGGCTGGGCATGTGCAAAAGGATTGCAAAGGACCGGACAGGAGAGACCTCTGCATCAGATGTGGCGAAAGGGGTCATAAAATGAAGACCTGCGCTAAAGCTCTGAGATGCTGTATCTGCGCATCAGAGAACAGGAGCGACGTTGGACACCTCCCTGGGACAGCGTACTGCCTTAGCGTGGCCAGGAAAGAAAAAACATGAAGATCCTTCAAGCGAATATGCACAGAAGCAGAACTGCAAATGACTTGCTGCACCAAATTGTGCTAGAAAACCAAATCGACGTAGTCATTATTAGCGAACAATATAAGAAACGGGAGGACGGGATCTGGATAGAAGACAACACAAAGACGGCGGCAATATGGATTCCGAACCCTACCACGGTATCACATAGAAGCGACAAAACAGGGAGATGCCACGTCCTAGCACACATCAGAAACTGGACGATATTTAGCTGCTATCTGACCCCAAGTGACGACATTCAGGCCTTCCAGACGAAACTCGAAGACATCGAAGACAACGCAAGGCAAATAAGAGGGAACCTTATAATAGCAGGAGACTTTAACTCGAGAGCTCAGGAATGGGGTATGACATCAACTAACTCTCGAGGCCGTAGAGTCCTAAACATGGCTGCTAGAATAGGAATGACAACAGCAAATGTGGGTGCAATACCGACATTTAATCGAGTAGGGAACGTGGGTACAATCCCCGACATAACCCTAGTGACAGAGAACAGCGCGCACAAAATCGTCGACTGGAAAGTCCTCGATACCTATAACAGAAGTGACCATGGTTACATAACGTTTGACATAGCAGAAAACGGAGTGACTACAGTAGCACCAACGAGAAAAGGATGGAACGTTAACCGACTGGACAAGGCAAGGCTGATACAAGAAATTGACGCAAGACAAAACCGACAGAGAGGCGGTAACATAGTAAGCAACAACATGGCAACCATAAAACAGGCCTGCAACGCTGCAATGCCAAGATTGGGCAACCCTCGAAGACAAGGACAAGAAGCATATTGGTGGACAGAAGAGATAAAAGCCCTTAGAGAAGCCTGTATCAAAAACAGACGCCGCCTTACGAGGGCTAGGCGGAGAGGGGATTTCACAGAGCAGGAGAGCCAATTTAAGAAATCTAAGAAGGACTTAAATACTGCTATCCGAAAAAGCAAAACGGAGAAATGGAAAAGCCTCTGCAACGACGTCAATAATGACCCATGGGGGCTGGGGTATAAAATCGTGATGAAGAAGCTGAGAACAAGAAGTACAATACCGGAACTGGAGGAAGAGCAAATGGACCATATTGTCAAAACACTATTCCCCGCCCACACAAATAGCATAGCAAGACCTACGACACCAACAGCCGAAGAACAGATAGAGCCCTTCACAGTGGACGAGCTACTGAAAGCGGCAAAAACTCTAAAAAGGAAGAAGGCGCCGGGGCCCGACAACATCCCAGCAGAAGTCCTCAAAGTGATCGCCGAGAACAGACCCCAAGTCCTGCTGGATATGTATAACGCGTGCATTACCAGCGGGAAATTTCCAGACACCTGGAAGGTGCAACGGTTGGTTCTGATAAGCAAAGGCAAGGGAGATCCCCTAACACCATCAGCTTATCGACCACTATGCATGCTTAACACAACCGGGAAGCTACTAGAGAAAATGATCAAGCCACGATTATCAGCAGCAATCGAAAGAGGTGGGGGACTCTCCCCGAGGCAGTATGGTTTCAGACCAGGCAGATCGACCATTGGAGCAATCCAAGAAGTCGTTAACCAAGCGCTTAACAGCCAACAAGGCAACAACTTCTCAAGACCGGTAGTACTACTAGCAACTCTGGACGTTAAAAACGCATTCAACAGCGTTAAATGGGACAACATAATTGATGCTCTGCAAAGACGATTCCAAATCTCAGGTTACCTGATGCGGATAATACAGAACTACCTTGACAACCGACGACTATTGTATCAAACAAAAGCAGGAGAGAAATGTATGCAGATAACTTCAGGAGCTGCACAAGGATCTATACTTGGACCAGAGCTATGGAACATCAGCTACGACGAAATTTTCCACCTAGACATGCCTGAGGGCACGACAATCGTGGGGTACGCAGACGACATAGTCGCTGTCATTACAGCTCGAAATACCGAGTACGCACAGCGCAAGCTGACGCAGGTAATGATACGTGTAAAAACCTGGCTAAACTCACACGATCTGAAACTGGCCGACGAAAAAACCGAGCTAATGTTAGCTACCAGAAAAAGGATCCCTCTAGAAATAGACATGAGAGTAGGGGAAAAATTAATAAGGACGCAGAGGGCTATAAAGTACTTAGGACTCAGATTGGACTCTAAGTTGACATTCAGCGCACACATACAAGAAACGAGGAAACGAGCGATCGAGACTACAAAGGCGCTAAGCAGACTCATGGCAAACGTGGGCGGCCCCCTACAATCAAGACGGAAACTCTTAATGGAGATAAATCACGCAATCATGCTGTATGGGTGTGAGGTCTGGGCAGGAACCCTTGAGACAGCCTGCAGGTCAAAACCTTTACTTGAGGTGCAAAGAACCATGGCTCTTCGAATCGCGAGCGCGTACCGAACGGTTTCCGGCCCTGCTGCACTAGTAATCGCAGGCGCGATACCAATCGACTTACTTGCTAAAGCGCGAAAACGGATCTATGAGAGGCGACAGACAGGAGAGACGACGAGAGCGTTAATCGAGCGGACCAGAGAAGAAACCCTCCAACAATGGCAGGAAAGATGGGCAGCTGAAGAAAGAGGAAGATGGACAGCTAGGCTGCTGCCAAACCTGGTAGCATGGTCTACAAGGAAACACGGAGACGTGGATTACTACGTTACCCAGATGCTGACTGGCCATGGCTACTTTGCCGCCTTTTTATACAAGATAGGGAAAAGAAATGACGCCAGATGTATATACGGAGATGCGGAGATCGACAGTGCTGAACACACCATCTTCCAATGCAAAAAGTTCGGACCGGCGCGCATTTGCCTGGAAGAAGTTGTTGGGACAATAACCCCGGAAAACATCATCACGAAGATGATAGACAGCAAAGAAGCGTGGAAACTCATCGCAGGATTCGTTGAGAGCATCCTCAGAGCGAAGAAGCCTGATCTGGATGAGACAGCTGGGTGATCTGGACGCAGAAAGAAGATGAGAGCGCATAGCGCTTAACTGGCGCCACCTCGAAGTAATGCGAAAGCTTTTCCGAGGTGGAAACACGGCCAACGACGAGGGGGGGGTTTAGTGGGTGCAAGCCCCACATACCTTGCTTTGCGACGGCAAACAAGAGATGCGTTAGGCATTCCCCCTCCTCAACCCAAAAAAAAAAAAAAAAAAAAAAATATTATTATTATTATTATTATTATTATTATTATTATTATTGGTGCAGGCGCAGTTGAACGGATTCCTGCCTAGAGTCTGTCCTGGCTCTGAACACTGATGCCCATGAAGATAGCGGCTTAGAGTTTGGACCCACTCACAGAAGATGATTAACGCACAACGAAATAAGGACAATGAAGGAGATGCATTCAGGAAGAGCAACTTGATGACAAGATCACCGGACAATAACGAGACGATGATGACCCACCCAAAGCAGGCTGAAGATGGAGCAACCCCTAAACCGACGCAACAGACCCCTCAGCTTACGCAGATGTCTACGTTGAGCTCCCCACGACAGGAACTGATATACAAGATGCGGGCATTAGAAGAGAAGGCCTTATCAGAAGGCAAGGCAATCCTGAGGAAAATGAAGATAGCGATGCAAAAGCAACGAAATATCAGTATGGACGTCAAGGACGGCACCTCAGAACTGAGCGAGCTTTTCGATGTCATCGAAAACTATCGGTCGAGCTGGAAAACCGCAGAGCTGGAGCGTTCAAAGGAATCGAGGAAAGCCAACGAACACAAATCTGGCCATACAGCGAGCGAGACCCCCGTTTCGACACTAAAGAAGAGGACGGCCACTAGCCCAGCAGCGCAGGAGCTGAGCAAGAAGGTACGAAATAAACCGGCAAACGACGGATTTCAAACGGTCACATACAAGAAGGGGAAAAAAGAAACAAAGACTGCAGAAGGACATACACGGCACAGTGGAGCCGAAAAAGTTAAAGAAAAGCCTAACGCAAGAATGCGCACTCGCCCAGAAGCCGTTCTCGTCAAACCTGCAGAGGGAAAGAGCTATGCCGAAGTGTTGGGCACCCTGCGGAAAAACCTCAAACCAGAGGAATCCAACAGCAGTATACTGTCGGTCAGAAAAACGAAGGCAGGGGACATGCTCCTGGAACTTGCCAAAGGGAGCCAAGCAGACAAACTATGCGAGAACATCAAGGACACACTTAAAGAGTGCGGAACAGTGAAGACCATGAGGCAACTGGTCAAACTGGAGATTAGAGATATCGACAGCATCACACGAGAAGAAGAGATAATGACTGCAATCAAAGAAGGTTTAGGCGACACAAGCCAGGAAATAACTATACACCTGACAGGTGTAAATAGCTCTGAACAGAGGCGAGCATTCGTCACAATACCAATGAAAGACGCGTCGAAGATACTGACGGAACAAAGAATTAAAATAGGGTGGACCCGGTGCCGTGTGAAGCGCTGTCTCGATGTAAAGAGATGCTTCAGGTGTTTCGGGGCTGGGCATGTGCAAAAGGATTGCAAAGGACCGGACAGGAGAGACCTCTGCATCAGATGTGGCGAAAGGGGTCATAAAATGAAGACCTGCGCTAAAGCTCTGAGATGCTGTATCTGCGCATCAGAGAACAGGAGCGACGTTGGACACCTCCCTGGGACAGCGTACTGCCTTAGCGTGGCCAGGAAAGAAAAAACATGAAGATCCTTCAAGCGAATATGCACAGAAGCAGAACTCCAAATGACTTGCTGCACCAAATTGTGCTAGAAAACCAAATCGACGTAGTCATTATTAGCGAACAATATAAGAAACGGGAGGACGGGATCTGGATAGAAGACAACACAAAGACGGCGGCAATATGGATTCCGAACCCTACCACGGTATCACATAGAAGCGACAAAACAGGGAGATGCCACGTCCTAGCACACATCAGAAACTGGACGATATTTAGCTGCTATCTGACCCCAAGTGACGACATTCAGACCTTCCAGACGAAACTCGAAGACATCGAAGACAACGCAAGGCAAATAAGAGGGAACCTTATAATAGCAGGAGACTTTAACTCGAGAGCTCAGGAATGGGGTATGGCATCAACTAACTCTCGAGGCCGTAGAGTCCTAAACATGGCTGCTAGAATAGGAATGACAACAGCAAATGTGGGTGCAATACCGACATTTAATCGAGTAGGGAACGTGGGTACAATCCCCGACATAACCCTAGTGACAGAGAACAGCGCGCACAAAATCGTCGACTGGAAAGTCCTCGATACCTATAACGGAAGTGACCATGGTTTGGGGGCCAAGGTTGGGCAGCGAAGCGTGTGTGCCTGTCGCCGCGCCAAACTGACTCAGCCAGTAGAAGTTGGCAGTCACATGCCGACTACTGCAGACCGACCATACGTGGTGAAGAACCACATCCTGCTCGAGGTGCCCCTGCTCTAGACTAAATATGGCGGATCTAGAGAGGACAACTCGTAAAAACCCGTAATCACCGGTGTTACCGTACCGTGCCCCTGTGACGAATGGCACTACGTTAGTGTGTCTTTTAACGGTGGCTTCCGGATACCTGGCACCTCCGGTCGTACAAGTGCCCGATCCGGGGTATGAGGCTCTACTCCGGGGGATACTCCCTTCCTCATTACTCGTGGGACCAATCTTATGGATACCAATGTAATTACCCCTACAACAACAGGGTGCTCTAGCAGCCCCAAATCGATTGAAATCGAACCCATCCGGGAGCCCGAAGATGCTATGGACGTCTGTTCACAAAGCTCTGGCACCGACAGCATCACCAAGGAAGAGGCTGCGCAGACACCTTGCGAACGGCATACCCATGGAGGAGGCCAAAAGGCTCGCACAGAAGCCTATGGACCCTCCAAGGGCTGTGCCCAGCAAGAGTGGCGCAGCAGCAAGCAAGAGAGGTAGATCGGCCAACACGACCCCAGAAGAGGCGTCGACTAAGAGGGCCATGTTCAAAACCGCGGCACCTAGTGCCCTGACGAAGGGTGATCCTGCAATTGTATTGCCGGCCACGGAGGCTCCAGCAGCCTCCACAACCGCAGCAGCGGTTGGGCAGGCAACACAAGAGCAGCCATCCAAAGTCGGTGCCATGGCCTCTTACAGGGATGTTGCCAGCTCCATGAAGATGGCAATACTCCCGGCCAACTACCCTGAATGCCTCCTCACCACGGAACAGCTCCACCGCATTCAGTCCGCGATCCTATCGAGAGTGATGGAGCTGAGACACGGCTCTGTGAAGCCGCTGTTCTCCGGCTGCACCTTCCGCCCTGGATGGATGGCGGTCACATGTGGTAATGCTGAGACGGCTGCGTGGCTATATACAGAGGTACCAAAGCTCCGGCTGTGGAAGGATGCCCACATCAAGGTGGTCCCTGAAGCGGAGGCTCCACGTGCCGCTGTCTTCATCGGCTACTTTCCGCTGCCAAATGCGGATATGAAGACGGACGAGATCCTGAAGCTCGTCGAGGGGCAGAACAGCGGCCTGCGCGTGGGAGACTGGCGAGTCTTCCACCGAGAGATGCGACAGAACATGGCCGTCATCACAATCGCGCTGGACCCAGTATCTGCCGACAAGATGAAGTCGCTAGCGTACCAGCTGCACTTTGCGTGGGGCATGGCTACCCTTAAGCCAAAGGCCAGCGCGCAGCCGAAGGCACAGGCGGTGGCTCCTGCTCTCGCAGCGGAGAAGCCCACCTGCTCCAAGGCCGTCTTGTCGGACAAGGCTGATCCGGCGCCAAAGAATGCCACTGATGGCACAACAAAAGGATCCGGCGGCAATGAGGCTGGTGGCACCACTGTTGCCCAAGAGCCCGCAACGACACGGAAGATCCTGCGCCCTCCCCTATATGGGCGTGTGACGCGCGGAACAGGGCGCGTCAACAAGGGTGTGAGGCGCACACCTGAGGAGGAGGCCCTTCTGCGCACGAACCGAGGCCGGAAGATGGCGGCTAGAGGCCGCAAGAGGGCGGACTAATGCCCTGTCCCCCTCTCCCCACTCTCCACAACACCCAGAGACACCTAAGATGTCTCCAAGCAAACCTCCATCATGCAAACGCCGCATCAGACGTCCTTTGTGAGAGGTTTGCTACAATGGACATAGCATTTATCCAGGAGCCATGGGTAAATGCCGGGCGTGTCCTGGGGCTAAACACCCCATCCGGTAAGCTGCTTTATGCAAACGACCAACCTCGCCCTAGAGCGGCGTTGTTAATTAACAAAAATCTAACATTTGTTCCCCTATCACAGTTCATCACTGAGGACCTGGTGGCAGTTTGGGTCAAAATACCCACGGCCCACGGCGAACAGGAGGCAGTCCTGGCCTCCGCCTAGCTACCCGGTGACACTGACGAGGTGCCTCCGGCGGCTACTTGTGCCCTGGTTGAGCACTGCCAGCGAAACCGGCTCCGGTGGATCATCGCCTGCGATGCCAATGCGCATCACACGGTCTGGGGGAGCAGTGATATCAACAAAAGAGGTGAGTACCTTCTTGAGTACATTATTAGTAATAACGTAGGTTTACTAAATCAGGGCAGCGAGCCTACATTTATTAACGCGATCAGAGAGGAAGTCCTTGACCTAACTCTCTGTAGTCTGAATATGTTGTCCGCTGTCTCAAACTGGCACGTTGCGAGTGAGATCACCATGTCTGATCACCAGCACATCCGATTTGATATAGGATGTGCCGTGCAATGTAGCCTTGTTACTAGAAATCCCAAAAACACAAACTGGGATCTTTTCTGTTTTGAACTTGAGCAATCCAGAGACTGCTCCACCCGTCCGATACTATCAATAGGCGAGCTAGAGCGTGAAGCTACTGTGCTTCACACAAACATTGAATCGGCATATCACGCTAGCTGCGAACAAAAAGTTCGTAAGATCAGAAGGGCTGTTCCCTGGTGGAACAAGAGCCTTGACGATCTTAAAAAGGCTGCGCGTAGGCTCTTCAATAAAGCAAAGAATGGGAAGGCCACATGGGATTCCTATAAGTGTGCTTTAACGCTCTACAACAAAGAGCTGAGAAGGTCAAAACGGGCTACGTGGCGCCAACACTGCGGGCAGATTTCAACTCTCCCGGAAGCTGTCCGGCTACAAAAAGTCCTCTCTAAAGACCACTCAAACGGCATCTGTACACTGAAAAAGCCAGATGGAACACACACAAACAACCCTACGGAAACGAGTAGTCTACTCCTGACTACGCATTTTCCGGGGTGCGTGGGCGTGGAGCAACCCAACTCAGAGAGCGAGGCACCAACCTACCTCTCTGGGACTGGAGAGTGCCCACACCTGCGCGTGGCTATGGTGGCAGACTCCAACAGGACTGAGGGAAGGGAACCCCCCTATCAATCAGACCGTGTTGGAAGCATGCCCTATAGTTTGTTTCATCAAAATAGCGTACAATGGGCTATACAAAGTTTTAGTCCATACAAATCTCCAGGACCAGATGGAATTTTTCCATGCCTGTTGCAGCGGGGACTGCACCAACTTGCACTCCCCCTGGTCCGTCTATTCCGAGCTAGTCTCGTGCTTGGACACATACCAAGCAAATGGGCTAAGGTGAAAGTTGTGTTTATTCCAAAGGTAGGGAAGAAAGATTCCCAACTGCCTAAGTCCTATAGACCGATTAGCCTAAGCTCCTTCTTACTTAAAACTATGGAGAAGATAATTGACCAGCACATCAGGGAGGTGAATCTCAAGCACCTTCCCCTACATAAGTACCAATATGCGTACCAAGCTGGTAAGTCAACTGAGACTGCCATTCACTGCCTTACAACGACCATTGAAAAGGCCATTGGCGCTCAACAAATAGCGCTAGGTGCCTTTCTAGACATCTCAGGAGCTTTCGACAACACGTCATATGAGGCTATCCGTGCCTCTCTCGTACGTAAAAATGTCTCCACACCCATTATAAGGTGGATTCTGGAAATGCTCAAATCCAGAATCATAACTGTAGACCTAGGAGGGTACATTCGAATGCCGTGGTTGTAATCCCTTCATTGTGGAACACGCCACGTAAAATAAGTTCGGAGGGATCCGAGACACACCTGTAGACCTAGGAGGAACCATGACCTCAATCACAGCCACAAGGGGATGCCCCCAAGGGGGAGTACTCTCTCCTCTCCTGTGGACTCTGGTCATTGACGAGCTACTGTATGAGCTTAACAACTTAGGATTCCCCACTCAAGGCTACGCTGATGACCTAGTCATCTGTATAGTGGGCTGGCATGAGCAAACCATCTCGGATCGCATGCAGCAAGCCCTTAATATAGCCAGCAGGTGGTGTCAGGACAAAGGATTGTCCATAAACCCATCTAAAACAGTTATAGTTCCATTTACCAGGAAAAGGTCTCTTTCTTTAACTAGACCATCCCTAAATGGATCCACCATTGATTTTTCGGTTGAAGCCAACTACCTAGGAGTCATACTTGACTCCAAGCTCAACTGGAATTCACACCTCGAAAAGACAATAAATAAGGCCACTCGAGCATATTTCGCTTGCAATAGGCTTTTCGGTAGAACATGGGGCCTAAGTCCCAAAATGATCTACTGGTCTTTTAACACTGTGGTAAAACCGATTCTAACCTATGCATCTCTTGCTTGGTGGACGAAAGCTACCCAGGAGACAGCTGCAGCAGCACTTACCAAAATACAAAGACTGGTCTGCATAGGCATTACTGGAGCCATCCGAACATGCCCCACTGCAGCACTTGGAGTCATTACTGGCATACCCGCTTTAACCATAACCCTGCAAAAGGAGGCCTGTCTGGGGGCACTTCGCCTTCAAAATATCACCGACATAAAAAGTGGTGATCTTACGGGACATTTACGGGTTCTCGAACCCTTAATAAACGAGCCCATTCTGCGCGTAACTGACGAACAGAAACCCAAACTTGTCTTCCACAGAAACTTCTCTGTAGTCTTATACACCAGACACGACTGGAACACAAAATCAATATCTCTACCCAGAGGATCACAAACGTGGTACACTGATGGGTCTAAATTGGAAAACGGAGACACCGGGGCTGGTATTTTTGGACCAAGGTTCAACAAATCCATAGCCATGGGAAAGTCTCCGACCATTTTTTCCAAGCAGAGATACACGCCATAGAAATCTGTGCTCGTGAGTGCCTTCGCAGGAAAATGCAAGGCGCACGGATTTACATCTTCTCTGACAGTCAGGCGGCGCTCATAGCGCTGAGGTCCTTCACGATCTCCTCCAGACTTGTAGAGAACCAGTGCTGCAAAATGAAATTTTTTTTTATACGTAGCTTGAACTAAAAATCTACGTATTTTTACGTAGCCAAAATTTGGTCAAATACGTAGATCTACGTATTTTTTTTAAAGTCAAACAAAGCCAATTATAAAGGGTATTTTAATTATATATATGCCATATTTGTTTACATATAAGTTTTTATTAATAAAATTAACATTTTTTTAATATTTAGGAGTGAATATTTTTATTAAAATAGCTTAGGTGCTCTTTCGATGGCTCAGATGATATTTGCTTTAAATGGTCTTTTGTGAATAATAATCCTTTTAGGGTTTCTGTGCCTAAACAATTCCTTTTATTCGTTTTAATTAAAGTTATCTCAGAAAAAATTCTTTCAACATTTGCGCTGCTATGCGGCAATGTTAAAATATTTTGAGCAAACTCTGACAAAAAAGGAAAAAGAAGGGAACCATCGCCTTTTTTAATATTTGCAATATACGCCCAAATCTCTACTTCCTTAGCATCTTCCCCATTAAAGGGCAGATCTGTATTCCGTAAGATACGCCACTCCCTGTCGAGCTCAGTGAAATTTCGCGTGCACAGTCCTGTCATGAAAATGCATGTTTATTAGAGGTTATATAAAACAATAAATTTTAAAGTAGTTACCTGAAAATGAAAGTGCAGCTTGTGTAATCGATGGTATGTTGCGTATTAATTTCTTGTTTAAGAATACCGCAGGATTTAAGAACTGCAATTGCTTCATTTTTTGCATGTGTTCGTTGTTAAATGGGAAGCGCTTTTTTATTTGACGAAGACTCTCAATAAAAAACTTAAGACAATTTTGCCGAAATAATAATAAATTCGCACAATCAATGGTTCCGCTTTTTTGAAGAGTTAGGGCAGCCACATTGCCTCCCAAATAAATGTAATTAAAGTCCAAGTGTAGATCGGAATTTTCAAATTCGCAATTCAAAATTTTTGATTCCAAAGCCGCTTTTTCGTTGCTATTTTGTTCGGGTTCCTCCTCAGACAATTCTATGTGTTCTGGCTTTATGAAACATTCCATTATTGTTTTATAGGCACGAAAAACCTTCTCGTAAAGCAAATACAGCTTGGGGCTTTCTGATTGCATCTCCAAATTCAGTTCGTTAAAAATTGGCAACACAAAATTCAGAAATTCTAAATAAAATTCAGTGGTTGGCTCGATGCACATTTTTAGAATAGGTTCGGCGGAACGTAATCGGTCGTTCAACACAGCTTCTTGAAAATATAACTTTAATGCCGGTAGTTGTTCCAACAGTCTTTTTACTACTTGCATCAAAGAAAGCCACCTTGTTTGACACGGTTTTAATAATTTGTGTGGCTTTACGTTCACAAAAGCTTGGAATTCTTGAAAGGCCGCAATACGTTTCGGACTGTTTTGTATAAATGTATACACTTCGCGAGCGAAGTCCTCAATATTGCGTGGAAGCTCCTTACAAGCATATGAGGCACAAAGATGAAAGGAGTGGCAAATGCACTTCATAAGAAATAAATCAGGAATATCGTCTGATAGCAATTTTGACAGAGAATGGTGTTGACCAAACATTGAATTCGTCCCATCTGCTGCAAAGCCAATCATGTTTTCTTTAAATGGAATGTTTTTTTCTTCGAAAAATGATACTAAGTCATTGTGCAAATCAGAGGCAGTGCTGCTGGAGACTTTTAAGAGGCCTAAAAAATTATCTTTAACTTTAAAGTTGATTGCAGTTCTTGCAATAAGCGCCAAATGTTTTGTGGTAGACCTGTCGGTGCTCTCGTCAACGATTAACGAGAATTTGTTGTTTTTTAAACGGTTAATTATATGATCTTCTGCCACTTGTCCAGTAACATGTGTTATAATATCATGAGCTTTACCACGTCCGAATTGTAATTTTGCAGCTATTTTTGAGTCCTTGTCGATACTTTGAATAAGATCTTGTAAATCGGTGGCCAAGGAAAATGGCAAATTATGCTTTGCCAAAAATAAAGACATTTTTATTTCGGCGCTCTTTATGTTGTTTTTAAAAGTAGGTAAAGCTGTGTCAGGCAACATAGATAAAATTGTTGGTTGATGGACGCCTTGAAATTAATTTATTAAAAATATTTATATATATGCATTAAAAATATGTATAACTTTTGTTGAATAAACACTGGGTTTAGTTCCTCCTGCACAAGGACAAGTTGTTAAAAACACATAAAAACATAAATTAAGATACAGACATAACAAACTCGAAGACAACAGACACAAAATACATACTTCTCTCGTTGTTCTTATGTTTTGTACAATTAACGTGATTATCTAGAACTCTTGTACCTGCACCACATTTTAAGTCTATTTTGCAAATTTTGCAAAAGAAAAAATTGCAACCTTTGACGCTTCTTTTCAGCCAGCCGCAATATTTTTTGTCGTGCTCCCAACTATCCGAATATTTCATGTCATAGTGGCGTTTCCGTTTCTTTGTGGAAGTGGTGGATTGCTCCTTATCGCTTTCACTGCTTATAGAAGAGTAGTTTTCCATTTGAGATCAATATAAAAACAACCAAACTTTAGGAACTTTTTATCGCGACAAAAATTTACATGTGCTGCACAGCTGAGAATAATGAATATCGTTGCCAGCCTGTTCTTTCTGGCAACATTAGGCAACATCTTGACTAAAGCCTGCTGCTAGCACACTGTTAGTGTTGGTAAATTGCAAATTAGTCGTTTACTTTTAAATTAAACATTTAAATTCTTGTTTATATCTAAAAAAAATTTGCTAAATTTTTTTTTTGTACAATTTAAAAAAAATACGTAGATTTGGGAGCTCTATACGTAGATACGTAGATCGGGGCTGAAAATACGTAGATCTACGTAAAAATACGTAGATTTTGCAGAACTGTTTCCAGCAGCTGAACGCCCTCGCTTCCAAGAACATCGTAACGGTGGGCTGGGTGCCAGGGCATGAAGGCCATATAGGAAACGAGGTGGCAGACTCCCTGGCTAAACGCGGGGCGATGACACCACTAATCGGCCCTGAACCGTTCTGTGGACTTTCGAAAGGACACAAAAGAGAACTGCTCAGGAATTGGGAAGAAAATGAGATAAGACGCCACTGGACCGACAGTGCAGGGCTGAGACAAGCCAAACAATTCCTCGTCCCCCAGATGTCGCGATCTAAGCGCATCATCAACCTAAAAAAGGGTGAAATTCGTACTCTTACAGGCCACCTAACGGGTCACTGCAACCTAAGGTATCACCTTAAGAAATTAAAACTTTCAGAAATCGACATATGCAGATTCTGTGAGATGGAGCCAGAAACATCAGAACATGTTCTATGTGAATGCCCCTCGCTAATCAGACGTCGACTTCAACAACTAGGAGGTGAACTTATCCCCCCTACAGGATTTGGGAACAGATAGACCCCGCCAAAGTGCTCTCCTTTATCAAAAGCCTAGGTGTAGAGGCTCTACCTTAATCCTACAGGCCGGCACAAAAGACCTAACATCTGGTCGTGGTGCAACAAGGCCTAGGTAATAATAATAATAATAATGGTTACATAACGTTTGACATAGCAGAAAACGGAGTGACTACAGTAGCACCAACGAGAAAAGGATGGAACGTTAACCGACTGGACAAGGCAAGGCTGATACAAGAAATTGACGCAAGACAAAACCGACAGAGAGGCGGTAACATAGTAAGCAACAACATGGCAACCATAAAACAGGCCTGCAACGCTGCAATGCCAAGATTGGGCAACCCTCGAAGACAAGGACAAGAAGCATATTGGTGGACAGAAGAGATAAAAGCCCTTAGAGAAGCCTGTATCAAAAACAGACGCCGCCTTACGAGGGCTAGGCGGAGAGGGGATTTCACAGAGCAGGAGAGCCAATTTAAGAAATCTAAGAAGGACTTAAATACTGCTATCCGAAAAAGCAAAACGGAGAAATGGAAAAGCCTCTGCAACGACGTCAATAATGACCCATGGGGGCTGGGGTATAAAATCGTGATGAAGAAGCTGAGAACAAGAAGTACAATACCGGAACTGGAGGAAGAGCAAATGGACCATATTGTCAAAACACTATTCCCCGCCCACACAAATAGCATAGCAAGACCTACGACACCAACAGCCGAAGAACAGATAGAGCCCTTCACAGTGGACGAGCTACTGAAAGCGGCAAAAACTCTAAAAAGGAAGAAGGCGCCGGGGCCCGACAACATCCCAGCAGAAGTCCTCAAAGTGATCGCCGAGAACAGACCCCAAGTCCTGCTGGATATGTATAACGCGTGCATTACCAGCGGGAAATTTCCAGACACCTGGAAGGTGCAACGGTTGGTTCTGATAAGCAAAGGCAAGGGAGATCCCCTAACACCATCAGCTTATCGACCACTATGCATGCTTAACACAACCGGGAAGCTACTAGAGAAAATGATCAAGCCACGATTATCAGCAGCAATCGAAAGAGGTGGGGGACTCTCCCCGAGGCAGTATGGTTTCAGACCAGGCAGATCGACCATTGGAGCAATCCAAGAAGTCGTTAACCAAGCGCTTAGCAGCCAACAAGGCAATAACTTCTCAAGACCGGTAGTACTACTAGCAACTCTGGACGTTAAAAACGCATTCAACAGCGTTAAATGGGACAACATAATTGATGCTCTGCAAAGACGATTCCAAATCTCAGGTTACCTGATGCGGATAATACAGAACTACCTTGACAACCGACGACTATTGTATCAAACAAAAGCAGGAGAGAAATGTATGCAGATAACTTCAGGAGCTGCACAAGGATCTATACTTGGACCAGAGCTATGGAACATCAGCTACGACGAAATTTTCCACCTAGACATGCCTGAGGGCACGACAATCGTGGGGTACGCAGACGACATAGTCGCTGTCATTACAGCTCGAAATACCGAGTACGCACAGCGCAAGCTGACGCAGGTAATGATACGTGTAAAAACCTGGCTAAACTCACACGATCTGAAACTGGCCGACGAAAAAACCGAGCTAATGTTAGCTACCAGAAAAAGGATCCCTCTAGAAATAGACATGAGAGTAGGGGAAAAATTAATAAGGACGCAGAGGGCTATAAAGTACTTAGGACTCAGATTGGACTCAAAGTTGACATTCAGCGCACACATACAAGAGATGAGAACACTAGCGATCGAGACTACAAAGGCGCTAAGCAGACTCATGGCAAACGTGGGCGGCCCCCTATAATCAAGACTGAAACTCTTAATGGAAATAAACCACGCAATCATGCTGTATGGGTTTGAGGTCTGGGCAGGAACCCTTGAGACAGCCTGCAGGTCAAAACCTCTACTGGAGGTGCAAAGAACCACGGCTCTTCGAATCGCGAGCGCGATACCAATCGACTTACTTGCTAAAGCGCGAAAACGGATCTATGAGAGGCGACAGACAGGAGAGACAACGAGAGCGTTAATCGAGCGGACCAGAGAAGAAACCCTCCAATGGCAGGAAAGATGGGCAGCTGAAGAAAGAGGAAGATGGACAGCTAGGCTGCTGCCAAACCTGGTAGCATGGTCTACAAGGAAACACGGAGACGTGGATTACTACGTTACCCAGATGCTGACTGGCCATGGCTACTTTGCCGCCTTTTTATACAAGATAGGGAAAAGAAATGACGCCAGATGTATATACGGAGATGCGGAGATCGACAGTGCTGAACACACCATCTTCCAATGCAAAAAGTTCGGACCGGCGCGCATTTGCCTGGAAGAAGTTGTTGGGACAATAACCCCGGAAAACATCATCACGAAGATGATAGACAGCAAAGAAGCGTGGGAACTCATCGCAGGATTCGGTGAGAGCATCCTCAGAGCGAAGAAGCCTGATCTGGATGAGACAGCTGGGTGATCTGGACGCAGAAAGAAGATGAGAGCGCATAGCGCTTAACTGGTGCCACCTCGAAGTAATGCGAAAGCTTTTCCGAGGTGGAAACACGGCCAACGACGAGGGGGGGGTTTAGTGGGTGCAAGCCCCACATACCTTGCTTTGCGACGGCAAACAAGAGATGCGTTAGGCATTTCCCCTCCTCAAGCCAAAAAAAAAAAAAAAAAAAAAAAAATATTATTATTATTATTATTATTATTATTATTATTATTGGTGCAGGCGCAGTTGAACGGATTCCTGCCTAGAGTCTGTCCTGGCTCTGAACACAGATGCCCATGAAGCTCTGTGTCAACCCTCGCATGGACCTCACTGCTTGCATAGGGACCCATGGGGACATTTTGGACTACTGCACATATGCGGGGAGATAGCGGCTTAGAGTTTGGACCCACTCACAGAAGATGATTAACGCACAACGAAATAAGGACAATGAAGGAGATGCATTCAGGAAGAGCAACTTGATGACAAGATCACCGGACAATAACGAGACGATGATGACCCACCCAAAGGAGGCTGAAGATGGAGCAACCCCTAAACCGACGCAACAGACCCCTCAGCTTACGCAGATGTCTACGTTGAGCTCCCCACGACAGGAACTGATATACAAGATGCGGGCATTAGAAGAGAAGGCCTTATCAGAAGGCAAGGCAATCCTGAGGAAAATGAAGATAGCGATGCAAAAGCAACGAAATATCAGTATGGACGTCAAGGACGGCACCTCAGAACTGAGCGAGCTTTTCGATGTCATCGAAAACTATCGGTCGAGCTGGAAAACCGCAGAGCTGGAGCGTTCAAAGGAATCGAGGAAAGCCAACGAACACAAATCTGGCAATACAGCGAGCGAGACCCCCGTTTCGACACTAAAGAAGAGGACGGCCACTAGCCCAGCAGCGCAGGAGCTGAGCAAGAAGGTACGAAATAAACCGGCAAACGACGGATTTCAAACGGTCACATACAAGAAGGGGAAAAAAGAAACAAAGACTGCAGAAGGACATACACGGCACAGTGGAGCCGAAAAAGTTAAAGAAAAGCCTAACGCAAGAATGCGCACTCGCCCAGAAGCCGTTCTCGTCAAACCTGCAGAGGGAAAGAGCTATGCCGAAGTGTTGGGCAACCTGCGGAAAAACCTCAAACCAGAGGAATCCAACAGCAGTATACTGTCGGTCAGAAAAACGAAGGCAGGGGACATGCTCCTGGAACTTGCCAAAGGGAGCCAAGCAGACAAACTATGCGAGAACATCAAGGACACACTTAAAGAGTGCGGAACAGTGAAGACCATGAGGCAACTGGTCAAACTGGAGATTAGAGATATCGACAGCATCACACGAGAAGAAGAGATAATGGCTGCAATCAAAGAAGGTTTAGGCGACACAAGCCAGGAAATAACTATACACCTGACAGGTGTAAATAGCTCTGAACAGAGGCGAGCATTCGTCACACTACCAATAAAAGACGCGTCGAAGATACTGACGGAACAAAGAATTAAAATAGGGTGGACCCGGTGCCGTGTGAAGCGCTGTCTCGATGTAAAGAGATGCTTCAGGTGTTTCGGGGCTGGGCATGTGCAAAAGGATTGCAAAGGACACGGACAGGAGAGACCTCTGCATCAGATGTGGCGAAAGGGGTCATAAAATGAAGACCTGCGCTAAAGCTCTGAGATGCTGTATCTGCGCATCAGAGAACAGGAGCGACGTTGGACACCTCCCTGGGACAGCGTACTGCCTTAGCGTGGCCAGGAAAGAAAAAACATGAAGATCCTTCAAGCGAATATGCACAGAAGCAGAACTGCAAATGACTTGCTGCACCAAATTGTGCTAGAAAACCAAATCGACGTAGTCATTATTAGCGAACAATATAAGAAACGGGAGGACGGGATCTGGATAGAAGACAACACAAAGACGGCGGCAATATGGATTCCGAACCCTACCACGGTATCACATAGAAGCGACAAAACAGGGAGATGCCACGTCCTAGCACACATCAGAAACTGGACGATATTTAGCTGCTATCTGACCCCAAGTGACGACATTCAGACCTTCCAGACGAAACTCGAAGACATCGAAGACAACGCAAGGCAAATAAGAGGGAACCTTATAATAGCAGGAGACTTTAACTCGAGAGCTCAGGAATGGGGTATGGCATCAACTAACTCTCGAGGCCGCAGAGTTCTAAACATGGCTGCTAGAATAGGAATGACAACAGCAAATGTGGGTGCAATACCGACATTTAATCGAGTAGGGAACGTGGGTACAATCCCCGACATAACCCTAGTGACAGAGAACAGCGCGCACAAAATCGTCGACTGGAAAGTCCTCGATACCTATAACGGAAGTGACCATGGTTACATAACGTTTGACATAGCAGAAAACGGAGTGACTACAGTAGCACCAACGAGAAAAGGATGGAACGTTAACCGACTGGACAAGGCAAGGCTGATACAAGAAATTGACGCAAGACAAAACCGACAGAGAGGCGGTAACATAGTAAACAACAACATGGCAACCATAAAACAGGCCTGCAACGCTGCAATGCCAAGATTGGGCAACCCTCGAAGACAAGGACAAGAAGCATATTGGTGGACAGAAGAGAAGCCTGTATCAAAAACAGACGCCGCCTTACGAGGGCTAGGCGGAGAGGGGATTTCACAGAGCAGGAGAGCCAATTTAAGAAATCTAAGAAGGACTTAAATACTGCTATCCGAAAAAGCAAAACGGAGAAATGGAAAAGCCTCTGCAACGACGTCAATAATGACCCATGGGGGCTGGGGTATAAAATCGTGATGAAGAAGCTGAGAACAAGAAGTACAATACCGGAACTGGAGGAAGAGCAAATGGACCATATTGTCAAAACACTATTCCCCGCCCACACAAATAGCATAGCAAGACCTACGACACCAACAGCCGAAGAACAGATAGAGCCCTTCACAGTGGACGAGCTACTGAAAGCGGCAAAAACTCTAAAAAGGAAGAAGGCGCCGGGGCCCGACAACATCCCAGCAGAAGTCCTCAAAGTGATCGCCGAGAACAGACCCCAAGTCCTGCTGGATATGTATAACGCGTGCATTACCAGCGGGAAATTTCCAGACACCTGGAAGGTGCAACGGTTGGTTCTGATAAGCAAAGGCAAGGGAGATCCCCTAACACCATCAGCTTATCGACCACTATGCATGCTTAACACAACCGCGAAGCTACTAGAGAAAATGATCAAGCCACGATTATCAGCAGCAATCGAAAGAGGTGGGGGACTCTCCCCGAGGCAGTATGGTTTCAGACCAGGCAGATCGACCATTGGAGCAATCCAAGAAGTCGTTAACCAAGCGCTTAGCAGCCAACAAGGCAATAACTTCTCAAGACCGGTAGTACTACTAGCAACTCTGGACGTTAAAAACGCATTCAACAGCGTTTAATGGGACAACATAATTGATGCTCTGCAAAGACGATTCCAAATCTCAGGTTACCTGATGCGGATAATACAGAACTACCTTGACAACCGACGACTATTGTATCAAACAAAAGCAGGAGAGAAATGTATGCAGATAACTTCAGGAGCTGCACAAGGATCTATACTTGGACCAGAGCTATGGAACATCAGCTACGACGAAATTTTCCACCTAGACATGCCTGAGGGCACGACAATCGTGGGGTACGCAGACGACATAGTCGCTGTCATTACAGCTCGAAATACCGAGTACGCACAGCGCAAGCTGACGCAGGTAATGATACGTGTAAAAACCTGGCTAAACTCACACGATCTGAAACTGGCCGACGAAAAAACCGAGCTAATGTTAGCTACCAGAAAAAGGATCCCTCTAGAAATAGACATGAGAGTAGAGGAAAAATTAATAAGGACGCAGAGGGCTATAAAGTACTTAGGACTCAGATTGGACTCTAAGTTGACATTCAGCGCACACATACAAGAAACGAGGAAACGAGCGATCGAGACTACAAAGGCGCTAAGCAGACTCATGGCAAACGTGGGCGGCCCCCTACAATCAAGACGGAAACTCTTAGTGGAGATAAATCACGCAATCATGCTGTATGGGTGTGAGGTCTGGGCAGGAACCCTTGAGACAGCCTGCAGGTCAAAACCTTTACTTGAGGTGCAAAGAACCATGGCTCTTCGAATCGCGAGCGCGTACCGAACGGTTTCCGGCCCTGCTGCACTAGTAATCGCAGGCGCGATACCAATCGACTTACTTGCTAAAGCGCGAAAACGGATCTATGAGAGGCGACAGACAGGAGAGACGACGAGAGCGTTAATCGAGCGGACCAGAGAAGAAACCCTCCAACAATGGCAGGAAAGATGGGCAGCTGAAGAAAGAGGAAGATGGACAGCTAGGCTGCTGCCAAACCTGGTAGCATGGTCTACAAGGAAACACGGAGACGTGGATTACTACGTTACCCAGATGCTGACTGGCCATGGCTACTTTGCCGCCTTTTTATACAAGATAGGGAAAATAAATGACGCCAGATGTATATACGGAGATGCGGAGATCGACAGTGCTGAACACACCATCTTCCAATGCAAAAAGTTCGGACCGGCGCGCATTTGCCTGGAAGAAGTTGTTGGGACAATAACCCCGGAAAACATCATCACGAAGATGATAGACAGCAAAGAAGCGTGGGAACTCATCGCAGGATTCGTTGAGAGCATCCTCAGAGCGAAGAAGCCTGATCTGGATGAGACAGCTGGGTGATCTGGACGCAGAAAGAAGATGAGAGCGCATAGCGCTTAACTGGCGCCACCTCGAAGTAATGCGAAAGCTTTTCCGAGGTGGAAACACGGCCAACGACGAGGGGGGTTTAGTAGGTGCAAGCCCCACATACCTTGCTTTGCGACGGCAAACAAGAGATGCGTTAGGCATTCCCCCTCCTCAACCCAAAAAAAAAAAAAAATAAATAAATAAATAAATTATTATTTTTATTATTATTATTTTTTTTATTATTATTATATTTTTAATGTTAGCAGTAAATTTTTGTTAACTTTTGAATACAGAATAAAGAATATGAAAAACACAAATATTATATTTAAATAAAGGTTATAAAAAAAAAAAAAAAGCTAAACCTCCACAGCAAATAATAAATAAACAAAGATAAATAAATCCGCAAATTAAATACACATTTGGTTCTTTTCACCCTTTCGCACATACATACATACATATATACATTTGGGCAAGCTTCGCGCTATTCTGTGCCAAGCCGAAACAGTTCCATAAACATATTTACATATATATATATTGGCTGGCCGAGCGCTATTCAGCGCTGACCGGCAAACTCCACAGCTTCACAAACATACATACATATTCATCCGCCTGCCTAAGGGACCTCATACCTACATACATACCTACTTATGTACATTCCAATTGTTCGCATCTCCTCTTTGCTCTTAAAGTGTGCACAAACACCTGCACTTATACATTCCTAACAAGCAAAGAACGGCGACACAGTGCCGACACAAAAAAATCCTCCACTAACGATTTTAGAAAAATTAAATAGGAGAACAAAATTTTTAAATTGGCCGAATAAATTCAGATTATTGGCAACTAATTATCGACATACGCCCTAGCTATTTTCTAGTGGTTTTTCAGCTTTTTTGGCGTGTTTTTTTGTTTCTCTTTTTTCACTTTAGGTTTCTATTATCGAGGAGTTCCTAAATTCAAATAAATCAAGCCAAACATTTTGTTGGTTTTGGATTTTTTTTTCAAGCTAATTTTTGGCTATTTTTGTTCGGCGTGTTTTTTGGTTTTTTTTTGTTTTTCGCACAGTTTCCACGATTTTTAGTCGTATTCCTGAACGAATAAGTGGCTTACAATTTCCGCTAATTTCCGTAGCTAGTTCTTAGCCATTTTTTGGCTAGTTTTAGCTATTTTTTCTAGCTATCTTGTGCGAATTAAGCTATTTTTGTAATTTTTTCACACAGGTTGTAGTTTGGTCGTGTCTGCTGTTCGATTTCGATTGATTCGTCGATTTAAATTCGGACTGGGGGTGTTTTCTCCCATCGACCAGCGACATTTTTCCACCTTTTGTTTTTTTGGATTTTTTTCCAAGTTAATTTTTGGCTATTTTTTGTTCGGCGTGTTTTTTTGGTTTTGTTTTTCGCATCGTTTCCACGATTTTTGATCGTATTCCTAAACCCAAAATCGAAATCAGTTTCGAATAAGTGGCTCATAATTTCCGCCAATATCCGAAGCTAGTTCTTAGCCATTTTTTGGCTAGTTTTTAGCTATTTTTCTAGCTATCTTCTTCGAATTCAGCTATTTTTGTAGTTTCTTCATCTAGGTTGTATTTTTGGTCGTGTCTGCTGTTCGATTTCGATTGATTCGTCGATTTAAATTCGGACTGGGGGTGTTTTCTCCCATCGACCAGCGACATTTTCGGTTAATTTGTCACTTTCTTCCACTTTTTGCGGCGTGCAGGCCTTCCTATTTGTAGGGTATAGCTGAGTATGCCCAGTGAGGGTGAGAAGAAACCGACATCTACCCCAGGAAAAGAACAAAAAACCAACCCGTCCTCTACGCTGCCCGCTCGCGCTAAGCAAACACCTAAGTCCGCAAGTCCAACAGTCAGAGCGGTATCCACTCCTAAAGGAAAGAGTCTTCCAGCGACAAGTTCGAAGACAACTCCTAGAATTGTTATTTCCAAACCGTTGGCGAAATCGTCTAGCGAGTCTTCACTTGCGGTCAAGCCAGAGAATCCCTCTGCTTCCGGAACCGAATTCCTCAGAGTAAAACGCGCTGTCAGCAAAAAAATGGCATCCTCAGATCAGCCAACCGCCGCAAACGCGGCGTTGCACAAATTCATTGCAGTCAGCGATCGCGTTAGCGCCTTTGAAGCCAAGATCAATACTCTTGATCAAGCTCCTCCGTCTCTACATACGTTGCAAGTCCGTCTTCAACAAGTGCGAGCCTTATGGGACAAAGTAGAAAAGGAGTATGAAACGTGCTCTGATCTAATTGCCCAAGAAGGATCCCTCAGCATATTGCCGGTGCTGCAAGCAAAATATGACTACTGCTACTCCGTATACGAGTCATGTGCAGCACTTATTGGCGAAAATATCGACAGAGCGACGCCTCAAGCCGTGCAAGCTCCATCCCAGCCCCTAATTTCGTCAGGTTGCCGGTTACCTCCTTGCGATACGGAAGTTTTCGACGGGGACTACCTCCGATGGCCCACTTTCCGGGACCTGTTCACGGCAGTATATGTCAACAACCCCAGGCTGACACCGGTCGAGAAGCTGTTTCATCTTCTCACGAAGACGAACGGTGAGGCGAAAGCCATTGTATCGAAATCCCCTCTAACAAATGACGGGTTCGCCTCGGCGTGGGAAGCGCTTCAAGACCGTTTCCAAAATAAGAGACTTTTAGTCAACAGCCAACTCAAGCTCTTGTTCAACTTGAGTTCAATATCCCAAGAATCTGCTCATGCGCTAAAAGATTTGCAGTCCACGATTCAGGGGTGTTTGACAGCGCTAGCACATTCCCAGATATCCACTGAAAACTGGGATTGTCTGCTGGTCTTCCTGTGTGCAAGCAAACTGCCAAAGATGACCCTTTCCTTATGGGAACAGTCCCTGACCTCGAAATCAGACATTCCGGCTTGGGAAGAGATGAACGCCTTCCTAAGCGAAAGATATCGGACATTGGAGGCGATCGAGGATATGAATGATATGAATTGCCCTCACATCCAATTTCCCAGAATTCTTTGAAAGACCTGCCCGCTCTCCAATGGGCAGACCCCACCTTCTTTGAGAGCTCGCAAATCGACATCCTGATCGGAGCCGACATTTTACCGTCGGTTATGTTGAGTGGCACTCAAAGAAGTATTTGCGGCTCACTCCTAGGCCAAGAGACCATTTTTGGGTGGGTGCTGACGGGACCAATTTCCCATGTTAAAGCCAATAAAGTCGCATCCCTTACGACTCAGGTACACCAGATAAGGGACGATTCGCTGGACACGCTTCCAAGCAAGTTCTGGGAGGTGGAGGATCTACCAGTACAGATGGTAAAAGAGTCGGATTCATATTGCGAAAGGAACTTTCTTCAAACAACAAAGAAAGACGCAAGTGGGAGGTACGTGGTGACGCTTCCTTTCTGCGACACCGAAAATTCCGGATCCGATCTAGGATATTTGAGGTCCATTGCGTTAGCTCAGTTTCTTAGAAACGAGAATCGGTTAAAAAGAGACTTTCCCTAAAAGAGCAATATGACAGCGTGATTCAAGAGTATCTGGATCTGGGTCATATGAAAGAAGTTCCGCCGACTCACAGTTCTCCTACCTATTATCTTCCACATCATGCGGTAATTAAACCCGAAAGCACCACTACCAAGCTCCGCGTTGTATTTAACGCTTCAAGCCCTTCAGCAAATGGAACCAGCTTAAATGATATTCTTCATGCTGGCCCAGTCCTGCAATCCGATCTGACCATTCAGATCCTGAAGTGGCGATATTTTCAATACGTTTTCAGTGCGGACATCACTAAAATGTACCGTCAGATCTGAGTCGATTCTAAGCATACTCCCTTTCAAAGAATTCTGTTCCGAAATAAGGAAGGAGATATCCGAGACTTTGAGCTACAAACAGTTACCTTCGTCAACTGCGCGCCCTTCCTCGCTATTCGAGTGCTGCAACAGCTAGCAAAAGACGTCCAAGGGCCGTTTCCAAAGGCCAGCCGCATTATTCAACAGCATATGTATGTCGATGATGTGCTGCCCGGGGCCAATTCCGTGACCGATGCCCAAGAGTGCATCCAAGAGTTGCAAGCAGCTCTAAGCTCCGCCGGGTTTCCATTAAGAAAATGGACTTCTAACCACAAGAGCATTTTAAGCGAGATTCCAACTGAGCACCTTCTTCATAGCGAGTTCCTCGACATCGATGCCGAAAGCACGGCCAAGACGCTTGGTATTCGATGGAGAGCGAAGTCCGACGAATTCTATTTCGTTCCTAAAGAAATATTATTGGAACCTGCCTACACTAAGCGTGAAGTTTTATCCCAAATCACTAAGTTGTTTGATCCTGCAGGGTGGCTCGCTCCGTTCATTATACGTTCAAAAATGTTTATGCAGGAGATCTGGTTGCAGGATTTGAGTTGGGATGGAAAGCTTCCCACTGAAATGAGTCGGAGGTGGCAATCTTTCCTGCAGGAATATTCCGACCTCGGCCAGATCCGCGTTCCGAGATGGGTCGGGTATCAACCGGGGGTAACCATAGAGCATCACGGTTTCTGTGACGCGTCTCAGAAGGCTTATGGAGCTGCTATCTACGTTCGCGTCGAGATGGGCCACAGGATCGTGACCCGTCTGCTGACAGCCAAGACGCGAGTTGCTCCGGTGAAAACCGTGTCCCTCCCCCGGTTAGAGCTCTGTGGTGCTGTGCTTTTAACCGAAATGGTGACAGCAATCCTTCCGCATTTGCCGACAGCCAGTTCCGATCTCCGCTGCTGGACAGATTCCACTATTGTTCTAGCCTGGTTAAGAAAGCCTGCTTGCAACTGGACCACGTTTGTGGCCAACCGAGTTGCCAAGATTACTCAGGCAACACCAGTCGACTGTTGGGCCCACGTTCGATCCGAAGAAAACTCCGCCGATTTAGCCAGTCGAGGCGTATCCCTACATGAGCTAGCGGATAACCAACTCTGGTGGCATGGACCAGAGTGGCCAGCACAAAGCGACTTCCATCCAATGACCGAACTCGAACAGCGTGCAGTCAAGGTGCATTTCAGTAAGGTCCCTCCGGAAGAACTTCTCGAGCGTTTTTCCAAGCTAGACAAAGCACTGCGGGTCCTGGCGTATGTTCTCCGATTCCTGAACCGCTGTCGCAAGAGCTCGATCTCGCCCAGTTCAAGACTCACGAGGGATGAAATTCGAGAGGCAGAGAGAGCTCTGATTTCTATTGCGCAGCGCCGAGCATACGGCCAGGAGCAGAAGCATCTAGAAGAGAAAAAGCCCCTTCCAGTGTCGAGTCCGATCGCGAATTTGTTTCCTTTCATCGACGAACACGGCCTTTTAAAGTAAGCATAGAGGTGAGAGATGGCGTTCATCATATTGCAAACCTCTGGATGCGTTGAGGCGACCGCCTCCAGAGGTTTGCAATATGATGAACGCCATCCAATAATACTCCCCTACAATTGTAGACTGTCTCGCCTTCTCATCCAATTTGCTCTCCAGATTACTCTTCACGGCGGCAGCCAATTAATGGTACGCTTGATCCGATCGAAGTATTGGATTCCCAAAATCAAGAATCTGGTGAAGGCTGTGGTGAATCCGTGTAAGGTTTGCACAATTTACAAAAAGCGACTGCAAACACAGCTGATGGGCGATTTTCCAACTGACAGAGTATCTTTCTCGAGGGCCTTCACGTACACTGGCATAGATTATGCCGGCCCTTTCGAGATAAAAAACTATACTGGGAGAGCGTGTCTCATAACGAAGGGATATGTTTGTGTGTTTGTATGTTTTTCCACAAAGGCCATCCATTTGGAACCTACCTCCGACCTGACAACCGAAAAATTTCTGGCGGCTTTTGCTCGTTTCGTAGCGAGGCGCGGTTGTCCTCAGCGGGTCCTTTCAGATAATGGCAAGACCTTTGTGGGGGCGGCAACGCTGCTTTCCCGGGACTTCATTCAAGCCATCAAGGAGTCCGTGACTGATGCATACAGCCATCAGGGACTTTTATGGCGGTTTATCTAACCAGGGGCTCCACATATGGGGGGTCTGTGGGAAGCGGGGGTCAAAAGTTTCAAAACCCTTTTTTATAAAGTCACTGCTACCCCCAAGTATACGTTTGAGGAGCTTGCGACACTTTTCGCGAAGATCGAGGCTTGCCTCAATTCTAGACCCCTCTCCCCGATGTCTGAAGATCCCTCAGAATTGCTGGCCCTCACACCAGGTCATTTCCTTGTTGGAGGGCCGTTACTTTCCACGGCTGAGCCCGAGATAAAGGGCAACGCCAATGCGATAATAAATCGATGGCAACACCTAAAGGCCCAACATCAGCAGTTTAGTGCACTATGGAAAGAGGAGTATCTAAAAGAACTCCACAAGCGCAATAATTGGCAATTTCCGACCAGGAACCTCCAAATCGACGACATGGTACTCGTCAAAGAGGACAATTCTCCATCAAACGAATGGCGGCTCGGCAGAATTGTTTCTGTCTTCCCAGGAGCCGACGACCGCATTCGAGTCGTTGAGATCCGCACAGTTCGTGGGACAATAAAGCGCCCAGTCCATAAGGTTATCCTCCTCCCTGCGGAGAACCAGGAATCCTCCGTTCCTAGGGAGTAGTGTCCCTCGCGTTTCAATGTCCAAAGTGCAGTCCACCCATACTAAAATAAGTTCATATTTTTTTTCTTTATCGCAGACCAAATTTCCCGACATGGCTCCTCGTCCTCGTTCCGCCCAATCCTTGGAGAGCAGACGTACTCGAGGTATTCAATCCTACCGATGCCGAGTCTGCCGGGGAATCCATCCTCTTCGGAAGTGCAAGAGGTTCCAAAGCTGAGCGCTGAAAAGCGACTTCGAGCAGTGCTTATTAATAAGTACTGCTCGAACTGCCTCGCACATCAGCACTCAGGAGGAATCTGCCGCAGCGAGGACGGCTGCAAGAAGTGCGGAGGAAGCCACCACACCCTGCTCCACATGCACGAGGAACAACCGCCACGGCGCACAGGCCAGCCAGCGCCATCTCCGCCTCACCCCTCACGCACGCGCCGCCAAGCGTCGAGACCGCCTCCGCCCCCATCTGCCATGTCCGTCTCCCGGTCTCCGTCGTCATCTCGGAGCCCCATCGAGCGCCCACGTCCGGAGGTCTCCGCTCAGACTCCATCGGTGGCCACGTGGTTCACGCGGAAGGTGATCCACATCCTCCCGACAGCGGTCGTCGTGCTTGACGGAGGGTCCGCGACCTTCGAGACAGGGGCGATGATCGACCCGTGCATGGCGGTGAGCAGCATTGATCGGTCATTGGCATCCGCTTTCCGGCTGCCGATTTCCAAAGTGGGAGACGATGAGGTTTGCTCGGCGACGATCCGGTCCCGAACAGGAGACTTCCAGCTCGGGGTCGTCCTAAAGATCGACCCAAGCCTTCGGATCCGAACTCCTACGTGGGCTCTGAGCGATGTCCGAGGGCGAAGTTCAAGGATATCCGCCTCGCTGACGAGCAATTCCACCGCCCGGCAACCATCTCCCTCGTGTTGGGATCAGATATCTTTTCGAAGATAATCCAACCGGGGTTCCTAAAACTTGAAGATGGGTTGCCGATCGCTCAGAGCACCGTTTTCGGATGGACCCTCTCCGGCGCATATCAGGAAGCCTGATGCAGCAGATCCTGCTTGCGCAAGGGGGGGGGAGAATGTTCGCGCCACAGGGCGCTTAGTTTTCAGCGGCAGTGTGGGAGCGAGCTCCCTCGCTCTAACGCTCGCCCGCTCTCCCTCTCATCGGCCGTTTTCCCGCTCCCTCCGTTCCAACCGGGAAAGGGCACCTTTCCACCGGCGGCAGCGATGCACTTTTTCTATTAGGCTAAGTTAGTCTTAAGCAAGCACTTGAAGTGAAATAAACCGAATTGTGAAGCCAACGCCGCCACCAACTTCTACTTCTTCTTCGGAATCTTCTGGGACATTTACCGCAGCCACCGACGCCACCGACGCCCCCTCGAAGGAAGTCGGCAACTTAGCGAAGAGCTCCGCCCACTCCAATTCAAACACAATTGATACTCCAACATGCAATATTTCCCGATCCAGTACAATGGGAAAATTTTTGATGCAATGTAAGCTCATTTTTTGGGATGAGTGCACAATGGCACATAAGAAATCACTTGATGCACTTAACTTCTCACTGAAGGATCTTCGGTGAAATAACAACATCTTTGGCGGCTTGATGATATTATTGGAAGGAGATTTCAGGCAGACGTTGCCAGTAATTCCCCGTGGAACGCCTGCAGATGAATTGAATGCTTGCCTGAAAGCATCAACCTTTATGGAATAACATAAAAACATTATCGTTAACCACTAATATGAGAGTTCAACGTCAAAATGATCAAAGTGCTGCACAATTTTCCATGCAATTGGAAAAGTCCCAGTTGATGCGACATCTGGATTAATTACTCTTACCAACGACTTTTACCGATTTGTAAACTCTCAATTAGCTCTTATTGAAAATGTTTTCCCAAACATTAGTGAGAATTATCAGAATTATGCTTGGTTAAGTCAACGAGCAATTCTTGCCTCAAAGAATAATTATGTACACGCACTGAATTTCACCATTCAATCAAAAATTGCTGGCGACTTGGTGGCATACAAATCCGTTGATTCCATAACAAATCCCGATGATGTAGTAAATTATCCAACGGAGTTTTGGAACTTTCTATATTTATCAGGATTTCCACCACATAACTTGCAACTCAAAGTTGGTACAGTTATTATGATATTGCGTAATTTGAATCCACCGCGACTTTGCAACGGTACTCGACTTTCGGTAAAAAGACTTATGCCCAATTTTATTGAGGCAACCATTATTAGCGGAAAGTACGCAGGTGAAAATGTATGTATTCCTCGAATACCAATGATTCCGACTGATCTTCCGTTTAACTTCAAACGATTGCAATTTCCAGTTCGCCTTGCGTTCGCAATGACAATTAACAAATCGCAAGGCAAATCGCTTAGTGTTTGCAGGATAAATTTAGAAAATCATTGTTTTTCACATGGGCAGTTATACGTTGCGTGTTCACGAGTTGGGAAGCCATCCGCTTTGTTTGTGTTGACGTCAGATCAAAAAACAAAAAATGTGGTTTACCAAAGAGCACTTCAATGAAACGGATAATTTGCGGACACGTATAACGCTTCGATTTCAACTTAATTTTTGTAATCGCACGTGTTTTGAATCGTCTTCGATTTTTACCTATTCAAAAAAATGGATCAAAGAACCTATATCATATTTTGTGTGAAAAACGAAATTAAGTGCGCGGATGCATTCCGAATGTTGACTGTGGCATACGGAGAAGCTACCTTCCACCGAAGCAACGTTTATCGGTGGTACTAAATGTTCTCAGAAGGCCGAGAAGATGTGAACGACGAAAAGCGTGCCGGACGCCCGAGCACTTCAACAACAGACGAAAAAATTAATGAAGTAGAGAAAATGGTATTGGCCAATCGTCGAATCACCGTTAGAGAAGTTGCTGAGGACCTAAACATATCGATTGGCTCGTGCCATTCGATTTTTATCAATGATTTGTGCATGAGACAGGTCGCCGCGAAATTCGTACCAAAAACACCATCGCATGAACATTGCTAATGAGATGTTGGACTCTGTCCGCGACGACCCAAATTTGCTCCAGAGAGTCATAACTGGTGACGAATCGTGGGTTTATGGTTATGACGTAGAAGCCAAAGCTTAATCATCTCAATGAAAACTGCCGCACGAACCAAGACCGAAAAAAGCGCGCCAAGTTCGGTCGAATGTGAAAGTTTTGCTGACAGCAAAAAAACACACTAATGATACCGCAGCCACCGTATTCCCCAGATCTGGCCCTGTGACTTTTTCTTGTTCCCTAAACTGAAGAGCCCCATGAAAAAGACGACGTTACGCTACGCTTAACGAGATAAAGGTTAAAAAAAAGATTTTTTGAAGTGCTTCGAAGATTGGAAAAACCGTTGGCACAAGTGTATAATATCTCATGGGGATTACTCTGAAGGGGACAAAATAGATATTCATGAATAAATAAATAATGTTTGAAAAAACACAAAATTCGCGATACTTTTTGAACACACCTCGTACATACACATAGCCGAAAAGAAAAAGGGGTTTGTGCGCGACAGAACCTCTGTCCATTACGCATTTTCCGTGATTCTGATCAATTTTATTCCGATCAAAAAATTAAATACCAACAATAATTCCGACAAGTACAAAACCAAATTTAATTAGCATTTCCATATTCCCCTTTTTTTATTCAACTAATCCGAGTGTGAACATCAAATTATTTATTTTTTGCCCGAACTTTAAATATTGTGATATATTTTTCCTAGAGACCAAAAAACGAGAAAAAAATACTCCTCGACTCCAACAAACAACGAATAAAAAAGCTCCTCGACTGCAATAAGCTGGTAATCTTTTCCGTATTACTCAGTATTTTTCTGAAATTTATTTAAAAAAGTGAAAAAAAGATATAAAGAAAATAAAATCCCAACCCAACACGACCCAGTTCCTTCGAAGTCGTATCATTTTGGGTAATTTTTTCCTGTGTATAGTATCTGTTCTTTTTTTTTTTTTTTTTTTGGCAAAACGGAAACAAAGCGCTCTCTCCACTGAAAAAAAGAAGTTCCACATTGTTTGGTATATTTTCTGTTCCATCACAAAAAATTACAAAGATTACGGTAAGGACGCCCACACCTAAAAAGGTAAAATCGCCACCTCCCAAAAGGTCTCCTTCTCCCGTAAAAAGAGTAACGCGTGCCAGCACAAAATTGACTTCAACGACTGCCGAACTCGCCCTAAAGTAATTTATTGACGTCTCGGATCGACTGTCCGAATTGGAATCCCGAATAAACATTTCCTTGGCGGTCCCTCCTACTCTATCCGTCCTCAATATTCGCCGAGACGAAATCCAAGAGGTATGGGTCCGCATCAAAAAGGAGTACGATGCAAGTACCGCGTGCATTGTAGCAGCCGGAGAAAGTGCAGCTGAGAGCTTGCCAGTTCTCAAGGCTAAGTACGGCTACTGCTACAGCGCGTACGAAAGGTGTGGTGCCCAGATAGCAGACATGATAGCGCAAACTCCGCAACCTCCCCCAACGCCAGCTGATCCTTCCCAGACATATATTCCTTCAGGCTGCCGGCTTCCTTCGTGCGATACCGAGGTTTTCACCGGTGATTATCTTCGAGGGCCAACCTCTAGGGATCTGTTTACGGCCATTTATATTAACAATTCGAGGCTAACGCCCGCCGACAAATTATTCCACCTTAACGCCAAAACGAGCAGCGACGCCAACACCATAGTTTCCAAAGCGCCTCTTACTAACGATGGCTTTCGCTCAGCCTGGGCTAACCTAACTGAGCGTTTCGAAAACAAACGATTTTTAGTAAACACCCAACTAAAAATATTGTTTAATGTGCAGTCAGTCACTCAGGAATCTGGGACAGATTTACGAAAATTTCAAAGCACCATCCAAGGGTGCCTCGAGGCGCTAGAAATGTGCGGAATCAATATGGATAATTGGGATTGTATTCTGGTTTACATGTGCTCCGCTAAACTCCCGAAGCTCACGCTTTCCTTATGGGAGCAGTCGCTATACGACAAGGCCAATATTTTTACTTGGCAAGAACTTAATGGTTTCCTAACTGAGCGTTACCGGACACTAGAAGCCATAGATGACGTGCGACCATCAGGCTCTAATCAGTCCCAGCCCATAGCATCGACTTCTAATTCCGCGTCCCGGAGGATAAATTCCTACGAGGCAAGAGTAGCACCCAGATCTTGAGGGTGCGATATGTGTAATCGGGAAAACCATCCCGTACGCACATGCCCCCGTTTTCTCCGGATGTCTGTCGATGAGCGGTCCGATTACATAAAAGAGAAAAGGCTGTTGCTGAACTGTTTCGCACGAGGACATCAGTTGAGTGATTGCGAAAGCACTCACAACTGCTTCACGTGCCGCGGCCGCCATCACACGCTACTGCACCGAGGCAACTCACACACAGCACCTTCCAATCCGACTCCGTCACCCAGATCAAGACCAAATACACCCGTTCCCGCGGCTACCGTTGCTACGGACTTCACTGTCCAAAATTACTTTGCGACGGGGTATAGATCGGTTTTGCTGGGCACCGCCATAGTCGACTTTTGTCACCTGGGTTCCAATTTCAAAGCTCGTGCGCTGATAGATTCAGGTTCTGAGGCAACCTTTATCACTGAGCGGATCTTTAACTTAATAAAATTGACTCATTAAGTTATTCAAGCTCAGGTATCAGGCTTAAACCAGACAGTATCCGCTGAAACTAAAAAGCTCTGTCAGTGTACTATTCGTTCGCCAAACCTGCCTAGCTTGCAGTTAAGTACGACTGCCTACGTTCTTCCGCAACTAGCGGGAAATCTTCCATCCTGTGCGATTCCGCAACATTTTCTCCGGGATCTTCCCGAACTTCCACTAGCGGATCCAAAGTTTTACGAGAGCACGCGAATAGAACATCTGTGGCTCTCTTCTCGCTCAAGAGACAATTTTCGGCTGGATCCTAACAGGACCAGTGCTTGCGTCAAGGCAAAATACGATTTCCGCCTTTTCCACACGAATTTCCCACGCGGCTGACACCTCCGTAGATAAACTTCTCACCAAATTTTTGGAGGTGGAGGATCTGCCAGTAAAAGTGGCAAAAGCATCTGATGTGACCTGTGAAGAGAATTTTCTCCGGACGACTACGAGAGACAATAACGGCAGGTAAACGTAAAGTCCGCCCTTAAATATTCCAGATCTTTTGCGTTAGCCCAATTTTTAAGAAATGAGTAACGCCTAAAAGGGGATAGTAAACAGAAAACTAAGTATGACTCCGTGATACAAGATTATCTCGATCTCATCCATGAATATGGATCTTGCGTTTGGAGTCCCCAGTGGGACGTCCACAGCAAACGCATTGAGTCAGTTCAAAAGAATTTTTTACTTTTTGCACTTCGTGGCTTAAACTTGGATGCAAACCTTAGGTTGCCATCTTATTCTAGTAGACTTCTCCTAATTAACCTACCTTCCTTAGCAAACCGTAGGACGATGCTAGGCATTATTTTTATGTATAACCTGATCCGTGGTGACGTGGAAAGCACCGATCTTTTGGGGCAGTTGAATTTCCACGTACCATGTAGAAACACCAGATCCTACTTGCCTTTAGTTTTACACCATTGTAGAACCTCGTATGAAATGCATGAACCCTTTAGAGTACTATGTGCAAATTATAATGATTTGTACAAAATAACCTCATCAGTAGATAGCCTTCCTAAACTAAAAACATTAATCTTAACCCACTTAGTACACATGCAAGATAGCAATCAAGCTGCGCGCCATTAGTCTATATGGTGGAGGGTAGTTTCCTCGCATTCTTTTTCCTATACTTTTCTTTCGCGCCTATTAACACCTAACCCTAACAAGCACGTGCTTGGTTTCGAAGGGCCACTTGAGTGTACTGACCGTAGTGCATCAACGTCCTTATATATAAAAATATGAGAGAAATACATCCCACCCACGATGCTGCCAGCTATTACCTTTCGTATCATGCCGTGCTCAAGCCGGAAAGTACAACCACCAAGCTTCGGGAGGTATTTAATGCTTCCAGCCCTTCAGAAAATGGGGTCAGCCTAAATTATATCCTTCAGGATATAAATGGCCTAAAATGGCGTTATTTCCTATACGTCTATAGTGCAGATATCGAGAAGATGTATCGACAAATCTGGGTAGACCCAAAACACACCCCGTTCCAACGCATTTTATTCCGCAACAGCGAGGGGTAGCCAATTGGTCGCATGTTCAATCCGAACATAATCCAGCTGACTAGGCTAGTCGGGGAGTGCCCCTTCAAGAACTGGTAGATAACCCCCTTTGGTGGCATGGACCAACTTGGTTGCAACAGCCACGAGATCAGTGGCCTAGCCAAAGCATCGACTTACGGGTGACCGAGGTAGAAAAGCGTCCTGTCGAGGCCCATGTGGCATCCATTCCGACAAAAGACATCCTAGATCGCTTTTACAAGTTAGATAGAGCTGATTAAAGAGGCCCGTCTAGAGGCCCAACAACTTGTCGCCGCTGAACGGCTCATGGTCATTGGCACTCAGCGCAGATATTTTGCTAATGAATATCGCTGCTTGAGTCAAAAGCGTCCTGTGTCCGCGTCAAGTTCAATCCTCTCCTTGAACCCCTTTCTAGATCAGAAAGGGCTTATAAGGGCGTGCGGCCGCATAACTGCCTCCGAAAATTTGCGCTATGATGAACAACATCCTATAATCCTTCCGTACGAATGTGCACTTTCGCGACTACTAGTAAACTTTACGCATCTCATAACGTTACACGTAGGTAACCAGTTAGTGGTACGTCTCACCCGGTCAAGATCCTGGGTTCTGAAGATAAAGAACTGGCAGTTATTAACTCCTGCAAGGTCTGCGTTATCCACAAGAAGAGATTACAAGATGATGGAAAATTTTCCGAAAGAGAGAGTTTCTTTTTCCCGGCCATTCAAGTAAAGAGGGATGGACTACGCCGGCCCTTTTGACATAAGGAATTACACTGGAAGAGCTTGTCTTATTACAAAAGGGTATGTGTTGGTTTTCGTCTGTTTTTCTACAAAGGCCATCCATCTATACCCTACACTCGATCTGACGACCGAGAAATTTATTACCGCTTTCGCTCGGTTCGTATCCAGAAGAGGTTGTCCTCGTCAAGTTTAGCCCGACAATGAGAAAACCATTGTCGGCGCTGCCAACCTTCTCTCCCAGGATTTTTTACACGCCGTAAAAAAATCTATAACTGATGCGTAGTCATCAGCAGCTCAACTGGCAATTCATTCCTCCTGGGGCACGCCATATGGGAGGCCTCTGGGAAGCTGGTGTCAAGAGCTTTAAGAACTTGTTTTATAAGTCCACCGCTACGCAAAAGTACACGTTTGAAGAGCTTTCTACCCTCCTAGCTAAAATCGAAGCTTGTCTAAATTCCAGTGAAGGGAGAATCCAAGTCCATTGTGAACCGGTGGCAGCACTTAAAGTCCCTACATCAGCAATTCCGCGCTCGGTTCAAGGAAGAGTATCTTAAGGAGCTCCGCAAGCGCAACAAGTGGCAATTTCCCATGGAAAATCTTCGCATTCGTGTTCGACGCCCCAGAACACTCACCAATTCACCAAAAAAGTATGTTTTTTTTTGTTGTTAACATAGACTAAAACAAATTCAGAATTGTCTGTAGAGACTAGGCATTGAAGGAGACATAGCTCGGCCTCATCGTTAGGCATTGCAGTAACATATATAACTTTTTTTTGTATTCTTGTTATCGATCGCTGGTGTAGTGTTCTCTTTGAAAACCTGTTCGTCAATCTCTTGACAATTCATGTTAACTTTGCATTTATCTAAATGCAAAAATTTTCGCATTCTTCGAGACACATACTGACATTGAACTCGCATTGAAAATAAGCTTTTGTAATTCAATTAAAAATAACGGAAAAACCCTTTACCCGGCGTAACCATTTTTCCACCGACATCACGTTTTGTATATACATATTAGAGGTCTGCACGAATGCACTCAACATTTTCGGTTATTTGAGTACAACAAGCCTGAGTCGCAATTCGGCGTGCCAAACCGGTTTCACCATTTTTTTTTTTTTTTTTATTATAATGTTAGAGTTGTTTATAAAACTAAAACTAACATATAAACTTATAGTACTAGTTGCCAGGGCCATCGACTATATACATGGTTGTTAATAGGGTCTTATTTACAGGGGCGTTTATTTGGTTTTAATGGGTGCAAAATAAGTTATTTTATATTTATATATTGTGGTATAATTTAGATACTTTTAGGAATTCGATTATAAGTTTAATGTTTTCTGCAGAGGGGTTGCTTAAATAGTGGCATTAATGTTTTTAAGGATGTTTTGTTTCAAATGGGTTATGGCAGGGCATGAGTTTAGGATGTGATCGATGGTGGTTGGAGTGTGTGTGTGGCAAATTGGACAGTTTCGTTGAGTTGTTGGATCTAGGTAATGTTTGTGTGTGAGGTTCGTGTGACCCAATCGCAATCGGGTAAACTTTATTTGGTCGAGACGGGTTATTTGTTGTTGTGTTATTCTTGAGTAGATTGATGTGTGTGTGTTTTTGGTGTTGATGTTTTGGTACCAGGTGTTGCATTCGGGGAGTAGGTTTTGTATTTGTTGGTTTAGTTTTTGTTTTAAGAATTCGCTTATGTCTTTTGTGCTTATGTTTGGTTTGTATATAAGTGGCATTTTTAATGTTGATTTAGCTGATTTGTCGGCCATTTCGTTTCCTTTTATGTTGCTGTGTCCTGGAGTCCATAGGATTTTGATTTTCGGGTAGTGTGATGATAAGGCTGATCGGATGAGTGCTGGGTATGTGTTGTTGTTGAGTGGGTTTTGTATGGCTTCGATTGCTCCTAGTGAGTCGGAGCATATTACGAATTTGCCTCTCATTTTTGTTATTATTTTCGTTGCTTCGAGGATACCTAGATTTCGGCTGTCTGTATTGATGAGTAGGTGATTGCATGTGGTGATTGCATACGTTGTATTAGAGTTTTGCTGAGATCCGTCAGTGTAGATGAATGTGTGATTTTTATAATATGTTTTTGTTTCGTTGAAGAGTGTTTGGTATGTTTCGGGTGGTGTGTTGGCTTTGTTGTATGTGTGTAGTGATGTATTTATTACTTTGTTAGGTAGTTGCCAGGCTGGTTTTAGTTTGTAAATTCTCTTTGGCTTGTAGGGTATGTTGTGAGTTTGGCATTTTTTAATTGCGTGCTGAATTGTAGAGATAATTTTTTTTCTTTTGGGGTTTGGTTTTATAAGTTTGCAGAATGGGGTGTCTTTGGATTATATTAGGGATTTAAAAAGTTTTGCTGTTAGGTGATCGCGTTTGTTTTCTATTGTTGGTATGCTAGCTTGTGGATCGGTGTCGTGCGGAATGCTCCTAGGGTAAGTCGGATTGCTGAATTAAATGTGGTTTTTAATTTATTAAGGGTGGTTTTCGGTGCGTGTCCGTATATATGTAGTTCGTAGTCGATTTTTGATATTAATGTTGCTTTTGTGACATTTAGTAGTGTGTGTGTGTTGCAGTTACATCGTGGGCTGGCCAAGCATTTTATAATATTGAGTTTGTTGGAGAGTGCTGGGATGAGGGCGTTGATATGTGTGTTCCAGTTGTATTTGTTGTTTATCCAGAGTCCAAGTATCTTAAGTGAGGATGTTGGTGTTGTTGCAGGTGACCCTGCAAATGCAATTATGTTTTCTGCAGATATGTAGGTGCTGGCATTTTGTTGGTGATAGAGTAGCACCGGAGTATTTGCCCCAGTTTTCTATGTCATTAAAAAGTGTGTATAGGTTGTAATTAGTATTTTTGTGTTTGTCTAGATTTAGTATTAGGAAAAAGTCATCAGCGTAAGCACTGAAGTTGATCTGTTTGTGTAAGGAAATTATGTTGCTTAGTTTGTTGAAGGCTATTATAAATAGGACGACTGAGATAGGTGATCCTTGGGGTATTCCATTTTCTAAAGGATATATTGTTGAAGTTTGCGTTCCCACTCGGTTCCCATAAGAAAAGGGTCATCTTTGGCAGTTTGCTTGCGCACAGGAAGAACAGCAGACAATCCCAGTTTTCAGTGGATATCTGGGAATGTGCTAGCGCTGTCAAACACCCCTGAATCGTGGACTGCAGACTCGCTTGAAGATTTCGCCAACGGTTTGGAAATAACCATTTTAGGAGTTGTGTTCGAACTTGTCGATGGAAGATTCTTTCCTTTAGGAGTGGATACCGCTCTGACTGTTAGACTTGCGAACTTAGGTGCTGGCTTAGCGCGAGCGGGAAGCGGAGAGGACGGGTTGGTTTTTTTGTTCTTTTCCTGGGGTAGATGTCGGTTTCTTCTCACCCTCACTGGGCATACTCAGATATACCCTACAAATAGGAAGGCCTGAACGCCGCAAAAAGTGGAAGAAAGCTCAAAAAAAACCGAAACTGTCGCTGCTCGATGGGAGAAAACACTCCCAGTCCGAATTTAAATCGACGAATCATTAGAAATCGAACAGCAGAAACGACCAAACTACAACCTGTGTGAAAAAATTACAGAAATAGCTGAATTCGCACAAGATAGGTAAAAAATAGCTAAAACTAGCCAAAAATTGCTTATAACTAGCTACGGAAATTGGCGGAAATTATGAGTTCAGGAATACGACCACAAAAAAATCGTAGAAACGGTGCGAAAAACAAAGAAACCAAAAACACGCCGAAAAAAAATAGCCAAAAAGTAGCCTGCGGAGTTGGCTATACTTATCTGCCAGTTATTTTCAATTATCAGATTTTAGCTTCAGGAATACGACAACTAATCGTAGAAGGCTGGTGGAACAACAAAAAAAAAAAAAAAAAAAAAAAAAACAGCAAGAGAAAAATTAGCCAAAAATTAGCTTGGAAAAAATCACTAAGAGTTTGGCGAAATTAGCTGACTCTTCATAAAAATTCTTTGGCTTAATTTATTTTAATTTAGGAACACGACGAAAATAGAAAAAACTTACGCGCAACAGAGAAACAAAAAACACGCCAAAAAAGCTGAAAAAAGCAAATGGCTAAGGCGTATGGCGATAATTAGTGGCCAATATTCTAAACTTATTCGGCCAATTTAAAATTTTGTTCTCTGATTAAATTTTTCTAAAAGGATTTTTTTTTTGTCGGCACTGTGTTCTTTGCCTATTGTGAACGTATAGGTGCAGGTGTTTGTGCAAGTTAACCAGCTCAAGATCACAGCAGCCTTACCCAAGCTGTAAACAAATTTCTTTTTAAACAATTCTTAGTTGGGAACCACTTATTCAGCCTTCCCAAACAAATCCCAAATAGCTTCCCCACTTAAGTAGAAGTTCATTATTAAGTTCCCCACTTCAGTAGAAGTTCATTATTGAGTTTCATTTGCGACGCAGTCCTTCTACTGTAAACTAAGCCGGGTCTCCCAAATATAAACATTAGCATCCGGTCGACACCCAGCGAGGCCCAAAAATTGCAGAGTAATCTGTTAATTGAATTTCACAATCAAGCCAAAGATTTCGTCATCCAATATTTTCCGACTCTCTTGAGTCCGCTTCATGTTTATCTCTTAAAGAGTTCCTAGATGAGATCCTAGATTCTCTTAAGCCGAGGTTTGCTTATCAGATAATCGGCCCTTGGCCAGGCAGTCAATTTTGGAGATCCAATCGGAGAAGTTGCAAAATTAAAGTTCAATTAAAAGAGCAGTGAATAAAAATAAGTTCGACCTTTTTGTAATAGTGAATAAGTGTTTAATAAAAAATAAAATAAATTTTTTTAAACCAATCACTAGTGAGATACTTAATTGGCGCCCAACGTGGGGCCGTGCGATTAAAAAATTCTAAAACAAAGCTTTAAAATAAATACTAAAAAGTTTTAAAGTAAAAAGGAATTTAGCGCGGCCAAAAACCTGATACAACCGACGAATAACTAAAAAGTTTGTGTTGATCAAAAACTAAGGTGGAAATTAATTAATGAAATAATCCCCTTAAATCTCAAATTACAAAATAGTAATCGTAACATAAATTCACTGCTCGGACATTATAAAATTAAAAAGTGACAAACAAATTCATCTAAAATAAAAACAAACAAATAAACATTCAAAGAAAGCAGGCTGAAGGGAAATCCCTCGCCACATATAAACATTGAAAAAGAAGGAAGACCCCAAGTTTAAAAATCTAAAAATCCCAAAAAGAAGGACGACCCCAATCAGGATCATCAACCAGAAGGAGGACGACCCCAACAGGATCAGAAAACTACGAGAAGATTTTTCGTTTCGTGAGCGATACTATTTTTTTATAATTATTTTATAAGAAATTTGTAAAAAATCAAATATAAAAAGTGGAAGACTTAATTGCTGATTTCGAGAAAATTCTCAAGATGACAGAGCCTACAACCCGTCAGGCTGGAGCCAATAAAAGACTCCTCGTAAATCCACCCCAAGAACATACAAACCATCAACCACCTAACAATACAGTGTTTAATGTAGGAGATTTAATTAAACAAATTGTAAATTTTGAATTAAATCCATTGAAGGAGGAGATCGTAACTTTAAGATCGCAGCTTTCTAACAAAATTAAATCGGTTGAGGATTATCAGATAGAGATCGTAGATCCAAATATAAAGTGCGAGACATCTTATGAAATCATCAAATCTGTCCGGGAATACAAAGTTGAAGAAGATAAATATGTTAGTTGGAGAGAGTCCGCTGAAATTGCCATGGGGCAATATGCCAGAGGTAGTGAACGATTTTATTCTGCCCTATCTATATTGAGAAACAAAATAACAGGAATGGCAAACGATGCCCTAACCCATAACGGAACGGTATTAAATTTTGATGCCATAATGGCCAGACTTGACTTCGTCTTTAGCGACAAACGTCCTATTCATATTATTGAACAGGAATTAGGTGTATTGAGTCAGGGTAAATTATCCATAATGGATTATTATGGTGCAGTTAATAGAAAACTAACTCTATTAATCAATAAAACCATTATGACCAATGGAAGAAACAAACCAATAACAGCGGAATTAAATGAGAAACATAGGAAAACAGCCCTAAGAGTTTTCATTACCGGCCTCAACGGCCAAATATCAGATACTATTTTCTCAATCAATCCACCTGACCTACCGAATGCAATGGTCATAGTTCAGGAATTAGAAAGCAACAACATGAGGGCAAATTTCGCAAATAGTTTCTCAACAAATCAGAGAAAACATAGTGAGCCAAACTCTGGTGGAAATGGTCAAACACATTTCAATCAGAAACCAAAACAACAAAACAATAATTACAATAGCCAGCAAAACCCTAATAATTTAAGGTTTTATCATGACCACAACCAAAACAAAAATTCTCAAGGTTATTATAATCAGAACAAAAATAATTCTTGGAACCAGGGTAGATATAATAATAACCAACAAAATCAGTGGAACATTTATAGGCAGCCACAAAATAAACCAGAACCAATGGAGGTAGACGAGTCTATCCAGATACAGAACAGGCCTAACAATGGTTATGATAAAAGCTATAATAAATATCAAAATAATAATTATAGCCAGAACAAGTGGGGTCAAACAAAAAAATTTGATACCCAAAACCCTCAGCAGGGCCAAGTTCAAAATAAACGGGAACCTACTGGAACCGTTAACCAACCGGCTAACAAGGCGATGAGACTAAATAACATTGAAGAGAACCATTTTTTAGACAAAAGTCAGGAGGAGGCTTACCCTACTTAATTAGGTATGACCCGAAAATAAATAAAAAATTAAAGATATTAATTGACACTGGGGCAACCTCGTGTTATATTAGAACAGGCATTTATGAAAACAAGAATGAGCTTCCGATATACAAAAGAGTATCTACAGTGAATGGATATTCTATAATTAAATATTATCATAAAATAACTATTTTTGGTACACAATATACTTTTTATGAAATAGAAGGTCTAGATTCAGATCTACTGGTCGGCTATAACCTATTGAAAAAAATAGGAGCCGTAATTGATACAGCTAAGGGAGTTATCAAATATAATGGGAGAGAAGAAAGATTAAATTATGTAAACGGTAATCTTTTGAACCAACATTCCTTAACAGAAGAAAATACCATTCTTCCATTAAAGGAATTTATAGTAAAAAAATACTTTGATGAAAAGGCTTAAATCAGATCGGTTTCTGAAATGGGTAATCAAAGCGAATTTAGTTTGGGATATACAAAGCCTGAACACGACGTCGTTGAAATATCCGACCTAAATAAAAGTTTGGAATTTAAAAATTCTGAACACGCCGTCGTGGAAATATCCGACAATCATAAAATAAACAACATAAGAATATCATCTGCAGACCAAAGAAAGGATCTGGAGAATGATATATTGCATATTATCAATGAAGAGCATTCTAAAATAAATAAGCAGATTCCATTTAGGACCGATATACGCGGTGAGATAAACACCGTAAATGATAGGGCCATTTACAGCAAACAATATCCTTATGCTCTATCAGCTTCAGATTTTGTAAATTCTGAAATAAGTCGAATGCTAAAAGAAGAAATTATAAGGCCAAGCAGAAGTCCTTATAATTCACCCGTACTGGTAGTACCAAAAAAGGGTTTCAATGAAGATGGAAGTCCAAAACTCAGACTCGTAATAGATTATAAAAAGCTCAATGAAAACACTATACCCGATAGATATCCAATGCAGGATCCTGCAGTTATTTTATCAAATCTTGGTAAAGCCAAGTACTTTTCTACAATTGACTTAGAATCTGGATTTCATCAGATTCTCATGAATGAGCCAGACATACAGAAAACATCATTTTCAATTAACAATGGGAAATACGAATTCCTAAGATTGCCTTTCGGTTTGACAAACACTCCAAGAATATTCCAAAGAGCGATGGATGATATTTTAAGAGAACAAGTGGGTAAAACATGTCATGTTTATTTGGATGACATAATTATATTTTCAGATACAATTGAACAACATTACAAAGATTTAATTGTCATCATTAACATTTTGCTGAACGCTAACATGAAAATTTCGATTGAAAAATCAAAGTTCTTTAAATTAGAAACTAACTTTCTCGGTTACGTTGTATCTCACAATGTGATAAAGACCGATCCCGAAAAAAATTTCAATAATTGTTAAATATCCGATCCCTAAAAATATTCGAGAGCTTAGAAGCTTCCTAGGCCTTACCGGATATTACAGAAAATGTTGCAATTTCATAATAAAGATAGACAAATTAAGAATTATCACGTAGGAGAGGTCATTTACGAAAAGAAACACGGGGAAAGAAACAAGCTTAATTCCAGATACAAAAAACAAGTATTAAATAATCTGTTTCAAATTACAGATAATGATTTCAATTATGTACTTATTACTGTTTGTATCAACAACCAAATGCGAAATTATGGATTACACGAACCATGATTTCCTTCTTTTCAAGGATACCAAGGATGTTCTGATTTATAAATCATACGCAGATTTATTTCATGTAACTAATATAAGTTTTTATAGAGATATAATTAATCTTGAAACTGAATTTCTAAACAGTCACGACAACAAGAATTTTTTTTGGGAAATATCCCACGATTTAAAAATTATCAATATACTTATTTCTCAATTAACACCCAGTAGATCGAAAAGAGGCATTAATGAAATAGGCACTATCTGGAAATGGATAGCGGGAACTCCAGATCATGATGATTTTATAACAGTCAAAAATAAAATCGACGATTTAATACAAAATAATAACGATCAGTTCGTTATTAATTCTAAAATATTTAAAGAGATAAAATCTTTGTCTGAACAATTCAAAACAGCCTTTAAGAATCAAGAAATTCCTCTTAGAAAATATCGTCTGCGCTTGCTTACTTACGATCTTATAAATTTAATGAACACAATTACACTCGCAAAAATTGATGTATTTAATACCAAAATTCTAAACAATGATGATGTACAAGAAATTTATAAACACGAAAATAGACCGGTAATTTTAACAGACCTTTTAGATATATCCGAATTTAAAATCGCTCTGCATAAAGATCTTTTTATAATTTACATAAAATACCCTATTATTACCGATCGTTGTGACGTTTACTATTCAAGATCCATTTCACATAATGATGGAAAATTATTAATTGATAATCACGTCGCAAAATGTAGAAATAAGTACTATGTAATGTCTAATTTTAAGACAGAAATATTCAATAATTATGGCACACTTAACCCAGAAGATTCATGTTTCACAAGATTACTAAATGGAGAAAAATCTTTTTGTAATAAAATCCGAGAAAAAAATAAAAATGTAGATGTTATCCAAGATGGAGCCATTTTTGTAAATGGAGATAATACAGTTAATGACACACATTTAATTGGTTCATATTTAATAACTTTTAATGGCACCACTAAAATTAATAATATATCCTACACCAATGTAGACAATAAGATATTGGAATACATCACTGCTCGAAAATATACAGATTTTTTAATATCTGAATATATTATATCTAATGATTCGGAACTCTCGTTCGATAATATTAATATACTAAATCCATTTATTCAAATTAAACAAACTCAAATACCAGTAACGTTAATATTAATCATATTCACTCTAATATATTTAATCATTATGGCTATAATCAAATTCAGAAAATATCTAATATTCAAACCAAGGCAAATTCATATAGAAATTGAAAGCAATATGTCCGATAATGAAATAAATAATATTCCCGACAATGGAAATACCCTAGGAGAAAATATCATTGTCGAATTGACAAATCACATAAATTCAATTTATCCATCAGTTCCAATGAATCGGGACGATTTAATTTAGAATGGGGAGAGTTAACCAGCTCAAGATCACAGCAGCCTTACCCAAGCTGTAAACAAATTTCTTTTTAAACAATTCTTAGTTGGGAACCACTTATTCAGCCTTCCCAAACAAATCCCAAATAGCTTCCCCACTTAAGTAGAAGTTCATTATTAAGTTCCCCACTTCAGTAGAAGTTCATTATTGAGTTTCATTTGCGACGCAGTCCTTCTACTGTAAACTAAGCCGGGTCTCCCAAATATAAACATTAGCATCCGGTCGACACCCAGCGAGGCCCAAAAATTGCAGAGTAATCTGTTAATTGAATTTCACAATCAAGCCAAAGATTTCGTCATCCAATATTTTCCTACTCTCTTGAGTCCGCTTCATGTTTATCTCTTAAAGAGTTCCTAGATGAGATCCTAGATTCTCTTAAGCCGAGGTTTGCTTATCAGATAATCGGCCCTTGGCCAGGCAGTCAATTTTGGAGATCCAATCGGAGAAGTTGCAAAATTAAAGTTCAATTAAAAGAGCAGTGAATAAAAATAAGTTCGACCTTTTTGTAATAGTGAATAAGTGTTTAATAAAAAATAAAATAAATTTTTTTAAACCAATCACTAGTGAGATACTTAATTTGCACGCTTTACGAGCAAAGAGGAGATGACGAACAATTGCAATGTACGTAGGTGGGTATGTAGGTATGAGGGCCCTTAGGCAGGCGGATGAATATGTATGTATGTTTGTGAAGCGAGGCTAGCCAATATATATATGAAAATATGTTTATAGAAATTTTTCAACTTGGCACAGAATAGCGCGAAGCTTGCCCAAATATATGTATGTATGTGAGGAAGAGTGAAAAGAACAAAATGTACATTAATTTGCGGCTTTATTTATATTTGTTTATTTATTATTTTGTTTTGGATGTTTAGCTTTTTAATAATCTTTATTTAAATATTATATTTGTATTTTTAATATGAATTAATATAAATTAATGTTTGTTATAGTTGAGTGTATGGGTATAGTTTTATTAGAAATAGGTTTCAATTTGGGTGGATGCATTTTATTTTGTATTTGGATGTATATATGGATATTTGTAAAGATGTTGTTATATATATATGTATGTAATTAATATAATTTGTGTGTGTGTATGTTTAATATATTATCTACTTCAAAGTCAAAGAGCAGAGTGAAGGACGTGATGTGTGTGTGAATGTGAACTTGGATGTATGGATGTAATAATATATATATATATGTATGTATATATATGGACACCAGCGGGTCACAGTGAGACGAAGTAGGGGCCGACATTGGCAAAACACTTTTGCACTTGAATGTACACAATTGCACTATGTATGTACATATATATATTATAAAATATTTCACTTTTGGAATCGGAGGAAAAAAAAAAGGCCGATTTTGGAATTAGTCGTACTTATCTTTGAAACTCCGCAAGGGGCGCTGGTGGATCAGGATAGATCCGGCTCGAAGGACCATGAAATGGAGTGGGCGGAATTTTTGGGAAATAGCCGACTTCCTTCGAGGGGGCGTCGTCGGCGATCGTTGGATTGGCTGCGGAAAAATCCCAGTAGATCCCGTAGAAGAAGAAGAAGAGTGGTGGTGGCGGCGTTGGCTTCACAAAATCTAGTTTTATTCTCTTCAGTGCTTGATTACGACTAACTTAGCCTAACAGAAAAAATGCATCGCTGCAGCCGGTGGAGAGGCGCCTTTTCCCGGTTGGAACGGAGGGAGCGGGAAAACGGCCGATGAGAGGGAGAGCGGGCGAGCGCTAGAGCGAGGGCGCTCGCTCCCACACTGTCGCTGAAAACTAAGCGCCCTGTGGCACGAACATATCCAAATTATAGGTTTATATCCATACCCCTGCTATTCCTTTTTACCATTACATCGGCACACGTCACGGACGTCAACTTCTGAGGTCGGCTAAAGAATCCCAAGTTGATACGGGACACCTATACGAGATGTTATTAACTCGGAATAGGATGATGGCAATGCAGCTGCAAAATGTAATGCTCGCAGTAGCTCTTGCTAAAGTTAATATCGTTAGCCCTAGCATATTAGATCATGCAGACCTGGAAAGTGTGTAGATGGAAGAGCCCACCGAGACCGCGATTAAAGATGTATTGTCCGTAGCGTCCGTTAAAATCATACAATCCGTTAAAATTTTACACTTTATTATTAAATTTCCTAAAATTAAGTCAGCCTGCAATAAGATTACCATTTTTCCCGTGTCGCATCAGGACACCATGCTCAGGCTGGAAGATAACGTAATAGCTGAATGCAATGAGGAGATCCACACGGTGGAGAATTGCTCCATAACACCAGGGGCTACGTTTTGCCAACTGGCGCTAAGAAGATCGTGCGCCCGGAGCTCCACGCTGGAGACACTGCGCATTGCGAGATCCAGCAAAGTGACCTGCATCCCGTCACTTACGTTGACGATGGGATTGTCATTGCAAAAGATCGCCCGGCTCGCGTGAGTGTACTTAAGTCATCACCTTTACCAAGAGTGCCACTGTCAACGAAACCCGATTTGTCAACCATGACACAGCCCAGAAAAGGGCTCCAGGAGTAGCCAGCTCGCCTTCCCTGAATGTCACCATGGAGCGCAATGTCCTCAGTCTTCCACACCGTTTGAGTGAGCGTAATTTGGAACATATCAAAAAGTTCGGAAAGGAGGTCATCAACTATCGTTCACATCAGATGGTGCTAATTGCAGGAGCAATATGCTGCGCGTTGATCTGCATCGGCTTAACCTATCGGCGAGTCACCCAGGCCAGAAGAACTGCGGACCAGCTAAAAAAGATGATTGCCCAAATAGGGTCGGCCGAGGGCGGCCTCGTTCCTGAGGGAGGAGTAGTTAACTAAGTTAACCGGGCGATAGCGATGACCGATCGTCCGAGGGCTCGTTCCGACCAAACTGCTGACACACCGTCTGGCCGGATGCCCATGCATAGCCGGCAAACACAGCATATTTGCGTGGCCGCTATGAAGTTCAATTTTTGTTAGCTTTAAGTCAGTACGATTCTGAGCTTTGCTTAATAAAGAACTCATAAATTACATTACTCCGGCTCCGCCGTAAAGATTCCATTTTATTTCATAAATTGGTTACCTAGCCTTAAGGGCAAGTAATAACGAAGGAAGTTCCTTCCTACGTAAACCTCTTCAACAGAAGGAAGTCACGGGGCATCCGACCAGTGAAGCTGCTATTACCAAAGCCAGTAGAAACCACAGACCGCGGCGCGGGATACTTAACTAATATAATACAGTGAAGCTGCTGCTACCGAAGCCAGTAGTAACCACAGACCGCGGCGTGGGATTACCATACTAGCTTAATTTATAAAATAAATAATTGTAAATATAAAGCAGGCGATTTAAAATTGGTATGACCGCATCATTGACCTCTCAAAAATGCCGAGGAGCGTTTTATGAAGCGGTCACACTGGAAAAATTTTACTACTAGACTTGAAGGTTTGCCATAATTTTCAGCAACTGTACTTCACATAAGCAAAAGAAATAAACAAAATAAATAAATTTTCGGTGACATGGCTTTTCCGCCGTGAAATTGTGTAATTATTATGAATTAACCAAATCTATGAACACGAGCGGGTGTAATAATCAGTGTAAGGGCTTTCATATTAATTTCTGGAGGATTATTTGCACGAGGACTACAGAAATTGATAATTATGTACTGCACAATCCGGCCACTGTTATTGTTTACCTTTTAAATTAGTCTGGCAGTAGTAGTAGTTACTAAAGTAATCCGAACCAAACAAGACATATACGAGATGTGTTCAAAAACTATCGCGACTTTTGAATTTTCGCGGGTTACGTATATTCGAATTTCGATTTTTTTGTGGCGTTAAGTTGGAACTCATGTCTCTCATTTGTGCCGACAAGCTCAGCCATTTTAAATGTTCACTGAATTGTTGATTGTTGCTTTGCTTGCAAGTGATTTGGATCGTCTTCGATTTTTACCTATTCAAAAAAATGAATCAAGGAACCTGTATAAAATTTTGTGTGAAAAACGAAATTAAGTGCGCGGATACATTCCGAATGTTGACTGTGGCATACGGAGAAGCTATCTTGGACCTAAGCAACGTTTATCGGTGGTACAAAATGTTCTCAGAAGGCCGAGAAGATGTGAACGACGAAAAGCGTGCCGGACGCCCGAACACTTCAACAACAGACAAAAAATTAATGAAGTTGAGAAGTCTAATGTTATACTTACACAATGATGTCAACAAATCTTAATATATAAGAATTTCGAACAATTTTGCCCGCAAAAAGTGGTCATCCTGCCAATAGTGTGGCGCTGGAACCACCAGGATCAAATGCTAAATAAGTCCTCAAAAACTTGTATAGGATGAAAGGAAACAACAACAACGATTTTCAATGAAATTTGGGGTGTTATTTAATTTTTTGAGTAAATTTTTTAAAAAGTTTGTCGGACGGAAACGTCATCTGGAGGAGATCTACAGCGACGACATCAAAGTAAACAATCTTAGACGAAAAACACACGATATGTCTAGATTTGGGGTTTCCCACGTGACTTCAGCAAAACTTAAAATAGAACGCAGCAATCTATCCCACAAACAAAGGGACGAACTTTCTTGACCCGGGTAAGTTATCCATTGTCTGACTTAAAAGGACGAGTTTATAACGACAACAGTGGACGCAATATAAAGTCCAAATTTGACATCGATCGGAGCAAAAATAACGAAGTAATGGGTAGTTGAACGGAGGTCATTCTATGTTCGATGTTTGGGGAGCCAAAACTTTAAAGCGCTTCCCTGAAAAGTGCCATTTTCAATGTCGGTGTACACGATTATTGAAAATCTACTGGACCAATCGTTTTGAAATTTTGCACACAGTTTTTCTCCAGGTATCACCGCCGGAGTTTTTTTTTAATTTATTGTTTATTTAACAATTAAACTTTCTTTTTAGTCAAAAATTGAATTTTTGACTCAAACTTTCATCAAAAATAAAGAAAAAATGAAAAAAAGTAACTCCACTGTGATACTTCCGGACAATTATCTTTTAGCTAATGCATATTTTATTTTTAATAGCGAACGATTCTGTGGACCGTTAGGATGTGCACCTCAAATCAACTTTTTCTGGAAGGGCCACGCGAGATTCCCTATAACTCCCATACCTGGACATATTTTCCAATGAAACATTTGTATTAAAATTGTCATTCAAATTAATAAACTAGCTTTATCCATTTCGCCACAACAAATTTGGCCAACAAAGTGGCCGTTTTGCACCGAATTAACCCGAATGCTAAAACACGACGAGACTACCTCCTATAATTATATCATGGGTAGAACATTTGTGCTTTTATATGTCAATGTTATTTATATATGTACATCATTCTAGTAATGTTAATTTTAATTTTATTGTTGTCATAGTAACGGTTGGGTCAAATTGAAAAGTATGGTTTTCAAACTTCGGCTTCCCGAAGTTCGCATTCTTTCTTGTTTGATTTATTTTTTTCACATTTTTACTTAGAAAATTCGGCAACAAGTGAAGTGCCATCAACGTCCGGAAGAAATGAAATTAATGAAGCTTTGGAAGTTATTGAATCTACGAACTTAAAATACTTTACTGGTGAAATGAATGCCGAATTTTATGCACTGAAAGGGCTCTTGTTAGCCCAAATTGGACCAGCAGAAGAAGTCGGAAAATCGTTTAGCGCTGCTGCCCAGCTTCATGATGGTCTTACAAAAGCCTGGGCGATGTGGGGAGATTATATGGAACAAATGTTTTTAAAAGATAAGCAAATTCCATTAGCTGCAAATGCATTAATATGCTATTTGCATGCGTGCCGAAACCAAAATGAAAGCAAAACCAGAAAATATATTGCAAAAGTTTTGTGGTTTATGTCTTATGATAACCAATCGAACACCCTTATCACCACTTTGGAAAAATATGTGTCAGGCATTCCACCCTCCTACTGGCTACCTTGGGTACCTCAACTATTGTGTTCCTTGGAACAATTCGACGGTGATGTAATATTAAATCTCTTAAGCCAAGTAAGTACAACCTAACTCATTTTAAAATTACCTTATAATATAAGCAATTATTATTGCACTCCACACATTACAAAGCCAACTATTTTTAATTTATTTTTACCGGCGTACAAGGGTATCATAGCTTAATACCAACTGATAAAGTATGTAACAGGCAAAAAAAAGAAACTTCTTCACCATTAAGTATATATATTTTTGGCATTTCGCCATGGCCGTCTGTTTGCCCGTAGATCAAGTTTATTGCAGTATATATGTCGGAACGGCCGAAATCGGACGACTATATCCTATAGCTGCCATAGGAATGATGGAATTTAATATAAAAAAAATTGTAGCTTCTCTGTTTTTAAACGTATTTCTATAAATTTTGAGATATAGCAGTTTTTTATGGTTCTAGAATTACGGTTTTCATTTTTTTAATATCGGGCAACTATATCATATAGCTGCCATAGAAGCGATCGGTCGATTTACTATATATGAAAATGAAAAAGTTCTACATGTAAAATGTAAGATTTACAAAATTCGATATTTTTTCAACATTACAAAATGGTTCGATTTTCAATGATCCAAGGGCAGACTGCAACTTCGGTTTACCGAAGTTAGCTTTCTTTCTCGTTAAAAGAAAAATTGTAAAATAGTTATTTTTGATTTAAAAATATATAATTGCAAATCAACTGTTATTTTTTATTTTTAATAAAAAGGTTAAAAATAACTTTTCATTTTAAATTTTTATATAAAAGTTGAATTATAACTGTTATTTGTAATTTTTATTTTGAAAAATCGAAAAGAACTGTTTTTTATCCATTTTTATTTTAACGTGAAAGAAAGCTAACTTCGGTAAACCGAAGTTGGTATACCCTTGCAGTCCGCAATTGGATCATTGAAAATCGAAGCATTTTAGTAATGTTGAAAAAATATCGAATTTTGTAAATTTTACATTTTACATGTAGAATTTTACATTTTCATATCAATCTACCGATCGCTTCTGTGGCAGCTATATGATATAGTTGTCCGATCTTAAAAAAATTAATACCGTAATTCTAGAACCATAAAAATTGCTATTTCTCAAAATGTATAGAAATACGTTGAAAACAAGTAAGAAAGCTACCGTCGACTGTGCTCGACATTGAGATACCCGGTACCTAAACGTTTGCGCTTCACACTAAAAGGCAATTTAAAAATGTACATACACTACATTGTACATACATACATTGGCGCCATTATATCGCACGGCCAAGGCTCGAATGCGCCATCTGTCGGCTACAGCTTGCAACAGCAGTGCCTTAGGGCTGTGTGTTAAAATTCAAACCTTATTGCTAATATCTCAAACCTTATTGCTAATATCTGTTTATCATCCAATTTTACTGAAATTTTCAGGAAACGTCCATTTTGTTTTATTTATTTATTGTATCTATTAACTTTAATCAGAAAATAACGAGTATAGCTTAATAACGTTTTTTATGATTTATAAGGGCGCAAGTGGGCGTTGCCAAATTTTAAAACAAACTTGATCTGCGTGCAACAGATTCCAATGTTGTCACCAAATTTGGTAACTCTAGCTCTTATAGTCTCTGAGATCTGTTGTTTAACACGGACGGACAGACGGACAGACGGACATGGCTAAATCGACTCGGCTGGTGATACTGATCAAGAATATATATACTTTATGGGGTCGGAGATGCCTCCTTCTGCCTCTTACATACATTCTCGGTTGGCACAAACTTATAATACCCTTGTACCCTATGGGTACCGGGTATAAACAGAGAAGTTAAAATTTTGTTTACATTAATTTCGCCATCATTCCTATGGCAGCTATAGGATATAGTAATCCGATTTCGGTCGTTCCGACATATATACTGCGTGCAAATAAGACTATGCTATCGACTGACATTGTAGTTGTGCCGTCTGGTCGTTTATTAGAGTTGGATCCTTTGGCAAGGATCTTGCTTAGTCTTGCAGTGTCCTCTATGCCCTCTATTGTTTCGCAGTAACTTTTCCATGATTCCTTCTTGGCTTCGTATACTGCTTTCTTGGATAACTTTTGTGCTTCTTTTTATGGTGCCCACTCCTTGGTACCATAGCTTATGTTGAAGGACTTGCGCGCTCTCTTCCTGAGATTGCTCAGTTCCTTAGTTCACCATGGTGGGTATTTCTTCTTCGAGTATGATACCTTGCATGTCTCGTTGAAGGCGTTATTAAGTATATTAGTCAGGGCTTCGACTTCCTTGTCTAGTGCCCTCGGAGAGGACTGTACCTTGACTTTTCTATTTCTAACCTTAGAGTGGACAATTTCGCTGAATTTATCTCAGTTTGTTTTACGGGGGTTGCGCCTCTATACCGCCTTACTTACAGGCACAGAAAGCTCAAAGAAGGTATACCTATGATCTGAAAAGATTGATGTGTTCTGTGTTCTATCATTAAAGTGAGGTCAAATAACTCCTCCCAACCTCTGTACTCGGAAATATGAAGGTCGGTGTGTTACCTCTGTTACATATTGTAACGTTGCGACAGATAATATAATCAAAGAGAGACTTACCTTGTTTTGGTACTTCCCCAGAGCGTGTGACTCGCGTTCGCGTCGCATCCGAGCACCAGGGTCGTCTTGGTGTCTTCCGCTTGATGATCGGTTCACTGCATCAGCTTTATGACCGGTTCAGGCGAAGCCGGGTCATCGTGGGCCATATATACTGAGGCGATAGCTATCCCAATCCCGTCTGCTGTCTCGAATCTAGCAACTGCCAGATCCAATGTGCTGAGATTGGAACAAAGAAAATCATTAAAATCGTTCTTTATTACTATACCTGATCTCGTCCTACCCATTGAGCTCGAGTATAGTATTGTTTATCCTGGGAGCTTCAGGCCAGAGACTTGCTCGTCCCTAGTCCAAGGCTCCTGTATAAGGGCAATGTCGATATCCTTCTCCCTGAGAAGGATCGTGAGATTCGCCATCGCCACCATATTTATCCGGTTTATTAAAAAATTTTGCAAAAACACAACGTGTTCGACCAACTTTTCGGAATTTTTCGCTTTTCGCGATTTTTTCCATTTATTTTTTCCCTATTTCCTCGTCGAATAACAAACTTTCACGCTTCATTTTATTACAGATTCATTAAATTGTTAACAGAAATATAAAAAAATTATTTGAAACCAAATCTTTCTCTCCAGCCGCAATAATTGAAATGTGACTTATAATTATCATAAAGTTTTAAGGCATGACAAAAATCGAAATGTTGTGCTTTTTTTATCGCTACTCAAAAACGCGATATGCAATCGGAGATAAGGACATTAACTTTTAAGGGGGGGGGGGTATTTTATTTATTATTATTTTATTTTTTTATATGAATGCCTAACATCTGAAAAACATAAAGTCAAAATTTGACATCGATTGGAGCAAAAATAACGAACTAATGGTTAGTTGAACGGAGGTCATTCTATGTTCGATGTATGGGCAGTCAAAACTTTAAAGCGCTCCCCTGAAAAGTGCCATTTTCAATGTCGGTGTACACGATTACTAAAAATCTACTTGACCAATCGTTTTGAAATTTTGCACACAGCTTCTGCAACTAATTCTCCAGGTATCACCGTCGTGTTTTTTTTACATTTATTTTTTATTATACTTTTTATTTAACAATTAAATTTTTCTTTTTTAGTCAAGAATTGAATCTTTGATTTCAAACTTTCATGAAAAATCGCAAAAAAAAAAAATGAAAAATGGAAAAACTCCACGGTGATACTTCCAGCCAATTATTCTTGAACTAATGCATATTTTAGTTTTCATATCGGACGATTCTGTGGAGAGTAAGGATGTACACCGCAAATTAACTTATTTAGAGGGGCCTCAGGAGATTCCCTATAACTCCTATACATGTGCATATTTTTCCATAAAACATTTGTAAAAATTGTCTAAATGTTACCTTATTATATGTCATTTAAATAAATAAACTAGCTCCAGCCGTTTCGCCACAACAAATTTTTGAAAAGTGGCCCGTTTTGTACCGCTAGGGTATTTCATTTTTTTGTGTGCCATTTTTTATTTATTTTTTATTTATGAGTGCCCCCAACATCTTAAGAATATAAAGTTAAAATTTGACTTCGGTCGGAGCAAAATAACGAAGTAATCGGTAGTTGAACGGAGGTCATTTTATGTGCGATGTATGGGGAGCCAAACCTTTAAAGCGCTCTCCTGAAAAGCGCCATCTTCAAAGTCGGCCACGATTACTAAAAATCTACTTAACCAATCGTTTTGAAATTTTGCACACAGATTCTGCAACTAATTATCCAGGTATCAGCATCGTGGTATTTTAAATTTTATTTTTTATTATATTTTTTATTTAACTATTCAACTTTTTTTTTCAGTCAAGAATTGAATTTTTAACTTCAAACTTTCATGAAAAATCAAAAAAAAAAATTAAAAAAAGAAAAACTCCACGGTGATACCTCCGAACAATTATCCTTTAACTAATGCATATTCTGGTTTTCATATCGGACGATTCTGTGGGCCGTTAGGATTTTTCGAAAAATTGTCTAAATGTTACGTTATTATATGTAATTTAAATTAATAAGCTAGCTCAAGCCGTTCCGCCAAAACAAATTTTTGAAAAGTGGCCCATTTTGCACCGAATTAACCCTACCCCCCAGAATTCATTAAGCTTTCATTCTGCATACTTGATTTTGTTGTATTATTTTTGTTGCTTCCCCATTCTCCTACGAGGGTCAAAACTAAAATTTTCAAGGTGTCTTATAATTCTGATAAGCACTGTATTAAATTCCGCAAGGAATCGAGCTTTATCTGTCGTTCTTGCCCTCACTTTCATTTTTAGCTATTTTGCTCAGAATAATACGAGCTCTGTTGGCCCTCGCCGTCTTGATTTGAGTGTGAGTGGCTCGTCCTTCACTGGTATTTTTCGCTTCACTGAGTCCCTGCGGGGCCGCACTTACATATGTGAGATCTCATCTGTGGAGTGCTACTTGCTTTCCCCTCGGGTCTCGACGGAGCTGGGACAACCGGACTTGGCGTCATCAGCTCATCTTCGTCGATCTCGGATGTTGCCTGAGATAATGAGCCCTAACCAGAGCCCAGATCCGACAGCTTTTGGGTTTTTACCTCTTCCATGAGGTTTGAAGCTTGGCGTTGGTTGCTCATAGTGCATTCATAAACGCCCTCTGCTCGACCAGGCAAGCGCAGTGGCCCAGAGGGATTGTGGGGCTTGGGGAGGTCGATCGTGGCTACACCCCAAAGCCTACGACCCACAGTTGCCCGTCCCTGGGAAGGCTCCGTTCTGACACAACTGGATTAGCAGCGAACCGAAAGTCAATCAAAAGTAACCGTCAGATTGACTTGAAATTTTAAAAGTGTTTAATTGAATGCATGTACATTACGAAAAAAGAAGAAGAGAAAAAACCAACTTCAGTAAGCCGAAGTTTATATACTTTTGCAGTTTGCAAATAAATCAATTCGATTGAAATTGAAGGTAATCGAAAATACCCTTGAACTTTAGCTAAGGTTAAAAAAACCGTTCATGAATGAAGACGCCGAGTTTTTGCTGATTTTCTTAGATAGTGGTCCGATGTCTGCCGTTCCGACATAAATATTAATACACTAACTGCAATACAAATAAGACTATTCTGAAAGTTTCAGCCTGATAGTTCAAAAGCGATATACTATTTATATTCCTGAGACCATTTTTATTATATTAAACAGCTCGAGCTGAACATATTTTTCGACTCTCGATTCTGGACACGCTTACTTAAATAGGAGTTGATCGATCGAGATGGTGATCGATCTAAACGCGTCAGACAACCCGCTACCCAAAATCGACCTGTGTGTGAACTTGGCTTACGTATGAGAAGTTAAGCCGATCATGACCTCGAGTTAGCTAGAACCCTTCAATAGCAAATAAGAGGTCGCTCAGATATAAATAGTCAATCAAAAACTATATACTCATTTCAAAACAAAAAGCATATAGCGGAACTCCCAGATCCACTTTATAGCGGGCTAAAGTTGTTTACCTGAATTAATAATATCGGTTTTTCTAACTCAAAATTACCTTAAAATATTTATTTCAACTCGAGCTAAAAATTGGGGTTATTAAGAAGCTTTAAGAAGGATCATCTAAGAAAGCTACAGTCGAGAGTGCTCGACTGTGAGATACCCGGTACCTAAACTATTGTGCTTTACAATGCAATTTGAAAATACATACTATATGATACTACTAGTACTAGTACTTCGATACTTCTTAAAATAAATCGCTGCTCAAATTAGCTCCCATGCATAGCCTAGAGGTCTCAGCGCTGGGCAAACTTTTTTTATGCATGAAAGGTCTGAGTTAAAATCCCGCAAAATCCAAAGATGTATTTTTTAAATTTGTATTTCAGATTCTTGTTCATTTTTTCTATTTTATATTCAAGTTATACATTTAATATCAGTTCTGTCAAAGTTAGGTTATGAAAGTGCATTTTTTTGTTTGTCATTTCTTGGTCACGTTCTTTCTGTTCTGCGTATTTGGCGCCATTTTTTTGTGAACAGTGGATCTCCTTTCCCTTGCACACACACTTTCTTGTGCATCTGTATTACAATAAAAAATCGCCTTTTCATTATGAAAATACGAAAGCTATTAGATGTGACAATCTCAGCGCTGGGCAAACGATATTTATGCAAGAAAGGTCTGAGTTCAAATCCCGCAAAATCCAAAGATTTTAAAGATTTTTAAATTTTTGTTTACTGGCTTTTTTCTCAATTAATACATTTTATTTCAGTTCTGCCACAATTAGGTCAACAGTTGTCGAAGTATACTTAGTATATTATACAAACGGGAAACTTGGACAAACTTATAATAGACAATCAGGCAATTGACTATGTTGAAAAGGCGTATAATCTGGGAATAACTTTTAATAGGACTTTAACATGGAATGACCAAGTAAATAAAATATCTGGTAAAATATGCGGACTGATGAAGCAACTTAAAGTAACGAAATCGTTTCTGCCGGCAAGAACAAGATAATTGCTGGCAAAATCATTCCTATTACCAACACTGACATGGTATAGAGATATTTGCAAATACTGATATGGCCAGTCAAAAAAAGATAAAAGTATCGTTTAATAATATACCTAGGTTCGTTTATAGTATAGGACGATTTGACCATGTTACCGTTTATACAAACAAGCTAGTTAATATGCATTATAAAAGCTGGATTCAATTTAAAATATTAAAGCTTTTGCACAGAGTTATAGTAACCAAGCAACCATCATACCTATTTGAACTATTAGTATTGGCATCGTCAAGGCGAACAAACAACCTAAGGAATATAAGATGCAAACTTGAGAGTTCAAAAAAGCATTTCTACTACAACGCTATAGTCTCTGGAATAATCTAACACATTATATATAAGTAATAACTAACACACAGAAAGTTAAAACTAGTTATACAATTTTTAATACAAACAAACACATAATAAGTAATAATTAACACACAGAAAGTTAAAACTAGTTATAAAATTTGTAATACAAACAAACACATTATACTGTACAATGAATTGTTAAGCAGAAAATGTTTATATTGATTTTATTAAAGTTTTTCTTTTTCTATAAATTAAAAATGTAAATTAATATTAAGTACCAATGTTTGAAAAATTAATGAACGCAGTATAGTGACTAGTGCATTTAATTAAGGAGATTATAATTCTTGTAGCACTAGAAAGTGAATAATAATAAAGATAAAGATAAATATTTAAAAAAAATTGCCGCTTCATGTGTAATATAGTCAAGGTAGGTAATATAGGTTTGCAAAATTGGCCCGGTTCAATCCCAAAACCAAAATATTTTTTTCACTTTTATTTTAGTATTCTTTTAGTTTTTCTCCGTGTTTATTAATAATAAAAAGAAAGAAACGCAAAAAAAAAGGAAAAATACCGACAAAAAAGTTTTGGGCCCGGTGATGGGTTGAACGGCTAGACGGTTATAGGCTATGCATCTTGCCTTAGGGGGGCGTCTTAAAAAACTAACCTTATTGCTTCCAGATTCCAATGTTGTCACTAGATTTGGTAACCTACGGACAGACGGACATAGCTTAATCGTCTCGGCTGGTGATGCTGATCAAGAATAAATATACTTTATGGGGTCGGAGATGGCTCCTTTTGCCTGTTACATGCATTCTCGGTTGGCACTAACTTATGCGAATTTTCAGTTTTTATACCCGGTACCCATAGGGTACAAGGGTATTATAAGTTAGTGCCAACTGAGAATGTATGTAACAGGCAGTAGGACAAAAAAGCACACACAGGAAAATGATTCCGCACACTTTTCGCTGTTGGACGTGTTTCCTATCGCTCCACCTTCATATAAAGTTTTCTCAGTAAAAATATATTCCATTAAGCCCAAATTTTTGGAAATCGGTCGGTGATTCCGTGATCTGTATCAATCGGAAACAATTGATTCGTTTTAATCAAAGCCAGTGACTTTAATCTCGCAAAACTATTCTCAGTTTTAAAAACTTTCGTATTACGCTTTGCTGCCCTATTCTTCTTGTGCCCTGCGTTTACCGCTTACAATTGCACCGATTGGTTGTTGTTGCTGCTGAGCACTGCGTTTACCGCTTACCATCGTACCTTGTGGTTGTTTTTGCTGCTGAGCATGCTCTTGTAATTTGTCGGAGCTTGGACAAAAACTTTTAGTCGCGCTCTTTGCTTTCCGTTTTGTTCGGTTCTTCACCGCAAAATATATATCACCGCAACTTAGTTACCAATATCTTGCGTTTGTGCTGCCGTTATTTGATCTGCAACTTTATGCACAAAATAAAAATGAGTACCTGCTGCTTCGCTGCTTGCACGCATTACCGCAAATTTACCTTGCGGCACTCTACGGTTTGTTGTTGGCTCTGCGACAATGTTGCACACCCTGTATGCGCCGAGATGGGGCATACTGGTGCACGAATTGCGGATCGTGCTCGTACTCATGACGGTTTGGATTGGACGTGCCTGAGCTGCATGCATATAAAAAAGGAAATAAGCGATCACCTGGAGTTTCAGTCTCTTGCGGCCGGTTTCAAGGATTTACTAAGCCGTTTCCAGACGACGGAATCTCACCAAACATAAAGATGTGTATAAGAATTAACTACGACTTACAAGTTACACATCCTGCAACCCCCCTGTTTGTTGTTCAGTCCGGGAAATGGAGCCACCAACAACGTTTTGGCAGACAATACCTCTGTCAGTCACGATTTCGGCACTATCATCTGGACTGTTAAATTCAAATTCAGCAATCTCCGGAGTGGTACCAAGGAGACCGACACCTTTAGCTGGTGTTGCCCGCAAAAACTTCGTTTTTGTCTCCAGACTCAACCCAGACGCTTCTGAAAACGACGTAAAGACCCATTTGAGTAGAGAGATTCTGAGATTCTGGCACCAAATTTTCGGTCTCCAAGTTCAATTTTAAGCAAAGACGTGATATATCTTCATTTAAGATTGGACTTTCTGATGTTTTCCTAGACAAGGCCCTTTTCATATTTCAGTATGGCCGGATCATGCTACGTAACGAGTACGTAATAGAGATATGCACGAATGCACTCAAAATTTTCGGTTATTTGAGTACAACAGCAGGAGTCGCAATTCGGCGTGCCAAAACGGTTTCAACAAAGTGAATTGCGCATTGGTGAGCGTTGTTTTCTTTGTATGCGAAATGAGTGAAATTTAAACCAAAGCGTAACGGATAGAATGAGTGAATGCAGAGTAAATGTTTCGAGTACTCGGATGAAATTTTGGCATTCTCGTCGTTCATGGCTTGCAGAGCAGAAGCAGCAAATTTAGTGATAAGTACTTTAATAAATTGCATTACAACATAATATAATATATATATATATATATAGACCCCTAGTCTCTATCAAACCAAAACATTTCTTTTCAAAAAATTGCAAAAACTTAAAATTGTGTTCTCTTGAACAATTACGTTTTTAAATAATCTTTTTATGCAATTAAGAGAGCTTTCGATTAAGATATACATTTTTCTGATCGGACTATTATCGCAGATTTTCAATTCTATAGTAGTCTCCTTGCGCACCACCACCGCAGTTTACTGCAAGTGTCTATAAACTTGGCCCGAAATTAGCTTCCTCCTTGTTTATTTAATAAATTTTATAAGCTACGCATTATTATTAATTTAATGAAACAAAGAACATGTCCTGCTTAAACGAAAACATGTAATTAATCGTTTAACCCCGTGAAAACAAGACATCCGCTAATCACTTCCCAGCTTAAAAATTCGAATATATAGTAGATCGGATTTCTTGGCGTCTTTTTAAAATGGCATGATAAATAATATGTTAGTTATGTTAGGCGCACATGTGCTATCAATGCGCACATTTATATGTATACCCGCCAGCCACTAATCTAACTATTGTCTTTCGAGTAATATTATTTTAATTGCTATTCAAAACGTAAGAAATCGCAATAAATTTAAATAAACAATCTCTTTCGCCTGTTAGAGGAACTATATCACTAAATGAAATTACTAAAAACAAGAAAGGAAGCTAACTTCGGCAAGAAAAATGTTGTATACCCTTACATTCTGCAATTGGATCATTAAAAGTCGATCAATTTTGGGAAAATTTAAAAATATCGAACATGGTAAATTTGTATAACATTTACTTACACATTTTACATTTTGTACATTACATTACATATAAATCAACCGAACGTTTCTATGACAGCTATATGATATACTTGTCCGATCTTAATGAAATTAAAACCGTTAAAAACAGCTATGTATATCTCGAAATTTATGAAAATACGTTGAAAAACAGAGAAGTTATAATTTTTTTTTCCATTCATTTTCCGATCATTCCTATGGCAGCTATAAGATATAATGGTCCGATTCCAGCCGTTCCGACATATATAGTATCTGCAATAGAAAGAAGACTATCTACAAAGTTTCATTCAGATAGCTTAAAAACTGAGAGACTAGTTTGCGTAGCAACGGACAGAGAGACGGACATGGCTAGATCGACTCGGCTGGCGATGCTGATAAAGAATATTGTCGTATGCACATATATCGAGTACCCACTGTAAAGCTAAGTGGCCAAAATACGGACCGATCGCTACGCCTCGGTCCGCACATAGAAAGTGCAAGTGTCAGCATAATTGCAACACGCGCGGATCTCATGTATGTGCATATACCCTCGCGCTCCAGCCTAAGTGAGCATAGCTATATATTTAAGAATATATAACCGTGTCTCCGCTGCCGCTGTTGGCAGCGCAGCTGCGAGACTTAGCCTTCTTTAGGGCCTAAGCTATATTTGTAAAATCAATAACTCTAGAGCTATTGGAGCGGCACCATTGCTGCTCCAGTAAAATAAATTAAACTAAATAAAGTTGAATTCGATAAGAAACCAAATGGAGTAATTATTTCAAGAATTGATGATAACTACATGGCGAAACTTGTGATCACTATATGGCGAAACTTGTGATCACTATAATATATATACTTTATGGGGTCGGAGATGCTTCCTTCACTGCGTTGCAAACTTCTGACCAAAATTATAATACCCTGCAAGGGTATAAAAAGTTAATTATAAATAAGTTTTGCCAAGAAACCCAAAAATATAATGGTAAATTAACTGATATTCTATTAGGAAAGATTGACGTTCAAAGAGAACCCGAGTATTGAAATTCTGGGGCAAAGAGTTAAAAAAGGTGAGCCCTTTACTACTTCCTTTGTTTACCATATTTTTTCTTATACCTACCCTGCAGTACCAGTTGTGATTAACGTTTCATCAACGCCCCGACTTCGGCTTCGGCCGAACCGACGCTCTCATTCAATCGTGTTAAAACCGACTCTCTTGCTCTTAATTATTTCTCGCTCAATTTTCCTCTTAACAAATTATGTTGATTTATTATCGATGAAATGTTGATAAAATGTTTATGAAATTTTGATGAAATGTTGATGAAATTTTGATGAATTATTAATGATTTCATCGATGATTCATCAACAACAACGAAGTTTTTTTGATGACTTGTTGATGAATCGTTGATGACAGGTACTGCAGGGTAGACCTATGAACGTTCAATTTTCTACACACACAAACCTATGAACGTTCAATTTTCTACACACACAAATGCAATTCTAACACGTCAATGCCTTAGATACCGAATAAGTCAACATATATTTGGTCTAATGTTTCGATATACAATTTTGTGTAAAATAGCAATAAAACAAATGTTGTAACTTTTATTAAGTATTATATTATTTTGCTTACAATAAACGTATTCTTAGTTGGAATAGTTGAATAATGACAATTACTTTATCACACTCTGACTAAATTTATAGCCAAGGATGCCAGGCAGGGTCCATGCGACACAGATTATCCGTATTTGTTGCAGATTGTATTAAAACAGAAATTTTTTTATTTTCTATGCTATCAAAATAGGAAATTTTGTTAAAACGCGTCATTATAATATCCACCGCTGAATTAACCACGTTAACTGTATGCTCCATAGAATTTACTTCTGGATAACGGTCTCCAACTCCTTCTGTTAATTTGCATTCTCTAAATCCTTTTTTTTGTAAACCAATTATTTCATCTCTCAAAATTGTTTGTAGTATTGAACATAGTTTATAATTTGGTTGAATAAAACATCGAGCAGTAGCTACAATTGCCGCTGACAAAGGTCCAATAATGCCAATGTTAGTAATAAATTCGCCGATGTTTGGAGTTAAGCGAAATGGCACAGATCTATGTTGAATAAGCTGACACTTATCATCATTTAAATCGAACTTAAAATACGATATGTTCATAAGTCCGGAGTCTTGGTGAAGGTACATCATATCTGGATTAAGACGCGTTAAATTCAAAGCGTGCTCACATAAATATGCTAACGCTAGCTGGAGGGTAAGCTAAAAATAAACAATAAAAGTATTTTTTTATATATTTGTATTAAACATAATTTTAATCCTATATCTCTGAAACAACGAAAATCTATTAATGTAGCCCGATCGTTCCTATGTCAGGTATTATATATAGTAATCTGATTAGTTTCGACTTATATACTTATGGCAATAAAATGAAGATTATCTGCAAAGTTTCATTCAGATATACTGTGGCTAGCAGCTTAGTTCGTGCAGAGGTACTACCAAACTTCAAAGTCGTGGAGCACATAAACTATAGAAGATATCAACAAGATTTTAATGCAGTTTTTTAAAGTAGTATTCTAAGATATATATAAATCCTTTATTGTTTTTCAATTCCATTCAATAATATTTAAGTTTACAAAAAACAAAAAAAATATTGACTTCTTCAATGTCGCAGCTTATTTCGTGCAAGAACTTTGGGTAAATGCATTTCGTGAATTGTGATCCCTGACAAACTTTTTCTTATGGAATCTTTTTGAACACAATATTAGCTATTTTTTTAACATTTAATTTTTTTTTAGATACACTGGAAAAAAGTTGTATTTCATTTTAGGGGAGTCAGCCCCTGTTCAACTATTGAACAGCGGGAATCGGTCCTTAAACATTTAAAAAATAAAAGAACTAAGCGGAATATTGATTAAATAGTAAAATGAGGGCCTAGTAATATAGAAAATTAAAAATAAAAGTAATAGGCGGCTGATAAGGGCCAAAGTTCTCCAAATAATATTGTTCAATAAGCATGAACACACGAATTATCCTTAAAAGTACACTTAATCCGAAGATATCGGCACCATAAAAGCAGTGTACTATATATAGAGAATGAACTGGTAAAAAATGTTCCGCGAAAACGAAATACCGAATATTGCGGGAACATAACTTTAATGGCCAAGTAACTTAGGAGAAGCCATTTATACGGCAGAAAATTCATCTATGCCAACTTAAATTTCCCACAAAAATTGCTTAATATTCTTTTGGAATGAAGGTATTTTCAAAAACAAGCCTAAGTTTAACCTCTTTGGATATTTAGAATGCCATATGTTTGGCGTGATCGGCATGCAGAGCTACACCATATACACCTGATAGCTACAGAAGAGCATTCTGGTGGTAATTCCAGGGTTTGGGCCTTCAAGGCTGTTTTAGGCGTTGGATGCCTCGCCTTTATCGAAGGGATTATATATTACCTCATTTTATCATTAACTTTTGAGAAAAAAATGGCTTCAAAAAGTACAAAAACTGCGCCGAGAGGGTCGTTTTAGATTTAAAGAGCAATATTATATGGAACGTTTTGATCCCAATCAAGCACAAATTTTGATTTTTTTTTAATTTTTGATAGAATTAAACACAAAATATAGCATTAATTCAATATTCGGCTGTGTTTTTTTTTTATTTTTAAACATTTTCGAATTCATATATTTCTTAAACCAGACGTGGTAAAAAAATGTAAATGGTGGTCAATAATGGTCATGTGGTGGGCAAAAATGGTCAGCATTCAAATTTGAAAACTTAAAATTTTCTCAATACATTTTTGGTAAATTTGAATTTGAAATTCTAAAGGTTGGTCAATCGTGGCCAAGCGATTCTAATGCAATCAAAAAAAACCAAAATTTGAAAAAAATGATCCTTTTTAATTTCGAAAATTTTTGTAATCGAATATTTTTGAAACCAGACGTGGTAAAAAAAAAGTAATTGGTGGTCAAGCATAGTCAAACGATGGGCTAAAATGGTCACCTTTCAGATTTCGAAAAAAAATAATTTCGCGACCCAGCTTTATTGAGCTTTAAAATCAAGTGTCCACGCTCGGTGCGGTCATTGATCTCGTTATCAGAAGCTATTTTGTTGATGTGCAGTATTTTGACCATTTTAATAAAGAAGCGGCTAGCTAGTGCTGTTAGTCCGATGATTATTATGGAACTTATTAGAAAATCGGCTGTATGCGATGTTGTTTTTAACAGTTCCAAGGTCTTGGTATTGTTGATGTTCAGTTCTTTTACCAATTCTAATGATAGCTTTTCTTCTATCTTTTTAATGGTCATCTCAGTTTGCAGAATTGCTGCCATCGGGTGATAGTGCACCGTGTCTTTGTTGGTGAAGGTCTGTCCATCAATATTAATTGTAGAATTGCTGAAGTTAAAGGTTCCGTTCAGACTTATTGGATGTCCCATTTCACTCCAGGTGCGATTTCGTCAATAACTGGAATGTGTCCGTTGTTGATTCGAGTGCAGGTGGCTGGGCGACTTTTTAATAAATTTGGTAGGCAAGACGAATTACTTATGTCTATCATATTTCTAAGTTTACAAATGGTTATCTCATTATAATTATTACATTTTGAAATTTTTGCAAAAAGTTTTCCTTTACATTTAATTACATTTTCGCTTTGAATTTTATTAACATATTGACCAATTTTTATTGGTTTGATTAAAAGTTCTTCACAAAAGTTGGTGTCGGTTATAGGAATTTTAATGATATAAATAAGTGTTAACCCATTGCTTGCTAGGCTTACTTCTGCTATTTTCATGGCTTCTTCAAAATTAGTGTATGGCAACTGGTCTTGATCCAGTGTTTTTATAACTTTATTTACCGCCTCATTTCCTAATATCTAGGTGTTACTAATATCTGCTTTTGCCCATTGTATTGCGTGGTTTAAGTTAACAATTTCTTCTTTAAGCATTTTAATTTGAAACATTAATATTGGGCTAGTGTCTCTTTGAGGGTCTCCCCCGTATTTTAAGATGTTTATAAGATTTGCAATAGCCTGGGTGATATTATTTATTTTTTCTACGATAAGTCTGTTTAGAAAAACTTTATTGTTGTTGTTAGTTAATGCTGAATTTATTTTTTCTTGAACTATTTCGAAATCTCTACTGTCGGGAGATCCAGCTAACCATTTCCAGGCGCTGCCTAATAAATCTATATGTCTTTTCCTTTTACTCTTAATTAAATTTTTTAAATTAAGTAAATTTTTTGAAATTCGAATTTCTTCGGTTATAAATGGCAATATTGTGTCGTATGTTTTTAATTTATAGTTAGCAGTGTAATTAATTTTTTCAAGTGTTTTTTCGTATTCTTCTATGTCAATAATATGAAGTAATCTGAAGGTTCCCCTTTGAACCTTTGCCAGTCCGGTAATTAGAGTCACGATATCGGATTTCATGTAGTCAGTTATTTGCACGTCAGCAGCGCACACAGTGAAAAGGGTTCTGTAAATGTGATTTAATTTCGAATAAGTTGTTTATGAATAATTCCTCCAGTTTCTGTTAGTACTGTGGTGTTTCTGTCTTCTTTTACGGTTTCTTTTTTATATCTGGCGGATAGTTTTAACCTAATCTTTTATTATTTGGAACAAATATCTCATCTCCTGAGGAATATTTTTTTATTTGATCTCTACTTTTGTTATGGTATGTTAGGTCTTTTTCCTGAGTGGTTGTAATTCTCTCTGTAATTTTTTGTCTCTCTGTTTGTTGTAGTCTAGGGTTAAGTGCTACCTTTCTTCCAAAAAATAAGTTAACTGGTTTTCTGTTAGTGGTTGAGTGTATTGAATAATAATATTTGTCACCTGATCTGTCTATAAGATCTTTTAACGAAGCGTGTACTTCGTCGGCCTTTTGGCACCGAATAATTTCTGATTTCTGGCCATTTGCTGAACTGTTATATGGAGGTGTTTTGTAAACTTCGATATTAAATCGATCTTGTAGCATCCGCATTACGGGAGCAGAACCAAGTGATTTCTCATTATCTATTACTACCATTTCTGGGATACCAAAATTGATTAATAATTCTTTTAAAGGTTCTTTTATGTCTTGAGTTGCTCGAGATTTGACTATCCTAGCCTGTGCAAATTTTGAAAATTTATCTATTGCAGTCAAAACGACTTGTTTGCATGTGAGGTAAAAATCAAAGTGAATAATTTGACCTGGGTATTGTGGTATTGGTGTTTTTTGTAACTCTGGTTTGTTGGGGTGTCTTTCGTCTTTCTGTTCCTTACAAAATTTGGCATTCTCTTACAAGTTTTATTATTTTGGCCCTCATGTGTGGAAAGTAAACTTTGTTTAACAATTGTTGTTTGTTTTCATTGCTATTTCTATGTGCTCTTCTATGCTCTGTTATAATTGCATTCTCTTGATCAGTTTCGTCTTTTAAATCTCTAACTAGTCTGCTTGAGAATCTGGTTTTATATTTATTGAAAAGTAGATCAATTTCCTGAAGTTGACCTAAAGTTTTTTCGTCTGTATGAATTCCTTTAATGACAGACGAGTTGAGTCTATCCCTTAAAATTTTTAATAAGATTTATGAATTAAAAATTGGTTCTGTAATAATGTGTCTATGGTACGTGGGTAAAACAAGTTCAAATTTATAGGAGGGTGTCTTTCCTAAATATAATAGTATTTGATTTTTAAAAACATTTACTGGTTCTTCTGCCATTTGTATTAGTCTCTCAGGAGAACTAGAACTGCTGTGAATAGTGCCTGTTAGTGTGTTTATTACTTCCCCTCGCGTTTGAATGGGAGGTCTACTCAGAGTATCGGCTACAACGTTTGCTTTGCCAGGTTTGTGGAGCAGTTCGTGGTTGTACTCCTCTAGAATTGCTTTCCATCTCTTCATCTGATCGTTACGGCTTTTCGGGTTAGTTGAGTGTGTGAGTGATTCGTGGTCTGTAAATATTTTCACTTTGGTCGGACCGTACAGAAAATTTTTAAGAGTCTGTATAGACCAAATTATAGCTAGCATTTCCTTTTTGTTAGGGGCATAACTTTCTTCTGCCTTACTTAGAGTCCTAGAAATAAACATTATAGGTTTGTCTTCTTGGGGCAATACGACACCAATAGCATAATCTGAAGCATCGGTAGTTAATTGAAATTCTTTATTGTAGTCTGGATATGATAACATTACCTCCTCGGAGGCGAGAGTTTGTTTTAATTTTCTAAATGCTTCCTTTGCCTCTTTGTCAAGATCGATCAGAGTTTTGCTTGAGGCATTTTTTGAGATACGGCCTCGGCCCTCTTCCCCTCTTAAAAGGGCTGATAGGGGCTTTGCAAGCTTTGCATAATCTTTAATGAAGCGACGGTAGAACCCTGACAGTCCTAAAAAGGAGAGAAGATCTTTAAGTGTCTTTGGTTCAGGAAATTCGACGATTGCTCTCACCTTTTCCGGATTTTTCTTAATTCCGGTATCTGCTACAAAAAATCCTAAAAATTCAACTTCTTTCTTCAAAAAATCGCATTTATCTAACTGAATTTTCATGTTTGCGTCTTCAAGAATTTTGAATACAATTTCTATGTTTTTTAGATGATTTTCTTCGTTTTTACTGGAGATACTAATGTCGTCAATGTAGACGAAACACCTAATTCCTATATGTTCTTTAAGAATGTCATCTAGCGCTCTTTGAAAAATGGAAGGGACATTTTTAAGTCCAAACGGGAGTCTGGTAAACTCATATTTGCCTTGATTTACTAAAAATGCTGTTTTTTCTATGTCTGATTGTCTGAGTGGGATTTGGTGAAATCCACTTTTAAGGTCTAAAACAAAATAATTTATTTTGTCCTAATTGTGCCAGTACATTGTTTATGTCTGGTATAGGGTATCTGTCTGGAATAGTGACCAAGTTAAGCTTCCTATAGTCAATCACTATTCTATGTTTTTTCTGTCCGGAGGCATCCATTTTTTTGGGTACAATCCATAATGGAGAATTATACGGGGACCTTGAGGGTCTAATTACGCCGTTTTCGAGTAGCTCTTGTATTTGCTTTTCAACTTCTGGCCTAAGAGCTTCTGGGTATGGGTAGTGCCTCGAGTATATTGGACTTTCGTTTGTACTTCTTATAGTGGCTTATACTTTGGTAGTGTATGTTAGTTTTTCGTCCGGGTCGCCAAATAAGTTTGGAAATTTTAAGCAAATAATTTTTAAATTTTCTTTTTGCGTTTTTGTTGTATGCTCTATTCGAATATCTAACTTGTTGACTTCGGGAGAAGATTTCTGTTTTATTTTAATTCTACGTTTGTTTTTAATTGAAATGTAACCTTCCTGCTTATTTATTTGAGCGTTGATTTCGCGAAGTGTATAATTTCCTATAATAGCATCGAAAGATTTTAATAAGGGTAGTAAAAAGAATTTAACAAATGTATCTTTTAAGTCAAATGGGTTGGCAATTGTGTGGTGGGTGATATGGATATCTCCGGCTACGGAGCTTACAAAAAAAGATTTATTCTTTTCGATTGTTTTTTTTACCAATCGCGGTTGGATTAATTTTTATTAGAGCCGGTGCCTATTAAAATTTTGATCATCATCATCACCGGTTTTACATTGAAAGTAAGGTAATGAAGATGATTATATTCTAAAAAATTAAGGCCAGTATATTCGGTTTCCTCTGTTTCTTGTTCGAAATCTGGAATTTCCGAGTAGTATTCGGCTGCTGTCTCGTCAGTTTCCGTTAATTGGTCGGTATTTTCTAATGGGTGTTCTTGTTCAGTGATTATGTGAAAATTTATCTGTCTTTTATCTACCAGTCGTTTTCCCTGCAGTCCATTATTTGGTGTGTTCACATAATTTATTTGTCTTGTCTGTAAACTTTTATCTATATCCATAGGTTCTGGCTTAGGCTGTGGTTTTGGAGCCACTGGACGTGGTGGTTGTATTGCTGGGTAAGCAGAATATTGTTGTTGATGTCCACTGAATTGCATTTGCTGCTGTGGAAAATAGGCTGTCGTTTTCGGGGTCTGTGGAACGTGAGCTAAATGTGGGATAAATGGTTGTCGTGCTGCGTTGAATGGTTGCTGTGCGAATTTTTTTTGGTAAGGCAGGTCCTCTAGTAGGTCTAGTAGTGGCTCTGAATATGGGTTTAATTTTTGATTTTAAATTCTCTTAACTATTTCTTGTATTTGGGCTTGCATATTAACTAAGTTTCCTGGGACTTGGTTTACTTCAGGGGCTTGTACTCCACTATTGTTTAGCATCGCGCGCCTGATCAGATTATTTGGATTAGCCATTGTAATAAAATATTTTTTGTATGTGTAGAGATGTGTAGGGTTGTGTGTAAAATGTAAATTCTTAAATTAATAATTTTTTTAAATTTTAGATTTAATTTGTTTTGTGTGTTTGTTTGCTTTTGTTTTTTGCATTTATTGCTTTTGTTGTAGCTTTTTTGCCTTTGTTTTAGCTTTTTAGCTTTTGTTTAAAAAGATTTCTTTTAGGTATGTTTTACTTTTCTGATTTCTTATTTTGTTTGTGGTTTGTAATTGAAAGTTAGCTTACAGTAAAATAAAATACATCCTGAACCGGTCAGTTGGTAGTAGTCCTTTTTGCTCCTTGCTACTGGGGTACCTGACACTCCCGTCCAGTTGTCTACGGCGATCGCCTGCAGTCTGATGTGAGTCCTTTTCTTGGCGGGTCGTCCAGCAGTGTTGCCTTTCCTTTGGTGCGCCTTTTTTCCGGTGTTACTAGTGCAGCCTACGGGGTGCACTTGCAGGTGATTTTTGGATTCGCGACTTATTTTTCGGGTCGGTGGAACCCGGGCAGCCTATGGGGTGCTCTTACGAGTGTTACTTTGATTCGATACCAAGGATATTTTCGCGGACAGGACCCTTAAACGTTGGGCGCCAGTTAAATACGAATATTTTTTGTATTTAAAAAAATATATTTTTTAGGACACTTGGTTCGAATTTATTTGCACAAAAATTGGAACTAAATTATGTTTACAGAAATTGCCATATATACCATATATATATACCCAATAACTTTGTCGCTGCCTCTGCCAACGCCGGAGCTTTGCCGTTGTCGTCGCTGCAGCGGGAAGTGGATCAGACGCTACAGTCAGCCCTTTTTGGGAGCCGGGAAGTTGCCCTTGCACTTTTACTTGCTGGTGCAATACCGGATGCGCGTGGCCAACTTCGGTTGCGAATTCGTTTTGTGTTAACTTACATGCGACCTAGTGCATCAACAAAAACACTTCTTAACGATTTAAGAAAAATGTGATAATCGCACATTCAACACAACACATTTCTGATCTCAGATTTTCAGACTTCCACACAGACAGACAAACGGACAGATAGATAGAAGACAGAAAAACGGCCTGTCAGACTGACAGACTGACAGACTGACAGACTGACAGACTGACAGACTGACAGACTGACAGACTGACAGACTGACAGACTGACAGACTGACAGACTGACAGACTGACAGACTGACAGACTGACAGACTGACAGACAGACAGACAGACAGACAGACAGACAGACAGACAGACAGACTGACAGACTGACAGACTGACAGACTGACAGACTGACAGACTGACAGACTGACAGACTGACAGACTGACAGACTGACAGACTGTCAGTCTGTCAGTCTGTCAGTCTGCCAGTCTGTCAGTCTGTCAGTCTGTCAGTCTGTCAGTCTGTCAGTCTGTCAGTCTGTCAGTCTGTCAGTCTGTCAGTCTGTCAGTCTGTCAGTCTGTCAGTCTGTCAGTCTGTCAGTCTGTCAGTCTGTCAGTCTGTCAGTCTGTCAGTCTGTCAGTCTGTCAGTCTGTCAGTCTGTCAGTCTGTCAGTCTGTCAGTCTGTCAGTCTGTCAGTCTGTCAGTCTGTCAGTCTGTCAGTCTGTCAGTCTGTCAGTCTGTCAGTCTGTCAGTCTGTCAGTCTGTCAGTCTGTCAGTCTGTCAGTCTGTCAGTCTGTCAGTCTGTCAGTCTGTCAGTCTGTCAGTCTGTCAGTCTGTCAGTCTGTCAGTCTGTCAGTCTGTCAGTCTGTCAGTCTGTCAGTCTGTCAGTCTGTCAGTCTGTCAGTCTGTCAGTCTGTCAGTCTGTCAGTCTGTCAGTCTGTCAGTCTGTCAGTCTGTCAGTCTGTCAGTCTGTCAGTCTGTCAGTCTGTCAGTCTGTCAGTCTGTCAGTCTGTCAGTCTGTCAGTCTGTCAGTCTGTCAGTCTGTCAGTCTGTCAGTCTGTCAGTCTGTCAGTCTGTCAGTCTGTCAGTCTGTCAGTCTGTCAGTCTGTCAGTCTGTCAGTCTGTCAGTCTGTCAGTCTGTCAGTCTGTCAGTCTGTCAGTCTGTCAGTCTGTCAGTCTGTCAGTCTGTCAGTCTGTCAGTCTGTCAGTCTGTCAGTCTGTCAGTCTGTCAGTCTGTCAGTCTGTCAGTCTGTCAGTCTGTCAGTCTGTCAATCTGTCAGTCTGTCAGTCTTTCAGTCTTTCAGTCAGTCCGTGTGAAACAACAGATCTCAGAGACTATAAGAGCTAGAGTTACCAAATTTGGTGACAACATTCGAATCTGTTGCACGCAGATCGTTTGTTTTAAAATTAGGTCACGCCCACTTCCGCCCCCGAAAATCATAAAAAACGTTACATAAGCTATAGTCGTAATATAAAAACAATAAAAACAAAATAAAATATCGAATTAAATATATGTTAAAGTAAAAACGGTGCGTCTCAATTTTATTCGTTTTAATCAGTCAAAGTTACGAACTGACGAGTACATCCACTTGAGCGACTGATAGACACACGGCAAACATTGATTGAATAAAGTTGTATATATATGTATATATATATATATATATATAATTTTTTTAATAATAATATATTATTTATAAAAATTATATAATTTAATAAATTATATATATTTATTAACTTTTTTCTGAAGAACCTAGAGGCCAAATAAAAAAACTTTTACAATGAACATTCAGACCAATCTTGCGTTTAAAAATCCTTATCTTTAAAACGAGGATATTAATAAAAAATTATGCCTAGGAACCTCTCGTACGATGACCCCCACTTAACTTAGTACAGTGGGACATAACTATTTAACCTGGCTTTTCGAAATCTCTATTCTCTTGTAATATTAATCAATGTTTGAGTACAAGTTAAAGGAAATGTTTATATGAATTAAGGATCTGTTAAAAGTTTATGTCTTATGTGAACGGTAGAGCAAAATTTGAAGTATAAAAAGAATTTCGTTTTTTTTTTTGGAAAAGAAAAAACTTACCATTTTTCTGAAATGCCAAAAGTCTGTAGCTGCCAAAAAAGTTTTTAGGGACCAACGCTTAAGTAGTGTTTTTGGAACCATAGTCCATTGTATCTCCGAAAATATTTCTCTTAAAATTGTATGCGTGGTTTGAGTTCCTCTCGCTTGGACTTCAGAAAGACGTTCATAATATTTTACAATTGGCATATCGTAATCAACTTGTATTTCATTACAACATTTTTTGAATATTTTCAGTAATGATATGCTATTCGGGTTATCTTCTGCTAACCTCATTTGTGGCGATATGGGAACAACGCGCGGGACTGTAATATTCAAAAACCGGCGACTTGTCTCTTTTTGCTTTTCCAAATAGTAGTTCAACATGCGTTTCAGTTGCAGTACTCGTTCTTCTCGGCGTGCATCACCCAGACCTGAATCAAGAACTACTAGGTAGGGATAGATTTTTCCATTGGTACCTCTGATATACAATCTTCGCGCAGCAGTATTATTTTTTTGTACAATTTCCACACGTGGCATAAACCTGGCAATCCTTACATAATAATGCGATGATGAAGGTATTAGTAATTCTCCGGGTAGTTCAACTTCCGCTGTTTTTTGACTAAAGTTTGATAAAAATCTACACTTGTCTTCAATCAGAAATGAGGTTGGTAGCTTTTTAACTTTAGTTTCAAGGACTTTTATCCATGTTTTTAACTTTGATATTAAATTATGCAATTTCATAGCACCTGGCTTTGTAAAATCAAAATCATTAGTAAATTGTTCTTTCATTTTTTGGAATACTGGATCTTGAAACGTAACTTGGGCACGTCGAGCAAGAGATTCTGAGGCGGCTGAATTTGAAACGGATGATGTTACAGATCCTGGGACATTTTCAATTCCGATTCCAAATGTTGAACCAAGCTTTTTGACAAAGTGCAAAGTGTGTGGAGTAATTGTGGCATGAGCAACGGTATTTCTATTCTCAAATGCTATAGCGTAGCATTTTATCAAGCCTTGTCGCAGTTGTCGAAGAACTTCCTCGGTCCAGCTCTCTCGAAACCAAACCATTTGGTCTACAATTCCTTCCAAAGAACTTAAAATTGTAGGATGCACTTCCCTTTGTAATTGCATCACCTTAGAGCAGCGCCACATGGGAGGTGTTGCTTTAATAGGATTAACTGATGGAATATTTCCTTGATTAACCTTTCCACAACTTGGCCCAATAACATCGAAGTTCTAAAAAGAAAAATGAAAGTTTAGAAATATAAAAAGTACACACTTATATCTGAATAGAAATAAAATAAAATAAAGGTTGAATATTAGTACGGGAAATAGGTTAATGTAAGAAAAAAAGGTCCTTTTATTTTAAAAAAACACTATCGTTTCATTTAGAAATAAACTTAATTTCACAATAATAAGAGGTCGCTACTCATAAAAGAGTACCAAAATTTAATGTTTTCATTAAAATTAGTACATCAACGATCGCTATCCAACAGCCGCCCCATTCTGGAAAGCTCGACGCACATAATAACAAACTAAAAACCTCCTCCCTATTAATTAGCAATAGTCAGAATATAGAAACGCAAAGTGCACCAGAGAGAACTCTCAACTCTGGATAAGTACGGTAGGCACTAATGTTGGGAGTTTGATCGTGTGGCAAGAGTCTACTGATGAGTGTCGAGATGGTGATGCTTCTAGACAACCCCGCTACACAAAAATGATATGTGTGTGATCTTGGCAAATAATACAACGCAGTGAAGGAGCTATCTCCGGACCATTTTTGATCAGCATCACAAGTCGAGTCGATCAAGCTATGTCCGTCTGTCTGTCTAGGAACACAAACGTATATGTTGCGGGATCCCAGTTTACACAGCAACTTAATTGTTTATTATCTCCCATGTTTATCATCCTATTTCACTCATAGAGCGCGTCTGTACACGTTTTCTCTTTCAAAGTGAATTGTCATGTTTTTATTTTGCTTTGCGCCTCGTATTTGTATCAATTTCTTGCTATAAACCACAGGGGTTTTATTTATGATGACCCTTATATTGGTTGCTGGCTTTGTGATAATGTTGTGCACGCCAAGTGCATTGATCGCACAGGCCGGGCAGCTGTGAAACTTGTCGCGAAGTTGAAAAGGAAATGATTTCTTTTATGCGGCAAACTAAAAATGTGTTCAAGGAGCTACTTGTTAGTTTTCGTAAAACTAATGAGGTGTTCCTGGCGCTGGACTCCCAGTTTAATGGCCTTAAGCTATTAAATGAGTCCCATAAGCGCAAAAAAACCACGGTTGGCACACCGCATTTGGGCGGATCCCAACAACTCGCGGCGGGTTCTCAACAGCTCACTCTCTCGACACAGTCCCCGACTCCAATATATCTAACTCCAATGATATTAAGATCGGGGGCGAGAAAAGATTTGGCCTCCGAATGTGCCGCGGGAGGGGCAACGCCTCCATTTAAATCCGTTAAATCCCCACAGAACTCCATCCAGACCCCACAGAACCCCATCCAGAAAACTCCCCAGGCTAACAGGCCCGGAATACCGGCCGAAATTGGCACTACAAATGTATTGCCAAAAGCCCTAATTGCTATTCCGCCAACAAAACAGATATTTGTTTTGCGGCTTTTCCCCGATCAAACATCTGATGATGTAAGTACCTACATTCTACGTCGTATTAAAGCCGAAAAATCTAAGATTAAGGAGGAAAAATGTAAACTTTCAAAATAAATGTCCCTGACGAACTTTTTAACACAATGTGCTATGAGAACTTCTGGCCAAAGCACATTGTTGTTAACGAGTAGGAAGCTAAGAAAAGACGGCCTATAGGAGTTAGTTTACCCAGGCCGGAAAAATCCATTGTGCCATCTACCACGTCCGCTTCAAAAAAATAACAAATTCTCTTCTTCTTTCCTATCAGAACGCAAGAGGCTTACGTAGTAAGCTTCTTAAATTGTATTCTGATAGTTTATCGTTTGCATCCCAGGTGATTGTGTTCACAGAAACCTGGTTAAAGCCGGAGATTCTGAGCTCCAAAGTTTTTCCAGCTGTGTACACAACGTATAGGCTTAATCGGCCTTCCAGGCGAGGGGGCGGTGTCCTTATTGCGGTTGCCCCAACGTCTGAATTATTAACTTTCGAGGAATGCAAAGATGTTGAATTCCTTTGTGCGAAGCTATCATTTAATGGTAGTTTTACTTTTATTTTGTGTTCTTACATTCCCCCCTTGGCGGAACTTCCTATTTAATGGAACCACCTTTCCGCTATCCAGTCGGTCTCCAATAGACTTCCGGATAGGTACTATTTAAGAGTTCTAGGTGATTTTAACATTCCTGGAGCTATTTGGCCCACAAATGAGTCCTCAAATACTTATTGAACTACAACACGTCACGATTTTATTCATTTTTCATTCATTTTATTCATTTATTATTATGTGCACTGACATGGTGGGTGCCATGGATATTTTTACAATGCCATGAACTCCTTTTTTGTCGAATGTGTTCCGTTATACTATCCGTCAATCTCAAATAAGTCTCCCTTGTTTTGTAAAGAGTTGACTCGCCTTAAAAACATAAAGTCCAATCTCTATTCTAAATGTAAACGTAACGGTTCTCAAGCTGTGCATTCTCGCTATTTAGCGGCTCGGTCTAAGTTCACCGTGCTTAACGCGTAGTGTTATAAAAACTATCTGACTCGTTGTAGGATTCAGTTCGCGCAGGACCCAAAACAGTTTTATAATTCTGTCAACAATATAACGTAACGTCCATCATCCGATTCAAACCAGACCTTTTCTTATAACATGCCCAAATCAAACCTAATCTTCTTCTTTTGAATCTTCAACATGTCAAGCCGGTGTTACGTACGCCGGTTAGAGTCAGAGTTAAGGACGGGAAGTCTGGTCGGAAAGAGTCGAAGTCCCCCAAGACCAAAGTGAATGCGTACAAAGCGCATAAGTTTAAAAGTCGGATAGCTTTTCGCGACCGCGAAAAATTTGCGATGCAGTCAGTTACAACATCCCGTCGAACAGTGCCGCGGACCATGTGAATCCTGAAGGACATTCAGCATTTTGCAATAAACTGTGAAACCTTCAACCACAACCCCAATTTTCAACATCATAAAACCCTGAAGGATGTCTCGGATAGCCAAGAGATCGGACAAGTACTTGAAAAGCATCGACCAACATGAAGGAACAACCAATTCACCAACAAAGATGATCCTGGTTCAACAACGACCTAACCTAAACAATCCGACAACAAACATATAAAAGCAAAGCCGCCACAACAATTTCCTGAACATATTAACTCATTTCTCAAAACCAATACACTTCATATATTTTTTTAAATATTTTTTTTCCATTAAGAAAAATTGTTTGCATTTAGTGAATTTATAACACCAACCCACCGCATGATATTATACAAGGTGAGTTCCAAAGTAAACAGGACTTAAAAAAAAAATTTTAAAAAAAGTTTTTTTTGTAAAATCAATTTATTTTATTCAAAATAGTCTCCTTCTGCTTTAATACAGCGTTTTGCACGGTCCAAAAGCATGTCGAACGAGTGTTTTAGCTCGTTGCCCGGTATGGCCGCAAGTATGCCGGTGCAAGCCTTTTGAATGGCCTCTACGTCTGCATAACGCTTTCCTTTCATCGGCAAATGCATTTTTCCAAAAAGGTAGAAGTCGCACGGTGCCATATCAGGTGAATAAGGGGAGTGGTTGATGGTTAAAATGTGATTTTTGGTCAAATAGTCGGACACAAAGGTCGATCGACGAGATGGCGCATTATCGTGCAACAAACACCAACTTCGAACGGCCCGAACACGTCGAATACGGCGCACGAAACGCTTCAAAACTCCAAGGTAGAATACTGCATTAACGTTTTGGCCGGGTGGAACAAATTCTTTGTGGACAATACCCTTGGAATCATAAAAACAAATCAGCATTGTCTTCACTTTTGACTTCTCCAGGCGCGATTTTTTGGGTTTCGGCTCGTCATCATTTATGTCCTCACGACCACTTTGAAAACGTTGAAACCACTCGTGCACTCTGCTACGGGATAGGCAATCATCGCCATAAACTTGTTTTATCAATTGAAACGTTTCGGTAAAAGTTTTACCAATTTTAAAACAAAATTTAATGTTGGCTCTTTGTTCGAAGCTCATTTTCGCACCGATGACAAAAACATACTGACACTTAAAACGCAATAACCTCACTTGTTTACTGGAAGTCGATAAATGATAGCAGATTCTAACGCAGCAGTTGACATATAGATGGCGCCACGAGAGGGTGCTAGATTAAAAAAGTCCCGTTTACTTTGGAACTCACCTTGTATATGTACTTTATAGGGTCGGAGATTTCTCCTTCGGCCTGTTACATACATTCTCGGTTGGCACTAACTTGTAATACCGTTGTACCCTATGGGTGGGTACCTGGTATAATTATGGGTTTCCACCCATTTCTTAAACATTTTCGCAGTAAACGTAGGATCCCCATCTAGTTGAAAAGTTAATTTACCTTCATAAAAACCACTTTTGTCCAGAAAAGTTTGAAAATGGGCTTGGCAATATTTTAAATAGTTTTCCTTACTCATAATTCTACAATTTTTAATTTTTTTTTGTTTTTTTTTTTTACTTTGTTGTTATTTATTGAATCTTCTCCTTTTCGAAACTAACAATAAGTGTGTCAAATCTTATATTAATAACCTAACTAACAGTCATATGACTGGCACAGAGTTATATGGCCCTGAAAAGTATTGCGGGGTTGGAAGGTCGTTTCGTTGTAGGCGGGTTCTGCTGGAAACCCGAGTCCAGCCTCTTGCCAGATGATTTGGGTGCACAGTAAGTTTTTTATTGTAGGTCGTCTTTTGCTCCTCTAATTCATCTTTAACTGCAAGAATGCCGAGATCCCTATGGATGTTTTGGTTGCGAATACACCATAGTGCCCCAGTGATAGTTCTCAAGATTTTTGATTGCGGGCGCATTGATTGTCTATGGCTTTAGGCTTTAGCGTGAAGTTGTAGAGCAGGATCTTGTAGTCCAGACGCAGTGGCCATCGGGAGTTTAAAATCCAGTGGAGGCTGCTAGCTTTTAGTTTTATATGCATTTTCTTGCATTCGATGTGTCTTCGCCAGGTTATTCGTCTGTCGAGGTGGACGTCGAGATGCGTTACTTCGTTGAATTGGGGAATCTGCGTACTATTCAAGGATACTGTGGAGCATGTTTGCCTGTTGAGAGTAAAAGTTGTGTTTACATTTTTGTTCGTTTATTTTAATACGCCAGTCAGATAGCCACTTCTCAACTAGCATGAGGTGACTTGCTAGTTGGGTTGTTGCTCGGTTTGGGCACTTCGAGCGACTTAGGATCGCAGTGTCGTCAGCGAAGGTGGATGTTGTTAGCCGCTCGTTCGTAGGTATATCCGCTGTACAGTGCGCTGCCTTGTGGAACTCTGGCTTCGATAGTGTACTCGTCAGATATTGTTGCGTTGCACCTTACTGCAAAGACTCTGTTGTAAAGATACGACTCAAGTAGCTTATGAGTGTATATAGGCAAGTGTGTTTGCATGAGGCCATTTAACCAGACTCAATCGAAAGCTTGAGATACATCGAGAAATACTGAATTGCAGTATTCCCGATGCTCGAAGGCTGTGCGTATCTCTGATGTTATTCTGTTGACTTATTCGATTGTGCCATGGTTTCGACGGAAGCCAAATTAATGAGCCGGGATAACATTGTGTGCTTCCAGGTATGGTATTATGTGTGTTAGAAGGCATTTCTCGAACAGTTTGGACAGACACGATAATAAACTTATTGGTCTGTAGGATGACGGGATTGTGTGGTCTTTTCCGGGTTTCGGTATCATTATGATGATAGATTTTTTCCATTTCCTTGGGTAACAGCCGAGGCATATAATCCCATTGAAGATTTTACAAATGACCTCAATAGCAGAGTTTGGAAGTTCAATTATCATTTTTGGAGTTATTAAGTCGCCTTTTTTGGTTTCAGTTCCCCAATGACTTTTGCGATCTCATTCGGCTAAAACAATGTTGGTAAAGACATAGTATTAGTTTCGGTTTGTAGTAGGACAAATGGACTTCTTCGCTGCGGACCCAGCAACCTTATGAGTTTCTTATCGGGGTGACTGTTTCGATTGGAGAGCTTAGATTTGGGTGAACCCTCCACAAAGGATACTTTGTACTGGTTAGCGAAAGTTTTTCGATGTACCGTAGTTGTGCCTATTCAGCGTGTTGTTTCAGAGCTCGGTTTAGTAAGCGAGTGACTTCCTTAAGACGTTGTTTTAAAGATGGCGATCTGTAGGTTTGCCAAGTACGTCGCAGACGCCTCTTTTCCAGAACAAGCTGTTCAATTTGTTGATTAGTTTTGAATTTGTGTGGTTGAAATAGTGGCTACACGTACTGCAGAGAGTACGACCTCAAGAGCATCAGTAGAGCAGTCGATATCCGCTTCGATGTTGAGCTGCGGGGGTTAGTTCAATGTGGGAACTTACATATTTCTTATATTTAAGCCAGTTAGTTCTGTGCGACGTCAGTCTTTGGGGTTGATCCGTAGTTTCTGGGCTTTGAAGAAAAGTTATTAGCACTGGCAAATAGTCTGATGAAAGATCCGAAAGCGCTTTGGCACATATAATGTTGCGTGAAATTTTTTTGTCACCGCAAAGTCTATTAAGTCTTTCTGGGGTTTGCTGGTTAATATGTGGGGCTACTAGGAGAAACATAGTCCAATTTGTTGCTCAATTTTATGATTGCATTATATAATTGCCTTCCGATCCCCAGTTGACATTATTGTCTCCTGCGGCTATGAGGCGATCTCCCAGAGGAAAGTGTTTAGGATCGATTGAGATTCGCACGGACATACACAACTTAGACAGAAGAAGATTGGAAAATATATGGTCGAACAAATCCAAGTTTAACCATTTCCAGTCGGATAGGATGTACTATTGTTGGCGTAGGTCCAGTGACATGCTTCAAAGACAATAAGTGATCAAGCCGTAAAGCATAAAGGTGGAAATATAATGAACTTATGTACATGGTGGCACGTTGAACCTTTGTTTTCTTGTTTATTTTAATTTCGCAAAGTTGCTGGCTGCTTTGACTCATGCTCGTGTGTTACTTTTATATGTTTATGTTTAGTTTAAGCTTATAATAGATTTCGATTTAGAATATTGATTATCGTTTCCAAGTCTTGTGGTGGTGCTAATGTTAATTCTTCATTTTTGTATGCGATCTTTGGTTTTACATTCTTTATTCTTCTGCATAGGTTAACAAAAATTTACTGGTAAATTAATAATAATAACTTTTTAACCATATGCTAGGTCTCATATCGGGGGGGTTGGGATAAAGATTTACAAACAAGATGATAAGTACGAAGATTTTGATTTAAAGATTTTGAAGAACATTGTCCTCACTAATCAGGGACATAAATATGCAATTAGAGTGTAGAAGTGATGTGACCCCCTTTTTGGAGCCGGGCTCACAAACCATATGGCTCATTTCACTTTTATTTTTGCTCACGACACGAAGTCGCCATTCACGTTCGAGTACATATCTAGACTTAAGTTTACTTAGAAGACACGAAGTCATCAATAAACATAAATAGTACATACTTAAATATAATCCTATTCCTAAGTATTAACCTAGCTAAGTTCCACTCCCGTCGGTTACCCTAACGCCAACGTAGCCGATATTGCCATAGAGAACACGCACCTGGCGAGCCATTACGATCACCACGATAGGTGATTATCGATAATGAGTCCAATAGCATTGAACTGGTTTCCCGGAGTTACCTCGATCTCTGCTGACTTCGGCCGCAGCCGCGAGCGGACGTGCTCGGTCTCTCTCGTTTCGTGACCGCCGCCGCGTGCAGAAGTGTATCTGTGCTCGTTCCTCAAGACAAAGAAAATTTAACTCTGAGAAAAGCCCACGTGCCTAAGTCAAACGCCTTTGTACGGGCAGCAGTAGGGACAATAGGGAAATACTCATAGAGAAATAAAACCCAAGACTTAACACGAAAACCCTAATGTGTTCTAATTCGTAACCCTGCTCCCCCTCTCTCCCTCTCCCGGCAATTGCAAGTCGCGTGTTTGGCCCTTCCATTCGCGCGATCGGTGCCTGCCGAGATTCCTCGTCCAACCAATTTTTAGCAGTGTTTGGCCTTTCTATTCGCATGGTAACTATTGTATCCTAACTCAGTAGTATAGATTCCGCGTACATCCGGAATACAAAGCCGTAGCTTTGAATCCGTGCCCAACAGGATAACTAACCCTGTATTTAGCCTCCGCGCCCAACCGGAGTCAAACTCCGTAGTTAGAATCCGCGCCCAGCCGGATTAGTAACCCCCACACTATAGCTTCCGCGGCCCTGGAGCTAAAGTCTTTTGTATCGCTTTCGCGCCCAACCGGAACGGTATATCCTAGTATAGTTGTCCAAATCCGTAGCGCTGGTTACGGTGCCCAGCAAGAAAGCGTCCCATTACGTAGTTCCCACTCCGTAAACTAGCTAGCTGCGTAGCGCATCACTGACCGCCGCGAGCATCTCTGACCGCTAAAACCGTAAAACCGTTGCAGCTGCGCAGCGCATCACTGACAGCCGCGCGCATTGCTAATCGTTAGCCTAGTCTCACGCCTATACTTCGCTCAGAGTTCTATCATAGAACCGTTTCAGCTGTGCTGCGCATCACTGACAGTCTAGCACATCTCCGATCTTTAGCCTGGTTTCACCCCATACATTGTTCCGAGCTGATCTAAATCGGAAAATGAGAAATAGGTGAAAAGAGTTGCTTAGTTTTATGGAGCCCTAAGTGAAGGAGTCTGAGCCCCGCGAACCTGAGGATTTATCTTGTCTACGTACTAGAATGCATGAATAAAGTCAAAGCAGCATTTGGTACTCTCACTCAAAGTTCTGACTGACTGAGTGAGACATTGAGTGAAACGGATTTTGCAAATGTGGTGAAGGCATGAGTAGAAAATTTACCGTATCCGAACGGCGAAGCAATGCACGAATGAGTTTCGCGACCGAGTACTCGGTTAGTTGTGCGCCGCATTGGCGACGTCAAATTTATTGCGAGTTTGTTTTTTCGTTTTTGTTTTACAAGACATAGAAAAAATGAAAGACATGGATTAATTATTATATATATGAATGTAATTTATTTATTTTATTTGTCAATGACTGCATGCAGAAACATAATTTTGCTTATTGTATCTGAATTGTTAACAGTAATACATCGTTTTTCTGAAATTAAATTTCTAGCATCTGAAAATGCTCTTTCAGATGCCGAGCTACTTGCAGGAATACAAACAATTGTATTATGTATGTACATATATTATGTTGTACATACGCAATTAACTAAAGTACTTAGGCTTTCGTCCAAGCTCTGCATTCTTATCACTAAATTTGCTGCTCTGCTGCTTCTGCTCTGCAAGCCATGAACGACGAGAATGCCAAAATTTCATCCGAGTACTCGAAACATTTACTCTGCATTCACTCATTCTATCCGTTACGCTTTGGTTTAAATTTCACTCATTTCGCATACAACGAAAACAACGCTCACCAATGCGCAATTCACTTTGTTGAAACCGTTTTGGCTCGCCGAATTGCGATTCCGGCTGTTGTACTCAAATAACCGAAAATTTTGACTGCATTCGTGCATATCTCTATTACGTACTCGTTACGTAGCATGATCCGGCCATACTGAAATATCAAGGGCCTTGTCTAGGAAAACATCAGAAAGTCCAATCTTAAATGAAGATATATCACGTATTTGCTTAAAATTTAACTTGGGGACCGAAAATTTGGTGCCAGAATCATTCAGTTTGCTACTCAAATGGGTCTTTACGTCGTTTTCAGAAGCGTCTGGGTTGAGTCTGGAGACAAAAACGAAGTTTTTACGGGCAACACCAGCTAAAGGTGTCGGTCTCCTTGGTACCACTCCAGAGATTGCTGAATTTGAGTTTAACAGTCCAGATGATAGTGCCGAAATCGTGACTGTCAGAGGTAACACGGGGTTAGCGTAAACAGAATTAGGTACGTCTGCAAAATCCGAAGTTGGAGCCAATCGGGCGGATCGGGCCAGCGAAGCGTCTATAGATGCAGCGGCGTGCGACGTTGATGGTTGGTTATCGATTACTGGTTACAGACTAGGAGAAATGCTGGAGTGTTTTGTACTGGTCCAGAAACATTGTCTTCCAAAACGTTGTTGGTGGCTCCATTTCCCGGACTGAACAACAAACAGGGGGGTTGCAGGATGTGTAACTTGTAAGTCGTAGTTAATTCTTATACACATCTTTATGTTTGGTGAGACACTTAGCAGTTTTAACGTTTTAAAGTGAGATTCCGTCGTCTGGAAACGGCATAGTAAATCCTTGAAACCGGCCGCAAGAGACTGAAACTCTAGGTGAGCGCTCATTTCCTTTTTTATTTGCAGCTCGGGCACGTCCAATCCAAACCGTCATGAGTACGAGCACGATCCGCAATTCGTGCACCAGTATGCCCCATCTCGGCGCATACAGGGTGTGCAACATTGTCGCAGAGCCAACAACAAACCGTAGAGTGCCGCAAGGTAAATTTGCGGTAATGCGTGCAAGCAGCGAAGCAGCACAAACGCAAGATATTGGTAACTAAGTTGCGGTGATATATATTTTGCGGTGAAGAACCGAACAAAAGGGAAAGCAAAGAGCGCGACTAAAAGTTTTTGTCCAAGCTCCGAAAAATTACAAGAGCATGCTTAGCAGCAAAAACAACCACTAGGTACGATGGTAAGCGGTAAACGCAGTGCTCAGCAGCAACAACAACCGGTGCAATTGTAAGCGGTAAACGCAGGGCACAAGAAGAATAGGGCAGCAATGCGTAATACGAAAGTTTTTAAAACTTGTTACGTCGGTGTTGTCGTGGTGCCTCAGTCCTTGGAGGACATAGGGCTGAGGAAGTGGTCGCCCGGATAGCAGACACGATTCGTGCAGCTGAGCTCGCCGGATTTGGGGTGGGTTCTTTGGACGCCACTATCCTCTCCAAACGTAATCAGAACAATTATTTACGTGCCTGAAAAATAGAAGAAATCGTTCGTCAGTCTGTCTTCCTGTCCACATTGCCCCGCAAGCATATTTATGCTTGATCGTGAAAACGATCGGGCTATGTTTTGGCCGTTTTCCCTCCCCAATCGCAAACTTCGTGCGCCTTTGGATCGTCGCGGGCCGTGCAATACGATCCCCTTTTGTTCATGTCGTTCGTCAAAAGCTATGTCATTTTCTTGACCCAGTCTTCCAGTTGTACCAATGCCCCCCTTTCAATGGGTTTCTACCAATGCATTTTGTTGCTTTATATTCACATTACAAGTTTATTAAAAAGGTTGTGCAAGTGTGTATTGGACATTAAAGTGTGTTATAGCTATTCTGAATGTGTTTAAATTGTGTAACTAATATTTAGGTGTATTTAGAATATAGTGTATTTTGGGAAGGTAATATTTTGTCATATGGTATCTAGTGTATATGGGGCACGAATATATATATATAATTATGTCTGACAATATGGGGAGAAAAAAATGTCCCCTTTAACTCACCCTCGGTTATTCCATCGTTGAGAGCTCTCGTTCCGGAGTTGAGGTTGTTATTTGTTCGAAAAAGGTTAAAAATTAGGCATATATATATATATATCGTGCGGTGTTTTAGGGGTTGGATTTCACTAAATGTACAAAATCATTACTTAATGATTTAAAAGATAACACATAAAAAAAAATATATATATATATAAAAAAAAGGTGTATTGGTGTGGGTGGGTTTTAACACAAAAACTTAAAAGAAAAATAGGTTCAAAAGTTAAGCAGCTCGGGGGGCGGAGTGACCGCTGGTCATTTGACGAGGGTGTCGTCTTCACTTTGTTTCACTTTCTGGCGGGTAGAGAGACACAGGTATGTGCATGTGCATATATATATATACTTGGCGAAATGGAGTCAGTATCTGCTGCGCAAATATGGATCGAAGCACATAAGGCAAGTTGCCACACTCATCAAGGAAACTATTGTTAGTGGTTTATTTATTGGTATTTATTTGCCGGTTTAGGTTGGTTGACTTCCATAATAATAATTTTCTCTGTCAGATTTTCATTGGTAATTTCTTATTGTTTGTTTCTTTCTTTAACATTGGTAGTTTAGTTTATTGTATTTGTTGGGTCGGAACATCCTTCGGGCGGTTACTTGTGGTCACAGGACCGGGTGTTGGCGAGGGACATCACTTTCTCCAGCTCGTGTTGTTGGTCGCGGCGTCCTTGTATCATCCTCTTGTAGGTGTTGAGTCCTTTTAGTACTAGGAGGACGATCAACAATCCCGCGATGAATCGAAGGACTTGGTGGACCTGATCGATCTCGTCCTTGTGGTCGACCACCTCGATCGTGTTAATAACGTTAGCGGTGCTGTCATCCACTTTGGACGTCTTTGAGCCCATTATCCTTGTAATGTCTTTCTTACAGGACCTGGCTATTTTCAGCTACCGGATCACCACTTGAACTTGAACCACTTGAATTTGGCGGAAACTGTCTGCGACGCGACGCGTTTGCAATAAGCTTTGTGAGGGTTTGTTGGGTTTTTTTTTTTTTTTTACTCCCTGACTTCGACTCTGACTTCGACCTCGACTTCGAACCCCCAGTACGGCTATATGGGGGTCTTTTATATCCAAAGACTGTGCCAAGTACTGCCTCGGAATCTCCGGAATGGAACACAAAAGTGTTCTCACCTAGCGTCATCAATTCCCCTCTTGTCGCCTATTGGCTGGAGTTTTATGTGGGGTCGTCTTTGTTCTAAAGTCGAATAGTTCAGCGAACTCGGCGGTGCTGGGTTGCAGGTGATTGCATGGCTCAATTTGGCTAGTTTGGACGGTGTCATCCGATCGAGCCAAATTTTTGTGCAATCGTGCCCGTGTTGATTTTCTAGGGCATTAGTGCATTGACTTTCTTGATTTTCTTCCGCGTTACCCAAATGACTCACATCGCCCTAACCGGCGTACGTAACAAACTGAGAATAGTTTTGCGAGATTAAAGTCACTGGCTTTGATTAAAACGAATCAATTGTTTCCGATTGATACAGATCACGAAATCACCGACCGATTTCCAAAAATTTGGGCTTACTGGAATAGATTTTTACTGAGAAAACTTTATATGAAGGTGGAGCGATAGAAAACACGTCCAACAGCGAAAAGTGTGCGGAATCATTTTCCTGTGTGTGCTTTTTTGTCCTACTGCCTGTTACATACATTCTCGGTTGGCACTAACTCATAATACCCTTGTACCCTATGGGTACAGGGTATAAAAACTGAAAATTCGCATAAGTTAGTGCCAACCGAGAATGCATGTAACAGGCAAAAGGAGGCATCTCCGACCCCATAAAGTATATTTATTCTTGATCAGGATCACCAGCCGAGACGCTTTAGCCATGTCCGTCTGTCCGTAGGTTACCAAATCTAGTGACAACATTGGAATCTGCAAGCAATAAGGTTAGTTTTTTAAGACGCCCCTCTAAGGCAAGATGCATAGCCTATAGCCGTCTAGCCGTGCAACCCCTCACCGGGCTAAAACTTTTTTGTCGGCTTTTTCCTTTTTTTTTTGCTTTTCTTTCTTTTTATTATTAATAAACCCGGAGAAAAACTAAAAAAAGTAATAAAATAAAAGTGAACACAAATATTTTGGTTTTGGGATTGAACCGGGCCAATTTTGCAAACCTACAGTGCTGAACTTAAGTGTTGGCACAGTTGCAAATGTCAACTTTAAACGTTATTCCCAGGCGTATGCAGCATTTAAATGATTCAATTTTTTTGTATATAGTTGAGTTAAACATTTGTGTATTCATTGGCACTATTTTTTACTACTTTTTTTAACGCCCTTAAAACTTTTTAAACAAAAAAACAAAAAAAAAACAAAAAAAACTGAACGTATTTCGTGAAACAAAAGTCTTGGCACAGTTGCCTTACTTATTTGAATTTTTCTTATTTTAGGCCTAATCTGATAATTTTTTTTTTGGAAATGGATAACGGAACTCCCTCTTAACCATATGGCGTCCAAAAGTTTATGAAAAACACAAATTTTTAAGGTTATTTTGCCTTTTGTCTGCATTCAAGCATAAGCCCACAGAAATCAACGTATTTCAGCGAAAAAAAAGTCCTTAACAAGTACAATGAAGGCTAATCTTATTATGAAATAGCCAAGTTTATGCAATCTTATCATCTTTATCCTGTAAAAAAGGTCAACGGAAGCAAAAAAAAGCAAAGTAAGGCAACTGTGCCAAGACTTTTGTTTCACGAAATACGTTCATTTTTTGTTTAAGTTTAAATAGTTTTAAGGGCGTTAAAAAAAAATATTAAATAATATTGCCAATGAATACACAAATGTTTAACTCAACTATATACAAAAAAATTGAATCATTTAAATGCTGCATACGCCTGGGAATAACGTTTAAAGTTGACATTTGCAACTGTGCCTACACTTAAGTTCAGCACTGTATATTACCTACCTACCTTACCTATATTACACATGAAGCAGCCATTTTTTTTAATCTCTATCTTTATCTTTATTATTATTCACTTTCTAGTGCTACAAGAATTATAATCTCCTTAATTTAATGCACTAGTCACTATACTGCGTTCATTAATTTTTCAAACATTGGTAGTTAATATTAATTTACATTTTAAATATATAGAAAATAAAAAGAAAAACTTTAATAAAATCAATATAAACATTTTCTGCTTAACAATTCATTGTACAGTATAATGTGTTTGTTTGTATTAAAAATTTTATAACTAGTTTCAACTTTCTGTGTGTTAGTTATTACTTATATATAATGTGTTAGATTATTTCAGAGAGTATAGCGTTGTAGTAGAAATGCTTTTTTGAACTTTCAAGTTTGCATCTTATACTCCTTAGGTTGTTTGTTCGCCTTGACGATGCCAATACTAATAGTTCAAATAGGTATGATGGTTGCTTGGTTACTATAACTCTGTGCAAAAGCTTTAATATTTTAAATTGAATCCAGCTTTTATAATGCATATTAACTAGCTTGTTTGTATAAACGGTAACATGGTCAAATCGTCCTATACTATAAACGAACCTAGGTATATTATTAAACGATACTTTTATCTTTTTTTGACTGGCCATATCAGTATTTGCAAATATCTCTATACCATGTCAGTGTTGGTAATAGGAATGATTTTGCCAGCAATTATCTTGTTCTTGCCGGCAGAAACGATTTCGTTACTTTAAGTTGCTTCATCAGTCCGCATATTTTACCAGATATTTTATTTACTTGGTCATTCCATGTTAAAGTCCTATTAAAAGTTATTCCCAGATTATACGCCTTTTCAACATAGTCAATTGCCTGATTGTCTATTATAAGTTTGTCCAAGTTTCCCGTTTGTATAATATACTAAGTATACTTCGACAACTGTTGACCTAATTGTGGCAGAACTGAAATAAAATGTATTAATTGAGAAAAAAGCCAGTAAACAAAAATTTAAAAATCTTTAAAATCTTTGGATTTTGCGGGATTTGAACTCAGACCTTTCTTGCATAAATATCGTTTGCCCAGCGCTGAGATTGTCACATCTAATAGCTTTCGTATTTTCATAATGAAAAGGCGATTTTTTATTGTAATACAGATGCACAAGAAAGTGTGTGTGCAAGGGAAAGGAGATCCACTGTTCACAAAAAAATGGCGCCAAATACGCAGAACAGAAAGAACGTGACCAAGAAATGACAAACAAAAAAATGCACTTTCATAACCTAACTTTGACAGAACTGATATTAAATGTATAACTTGAATATAAAATAGAAAAAAATGAACAAGAATCTGAAATACAAATTTAAAAAATACATCTTTGGATTTTGCGGGATTTTAACTCAGACCTTTCATGCATAAAAAAAGTTTGCCCAGCGCTGAGACCTCTAGGCTATGCATGGGAGCTAATTTGAGCAGCGATTTATTTTAAGAAGTATCGAAGTACTAGTACTAGTAGTATCATATAGTATGTATTTTCAAATTGCATTGTAAAGCACAATAGTTTAGGTACCGGGTATCTCACAGTCGAGCACTCTCGACTGTAGCTTTCTTAGATGATCCTTCTTAAAGCTTATTAATAACCCCAATTTTTAGCTCGAGTTAAAATAAATATTTTAAGGTAATTTTGAGTTAGAAAAACCGATATTATTAATTCAGGTAAACAACTTTAGCCCGCTATAAAGTGGATCTGGGAGTTCAGCTATATGCTTTTTGTTTTGAAATGAGTATAAAGTTGTTGATTGACTATTTATATCTGAGCGACCTCTTATTTGCTATTGAGGGGTTCTAGCTAACTCGAGGTCATGATCGGCTTAACTTCTCATACGTAAGCCAAGTTCACACACAGGTCGATTTTGGATAGCGGGTTGTCTGACGCGTTTAGATCGATCACCATCTCGATCGATCAACTCCTATTTAAGTAAGCGTGTCCAGAATCGAGAGTCGAAAAATATGTTCAGCTCGAGCTGTTTAATATAATACAAATGGGTCTCAGGAATCTAAAACATCAATTTGTTACATTTGTATATTTTTATGGATTTAATTGTGTTACCTTCCAAGCCCCCGATAACAACATCTATATTTGAAAATAAAAAATAAATTACTTACCGCACATGAAAGTTTTCCAGCAAAACCAGCTTGTTCAGCAGTTTTATGCTTTTCACGTTGTTCGATTTTTAAAGTTAAATACAATGTCCGGATTGGAAAATATACCGCTTGGGGATAAAGGCGTCCAATCTAAAAAAAAAAATGTTAAAAGGATATTAATACTTGACAGATTAGAACTCACTTATCGAGTAATAATAAAGTGCGAATTGCGAGAAACATGACATAACACATCCGTAACGCTTTAGTTAATTGGGAAATCAATAACGAATTTTCCTGATAGAGACGACAGACGTACCAATTTAGGACTAAGCCCCTCTATTTTTGTATTTCTTATTTTTTTTTTCAATAGCATATATCTGCTAGTATCACAATACCTCCGCCCAATTTGGAGTAATTTTTAATGATATGCTCCGACTCACATCAAGTGGGCTGAGGCAAGGACAAATGTATAATAATATTATTTACATTAAACTCAAGGGACATTACAACATATAACAAAAAGTACAGATCATTGTACGACGAACATAAAACGCGAAAAGGATCATGTGTTTCAAAATTAGATTTGCAAAATTGCAAGGCAATAGGCCGAAAATTACGAGACGGCGAATCGAATTTGGCCAAGAAGGTGAGACGAGTTGATCAACTTGTGCAGGAACATCACTCCATGGCAGGTCCGGCGATCATTGAGCGAGGGCAGGTTCAGTAGGCGCAGTCTATCAGCGTAGGATGGCAGGTGACGATGAGGTTCCCAGTTTAATCCCCGTAAGGCGAACAAAAGGAACTGTTTCTGTACCGATTCGATAAGGTCCTGATATTTTGCGTATTGAGGCGACCATACGCACGAGCAATATTCCAGAATCGGGCGAAAGAATAAAGAATAAAGAAGTTTAGTCATGTAGGGATCCTCAAACTCCTTCGACCATCGCTTGCTTTCCCGACAATGATGCCAATGTGATCGGTGAAGTTTAGATTATGGTTAAATAAGACTCCAAGATCTGTCACCGTATAAATGCGATCAAGCTCGCACGACCCTATAGAATAATTAGTCAGATAAAGATTTCTTCTACAAAAGGACATGAAGCTAAACTTAGAGTTGTTTAGGAACAGCAAATTTTTGACGCACCAAGACTGAAGGTTGTCCAAGTCAGACTGTAAGAGTGTATGGGAGTCAGACTGCGTGAGTGGCAAACAAAGTTCTACGTCATCCGCATACATCATTACGTGTGAATGCTGAACTACCTGAGGTAAAACATTTATAAAGAGGCCGAATAGCAGAGGTCCAAGATGGCTCCCTTGAGGAACACCAGAAGTCACATTCGTTTTAAACGCATTCCTTATAACAGAAATAAACTCAAGAAGATTTGTGGACGTTGATCTACGTTTCATAAAGCCGTGCTGCGAGGAGGACATTATCGAGCTGCATTGGTGCTGTAGCTGAGCAACAATTAATAACTCGAATAACTTGGGAATCGCACTGAGTTTGCTATCCCTCGGTAGTTTTCGATGTTAGCTTTACTTCCCTTTTTAATAGGGTTGCATGATATTTAAAAAATATCGTATCAATGATATTGTCATTTTTGAAAAATATCAAAATGATTTTTTTAAATATCAAGAAAAAATATCGATATATCGAGTATTTATGATATTAAACATTTTTTTTAATTTTAGGATCAGAAAGCCTTTAGAAATCTCTTTCTCTCTATCTCATTATTCGTATACATTACCTCTTTATTGATCCTAATGATCCACATGAATTCATTCAAACCAAACTAACAACACAAACGCAGTCTGACTCCCATACACTTTTGCAGTCTGACTTGGACAACCTTCAGTCTTGGTGCGTCCAAAATTTGCTGTTCCTAAACAACTCTAAGTGTAGCTTCATGTCCTTTTATAGGAGAAATCTTTTCCTGACTAATTACTCTATAGGGTCGTGCGAGCTTGAGCGCATTTATACGGTGACAGATCTTGGAGTCTTATTTAACCATAATCTAAACTTCACCGATCACATTGGCATCATTGTCGGGAAAGCAAAAGGAGTTTTTGCTTTTGTCAAGCGATGGTCGAAGGAGTTTGAGGATCCCTACACGACTAAACTTCTTTATATTTCGCTGGTTCGCCCGATTCTGGAATATTGCTCTTGCGTATGGTCGCCTCAATATGCAAAATATCAGGACCTTATCGAATCGGTACAGAAACAGTTCCTTTTGTTTGCTTTACGGGGATTAAACTGGGAACCTCATCGTCACCTGCCATCCTACGCTGACAGACTGCGCCTACTGAACCTGCCCTCGCTTAAGGATCGCCGGACCTGCCATGGAGTGATGTTCCTGCACAAGTTGATAACTGGACACATCAACTCGTCTCACCTTCTTGGCCAAATTCGATTCGCTATACCTATAAGGCCGTCTCGTAATTTTCGGCCTATTGCCTTGAAATTTTGTAAATCGAACTTTGAGATTCATGACCCTTTTCGCGTTTTATGTTCGTCGTATAATGATCTGTACTTTTTGTTATATGTTGAAATGTCCCTTGAGTTTAATGTAAATAATATTATTACCCATTTATCCTTGCCTCCGCCCACTTGATGTGAGTCGGAGCATATCATTAAAAATTACTCCAAATTGGGTGGAGGTATTTGTGATACTAGCAGAAATTTGCTATTGAAATAAATAAATAAATACTTCATATTAAGCTTTTATTACTTAAAGCAATGGAAAATACTGTAAGTTAAAGTTAAAGTTATTTCCAATATTGTTTCGCCAGTGTCTTTAAAAATACACGATTTGTTACGTGCCGATCAGTCATACGGCTGCGTGAGTCGCACACTACACATTTAATTGCCGAAGCCATCCTTTCTGAGGATACCGAGCTACCTGGTATTATCAGATAGCGTAGTGCTTACTTAGACAAATGTTGCATGGTCTGCTGTTGCGAAGTCCAATACTGTATTGGGTCAGCTTCCCAATTACTATTTGGCAAAGAAATATATAAGTGGAACTCGTTTTCGTAGGGGCTGACCGAAAACAAAATATCAGAAAATATAAAAAAAAAATATTTATATATCGATATTACAGCTTAAAAATATCGCGATAAAAATATTTATTTTTTTTGCAAATATATCGATATTTTGATATTTTGATATATTTTCGACAACCCTACTTTTTATGAAGCGGATCATTAGGATCAATAGAGAGGTAATGTATACGAATAATGAGATAGAGAGAAAGAGATTTCTAAAGGCTTTCTGATCCTAAAAATAAAAAAAATGTTAAATATCATAAATACTCGATATATCGATATTTTTTCTTGATATTTAAAAAAATCATTTTGATATTTTTCAAAAATGACAATATCATTGATACGATATTTTTTAAATATCATGCAACCCTAGTTCGAGCGCTCATAAAACCTGAACGAATAAAGTTAATCAAACAAACTTTTTTTTCCTTTATTCCTTATTCAATTTGGAACAAATAGACGTAAATAGTAAAATAATAGTAAGAAATAAAAAACCAAAACAAATGACATGTACTCAGTTTTACACTTTATATGAAAAAATCTAAAGAAATTCTGTATTAATATTTTGTCCAAAGACAATTCGTGTCTTTATAATTTTTTATGTATTTTGGCATCTTTTCAACCCATTTCTCAACAATTCCATTCAGAAGTTGATACCACTTCAGTTCCACACGCCTCCAAGGACCACCTACGTTGCATTGGACTGATTGATACGGCCCAAGATATATGGTCATGATTGACCACAGATTTTAAATCGGATTGAGGTTGGGACTTTCAGCTTTCCACTCCAACAAGATAGAATGTTGGTTTTCTACCCGTTTCTTAAGAATTTTCGCAGTGTACTTAGGATCTTCAACTTGTTGAAAAGTGAATTTTCCCTCATTAAAGCCAAAATGCTCCAAAAAATATTGAAAATGGGCTTAGCAAATAATCTTCCCTCTTTATAATTAAATCAATTTTGTGAAAAAGTTTAACGGAGAACTCGGTACCATCGGGTAGAAAATGCCGCAATTGGGGAAAAAAATAAACCAGCTCTCTCCTAGGAAGGTGTTAAGGTTCGATTGATATTCGCATGGACACACAAAAATTAGGCTGTATAAGATTGGAAATGTGATATTTGGTCAAAAGAATCCATGTTTAACCATTTCCAGTCGAATAGGATGTAGTATAGTTCGCGTAGGTCCAGTAACAAGCTTCAAAGACAATATGTGAGCAAGCCGTATAGCATGGAGGAGGAAATTTAATAGCTTTACATCGTGGCAAGTTGATCCTTTGCACACAATTTATGGAAGACTATTTAAAATATTTTCCAAGCAAATTTTTTAAAATTTTCTGGACAAATGTGGCTTCTATGAAGGAAAATGTACGTTTGAACAAGATAGGTATCCTAAGTACACTGCGAAAATGTGTAAGAAATGGGTGAAAAATCAAAATTTCATGTCGATGGAGTAATTGGCTCAAAGTCCCGACCTCAATCTGATTGAAAACCTATTGTTAATCATATATCTCGGGGGATATCAATCAGTTTAATGCAACGTAGGCGGTCCTTAGATGGGTGTAAAACTGACGTGGAATCAAATTCTAAATGTAATTATTGAGAAATGGGTTGAAAAGATGCCAAAAAAAGACAAGAATTGTTTTTGGACCAAATATTAATATGGAATTTCCATAGATTTTTCAATTAAGGTGCAAAACTGAGTACATGTCTTTTGTTTTTGTTTTTTTTTTTCAGCATAGTCTTATTTCTTTAGCACGCAGTATATATGTCGGAACGACCGAAATCGGATTACTATATCCTATAGCTGCCATAGGAATGAAGGCGAAAGTAATGTAAAAAAAATTTTAAATTCTCTGTTTTTCAAGGTATTTCTATAAATTTTGAGAAATATCAATTTTTATGGTTCTAGAATTACGGTATTGTCATCGGACAACTATATCATATAGCTGCCACAGAAGCAATCGGTAGATTGATATGAAAATGTAAAATTCTATTGTAATTCTAATTGTAAAAAAAATTTTAAATTCTCTGTTTTTCAAGGTATTTCTATAAATTTTGAGAAATAGCAATTTTTATGGTTCTAGAATTACGGTATTGTCATCGGACAACTATATCATATAGCTGCCACAGAAGCAATCGGTAGATTGATATGAAAATGTAAAATTCTACATGTAAAATGTAAAATTTACAAAATTCGATATTTTTTCAACATTACTAAAATGGTTCGATTTTCAATGATCCAATTGCAGACTGCAAGGGTATACCACCTTCGGTTTACCGAAGTTAGCTTTTTTCTCGTTAAAATAAAAATGGATAAAAAACAGTTCTTTTCGATTTTTCAAAATGAAAATTACAAATAACAGTTATAATTCAACTTTTATATAAAAATTGAAAATGAAAAGTAATTTTTAACTTTTTTATTAAAAATCAAAAATAACAGTTAATTTGCAATTATATTTTTTTAAATCAATAATAACTATTTTACAATTTTTATTTTAACGAGAAAGAAAGCTAACTTCGGTAAACCGAAGTTGCAGTCTGCACTTGGATCATTGAAAATCGAATTATTTTGTAATGTTGAAAAAATATCGAATTTTGTAAATTTTACATTTTACGTGTAGAATTTTACATTTTCATATATAGTAAATCGACCGATCGCTTCTATGGCAGCTATATGATATAGTTGTCCGATCTTAAAAAAATGAAAACCGTAATTCTAAAACCATAAAAAACTGCTATATCTCAAAATTTATAGAAATACGTTTAAAAACAGAGAAGCTACAATTTTTTTATATTAAATTCCATCATTCCTATGGCAGCTATAGGATATAGTCGTCCGATTTCGGCCGTTCCGACATATATACTGCAACAAACTTGATCTACGGGCAAACAGACGGCCATGGCGAAATGCCAAAAATATATATACTTAATGGTGAAGAAGTTTCTTTTTTTTGCCTGTTACATACTTTATCAGTTGGTATTAAGCTATGATACCCTTGTACGCCGGTAAAAAAAAATTAAAAATAGTTGGCTTTGTAATGTGTGGAGTGCAATAATAATTGCTTATATTATAAGGTAATTTTAAAATGAGTTAGGTTGTACTTACTTGGCTTAAGAGATTTAATATTACATCACCGTCGAATTGTTCCAAGCAACACAATAGTTGAGGTACCCAAGGTAGCCAGTAGGAGGGTGGAATGCCAGACACATATTTTTCCAAAGTGGTGATAAGGGTGTTCGATTGGTTATCATAAGACATAAACCACAAAACTTTTGCAATATATTTTCTGGTTTTGCTTTCATTTTGGTTTCGGCACGCATGCAAATAGCATATTAATGCATTTGCAGCTAATGGAATTTGCTTATCTTTTAAAAACATTTGTTCCATATAATCTCCCCACATCGCCCAGGCTTTTGTAAGACCATCATGAAGCTGGGCAGCAGCGCTAAACGATTTTCCGGCTTCTTCTGCTCGTCCAATTTGGGCTAACAAGAGCCCTTTCAGTGCATAAAATTCGGCATTCATTTCACCAGTAAAGTATTTTAAGTTCGTAGATTCAATAACTTCCAAAGCTTCATTAATTTCATTTCTTCCGGACGTTGATGGCATTTGAAGATAACACTTCACTTGTTGCCGAATTTTCTAAGTAAAAATGTGAAAAAAATAAATCAAACAAGAAAGAATGCGAACTTCGGGAAGCCGAAGTTTGAAAACCATACTTTTCAATTTGACCCAACCGTTACTATGACAACAATAAAATTAAAATTAACATTACTAGAATGATGTACATATATAAATAACATTGACATATAAAAGCACAAATGTTCTACCCATGATATAATTATAGGAGGTAGTCTCGTCGTGTTTTTCGTCGGGTTATTTCGGTGCAAAACGGCCACTTTGTTGGCCAAATTTGTTGTGGCGAAATGGATAAAGCTAGTTTATTAATTTAAATGACAATTTTAATACAAATGTTTCATTGAAAAATATGTCCAGGTATGGGAGTTATAGGGAATCTCTTGATTTGAGGTGCACATCCTAACGGTCCACAGAATCGTTCGATATGAGAAATAAAATATGCATTAGCTAAAAGATAATTGTCCGGAAGTATCACAGTGGAGTTACTTTTTTTCATTTTTTCTCTATTTTTCATGAAAGTTTGAGTCAAAAATTCAATTTTTGACTAAAAAGAAAGTTTAATTGTTAAATAAACAATAAATTAAAAAAAACCTCCGGCGGTGATACCTGGAGAAAAACTGTGTGCAAAATTTCAAAACGATTGGTCCAGTAGATTTTCAATAATCGTGTACACCGACTTTGAAAATGGCACTTTTCAGGGAAGCGCTTTAAAGTTTTGGCTCCCCACACATCGAACATAGAATGACCTCCGTTCAACTACCCATTACTTCGTTAGTTTTGCTCCGATCGATGTCAAATTTGGACTTTATATTGCGTCCACTGTTGTCGTAATAAACCCGTCCTTTAAAGTCAGACAATGGGTAACTTACCCGGGTCAAGAAAGTTCGTCCCTTTGTTTGTGAGATAGATTGCTGCGTTCTATTTTAGTTTCGCTGAAGTCACATGGGAAACCCCAAATCTAGACATATCGTGTGTTTTTCGTCTAAGATTGTTTACTTTGATGTCGTCGCTGTAGATCTCCTCCAGATGACGTTTCCGTCCGACAAACTTTTAAAAAAATTTACTCAAAAAAATTAAATAACACCCCAAATTTCATTGAAAATCGTTGTTGTTGTTTCCTTTCATCCTATACAAGTTTTTGGGGACTTATTTAGCATTTGATCCTGGTGGTTCCAGCGCCACACTATTGGAAGGATGACCACTTTTTGCGGGCAAAATTGTTCGAAATTCTTATATATTAAGATTTGTTGACATCATTGTGTAAATATAACATTAGACTTCAATGTAAGTGACAGAAATTTTAACAGAGGCACGCTCTGATAAGATATCGACAGTTAAAAACAGCTGTTCGGAGTAATTTTACAAGATGCATCGTCGAAGGTACATTCGTAATCAATAGTTTCTCCAGCTGTTAGAGCATCTGCGTACCGACTTTGCTAAGAGGGCCGAAAAAGTGTATTTGTCTCTCGCTCGCACTCATTTGGTTGCTAAATTTTAGCGCTTGTGAGTACGTAGCTTTACAGTGACTTTTAAAGTTAATCTAGGCAAAATCATGGAGTTAAGCTGCTAACATTTTCATGCGATTATTTTGTACAGTTTTAAACGTGGATAACCGGGCAAGAATGCTTCGATTAACTTAAATCGATATATGATGACCAAGCACCATCCTTAAGTACTGTAAAAAACTTGTAAAAAACTTGGTCGCAGTTCGCTCACTGACACATCTCGCGAAGGTCGTCCAAAAACAGTTGTTGTGCCAGCAAATGTCGATAGAGTGCGCGTTATGATAGAGCAAGATCGGCTTGTTACATTCCGTTAGATTCAGGCATCCTAGGACATAAGTTCCACCAGCGTACATTCAATATTACATGAATGCTTAGTCGTAAAAAGCTGTGTTCGCGTTGGATACCGCATAATCTGACAAATGTGCAAGAAAATGATAAAAAAAATCAGTGCCGGGACTTCCAAAGATGTCTACAAAATCGTTACAGGTGACGAATCATGGATTTATGCATATGAGCCCGAAACTAAACAGCAGTCGACCATATCGGTCTTTCAAAATGAGAAAAAGCCAACCAAATTGTTCGAGCAAATAGCACTTCGAAGCAGATGGTGGCCTGTTTCTTCGGAATAACTGGCGATGTCGCCACCAATTCTGAATGGTACACAGTGATGCGTCCAAGTATCCATTTATGGTATCCATGTATGGTAGATTGGGCTTCTTGAGTACCACCAGGGTGTCGAACTTCAAATTCTTGGCTTCCAAATGCCATTTAGTGCAGCGATGTCAGGTACTCCATATGCCACCGTTTCCAAAACCCTTGAACCATGGCTGGAAGTTGATTCCATCTCTCCAGTTGGTTTATCGTCATGTCCAGACGGCAGGGATTAGGTAGTGCACCAGTGCACCAGGGCACCAGTCAGGAAGTGAGCAGGCGTCAGTGGATCCAACGAATGGTCCCCATTTGAGCATAGTGGGCGGGAGTTTAAGATGACTTCAATTTGCGTCAAAACAGTAGATCCAAATATCCGCCGCATATGCAGTTTGAAAGAGCGGGTTCCGGCTTCCCACATCACACAAAAATGGGGGCAGAAGGGGGTATGAAGTGTCAAGAAATCCCTTCGTTAGCGATGAATCCAGCTAATTCCTCATCTTTGGCTTGTTCGATGGCCAGACCTCTCATGTCGTCCAAAGTTCACTTTCTGTCATGAAATGTGGTTCCGTTGTCCAAATAAAGGTCAGTGGGCTTGGATCTGCGGGCAATAAATCGTTGAAGTACAACGATGAAAGCATTTGTCGTTAGGTCACTAACAACCTCGATGTGGAACGCCTTACTAGTTAGGCATACAAAAATAGAGAACCATGCTTTCCCGATCCGTGGGGTTCGTCCCTTTCATTCCTTGGTTGCGATCGGCCCTACATAAACCAGTCCTGTATATTGAATACAGCGGCTAGCTTGAATTCTAAGAATTGATAGCTCTCCCATGATCTGGTTACTGGTGCCTCCGCGTTGGAGAAAATAGCGTTTACATAGGAATACAGCCTTTCTGACGAGATTGCGGACACCTAGAATATAATAATTCAGTACTGTTGACGAAGATTGGTGAATGTTGCGTCTACTCCAGTATGAAGATTGGTCACATGGAAAAAACGAACATGTTGTCCTGCTATTGGTGAATCTTTTGGAATTAAAATTGGGTGTCTGGCATATTAGTTGATTAATCATGCTCGATTCCATGATCGTCCAGGAATGGGGAGAATCTCATTTAGTGCGATTTAGCATATAGCTGGCGTCGATTTACTAGCAGCGTATATTATTCTCTTGCAAAGAATTTCGGTTGTACATGTCAAATGAGTAGTTGTCGTGTTGCCAGCAGCTCTTCGAATGTATGGAATGGTAAATTATTCCTGTGATGAAGGAATGTGAATAAAGCGATAACAGTAGCTAGATACCCCTATAAGACGCGTTCAGGTTGAGAATTTGTGGATGAGCACCTCGTTAATACTTTCATCAGGAAAGTTATGTAGAGTTGTTGGCCTGATCACTCGTTTTACTCTGTTGACATTGAAACTTGAAGAGATCCTGAACTTGTTTGTAGATGGTAGCCAATCATCTTCCGATTTGGCCAACCAAGACGGACCCTTCCACCAAAGTTGATGCTCCAGAAGCTTAGACGGATGAAGTCCTCGAGAAGCACAGTCGGCTGGATTGTTCTCTGTGCGAACATGATTCTAGCAGCTGCGTGGAAAGTCGTTGAGGATTTCTGCCGTTCTGTTGCAAACGTACAATGGGGAGCAAAAGTGATTCTACGTTCAACATTTTCGTGTTCGAGCACTCATAAAACCTGAACGAATGAAGTTAATCAAACTAACTTTTTTTCCTCGATTCCTTATTCAAGTTGGAACAAATAGACGTAAATAGTAAAATAATTTAAGAATCAATGTAATAGTTATAAATAAAAAACCAAAACAAATTATATGTACTCAGTTTTGCACCTTATATGAAAAAATCTAAAGAAGTTCCGTATAAATATTTTGTCTAAAGACAATTCGTATCTTTATAATTTTTTATGTAGTTTGACATCTTTTCAACCCATTTCATTGACCATAGGTTTTCAATCAGATTGAGGTCGGGACTTTTAGCTTTCCACTCCAACAAGATAAAATGTTGGTTTTCTACCCGTTTCTTAAGAATTGGGATCTCCATCTTGTTAAAAAGTGAAATTTCCTCATTAAAACCAAAATGTTCAAAAAAATATTAAAAATCGGCTTGGAAAATATTTAAAATGGTCTTCCCTCTTTATAATTGAATCAATTTTGTGAAAAAGTTCAACGGAGAACTCGGTACCATCGGGTAGAACTGAAAATGCCGCAATTGGGGAAAAAAAATAAACCAGCTCTCTCCTAGGAAGGTGTTACGGTTCGATTGAAATTCGCATGGACACACAAAAATTAGACAGTATAAGATTGGAAATGTGATATTTGGTCAAAAGAATCCATGTTTAACCATTTCCAGTCGAATAGGATGTAGTATTGTTCGCGTAGATTCAGTAACAAGCTTCAAAGACAAAATGTAAGCAAGCCGTATAGCATGGAGGAGGAAATATAATAGCTTTACATCGTGGCAAGTTGAGCCTTTGCACAAAAATGATGGAATTATGAGTAAAAAAGACTATTTATCGGGGGATATTAATCAGTTTAATGCAACGTAGGCGGTCCTTAGACGGGTGTGAAACTGACGTGGAAGCAAATTTTAAATGGAATTATTGAGAAATCGATTGAAAAGATGCCAAAAAAAGACAAGAATTGTTTTTGGACCAAATATTAATATGGAATTTCCATAGATTTTTTCAATTAAGGTGCAAAACTGAGTACATGTCTTTTGTTTTGGTTTTTTATTTATAACTATTACATTGCTTCTTATATTATTTTTCTATTTACGTCTATTTGTTTCAAATTGAATAAGGAATCGAGAAAAAAAAAGTTTGTTTCATTAACTTCATTCGTTCAGATTTTATGAGCTCTCGAACACGAAAATGTTGAACGTGGAATCACTTTTGCTCCCCACTGTATGTGTTTCAGTGACGTGGTGGAGCTGAAAGCCAATGTAGCACAATTTCGACTATGTCCAGCAGCTGGTGCTCAATCGGGTATGAAGCAATGCAGCATTCAGTTCCAAGCTCGGGATAGAGACAGGCTTGATAGGTGCCATACGAGTTTTTGCGGCAACGAGGGTTATTTGGAAATTGTTTCCAACTGCTACACGAGTGTAGAAAACCGCACCATAGGCGTGCGTGAATGCGTCGGCAAATCCGTGTAGTTGAGCATCTCGGAAGGGTACATCTCGTGGTACTTGACATTGTGTAAGTGAAAGCAGGTCACCCACCAAAGCTCTTGAGCGCGTGCGTAGGGCTTCAGGAATTGGGTCATCCCATTGCAATACACTTGTCCAATTCTCATAAAATATAAGCTTGAGTGATACAATGACCGGCGCTACCAGCCCAAGGGGATCATAGATTTTTGATAGTTTCGATAGAAGTTCTCTTTCCATCGGAGATATGCTCGTCTCGCATTCATTGATATTGAGATACAGGACATCCTTTCCGGGGTGCCATTGGATACCAAGAATTTTGACTGGTAGTTCCGCACCTGATTTGTTAAGGAGCTGTATAGTTTTAAAACATCTATCTTCTTCTGGCAATGATTCTAAGAGGCGCCAACAATTGGAACTCAATTTTCGTAGTTTGAACTGCGCCTTATCCAAGAGTCCAATTAGCTCGGCTTTGAGCCTCATAATTTCCTCGATTGAGTTGCACCCTCTTGGGATATCGTCCACATAGGCATAATATAGGAGTGCGTGGGCCGCTGCGGAAAACTCTTGGCGGCGAACTTCGGCTAGTTGCTTCAGAACTCGAACAGCCAGAAATGGGGACGACACTAAGCCGTAGGTAACCGTCAAAAGGCGAAAATGCCGTAGTGGTTCATTCTCATTCTTGCGCAAAACAATGCGCTGAAGATTGGTATGGGGTTTGAAGACTTTGATTCCGCTGAACATCTTCTGAATATCCACGCATTAAACATATCGGTGTTGTCGGAAACGTAAACAAACGCCGAGAAGGTCGCGCTGAATCGGAGGACCAACATGAAGTTTGTCATTCAGTGAGATTCCTGAGCTCTCCTTTCCCGATCCATCGAAAACTACGCGACATTTGGTAGTCAAACTGTCCAGTTTGATGACAGCGTGGTGCGGTAAATAAAAGCAAGTCTCTGGGGACTCAGCAACTTGCGCTGATGTTAGTTGTTCCATATGGCCAGGCCGCAAGTAGTCATCTAGGAAAGTTTCGTACTGCCGCTTGAGTTCCGGAAATCGATGATGCGTAACGATAGAAGTCAGGTGATCATCGCATGCGTTGTAAAGTGAAGAGAGCCTACGATGCAATTATTTGCAGCATTTACTTGGACCTATGGATAAGAAGAGTATTGCTGGGAAATCCGATGAGGATAATGTTCGCAAGAGCACAACTAAAGCAGCCGAACGACCTGTTAAGGAAAGGTTATGCAGAAATTGATGGCTACAGACCGAAGCAAATTTGTTTGACTTCGAACATTATGGAGTATTGGCGAACAAAAAATATTTGTATCCCGATTTATACCAGTTGGTGTAAGTGTTGCACTCTTTTCCGGCAACTCAAGTGAGCGTTGAGAGAACCTTTTCGGCCCTTAAGATGATGCTTACCGACCAAAGGTGCAACCTCTCTGTAGACTTGCTATTAAAGTTACTGTTCGTTAAATTAAATAATAATAAAACATAAAAATCAACACCGAAGTGTTTATAATTTAAAACAACAGGAGTTCGACTTAAATGCTAATGGCTGCCTTATAATCCTTTTTCAGGGATATGAAATAATATTGGCCAAATCTCAAGCAGATCTGAACCGGTACATTACTATTCCGAAACTGAAAAGTCTCCATCACGTACCAATTTTGAGAAAATCGCGATCAAAGTATCGTGCACTGCTTCATTTGGCACTGTCCAAGGCTTAATAACACCCAAGCCTTACGTAGCCCAGAGCTGGTATTAAGCTTAAAAAAAGCGTTGGCCTTTCTACATCGATATTAAACAAGAATATCTAATGGGGGACCTCTCGTTCTTTAGTTATAATGCACTTTACAAACTTAGTTTTGTCACAAATTTTTGCTATGTTGTAGCCCTGATATCTGAACATTTTTTTTTGAGACTGCTTTGGGTTCGGAATATTGATGTTTTTTTCCAACTTTTGAGGAATTGATTGGTATTAAGTAGTTGTCCATAAACATTATAATCAAAAATGTCCAGAGAATGTGTTCTTGGCCCATAAACCGTTTGTTTTGTGTGCTTTAATTATAATTCCAAACCCATGTTTCTAACTAAAGAAAGGAATCGCACCAGATTATAATATAATTGTTCACACATGAACACGTTTTTATATATATATGCATACATACATATGTAAATATGTAGATCTGTAACAAATCGATGCAGCTGTGATCTGCTTGAGCGCATGTGCGCGTATCCCTAAACAGCGGCCGCTTGGGCCTAGCACAAATCTGTGGACTTGAGATGTAATACGAACCCCTACGTGGGTCACAAAATATCTTTAAAGATAAGTGCGGGATAGCTGTGTCTTTTCCATCGCACTCAAGAATTTTTCCCATGTTAAGCTACGTACTCACCAGCGCTAAAATTTAGCAACCAAATGAGAGCGAGCGAGAGACAAATACACTTTTTCGGCTCCTCTTAGCAAGGTCGGTACGCAGATGAGCTAAGAGAAATACTAGAATATACTAGAATGTTTTCGCAAGGGTGGCGCGAGAGGAAGGAAATATCTGATATAATATCTGATGGATACAGGCAATTGAAAACAAAACGCTATGGAGGGACTTTCCAGCGGGGAACAATTAATTTATTTACAATACAATTAAAGAAGATCCAATTATATGCAATCTTGACCATAAAAAAAAAAAAAAATGAAAAATATCAAAACAAAATAAAGTCTTAAAATATGTGATTTCACAGGGCAATAAGCAAATTAAACGAACAAATTACTTAAATTATGATTTCCAAAGCCGCGGGGCCAGCTAATAATGCCGCCGACGAGGAAGAGCTGTTCCTGGCCCTGCAGCTGCTACTACTGCCACTACTGGAGCAATTTTAAAAATTATGGACAAGCTATCTCCATTCCCTGCTCGTCCATGACCAGTGGTCACCTATTGCGATCCTCTTCCTAGTTGGCTGCCAACCCAAAATGCTGCTGCTTCAGAGCATACGAGGAGAACAAGAAGGAGAATAAGAGCTGCCCGTCCAATTAAAGTGGCAACTGGAATGGTAATGGCCCGAGACGACTGGGCAAGCAGCCGCCGTCCTAGATACGCATCAGCACGGGTTCCGTGGAGAACTCATGGAGTGAGAACAAGGATCCGCGCGCGGCGACTTAAGCGCCAAGTTCGTGACAGAACGATGTCAATGGGCAGGGCGACACGTCGCAGGTGTTCTACGACTACAATGCGGAGAGACCCACTAGCGGCAAACTGACCAAGGAGGTGGAGCAGTAGACGGAAGAGACCAGACACACAAAGATGCCTCGGGTCAACACTCCGCAGCTGGATCTGAAGCATAATTTAAGTAATTTAAGTAATTTGTTCGTTTGCCCGCGTTTAATTTGAATTGAAACACAGCTGACAGTATGGCCGTTTGGCCGTTTCGTAAGGATTTTCGGTGAATATCATAAAACCGGTCACTCTAGAAATATGAAACCCGTTTAGCTAGCTAAGGGTTTAGCGCTGGTGAGTACGTACCATTAGGGTTAAACAAACCACTGCGTTGGTCTAGCGATAAGACTAATTTTAAGAATCTCATGACCGCTACGTAAACGCGGACTTTGAAATAAAGATTCAGGTTGAAATACTCAGCAAATGAAGACGTCTTATCATTTAGTCGTTCTTTTCAATAATTATAATCATTAAATAATAATAATGGTATAATTTTTAAAAAATCACTTAAAAATATTGATTACACCAGTTCACAAAATAAAAAAAATGCTCCAAGTCTGTTGATGCGAAATTCTGGTAGAGTTGAATTCCCAGATCAAAAATCTGCTCAGTTTACGTTTATCATTTCATAGCTCGAGTTGTAGCCAACCAATTTACCCGTCGAATGTTTTATTTTACAGTTAATGAACTAACCTTTCGATTTTAAAACACTTTATGTATATTGGATAAGTACTTTATGTGCTATAGCTCGATAAACTTGAAAAAAGTGGAAATTTCAATCCGTTAACTCAAATGTTAACGTGCTGCTAGCATCCTAAAAACTCGAAAAAAATCCGTTAGAAAATCAAAACGTGTTTTTTATAAAGTTGATTGTCCAAAGTATTAAACAGGCCTACAACTCCAGAAATCCGTTGAATAAAGATTTATCGTGGATTTTCAAAGTTAAGTAAAACGAGAAGGAAAGCTAACTTCGGTAAACCGAAGTTGGTATACCCTTGCAGTCTGCAATTGGATCATTGAAAATCGAACCATTTTAGTAATGTTGAACAAATATCGAATTTTGTAAATTTTACATTTTACATGTCGAATTTTACATTTTCATATAAATCAACCGATCGCTTCTATAGCATTTATATGATATAGTTGTCCGATCTTAAAAAAATGAAAACCGTAATTCTAGAACCATAAAAAATCGTATCGCTATATCTCAAAATTTATAGAAATACGTTTAAAAACTGAGAAGTTAAATTTTTTTTTACATTAATTTCGCCATCATTCCTATGGCAGCTATAGGATATAGTAGTCCGATTTCGGTCATTCCGACATATATACTGCGTGCTAAAAAAATAAGACTATGCTGTAAATTTCAGCTTGATAGCTCAAAAACTGAGAGACTAGTTCGCGTAGAAACCGACAGACGGACAGACAGACAGACGGACAGACAGACGGACAGACAGACGGACAGACAGACGGACATGGCTAGATCGACTCGGCTGGTGATGCTGATCAGGAATATATATACTTTATGGGGTCGGAGATGCCTCCTTCACTGCGTTGCAAACATCTGGTCAAAATTATAATACCCTCTGCAAGGGTATAAAAAAAAATCGATTTTTTGAAACTGCGACGGCGGAGGACTGCCTTAAGCGGGCAGTAGACATCGGCTATGCAGAGGTTACCGTTACCTTACTGCACCTTACGTAGCCTGGATGATCTGTGCGGTAGAAGGCGTAACCTCTTATTTGGAAGTTGTATTTGCTTGTGAGGTGCGTCTCTCCAAGCAGCATAACGTCGATATGATTTTCATTCAGGAACTGTGTTATTTCAAGTTTATGCCGTGAAACGCTATTGGCGTTCCACATGATTATTCGTAGATTAGACATCAGTTATTTGGACCGCTGAGCTACAAGCAGCTGTATCACCATGTTCTGGTTTTGAACAAGTGTTTGCATGGTCCTTTTCATGAAGGACATTAATTCTGTCAGACTTGGCATGGTAAACATCATAGCTTCCATTGTGCTTTGTGGCTGTACTGGGGATTTCTGAACGTTTTCTAGATTACACTGGAGGGGGTTCCATACCTGTTAGGAGGGCATCGGCGTAGGAGAAGCCCTTCTGGGTATTCAGCGGACCAAATGAGGATCTTGCGGCCTTGGCAAAGAATACTTCCGGCGTCGTTTGTGAGCTAGTGTACACGTTTCGTGTATTCTGATGGCGCGTTGCTGTCACTCTTCTCATGCGACTCTTCAACTCCTTGTAGACCACACAGCCCCTGAAGTTTGCGGTATGGTTTCCTCCGCAGTTCCCACATTTCTTCTTGTGGGGGTTAAAGATGATGGCCTGTAAAGATGATGGCAACATCGTCTGTGTAAGCAACCACCTTGGATTCCTCACCATCCATGTTGCACCGCCTATCGGATAACGCTATGTTCCAGAGAAAGGGGAAAAGTACTCCTTGTGGAGTACCGCTATCTACCTGCCTTGAGCAGATTATAGATTTGATCAACTAACCTCTTAACGAGGTGAGAAATTTTTTTTTTTTAAATATTAAAAAAAAAAAAAAATAGTTCTAAATTCTTTATTATAATATTTAGATCCATTTTGTCAAGGCATACGAGGTGTGTTCAAAAAGTATCGCCAATTTTGTGTTTTTTCAAAAAATATCAGTCCCCACAGAGTATACATAAATACTTTTGCCTTCACTACAACAGGGGCAAATAGTCCTAGTGGGTCGAATATCTGTGCAGATTCGGAACTTACAACTCGTTTGGTGATAGTTGAAGCTTCGCTCTTTTGGGATTGCCGACATAGTTGTCCCTTTTGTGGTATCCATGGAAGACCCAACGTCTTCAACGTCTGTCCGTCTGTCCGTCCGTGTGAAACAACAGATCTCAGAGACTATAAGAGCTAGAGTTACCAAATTTGGTGACAACATTGGAATCTGTTGCACGCAGATCAAGTTTGTTTTAAAATTTGGCCATGCCCACTTCCGCCCTCAAAAATCATAAAAAACGTTAAATAAGCTATACTCGTAATTTTCGGGTTAAAGTTAATAGATACAATAAATAAATAAAATAAAATGGACGTTTCTTGAAAATTTCAGTAAAATCGGATGATAAACATGGGAGATATTAGCAATAAGGTTAGAATTTTAACACACCGCCCTAAGGCACTGCTGTTGCAAGCTGTAGCCGACAGGTGGCGCATTCGAGCCTTGGCCGTGCGATATAATGGCGCCAATGTATGTATGTACAATGTAGTGTATGTTTATTTTTAAATTGCCTTTTAGTGTGAAGCGCAAACGTTTAGGTACCGGGTATCTCACAGTCGAGCACAGTCGACTGTAGCTTTCTTACTTGTTCTTTTTTAAGGTTGGCTAGAATCTGCAGATATATTCCGGTTTTTACTTTCTTATTTCGATTTCGTTTTCAACCAAAAACGTACGTTTTCGTTGTTAGGTGCTCTGGTGTTCAAAAACTTTTTTTCATTGGTTTTGTAATCGAAATTCTTAATTGGTCACACAGTTGACTATATGTTATAGGAAATAAACGAATTGTTTAGGCTGCAATGACACATAATATTTCAATTTACTGTCACAATTTTTCCCTTATGGGATTTCTAATGAGTATGAGAGAGACGGCAACCACTTGAACTCGCTCCACAAGTATTGACGCTAGCGGCAGCGATGCTCCCAAAAATTTTATTTTGTATGCACAATTTTTTCGCTCGAGACAACTTTATGACTTGCTATATATATATATATATATATATATATATAATAATATTTTTTTTTTTTTATTCATATTTACTTTATTAAACGTTTCTCTAACCCTTTTCGGACCCTCTTCTCAACTCAAGTTGATCTAGCAAGTCATATAAATTATTAACAATATATTATAATTAAACTACATGGTTATTTTATGATTAGTTTCCATATTGTTTGCCGTATTATATCATATTATATAAAATTGTATTAATAGAAAATTAAGATCCGCGTCTAGCTTTTCCAGAAATTAACTGTCACAATGATATAGCGCTGGCTGGGCCTTTACCTGTAGTGTATTATAGAAGAAGTCAATAACAAATGACTGCATCTATTTCACTAAAGACGAGAAAGAAAGCTAACTTCGGTAAACCGAAGTTGGTATACCCTTGCAGTCTGCAATTGGATCATTGAAAATCGAACCATTTTAGTAATGTTGAAAAAATATAGAATTTTGTAAATTTTACATCTTACATGTAGAATTTTACATTTTCATATAAATCCGATCGCTTCTATGGCAGCTATATGATATAGTGGTCCGATCTTAATGAAATTAAAACCGTAATTCAAGAAGCATTAAAACCTGCTATATCTCAAAATTTATAAAAATACGTTGAAAAACAGAGAAGTTACAATTTTTTTACATTAATTTCGCCATTATTCCTATGGGAGCTATAGGATATAGTGGTCCGATTTCGGCCGTTCCGACATATATACTGCTTGCAAAAGAAATAAGACTATGCTGAATTTCAGCCCGATAGCTCAAAAACTGTGAGACTAGGTCGCGTAGAAACAGACAGACAGACGGACATGGCTAGATCGACTAGGCTGGTGATGCTGATCAAGAATATATATACTTTATGGGGTTGCAAATATCATGGCAAAATTAAAATACCCTCTGCAAGGCTATGAGAAATTAAAAAAAAACGAGAAAGAAAGCTAACTTCGGTAAACCGAAGTTGGTATACCCTTGCAGTCTGCAATTGGATCATTGAAAATCGAACCATTTTAGTAATGTTGAAAAAATATAGAATTTTGTAAATTTTACATTTTACATGTAGAATTTTACATTTTCATATAAATTGACCGATCGCTTCTATGGCAGCTATATGATATAGTGGTCCGATCTTAATGAAATTAAAACCGTAATTCTAGAACCATAAAAAACTGCTATGTCTGAAAATTTATAGAAATACGTTGTATAAGGGTATAAAAATAACAATGTAATGTAAATTTATAACATTTATACATAGCTATAAAATTTTACATTTTACATGATTTTACATTTTCATATAAATCGACCGATCGTTTCTATGGCAGCTATATGATATAGTTGTCCGATCTTAATGAAATTAAAACCGTAATTCTAGAACCATAAAAAACTGCTATATCTGAAAATTTATAGAAATTCGTTGAAAAACAGAGAAGTTAAATTTTTTTTTACATTAATTTCGCCATCATTCCTATGGCAGCTATAGGATATAGTAGTCCGATTTCGGTCATTCCGACATATATACTGCGTGCTAAAAAAATAAGACTATGCTGAAAATTTCAGCTTGATAGCTCAAAAACTGAGAGACTAGTTCGCGTAGAAACCGACAGACGGACAGACAGACAGACAGACGGACAGACAGACGGACAGACAGACGGACATGGCTAGATCGACTCGGCTGGTGATGCTGATCAAGAATATATATACTTTATGGGGTCGGAGATGCCTCCTTCACTGCGTTGCAAACATCTGGTCAAAATTATAATACCCTCTGCAAGGGTATAAAAATGTCGGATGCCTACTAGATTAAAGGTACAGTGTTGGACAACGCCTTTAGATGGTCTGTTAACTTTGCTAGATGTGATGAACAGTCGGATTTACAAAATTAAATTGAAGTAAGATAAAAATTAAATTATCGCCTTTATATACATACAGTTATTGCAAACTAATTAGAAAGAAGACTATGGTGGTGGTTGAAGTAAGAAAAAAATTAAATAATCGCCTTTATATTTGATTTGGGTCATTAAGGGGTTGTGCGGCATCGCGACCATAAAACGTGGTATAAAAACAAACTTTTTTTTGGCAGAAAAAATATAGCAGGAGTATTAAGTACAAGAGCGCCCCCTTCAAATCGATATTACTCCTGATTTTTAGTTGAGATGTGGTCAAGATTTAAACCAATTTATTAAATTGGGAAATCGTTTTTTTTTTTCATTTCAAGGGCCGCGGGAATCCTTAAGTCTTATGTTCTGTCAATTTGCTATTTTTTTTTATTCGAATTTGAATATTTGCAAAGGATACATCGAAAAGATTGGCCTGTTTAAAGGATCCAAAAATATTTTAATATATGTGCAGTAAATTTTTACAGAAAGGTACTTTTCGACCCTTTGATATATGCTTTATTTTCGTGTCTCGCCGAGCTTTGCCGAACCATGGACACCGAATAGCAATTGTGAGTATTGCCGTTTAATCCTAAGCAAACGGAGTGTAGGGGCCAAAGGTATGTTTTTTATATTTGATAATATAAATATGTACATATTTGCTTTGGTCTTAGGCGTCCCATGAAATTCGACAAGCGGATGCATTGGAGGGAGTCGTCTTGTCACTTAACAGATTGTTATTTTTGCTTAAGCAAGATTTCTGGGTTCGGAAAACACGTAAAATGTCAATATGCGATCAGTGACATTTCCCAAATTACATTCCACTGATGCGCCCTATCCAGCTTATGATGAAAATGATTCGTCAGATACCTATTCCGAGTCAACAGGCTCCTTCAAAAGCGAATCTGAAGTAATCAAGCTATCGCAAGAGACCCTGAACGATTGGGTTCGAGACCTAGAACTCACTAAGGAGCACCGCAGGATCTTGATTAGGTCCTTATTATTTACTGAAGATTAATGTTTCTAGAATATATTAGGCATAATACTATTTTTTTGGCATCTTATCGATACAAAGACCACCACCATAGTCTTCTTTCTAATTAGTTGGCAATAGCTGTATGTATATAAAGCGATAATTTAATTTTTATCTTACTTCAACTTAATTTTGTAAATTTTTGTTTATTTAACAAAATGTAGCTTTTTTTCATAGCTAAATCCGACTGTTCATCACATCTAGCAAAGACCATAGCACAGACCATCTAAAGGCGTTGTCCAACACTGTCCCTTTAATGTAGTATGCATCTAACCCAAAATTTGACAACATTTCTCATTTTACTTAACTTTCAAAATCCACGATAAATCTATTTTTCAACGGATTTCTGGAGTTGTAGGCCTGTTTGATACTTTGGGCAATCAACTTTATAAAAAACACGTTTTGATTTTCCAACAGATTTTTTTAGAGTTTTTAGGATGCTAGCAGCACGTTAACATTTGAGTTAACGGATTGAAATTTCCACTTTTTTCAAGTTTATCAAGCTATAGCACACAAAGTACTTATCCAATATACAAATCGAAAGGTTAGTTCATTACCTGTTAAATAAAACATTCGACGGGTAAATTGGTTGGCTACAACTCGAGCTATGAAATGATAAACGATCTTTTAAAAAAACACGTATCCATAGAAAAACAAGTAAGAAAGCTACAGTCGACTGTGCTCGACTGTGAGACACCCGGTACCTAAATGTTTGCACTTCACACTAAAAGGCAATTTAAAAATGTACATACACTACATTGTACATACATATGTACATTGGCGCCATTATATCGCACGGCCAAGGCTCGAATGCGCCACCTGTCGGCTACAGCTTGCAACAGCAGTGCCTTAGGGCGGTGTGTTAAAATTCTAACCTTATTGCTAATATCTCCCATGTTTATCATCCGATTTTACTGAAATTTTCAGGAAACGTCCGTCTCTATTTTATTCATTTTTTGTATTTATTAACTTTTACCCGAAAAAAACGAGTATAGCTTATTTAACGTTTTTTATGATTTTTGAGGGCGGAAGTGGGCATGGCCAAATTTTAAAACAAACTTGATCTGCGTGCAACAGATTCCAATGTTGTCACCAAATTTGGTAACTCTAGCTCTTATAGTCTCTGAGATCTGTTGTTTCACACGGACGGACAGACGGACAGACGGACATGGCTAAATCGACTCGGCTGGTGATACTGATCAAGAATATATATACTTTATGGGGTCGGAGCCAACCGAGAATGTATGTAACAGGCAGAAGGAGGCATTCTGCCTGTTACATACATTCTCGGTTGGCACAAACTTATAATACCCTTGTACCTTATGGGTACCGGGTATAAAAATGGAAGCCATTTTTGTGATCTGGGGATTCAACTCTACCAGAATTTCGCATCAACAGGCTTGGAGCATTTTGAGTGTAAACTAGTGTTATCGATAATTTTAAAACTTATAATGATATCGGTCCTTGCTTTAAAATCGAAGCCTGGAAAGTTTTTCTCTTAAGTTTACTGCACAGGCAGGAGAACAACGGCCGTGGAAGACGTTAAGGGACAAGTACGATCGTCTTAAGAAGAAAAGCAGTGCCAAAACTGGATAGTTGGTGGAGGAGTGGCAAACTCTACTTCTGTTTCTGCCAACTCCGAAAAGATGGGTAGAAACATTCAAACAAACGCTAATATTCAGAACAGTCGTCCGCCTATTAATATCGGTTATCGGAAAAAATATTTATTTTACGGGCCGGAAAATGTTTTACAGTCAGTCTGGGTCTCGGCTAAAGTTAGCTCTCACATTTTGTAACAGGCCAAATAGATGTAGGATAAGTTGGTCACACTATAAGAACAGTGGCTCTCTCTCGAGAGAGAGGAGATATCACTCTCTCTCAAGAGAGAGCGCCAAAGAGAGCTGCGTACGTGTTCACTCTCGATCGAATAATAAAGCGAAGTGGTCGTGGGAAAAGAAAAAGCGACATAAAAGAAACACTTAAATTCCTGCTACAATTTGTACGATAGGAAATCAAATTTCCTTAGCCGGAATTTTATCTGGCCTCAAAACTTTGACAGGGAGGGAAGGAACCGGTCCTAAATACACAATAAAGTAATGAACATAAACATACAACCGGCCCTTACTGTCACTCACTTTCAGTACCGATTTTTCAATATCAGGATAACTTTTGTCATTGAGGTAAATTTTTTTCGGAGTAATGTAGGCCCCTCAAAAGCATGTTTTTGTTTTTTAAGATTAAAGGAAACGTGATTTTTGGCGACTAAATTACTCCGAAACGACTATTTACCTCATTGACAAAAGTCAACCTGACATTGAAAAATTGGTCCACAGTTAGATCATTTTTTACATATTGAATATACTGTACAGTATAAAATGAGTACAGTATTTTTGAGAGCACCCATCTACTGCATAGTACTGTGTACTTAGAAATTTATTATATATTTATATCTGGCTTCATAAACAATCAAGAAATTGTTGGTTTGGTTTTGCAAACACACTGTGTTACTTGGAATATTAGCGCTCACAAGAGTAAAAAACTACCACAGCGATATATGATGCTAATTTTTAGCATAGGAAAGAACCCACAACGAAACTATATTACGTCCACGAGTGCCCATTTCTGGTCTACCTCTATGGTAAAGATAAAGAAAAAATTATACGACAAAGCAGTTCTATTAGCTATATATTGAAACTTGACCTCCGCAAGCGAAGCTGCGATTAGTAATTAGGAAATATTGACACGGTATTTCAAGTAACATTATTTATTGTCATATTTTGCCTTATACGTTATGATTTTACATACCTGAAAACAATCCACTATCGGTACAGAAGGAATTGTATATATTCTTGATAATGTCTCCTGACAAACACCGGTCAAATTGTGTTTTCGGGCAATTTTTCCAAAAGAAATTATCGCTTGCGCAGATGCATGAACGCCTAGCATTGTACTTCCTTGATCAGTTTGTTGCTCCAGGTGTTGTGTTATTATTTGGTAGTGATGTTGTCGCCAGGTAAATATATCACTCCAATGTGATAAGTCGTCGGAGATAATTGGTAGTCGATTACGCCAGGTTTTTACTATGGCTTTCATGTCATGCAATGAATTATTGCGAGACTGAGTAAGTCCCTGATGGATTTGACTAGCTTCATGAAGTTCCATAATTTGTTGGGAAGCTTGAAGGTATGGCAAATGAATGTGTGAAACTATATTAGGCAAACGTCGCCATTCACGAATACATAAGCTAGACGCAATCTCTACATATCGTTCAATACTACTTGTTTGTCTTTCATCTTGGTGTAGAATGCACAAATATCCTTTATAAAGGTTTATCTTAAACCCATGATGTTTCAAATAACATTGTTCTGTTTTAGCTAATGCAGTTTTCATTAAATTCCAATCTGGTACTCGCCAAGAACTTTCAAGTATTAGAAACATATTTTTTTCTCGATTAGTTTGAGCATAGTCCAACAGAATATCCCACTGGTTCAGTTCTTTAGCACAACGCATCCAATGTTTTTCCCAAAGCAATAACTCACTATTAACATAGGTATTAACAAGACCATTATTTAAATCTTGTTTAAATTTTGTCATTGCAATATCATAGGCACCTTGGGCCTCCTCGAAAAATCCCATTTGCTCATATGAAACAGCTACATTTGTTTCAGGGTAGTGTGCAAATTTAAGCCAAAGGCCAGCCCATAGATCTTCCTCATGCATAGAAGAATACATTTTTGAAAGTGAGTCAAAAATATTATTAGTTTGCTGCATATCGGATTCCGACAAAATTATGTTAACGTCGTCATTATTATCCTGATTTTTAGTGGATTGATTTACAGTCATATCTTCTAGGACAAGAATAGCTCTGTGCCATAGGTTATGAGACTTACCTAAGTACGCTAATAAATTAGGAGGAATATAAATAGGAGGTGTGCATTTAGTCAAACTTTCGACGAATGTATTCAGTGTACTTGGAAAGCAATCTTTTTGGTTGACATTTGTTCCAGACGATAAAAATGGTATTAATTCTTTTGTGATGTTGTACCTTTGATCCTCAGAAAATATACTCCAAATTCGAGGAAAAATAGATAACCACACACTTTGGGCTAGTTGGGTATCAATATGACATAACTGAGAAGTAGCGACCAGCATCTGATCGGTTCTTATATTACGATTTGCTTCTAAAAACTCAGCTTGTTTATAAACAAGGTCTAATAACGTATCACGACGAGTAGGCAATATTTGTTGACAATCATCTTTACGATCCGCAGTAAATTCAAGCTTTAAGTCTATATCGAAAACGTCATCTTTGTCATTCACACTTTGAACAATCTCAAAAGATTCTGATTGAGATGATAAAAATGAGACAAAGGAATTTTCTTTATTTTCGGTAGAGTTAGCTGGAATAACAGATGTTATACTCGGTATTTTAAAAGATTCATTGGAGCATTGAATTTGAGTCATTGTATTAGCAGTTAAAATAAGCAATTCAATGCATTGTTTTATCCAATAATGTGCACCAATTGTATCCCATGCTTGAGAGCAAATTATGTACAACAACCTATCATGAAGTCTACGACGCATTGATGCGTCTAAAATCTCAAAAAATTTCGCGCGTATATGTGGATTTTGAAAACGCAAGCCATTCAAAAATGCTCCCTCTAGTTTACTTGTCAGTTCAGTTTGTTTAAGGACTTCGTCTCTATATATATAATTTATTATTTCCAAAAATTGTACATTAAGTTCGATTTCATCAGCAAATTTCCTTTCAACATTTTGCATCAACTTTACCAGCAATGCTGACTTTTCACGAATAGATGGAACTTGTGTCATAATATTTGGATCTTTTGTTTTAATCCAATCATCAAGCATTTTAATTATACATTTTAAAACTTTTATCTCAGAGCTTTTTTCTATTAGACTGACCAATATAGTGCCAATGAAAAGTTTTCTAATTTCCACACTCATTATAGATATTCTATTCTTGATTAGTTCCAATGAAAGCACCAAAAGTTCTAACGCTAGTGAATTAGAATCAGGAGGTTGTGTATTTACGTTAGTGCTTTGGTTATTAATATGATCCTTTGTAAGACGATTTAGAACTCTTATAAATTGGACTAAAATACGATCAATGTAAATGTGATTATTCGTCGTGCACGCTTTTAAAATCATTAAGGTTCCAAATAGCGACGATGCATTCGGTTGCGGGCTTTTTTCATAAAATGTTAGGTTATCTGTTATCATTTTACTTATAGCACCATATAATAAATCGAGATCGTCGTGTTTATGCTGTGTGTCTGGTGGAAAAATGGCCATAAGTCGTGTAAGAAATATATGCATCAGTCGTACAATCCGAGTATTTTGATGTATAATACATAAAGAAAGACCGCGTTGAACTGGTCGTACAATGACTACCAACTGTTCAGGGTTTAAAATTGTAGTTAAAAATGTTAAAAAATCAATTCCAGTACAGATGTTATTTAAATTGTGATGAGGAGTTTCCACAGTAGCAAGAACTTTATCCAGCCAGTTGAGTTTAATATCAAAGGGTTGAGGCCAAATTTCTGGACGCATTGCCATTTTTAAAAGCATAACACACCTGAAAATAACATAAATTATCGTTTTTACTAAGTTAATAGTAATAGGAGTGCAGCTCTTATTTACAACAAACAAATGAAGGTAACTTCGGTAATCCGAAGTTTGTATACTCTTGCAGTCTGCAATTGGATCAAATAAATCGATTATTTTTGTAAAATTGAACATTTAAGTTATGGCCATTTTCATTCTTAATGAAATTAAAACCGTAGTTCTAAAGCATTAAAAAACAAGTAAGAAAGCTACAGTCGACTGTGCTCGCCATTGGCGCCATTATACGTAGGCTGCTATATATATTTCTGGCCTAGGCAACACTAAGTGTTGTTAGGTGGAATCTGACATTTCCATTGAAAAGTTCGACATTTTTAAGCATAAACGTACTCAGAACGGTTTGACGTACGACTATCATTTGTGTTGTTTACAGTTACTTAAAAAAATCAATTTCGCAAAAAAATGGAATTAACTCGTGAACATTTTCGTGCGATCATTTTTCACAACTTTCGGCGTGGATTATCACGACAAGAGTGCAGCGATGAACTTAAATCTTTGTATGACTATGAAGCACCATCCTATAGCACTGTGAAAAACTGGTACAACGAATTCAATCGTGGCCGACGCTCCCTCAAAGACGAATTCCGCGAAGGTCGTCCAAAAACAGCCGTTGTGCCAGAAAACATCGATGGCGTACGTGAACTAATAATGCAAGACCGTCATGTGACATACCGTGAGATAGAGGCATCCCTAGGCATTTCTTCCACCAGCATACATTCGATATTGCATGAGCACCTGGCTGTAAAAAGGTTTGTTCTCGTTGGATCCCGCACAATTTGACAATCGCTCAAAAGAAGGCTCGTGTGGATTGGTGTAAAGAAATGCTGAAAAAATACGATCGCGGTGCTTCAAAAGACGTTTATAAGATCGTCACAGGTGACGAATCATGGATCTATGCGTATGAGCCCGAAACAAAACAGCAATCGACCGTGTGGGTCTTCCAAGACGAGCCAAATCCAACGAAAGTTGTTCGTGGAAGAAGCACTTCGAAGCAAATGGTCGCCTGTTTCTTCGCAAAAACTGGTCATGTGGCTACTGTTCCTCTTGAGCAACGTAGGACGGTCAATTCTGATTGGTACACCACCATTTGTTTGCCTGAAGTCTTCGGTGAAATTCGAAAAACGAACAAGGGAAGACGAATCATTGTGCACCATGACAATGCGAGCTCTCACACATCGGCTCAAACCAGCGCCTTTTTGACTGGCCAAAACGTCGAATTGATGGGTCATCCGCCGTACAGTCCTGACTTGGCACCAAATGACTTCTTTTTATTCCCTCACATCAAGAAGAAAATGCGTGGTCAACGATTTTCGTCGCCAGAAGATGCTGTTGAAGCATTCAAAAACCATGTTTTTGAGGTGTGTCAATCAGAGTGGAAAAAGTGCTTCGAAAATTGGTTTGAGCGCATGCAAAAGTGTGTAAATCTTGATGGAGAATATTTTGAAAAACAATAAAACTATTTTCCTTTATAAATATTCGTATTTTCATTATTAGGCCAGAAATATATGTAGCAGCCCACGTAAGATCGTCACAGGTGACGAATCATGGATCTATGCGTATGAGCCCGAAACAAAACAGCAATCGACCGTGTGGGTCTTCCAAGACGAGCCAAATCCAACGAAAGTTGTTCGTGGAAGAAGCACTTCGAAGCAAATGGTCGCCTGTTTCTTCGCAAAAACTGGTCATGTGGCTACTGTTCCTCTTGAGCAACGTAGGACGGTCAATTCTGATTGGTACACCACCATTTGTTTGCCTGAAGTCTTCGGTGAAATTCGAAAAACGAACAAGGGAAGACGAATCATTGTGCACCATGACAATGCGAGCTCTCACACATCGGCTCAAACCAGCGCCTTTTTGACTGGCCAAAACGTCGAATTGATGGGTCATCCGCCGTACAGTCCTGACTTGCACCAAATGACTTCTTTTTATTCCCTCACATCAAGAAGAAAATGCGTGGTCAACGATTTTCGTCGCCAGAAGATGCTGTTGAAGCATTCAAAAACCATGTTTTTGAGGTGTGTCAATCAGAGTGGAAAAAGTGCTTCGAAAATTGGTTTGAGCGCATGCAAAAGTGTGTAAATCTTGATGGAGAATATTTTGAAAAACAATAAAACTATTTTCCTTAATAAATATTCGTATTTTCATTATTAGGCCAGAAATATATGTAGCAGCCCACGTATCGCACGGCCAAAGCACGAATGCGCCACCTGTCGGCTACAGCTTGCAACAGCAGTGCCTTGGGGTGGTGTGTTAAAATTCAAACCTTATTGCTAGTATCTCCCATGTTTATCATCCGATTTTATTGAAGTTTTCAGGAAACGTCCGTCTCTATTTTATTAATTTATTGTATCTATTAACTTTAAGCCGAAAATCACGCATATAGCTAATATAACGTTTTTATGATTTTCAGGGGCGGAAGTGGGCATGGCCTAATTTTAAAACAAACTTGATCTGCGTGCAACAAATTCCAATGTTGTCACCAAATTTGGTAACTCTAGCTCTTATAGTCTCTGAGATCTGTTGTTTCACACGGACAGACGGACGGACAGACGGACAGACGGACAGACGGACATGGCTAAATCGACTCGGCTGGTGACGCTGATCAAGAATATATATACTTTATAGGGTCGGAGATTTCTCCTTCTGCCTGTTACATACATTCTTGGTTGGCACTAACTTATAATACCCTTGTACCCTATGGGTACCGGGTATAATAAATAGTTACGTTGAAAAACGGAGAAGTTATATTTTTTTTTTCATTAATTTCTGGATAGTTTCAATGGTAGCTATATGACATAGTAGTCCTATTTCGGCACGGTATCGGCACAAATCTCTTTTTCAGACCACAGGTGCATATTCTTCGAAATTTCAATGACGATATACGAATCGGCACCGAAACGCAATCCGCGTAACACAGATAACAAAAGCAGATCGCGACAGCTTAAAATCATACGATTAAACAGTTAGGATTTCAGCGAAAGCTCAGCAGCAACAGCGGCCTACCTGCTCGCGGCTTCCAAATCACGATTCATTCTCTGATTACCTATCATAACACGCGTTTGGTTAAGACTTTGTAAAATAGTGATTGCTAAAACCACATGGTGCTCAAAGTACTCAGTTATATTTTTTTGATTAAGATAATTCAAGAACGAGTCTAAGTCGATTCTTACTATGACCAGTGAATTTGTGCGAGTGGCTAAGGGTAAATAAGTTCGATTTTTTATGTGTTCCGCTTTAACATAGTTTTCTTAGGGATCTGCATGAGAAGGCGTGACGGTGTTAACCGTAGACACCACCAAGGGCGTCTATATCTGGTTTGAGCCGTTACAGCCTGTGTATCGTTGCCACCCATTCACGACTGCGTCAGTTCATATTCGGGGCCAATATTGCCCTGTAAACTGCGATCCCGGAGACATAACCTCCAGCCAACGGATTACGTAACCTTACCACGCTGGGTGCCAACTCGACACCACAGCTATTAGACCGAGTTACGCAATTCCTTGTTCTGCACTGAACTTTCCCTATTGGCCGGATCCGGCGTAATTGTTCCTTGGATTTCACCAGCGCCGTGGAAACCACCACGACTGGCCTGCGAAAGCACGAGTCCCGATTCAGCGTCCTTGCGCCCTAGATCGCCCCATCGAACGGCTGCAGTGGATGTTGCGGCAATTTGACTGTTCCACCATTGGCCGTGGACTCAGGCCAGCAGCGAACAGCCAAAGTCACCTCAACGCTCATATTCAACAGTTCCTGATTCACACGATAATGTTCATGACTTGATCAATTATTTACAATGGTCTGCGAAGAACTCTCTCACTGATCGGCATGAGTGCGGTGTTGTACTAGGTGCTCTAAAGTAGATTCTTTTTATAAAGTTTGATCAACAGCTCTTCAACGTCAACGTGAACTTGGGCCCAACTTTACGCGCGTATCATGGAGTGGATAATGAAAGGTCGTGAGTACAAAGTAAACGAGTAAACAATGTTGAATATATATTACAAAGAGCCTATGGATGCCGCTCAATTGTCCTTCTTTTTCGAGATGTATAACTTTAGTTTGATAAGTGAACTTAAATATTAATACTTATCTTCCACTAATCTTCCACTAATTTACTTATAATTTCACTATTAATTTGTACAAATATCATGGAAATTATCATGGATCGCAGGAAATAGATCATAGTTAAGAATTTAATAGGTTATAACATGAAAACACTTGAACAAAATTCGGTTAAAATGATTTGAAATTAAGTTAATTAGAAAAATGAGTTTTAAATAAATAATCTTAATGGCCTGTCGAGTACTTATGTCGAACCTTTGCTTAATTGTGTGATAGAGATCGTTTGGCATTCGGTCAAGGGACAATTCGTAATTTTAAGGAGTATTGTCACGGTAGGGAGGGTAAAGACTTAACAACACCTCAATTCCCAAAACTTATCAGAACCCTCAGTTGATCTTCATACGTGTCGGCGTACATTCATATCACCTCAGTAATTCACAATTTGGCCAGTAATCCTAGTTTGTTAATATTTTGATTCAGACGCACTAATGAAATGAAGTAGAGTGCAATCCGTACCATCCCAAGCGAAAAAGAACCCCGACATACGGCGAGCTAGATCAGAGCCTAGCAAGAGTGCGCATCCCAAGTTAAGGAGGTACAAGGTCCTCTCCAATAGCAATTACCACCCGCTATTAGATGGCCGACTAGGGAAAGAAATGATCCTGCAACATAGCCGTACACTACAGATTCAATCCACCCACCACATCATAAGCAACATCAAGAAGACATACCCACTGTGGTGGAGCCAAGAGCTAAGCGAGGTCTGGAAAAAGGTAAGGAAATCCTTTAATATTTGCTTTGGAACCATTGATTGGCATTCGTACAAGGAACAACAAAATGAATATACATATAAGAGCTATATACTCAGACAAGAAGGAGTCTTAGAGCAAATACTGCGAGTTACTTGAAGGAATTAAAGATACGGCTAGGCTGAGCAAGATATTAGCAAAAGGGCAAGCAAGCCATACACTGATTAACAAGCTAAACGGTACAGGGATCCCGTCAGTGGAAGAGTCCCTGAAGTTCCTGCTGGACACCCACTTCCCAGAACACCTAAAAGATCCCACATCAACGGTAAGCCAGAGAGAAGACCAACAGCAAAAAGTCGAAGAATCCACTGACTATTGACTTTCTCGATCAAAACAAAAGTCCGGGTTCAGATGAATCATACCTGCTATGCTATGGACGACAAAAACATGCATTGGTAAATGGTTGTTAGCAATCGTCCAAACATGCATTAGGACGACACACGTACTACTTACATGGGAGGTAGTCTGTATACCCAAACCAGGGAGAAGAGGTCACATCCTAACAAAGGATTATGGGCCAATAAGCCTAACCTCATTCCTAATGAGAGCAATTAAGCGGATACTGAATATCCACATCAGAAGGAAAAAGAGAGAAACCTTACGGACGCACAGCCCACGTACAGGAAAGGGAAAACTACCGAGACAGCGCTTCATAAAGTGGTGCGATACATAGAAAAGGTCTCGCTTTTAAAAAATTACACGATGGCTACCTTCTTAGACATAGAAGGAGCGTTCAACAACGTAAAGGCAGACTCCATCTTGAGCTCCCTCAACAAGATAGGAGTTAAAGGAAACATTACAGCATGGATCGGCGAAGGATAACAGCCGAACTGAGTGGCACTCATCACACAAGATTTGTAATGAGGGGCACACTTTAGGGGGGAGTTCTGTCTCCGCTGCGCTGGCTGATAAATATGGACGATATTTTGAGAGTACTTAATTGTGAATGTGTAAAAGTAGTAGCATACGCAGACGACGTAGTTCTACTTGAATCCGGACCATACCCCGACGTCATTAGAGTAATAATGACGAAGGCAGTTAACAGACTAAACAAATGGCCAAAAACCTGCGGTTAAGGCATTATCATCTTTACAAGGAAAACAATGATCCCAAAATTAACAAGACCACATATAGATGGTACAGAACTCGAGCTATCGAAGCAAGCAAAGTATATAGGAGTGATATTGGATCCGAAGCTGTCTTGGAAAAATAACATCATAGAAAGAGTCAAAAAGGCGAGTATAGCCTTCTACATTTGCAGGAATTTTTTTTGGAAAAACTGGAGTATTTACCGAAAAATAATAATAAGGCTCTATACGGCAGTGTAGACTAAACTAACCTACGGAGAACTAGTATGGTGGCCAGCGCCTAGAAGGGCTTATAACAGTCGTCAGTCGTGATCTAGCCTTCAAAGCGTTCTAATCGCTATGTTGTCTCCTCACTACGCCGAGTGTAATACGGAAGTTACAGCAGCCCAGCTTTGTTCCGTTGAGGCCCCGTGCAGGGCTTCTTTGTGCCGACGCGTGTTCCATACCACCTGCCTGCTGATGCGGCCAAACTTTTATTAAACCCTAACATTCTGTGGCAGTGTGATGACTGTGTTGTGGCCAACGATTCCCACTCAAAAATTGACGAAATGGATTCTAAAATAAAGACTCTGGAGAGCTTATATAAAAATTTCAATTCAAAATTTTCGAAGGCTTTTCCCTCTAATGATGGTGCTGTGCAACAATAGAGTAATGTCACCGTTAGACCCCGTAAACCGAGAGCTGCCAATGCAGCGGTAACAACTCCTTTATATTCAGCTGCTGCTGCTTCTTCTTCTTCGGTGGCTGAGGGCCCAGTGCTGTAACCGCCGATTGCTGAGAGAGGCGATTTCACACAACATCGGAATAGAAGAAAAAGAAATAACAGTAACAAAAAAATTTTCGTTGGTGTTGCGACTGTCTCGGATGCTCTTCAGGTCTTGCCAACCAATAAATATTTGCAAGGAAGTTGACGTTACCAATCTAAAGTTCGTAAATTTTAAGCTTGGGGTCTCTGATCTTCACTACGAGGCAGTCTTCAGCAATGAGTTTTGGCCGCACTCTGTGAAGGTCAAAAGATTTATCCATAGAGTGAGAATGAATAAAGAGGATACTATTAAAGAGCTGACTGGAACTGCAAGTACTTCTACCCCAACTCGTCCATCAAAAAACCCCCAGTGATCGGCGCCGCTGGCGTCGACGTTTTAGTATAACTTCGGCATTCGTCTGCGGCTTGGTTCTGACGTCGATTACCTATGCGCGCTCATCGAAGCCGCGCTCTCGCCCTCGCTCTCATCGCCGAATTTACATCGCCCACACCATCCGGACTTCTCTCTGTACCCGCTCTCACCATTTGATGCACTATTCTCTATGCACCAACAACAACAACAACAGCTGGAGCTTTTGCTGTCCCTTTTGTGCGATATTCGCCAGAGGCCTTGCTCGGACGTTGTTTGCTTATGCGCGCTCTCTGGAGATGCGATCTCGCCCTCGATCTCATCGCTCCCGCCGCAGCATCAACATAGTTTGGAGTTGTATTTTTCACCGTCTGCTTTGTGCGCTGCTTCTGCGCTTTGCTTGGTTACGCCGTTGGAGCTTCATCGTATTTTTTGGATGCTCTTAATTCTGGTATGACTCTGGCACTCTCTCTTGGCGCTCTCTTGAGAGTTGCGTTCCCATCATTGCTGGCGGAGGGCCTATTAGGCTGTCAACAACAACTGATGTCGCCAGACTTTCGGATTGAAGATAGCCAGCCAATAAGAATTCGTACGGATACGTTGCGCCAACCACTCACTAGTGGATTCTATTTTAAGAATGCCTGAAAACTGGCAGGCAGATACGTTTACAGCTCCCGCTAGCACTGCTAATAAGATAATTGGAAATAATTGTCTTCAAATATACTTCCAAAACATATCAGCATTCGTCAACATTTTGTTTGAAACTTGGCTCAACTCCAACTTTAACTCCAATGAGTTTTTCGATCCTGTAATATTCCAGGTCTTTCGAAAGGATCGGGACTTCAGCAGAATATATTGCCAGAGGGGTGGTGGCGTTATTGTGGCCTTCCGCCGTAACTTTGGCTGCTCCTTGGTGGAACTTCTCAATACGAACTCATAATTGGACCAATTGGCGGTAGCTGTGACTGACGCTTCTGGGAAAATATATATCCTGGCGTCCCCCTGGGAGTGATTTTACTATCTACCAGGCACATCTGGATAACATCTCCAACATTTATGCCCCGCTTGGAGGACTCGGATGGTTTTGTGTGAGAGGAGACTTTAATGGTAGCCATAAATTCTTGCCCCTCAGCTCTGGATTGTGTTTCCTTATTATCGAATGATTGCAGTGAAACTAATTATAGTAATTTCCTTGTGGCCCTCTTAAATACTCTTGACAGCTGTGCTTCGACCAAGGTACGGAGTTCCTACAGGTTGCCGTGGTATACTAAAGGCCTCCAGAAATACAAAAATTTTAGCAATAAGTTTTACAAAAGGTTTACTAGAACGGGAAATCCAGTGGATGGCGAAAAATATCGGCAGCACAAACGGGAATTGGAATTCCTGAATAAGATTCTCTATAACCAATATCTATATATTTACATGAGTCGTTCTTCGCCCGAATAAAAAATCAGGAGATTTTTTATTTTACTGGTTGTTCTTTATTAGAATGCTGGAAAAAGACTGACTGTCTGTTACAGAATTGGTTAGCATGAAACCTCGGTTTGCGTCTTAGAATTTACAGTTAGTGCATTAGGTGACGCAATCGCATTTGGATGATGTGATCGTCACTTTTTTGTTTATGTTTACATATCTCGGTCTTATTAGATTTTGGGAACATATTGGATTTTCAGCTTTTTATGGAATTACGTCATTGTTGACGTTCGGACTTAATCAATTTTCTTTATTTGTTTGCATTGCGGGATCTCAAGCTTCTGTATCGTTTTTTAATCAAAGCCGAAATTGGCGATTCTGTTTGTTTGTGAACGGTTTCGTTCTTTGAACTGGTGGACGTTGAGAAGTCGCAGTGCAGATATGTCATTCCCCCTTCACTTAGACAAAATCATATGGTTATTTATGTGATTTTGGGGTATAGTTTTGGTATTTCTTGTAACTCTTGTGAGTTTTGTAACTCTTGTGTTTCGATTGTTGGGTCGTCACCTTTTGTGTTATTGTATTTAATAAGTATTCTTTTAGGTATTTCTTTAAATTTATAAAGTAGGTACAGTGATATACTTAATATTAAGAAACCCAGTGTTACAATTACAATTATTTTGTAAATCTGGTTTTCTTTATTGTGTTCAAAAAATATTTCTTTTGCTTCTATGTGTGATATTGGGTCTAATTTGGTGACATTATTTCTTGTGTATATGGTTTGTGTGTAGTCAGAATTATAATTGCTTATGGATAAATCGTTAATTGCAATTGAGCAGTTGTGTATTTTGATCATATTGTTTCCTTCAATTACAATTTCATTTTTAATACAATTTTGATTTAGTATAGTTTTTGACAAATTCCATGTAACTATGATATTTGGTTCGACATAATTAATTTGGGTAGTTAATAGCGTTTTTGTGTACCTGCAACTAGTATCTGTTTGATTAACAATACCTAATAGACATGTGTTGGTAACAGGTTTTCTTGTTTCTTTGTTATACAGACTGTTTCTGTATACGTAATATTTGTTTTGGGTGTTATCTTGTAATATTTTATTTTTCGACCTCTGTTAGTTTCCTCAAAATGATCATTATCTATTTGTTCTATATTTCCTGTCTTTTTATAAGGATTGTGTAATTTCCCGTGAATTATGGGAGCCTTTCTAAATTTGGTAATTACCTCAAAATGTTGTCGTTTTTTATTAAGTTGTTCTATTTTAGCTTCTTTTATAATTTGGTTATTATATGCAGGGGTACCTGCATAAATAAAAATATCAGCTGGTGTTCTACCTGTTGCATTGTGTTTTATTTTATGATTGTAAGTATACAGTATTACTTCCATTTTCATAAGTTTATTTTCCGTATTGTCGCTGGTCTCGATTACACGTATTTTTTCGTTAATTGTTTTGTGTAACCTTTCTACATCTGATACTCCATTTTTACTTGTTGTTATCTGAATATTTACGTTTTCTGTGTCCAACCAATTTTTTAGCGCTATACTCATAAAAGCACTATCCCTATCTGTTTTCAAGGTTCTGGGTTTTCCCATTGAATTAAATATTCGTAAAAGTCCTTTTTTAACTTCCATCCAGTCCTTTCCGTTTAATTCAATCGCGCTTCCAAATTTTGAGTATAAATCAATACAAGTTAGGTAATTTTGATTTTTGATCGTGTAAATATCTGCGACGTAAATTTCCCTACAAAATTCTGTTTCTGGAGTTGTTTTTAATAAAAGCGATGTTTTTCTATGTTCGGTTTTTGCTTGGTTACAAACATTACACTCATTAATTAAATTCTGAATTAAATTCTGGTAGTCGGGATAATAATAGGTTTCTTTAAAGAGCCTTACCATTTTTTCAATTCCTGGGTGCAATAGTTTTTCGTGGTTGCTAACAATAATTTCTTTAAATTCAGCGTAAGTTTGTATGTCCTGTAATTTAATTACTGCTCTTAAAATTTTTGTAGTAGAGTTCATGACCTGTTTAAAAGCTTGTTGAATGATTTCAAAATCAGAGTAGTGTTCGATGTAACGTGCACTTGATTTGGTACAAAAGTGTTTTATTAATATTTGCTTAGCTTTTTCGATGTTTAATTCATGAAACATTATTTTAAACTTGACTTTCTTAAAATAATTTTCACTTTCTTCACCTTCTGTATTGCTTCGAATCATTTCTACCTGTCTTGCGAAATGATTGATTGGTTTTTCAGTAATTGTTATTAGATTTTCATTATCTTCTTCAGCGCTATGTGCTGTTGCTTTGTTACTGCCATAGTATACTTCGTTAATTTTGATTCTTGACAATGCATCGGCTACGTGATTTTGCCTTCCTTCTAAATATTTTATTTCGAAGTCATATTCGCCTAACTTTATCTTCCATCTTTGAAGTTTCATATTAGGTTCTTTGATATTGTTTAGCCAGACTAACGGCTTATGGTCACTTAATATCTCAAATTTTCTTCCGAATAAATAGGGTCTTAAGGTTTTTGTCGCCCATACTATGGCTAATAATTCTTTTTCAATTGTACTATAGTTTTCTTCATGTGCACTTAGAGTCCTACTAATGTAACTGATTGGTTTGTTATCCTGAGAAAGAACTCCTCCTAATGCAAAATTGCTAGCATCAGTAGTTAATTGAAACTTTTTTTCAAAATCTGGACAAATCAGTATGGGATCGTTTATGATAAGTTGTTTTAATTTATTGAATGCTGCAATAAATGTATCATCTTTGAATGTCACTTTAGAACCAGCTTTCAAACATTTAGTTAATGGCTTTGAAATGTCTGCGAAGTTTGGAATGAATTTTCTGTAATAACCGCAAAGACCAAGAAATGATTTTATTTCTTTTTGAGTTTTGGGAATTGGAAATTTATTGATTGCCTTGACCTTTTCTGGATTTGGCATTACACCGTTTGGTCCAACTATGTGTCCCAAAAATTCGGTTTCTTTTTTCAAAAATTCACATTTGTCTAGTTGTAATTTTAGATTAGCGTTTTTAAGTTTTTCAAAAACAATTTTTAATGAATTAAGGTGTTTGTCAAGAGACGTAGAAAAAACAATAATATCGTCCAAGTATACAAGGCAATGCTTGTTTATTAATTCACGAAGGACATTGTTCATGCATCTCTGAAAAGTTGCAGGTGCATTTTTTAATCCAAATGGCATTCGTGTGTACTCGTAGTGTCCGTACTTTGTGGAAAACGCTGTTTTGTTAATGGAATTTTGGTCCATTTCGATCTGGTGGAAACCTTTAGCCAAATCAATGGTGGTAAAATATTGACATCGTCCTAGCTTGCCTAGTATTTCGTCCATATTGGGAATGGGAAATTTATCACTAATAGTGATCTCATTTAAGCCCCTATAGTCTACTACAAGCCTAAATTTTTGTTTACCTGAAGCATCTTGCTTTTTTGGTACTATCCACAATGGACTGCAATAAGGTGATTGGCTGTGCCTAATTATTCCTTGCTTTAACATATCCTGTATTTGAGACTCAACTTCTTTTTCAAATGAAAAAGGATACCCATAGGGTTTTTTTATAAATTGGATTTTCATGATGAGTTTTTATTTCATGCTTAACAACATTTGTAAAGGTCAAATTTTCACCATCACGATATTGAATGCATTTATATTGGTTAATTAATTTTAATATTTTAACTTTTTCTTCTTCATTTAAGTGTTCTAAACGATAATTTTTTCCCTCTGCTAATTCATTTTGAACAGCATAATTTATTTCATCAGTATAATTTTTTGATTTTACCAATGCCTCAAAGTCATTTATTTGTGTTAGATTTTTCAAACTAATGTTTTTGTGTAAAAAAATGCGCCCACTAATAGTAGTGCGATTATTTAAATAATCAATATTTGCCTGGTTTGCCTCTAGTAACTTTCGTCCTAGTAGTATGTCATAATTGGAAGAAAAGTCGTGAATATAAAATATTTGTTCTTGAGTAAATAAACTATTAGGTGCAACTTTTACAAATTCATTTAGTTCATAATGACCTGTCTTAGTGCGTATAATTGTCGGATCTTTATGTATGCTCCCGTTAAGAAAATTCTTTTTCATTAAGTTAATTGATGAACCGGTATCGACGATGCAACGATATTTTTGATTATTTAGTGTTATTTCTATGTATGTAATTGGTCCGAGGCTTGCATTGGAAAATTTTCATTTTCATCATAAATATCTTCTTCTTTGTACTCTTTATTTTGTTGATAATTTTCGTCTACTTGCATTCTTGATTGTCCACTATTACTTTCTCTGACTCTCTTTTGGGGTTGGTTTGGTACTGAGCCCGATCGTCCACTTGACTGTTGGCTTTGATTCATTGTATTATTTTGCTGTCCCTGAATTAAATTTCTTCGAAACTCTTGGTAACTTCCCCTATTTTGGTCAAAAGTATTATTTCTGTTATTCGATTGGAACCTATAATTTTGTGGAACCATTCTTTGGGGTTGATTGGGGTGTGGTTGAATTGAAAGAGCTGGGCCAGGATTAAATTGATGGGTGTTGTACAAATTAGTGTAAGGGTAAGGGTTACGTGTATAATTTGTTTGTTGTTGCTTTTGAATTTTATTAAGATTGTTATTATAATGTTTTAAATTTCTTGCTGAGCCGCTTGTTTTAGTTTAAGTACTGTTGAAATATCGCTTCTTGCTAATGTCATACAAATTCTGTCAGGTAATTTTCGTTGTATTAGGTTTTTTGTAGTCCTAAACATTGCTTCTGTGTACAATAATAATTCATTTTGATTTCCTTCAAGTTCTAATTTGTTGCTTATAACTAACTGTTTAAGCTCGATCTCATTACAAAATTTTCTTAGGTTACCTTGAAAATTAGTATTGTATAATCGCCTTAATAGTTCCTCTACAGGGGTTTGCGTTTTGTACTCGTCGATTAGGGCTGCTCTAAGAGCTGGCCAGTTGTTGACTTGTAGAACTTGCAGAATCCTCTGAGCATCACCGGTGATTTGAAGTTCAATTGCTCCAAATATAACGCTTGTCTGTCGATCATTGGTTGTAGGATACAGACCCAAAAGGTAGTTAACTCTTCTGACAAACGTTCCTAGGGTAGATGGATCTCCTTCAAACATTGGAATATTCCGGATCTGGGCCAAAAGCTGATTTAAGTTTTGCTCCGTCAATGGGTTGGGTGCCACACAAATTTGTGGTTGCCCTTGAGCTGGTGGTTGTACTTGAGCTGGTTGTTGGGCCATTTTACTGCGTTTAATTAAACTTCACTCAACTTAATCACTGACCGAATTGGATTTATTCAGTAGTCGATTGAAATTTAATTTATTATTATATTTTTTTCGTGCTTTGAATTTGCACTTAGGTTCTTTTGCGGATCTCTTTGTTGCACTTCCGAGCTAGTCGATTAAATTGCTTACTTGTGGGCAATTCCACGCGCTGATCTGGATATCCTAGTAGTTTAGAAATATCCTTTTAATTGATCAGTAAGCTCCCGACATCTTTATTTTTCGCAAGGATATTTTTCAAAGAGATCCTACCGACTGCGCCATTTACATGAGTCGTTCTTCGCCCGAATAAAAAATCAGGAGATTTTTTATTTTACTGGTTGTTCTTTATTAGAATGCTGGAAAAAGACTGACTGTCTGTTACAGAATTGGTTAGCATGAAACCTCGGTTTGCGTCTTAGAATTTACAGTTAGTGCATTAGGTGACGCAATCGCATTTGGATGATGTGATCGTCACTTTTTTGTTTATGTTTACATATCTCGGTCTTATTAGATTTTGGGAACATATTGGATTTTCAGCTTTTTATGGAATTACGCCATTGTTGACGTTCGGACTTAATCAATTTTCTTTATTTGTTTGCATTGCGGGATCTCAAGCTTCTATATCGTTTTTTAATCAAAGCCGAAATTGGCGATTCTGTTTGTTTGTGAACGGTTTCGTTCTTTGAACTGGTGGACGTTGAGAAGTCGCAGTGCAGATATGTCACTATATAGTAGTCTCCTTGCGCACCAGTCTCGGTGCTCATTGGGTAGTGCGTCACTTGGCGGTCCGCTAATCTAAGCGCGCCAAAAAGTATATACCAGTCAAATACAGGGTAGTGCGTCACTTGGCGGTCCGCTAATCTGAGCGCGCCAAACGAAAAGGGCCCAACAACAACAACGTTTGCACCGGTGCACAAGCGAAAGCGAAAAACGAAAAAGTTCACCGCTGCAGCTGCTGTATATAAGGCTTGTATGTGTGTAATGGTGTGCGGCTTGGATTAACTTCGCAACTATTAATGCGAGTTTTAGCGAGAGAGGGGAGAGGGGGCGACAGTGATTGCAGTAATACAATACAACAAACAATTCAAATAAATGTTGCGTCCAAAGCGGTTCAATATAGATATGTATGTATGTATGTATTTTTAAACAAATATATATGTATATAAGTTGAATAAATTTTAAGCATGCAAATCTAGCTCTACTATATTGATACGTATGTGCCAAGAATTGAAAGCGAGATGCAATTTTTCATCACAAACAATGAACAAATTTTTAATTTGTCTTAAACTCGAGCTTTCAATTTTTCGCACAAATACCTCTTTCTCCTGATTGCGGTATTTATATACAAATCCAACAGCCACTTTCCTTTGGAGTGATCCCTCGGTGATGGCTGTAATTCGGCGCAGGCAGAAAGAATTTTCGCGACAGACACGAATAGTGTTCATTTACACAAGAGCGCGACACGGGCAACAATTATTTGTTTTAAACAATAATTTTGTAAGCACAGAAAAAAAATGCACTTTTATTTATTTGTGACACTGTCACTGTTAATTTGTTGCCGTTATTTATTGTAATTCTTGTCCACCCGGGGGCGCCATGAAATTTCTAATTAGTTTATTAGAATTCAAAAAAACCGAAAACTTTGGTGGCAAGAAATTACTTTAATTTGGCAGAACGAAAAATGTACGTGTTTGCGCTTTGACTTCAATTTTACGACAATATATTCTTCTTAGAATTATATGCTTAGAGCCTAGCTTAACGAAGGTTGGCGAAGGCGGGGCGAAATCGCAAAGAGCGAGAGCGAGCTTTATTGTGCTCCCGCCTTCGCCCTAAACTAACTTACACTAGACTTCAAAATTTTACATCCACTCCATGATATGACAACAACTATGACAAATGACACAACAACTTAAAAAAAATTTAAAAAAAAAAAATAAAGCCATTTTCCTGATCTGTGGATTCAATTCTACCAGAATTTCACATCAACAGGCTTGGAGCATTTTTTTTTTTTTTTGTAAACTCGTGCAATCGATCTGAAATCTCGTCAGTCAATCCGAAATTAATATGGCTATCAATTCACGTAGGATTTATTCGATATTTTGCTTACTTTAAAAAAAAAAATGTTGTCCGTTTTTTTTATTTTCTACAACACATTTTTATACCCGGTACCCATAGTTAGTGCCAAATGAGAATGTATGTAACGGGCAAAGGACGCATCTCCGACCCCATAAAGTATATATACGAGTATTCTTGATCAGCATCACCACCCGAGTCGATTTAGCCATGTCCGTCTGTCCAAATTTGATGACAGCATTCTAATCCGTTGCACGCAGATCAAGTTTGTTTTAAAATTTGACTACATCCACTTCCGCCCCCGAAAATCATAAAAAACTTTATATAAGCTATAGTCGTGATTTTCGGCTTAAAGTAAATAGATAAAATAAATAAGTAGGCATTAGCGGACGTTTTCTAAAAATTTGAGTAAAATCGGATGATAAACATGGATGTTATTTAACAGTAAAGTTTCTGATTATGTTTCTTCTTTTTTCTGTGTCAATGCGTGTTGCTCAACATGTTGCTACCAAGATTTGTCTGTTTTGGGTGTTGCTCAACATGTTCCTAGCAACATTTGGCATTTGTTGAGATTTAAAGGTAACTCATTTCGAACACACCACGAGCCTATTCTATTCAAGTTGGACTGAAGCAAATAGCTGTCGTTAATAGAGTTAGCTGTCATATCATTTTTGAGGTCGTCTGCATAAAGAAGATATTTGGCAGCGAAAATGCTAGAATAAATATCATTAATAAAGATAAAAATCAGAGGGCCAAGCGAACTACCTTGCGGTAGCCCCAAAGTTGCTTCGTAGGCGCTAGAAACAGAACTTCCAACCTCCACATAGTAGGTCCTATTTCCCAAATACGACTTAATCAAATTTAGAAGTGAGGAATGGATGCCAAGCTTGAAGAGTTTCGCCAGTAAGAAAGAGTGAGAGACCTTGTCAAAGGGCTTAGCGTACTCCGTATAAACAGCGCATGGTGCTCAAAAACTTGAGGAATGGATGCCAAGCTTGAACAGTTTCGCCAGTAAGGAAGAGTGAGAGACCTTGTCAAAGCCCTGAGCGTAGTCAGTATAAACATCGTCTACCTGGGAATGGTGCTCAAAGGCTTAAATGCAATGCTTTGAAAAGACCGCTAGATTTGAAGTCGTTGAGCGACCCGTCATAAAGCCATGTTGGTTAAAATCAATATAAACTCTAAAATGGACGGATACTTTTTTGAAAACTATTTTCTCGAACAGCTTCGCAATTTTGCTGATTTTGGCCTGTAGTTCGAAATCTCACTCTTTACCCCACACTTGTGAAAAGGAGTAATTTTAGAAATTTTCCATCTCGTTATAAACGTACCCGAGGACAGAGAGGAAGAAAACAGAGTTTTAAGAAGGATAAGAAGACAAGAAATAAATTGTTTAAGAAGGAAGGGTGAAACTCCATCAATGTCAGGCTTATAGGAATCAATATCCCCGTCGTTAGTATCTAATAGAGGTCTGCATGAATACAGTCAAAGCAGCATTTGGTACTCTCACTCAAAGTTCTGTGCATTACCTGTAAAATAAAAGATTCGACGGGTAAATTGGTAGGCTACAACTCGAGCTATGAGATGATAAACGTAAAATGAGGCAATTTTTTTTGTGTAAAACTTTAAGAAAATCTTTTTAAAAAGACGTATCCATAGAAAAAAAAAAATTAAAGCCATTTTCGTGATCTGAGGATTCAACTCTACCAGAATTTCGCATCAACAGGCTTGGAGCATTTTGATTTTCAACAAATTGTACTTAGATGTAGAAATGATAGAAAATTTATTATGGGTATCATATCACTGCTTACAAAAAATTAAACGATGCTTATGGTTGGTAATGTATTAATAGTTCGCAGAACTATAGAGCATCTGTATGTATAAAAACTTTTAAAATTACCTTCGAGATAAACTTTCTCCAGGCGAAATTATTCCCGCTTGTGGATCATTGACCTGGCATGCCAAACGAACCAAAAAGTTAAGTACTGTATCGCAGTACGACTTATCTATAGATCGAAGAACATCATCAGTTTTGGTATATAATCCAACACCTGTGAAAACAAATACGTAGAAAATATAAAATATTAAGAATGAAGTTTTAGCATTGGGTATATCCAATGTTTAGAATACCCGTATATGTATAAAAAAATCATTTAAAAATAATTATAGTCGATATTTGTCTGGAATATTATTTATTAAGGAGTATTTTATTCTTTGTTGTTGATCTTGGGCTTAACTTTGACATCTTTGTCACCTGCGATGTTTACGAGAGTATGAACTAAGTTTATCTGTCAAGCTTTTTGGATCCACACCAAAGTGGAACACATTTTAAAAAAAAAAAAAAAAACTGACAGCGTATATTTCAAGAAGCTTTGAGCTCTGATCGCCCTCTCGACTTCGCGAACAAGAACAAGAAAAAAATTGTCTCTTGAAATGTCTTAAATTTTTTAAACCTCATTTTCCAAATTTTTCTAAGTAAGTAAGTAAGTAATTTCAAATGTTTCTGCCTTGTTCGCGATGAAGATAATATCATTTGAGAAACATTATCCATGCTTTAATTTTAACTTTTATTGATAAAATTAAATACCTAATTCATAAAAAAAAAACAAAAACATTTTTATACCTGGTACCCATAGGGTACAATGGTATTATAAGTTTGTGCCAACCGAGAATGTATGTAACAGGCAGAAGGAGGCATCTCCGACCCCATAAAGTATATATATTCTTGATCAGCATCACCAGCCGAGTCGATTTAGCCATGTCTGTCTGTCCGTCTGTCCGACCGTGTGAAACAACAGATCTCAGAGACTATAAGAGCTAGAGCTACCAAATTTGGTGACAACATTGGAATTTGTTGCACGCAGATCAAAATTAGGCCATGCCCACTTCCGCCCTCAAAAATCATAAAAAACGTTAAATAAGCTATACTCGTTTTGTTCGGGTAAAAGTTAATAAATACAAAAAATGAATAAAATAGAGCGGACGTTCCCTGAAAATTTCAGTAAAATCGGATGATAAACATGGGAGATATTAGCAATAAGGTTAGAATTTTAACACACCGCCCTAAGGCACTGCTGTTGCAAGCTGTAGCCGACAGGTGGCGCATTCGAGCCTTGGCCGTGCGATATAATGGCGCCAATGTACATATGTATGTACAATGTAGTGTATGTACATTTTTAAATTGCCTTTTAGTGTGAAGCGCAAACGTTTAGGTACCGGGTATCTCACAGTCGAGCACAGTCGACTGTAGCTTTCTTACTTGTTTTTCTATGGATACGTGTTTTTTTAAAAGATCGTTTATCATTTCATAGCTCGAGTTGTAGCCAACCAATTTACCCGTCGAATGTTTTATTTAACAGGTAATGAACTAACCTTTCGATTTGTATATTGGATAAGTACTTTGTGTACTATAGCTTGATAAACTTGAAAAAAGTGGAAATTTCAATCCGTTAACTCAAATGTTAACGTGCTGCTAGCATCCTAAAAACTCTAAAAAAATCTGTTGGAAAATCAAAACGTGTTTTTTATAAAGTTGATTGCCCAAAGTATCAAACAGGCCTACAACTCCAGAAATCCGTTGAAAAATAGATTTATCGTGGATTTTGAAAGTTAAGTAAAATGAGAAATGTTGTCAAATTGGGCTTAGAATAACAATAAAAAAGTGAATGGGAAAATATTAAGAAATTTGCATTTTTTTTTTCATTTTTCAACATAACTGTACGCACATTCAAAAATGGTGCAATGCAAACTTATTAAAGCTAAATGGCTCCAAATGCAAGCTGATCACATTCTCACGTGTCTCTCCAAAGCTTGCAACTTATACGCTGAAATGCTGCTCTTTGAAAAGAATCACTCTTATACGCTGAACTGCTGCTCTTTGGAAAGAATCCCTCTTGGAGTTTATTGATCATATTTCGTGCATTGTAAATAAGGCCAGGGGTGTGCTTGGATTTATTAAACGGTGGTCGAGGGAATTCAATGACCCCTACGTCACAAAGAATTTGTAAATTTCGTTAGTTCGTCCTAATTTAAAATATGGATCTTGCGTTTGAAGTGGATTATTAAGATCTGTTTGTAAGTCCGACTGGCTAGCGCCGTCCTTGTATTGCACGCAAAGTTTAACGAGTACTCTTGAGTTAGTCAAAACTTAGGGTAAGTCGTTAATAAATAATGTAAAAAGTAAGGGACCCCCAGTTCAAAAGAACTTTTTACTTTTCGCTCTTCCTGACTTTAAATGGGATGCAAACCTTAGGGTGCCCTCTTATTTTAGTAGACTTCTCCTAATTATTCTACCTTCCTTAGCAAACCGTAGAACGATGATCCTTGGTGACGTGGAAAGCAGCGATCTATTGGGTCAGTTGAATTTCCACGTACCATGTAGAACCACTAGGTCCTACCTGCCATTAGTTTTGCACCACTGCAGAACATCGTATGAAATGCATGAACCTCTTAGAGCAGGGGTCGGCATTTGTGTGCGAAGCTTACAGACGCGAATGATACTAACAGATCCGAACCATTAACTCTCTGCTGTTGCGAGAACCGATCAATTGCGAATAGGCTATCTGTATCTTGAGTACTATATAATGCAAGCTGAAGATCTTAGTCTTAATTTGTTGGTGACTCATTTGACTATGTTTTCTGGAAATTTAAAACAATTTGATTGGCCGGAAGAAATATGGCATACAAAAATGTAAAGAAGGTCAAATGTTTTGCACCCGAAACTTTTTTTTTGTAAATTTGAATTTAAGGTTCGAAACTCAACCATTAGGCCTTGTTTTTATATAAAGTGATCGTTTTTTTGTTAAATTAGGCAGTAATAATTGCTTAGGTAAAAGAAAAACAAACTTATAGTTCTACCATTTGTATGAAATTTAGAGATTGTGTTACATTTTATTAGTTTAAAATTCTAAACAAAATTTGTTGATTAACTTTTTAGTTTTGAATTTATTACCAATGAAATTCCAACAAAATGAGGTGTTGACCATTAAAATTGGACAAAGTTAAGCGGGGCAGATTGATAAGTAAATAGAGTGGTTTACAATTTCTGTTTCTATGGAAATTTGTATGGACGCCTTGGCTAGCACTGGAGCGGTAGCATAGTCACCAATGAGTCAATGAGTCACCAACAAAATAAGACTAAGATCTTTAGCATGCATTATATAGAACTCAAGATACGGACAGTTGAAGTAAGAAAGAAGTAAGAAAGTAAATTGCTCCTCAGTGTATATACGAAGTTGTTTTTATATAGCTCCGAAGTTTGCTAGATCAGCTTTACAGATGTAAATGTATCGACAGCGCCGCCTAAAATTTTTTTCCTATGCACAGTGTATAGGACGCTGCCAACCACTGCTTTAGAGTATTATGTGCAAAATATAATGATTTGTACAAAATTACCTCATCTGTAGATATCTTTTAGCCTTCCTGAGCTGAAAACATTAATCTTAACACACTTAGGCCAAGCGCACACTAGCAGCTGAAAGCGGAACTTGTTGCTGAGATTATAAGCGAGCTGATAACTTCAAAGCTCCTCCGCTAGCTGAGATTTTGCGCACACCGACAGCTTAAACTGAAGCTGACTACAAATAAAATTAAATTTACATCGAAAATCTACTAATTTCGTTCCTATGGCAGCTATAAGATATAAGAGTCCGATTTAAAAAAAAAAATTTATGTTTGGCTATATTTCAATTAAAAGACCATTTACTAAGAGTTAAACCGATATCTTACAAAACAAATGAATTTCGGCCCATTTGGCCCGATACACGTATTTCTTATGGCAGCTATATGATATAGTGGACAGATCTGGGCCGTTCCGACTTATATACTTTCTGCAACAGAAATAAGACTATCAGCCAAGTTTCATTCAGATAGCTTTAATACTGAGAGATTTCACCGTTTAACGTTTTGGCTCCCACTTCGCAACACAATGAAATCAGCTCGTCAGCTTGCTGATAAATCAAACTGGTTTGATCGATCAAGCAGAGTTGAACTGAACTTGCAGCTGATCAGTTCAGCTGAGCTTTCAGTGTGCGCACTTTCAAGCAAACAGAGAGTTTGATTTTTCGAGCTGAAAGCTCTCAGCAATAAGTTCCGCTTTCAGCTGCTAGTGTGCGCTTGGCCTTAGTGCGGATTTTTCAATGTCAGGTTGACTTTTGCCAATGAGGTAAATTGTCGTTTCGGAGTAATTTAGTCGCCAAAAATCATGTTTGCTTTCATCTTATTGACAAATTTTTAACTGGAGCTATTCCTCTAGTCAGGAGTTGTCAGTCAGATAAACAAAAGCATGATTTTGAGGGGCCTTCATTACTCCGAAAATTTACCTCAACGACAAAAGTAAACCTGACATTGAAAAATTGGCCCTTAGTACACAAGCAAGATAGCAATCGAGCTGCCCGATAGTAGTCTATATTGCTCGCATTCTTTTACCTATACTTTTCTATCGCGCCTATTAACACCTAACCCTAACAAGCACGTGCTTGGTTTCAAAGGGCCACTTGAGTGTACTGAATCTAGTCTTAAAATTTGGTAGCTCTAGCTCGTATTGTCTCTGAGATTTGTTGTTTCACACGGACGGACAGATGAAATATATAAAGTGGGAAGCAAAAGTGATTCTACATTCAACATTTTCGTGTTTGAGTGATCAAATGAAGTTTCATTTACTTTTTTTTTCCTCGATTCCTTATTTAATTTAAACAAATAGACGTAAATAGAAAAATAATATAAGAAGTAACGTAACGTAGTAAAAAATAAAAAACCAAAACATGTACTCAGTTTTGCAACTTATATGAAAAAATCAAAGAAAAGTTCCATATTAATATTTTGTCCAAGGACAATTCTTGTATTTACAAATTTGTATGTTGTTTGGCATGCTCTCAACCCATTTCTTAACAATTCCATTCAGAATTTAATTCCACTCCAGTTCCTCACGCCTCTATGGTCATGATTGATCTTAGGTTTTCAATCGAATTCAGGTCGGGACTTTGAGTTAATCACTTCATCAACATAAAACAAGTTGGAAAGCTACAGTCGAGTGTGACCGACTGTGAGATACCCTGTAACATGTTGAGCAACACCCAAAAAAGGCAAATGTTGCTAGGAACATATTCAGCAACACCCAAAAAAGGCAAATTTTGCTAGGGACATGTTGAGCAACACCCACGCGCGCTCCCAACATCTCTCATACACAGAAACATTATTCTTTAATAACTTTCATGTTTATCATCCGATTTTACTCGAATGCCTACTTATTTATTAAGTCTACTTACTTTAAGCCGGAAATTACGATTATAGCTTATATGCCGTTTTTTTTATGACTTTCTGCCGCGGAAGTGGGCGTGGCATAATTTGAAAACAAACTTGATCTGCGTGCAACAGATTTCAATGTTGTCACCAAATTTGGTAACTCTAGCTCTTATAGTCTCTGAGATCTGTTGTTTCACACGGACAGACAGACGCACAGTAGCGCCTTTCGAACAAAAGTGGTTGCTAAAATCAAAAAAGTCGTAGTCGCAAAAACGATTTAAACCATACTTATTCGACAGGAAATTTCCCATCGATTCAGAATTTCCAATAAAATCAATTTTAAGATTTTTTTTGTAGAAGATATGAGCCTTCAAAGTCGAACTTTGTTTCCATTTTTGCTTCATACAAAAAGAAAAGGGGAAATTGGTTGACTTTCAGGTAATATTACACAAAAAATAGATTACCTAACCTCATGAGTTTTACTTTAAATAACAGATACATTCATAAACTGTAAACTGACCCAAAAAAAAACAGAATTGGGTTTGGGCTTGTACAGGTAAATCGCTATCTGCCAGGGGTCAATTTTTTCCACTTTTTTCTGGCTAAAGTAGTCTTTATCTTATTTGGCCGGGCTCGGCCCTCATACACACTACATACAAAACCTTCGTTGATCTTTTCTGGACCAGAATCAACTTACATCTGCTGCAGCACGCTGCAGCTGCGGAAATGCAATGCAATAAACTAAAACAACTCAGGGTAAAATATACCAAAATACCGATTCAACGTAAAACATACCAAACAATATACTAGCTGTAGCGCAAGCGGGTTAACCGCTTCAAACCCGCTCGTGCTATACTTTGAAATTGTTTGTTTCGTTTGTTTTGTATAACAAAACGTACCTATAAAATAGGTGTTTATGAAATTTGGTGTTTTTTATATTTATACCCGATAGTAGCTAAATTATACTTCCAAAGGAAACAATTAATTACTTTTTAAAGATAATTTAAAGGTAGACGCTGAAATCACTTTTGTAGCTGACAAAATAGTTGTGGGTTATCCCAGGTAGGCAATACCTTACCTAAAAACTGCATAACATGAATTTAGGGCATATTTACAAAAAATCATAGGTATAACAGGTGTCTGGTTTAACTCTTTAATTGACCCAAAACCCAAAGGGTACCTAACAGGTAATAAATCGGACTATATATTGCGCAATTTTAATATGCCCAGCATTAGTCTATCAGTGAAAGTTGACAAGACAGAATGGCAAAGATCAATCGCGGAAAACTGTTCGAAATCTTTCGGAACGCCCCAACCTATGGTGATTTCGAAGAAGACTGTTTTAGAGAGCTTGAACTTTGGTTTGGAGATTTAAGAAACAACTATGGAGTGGAAAACAACATTCGCTTACTGTACAAGAACTTCAGGAAAAAGTGAGGAGAAGTGTATCGAAGCCATTCACGTTTTTTAGCCAAATATGAGGACTGGCTTCTGGGGGATCTCAACTTGCAAGCCACGGAAGAAGATCATGATGATGAACCCAGCACATCTACCGGTAAAGGAAGACCATCGAAAGCAATACAGGATTGCTCGGATTTCACAAGAAGAAAGAAGCTTTCTGAGGTGACCAACATCTTGACCACTGGAAATTTGTGGGAAGCATTGGCTACTAAATATATAAAGGATCATCAACTGACTAAATCATCCATAACCAAATCGGTTGCTATAGCAAGCCCTTGTCGGCTCAAAAGGATTCGGAAAAGCATTCCCACTCCATTAAAAGCTAGCATAATGGAACTAACTGACGAAGAAGCCCTGGCCTTATTTATGGACTTACAATTATCCAAGGAGAAATATGAAATATTACGAACGTGTTTAATGCAACATGGGGCGGATATATTACCTGGATATAAACGGATTACGGAGGCAAAAAAAATGTCAAGACCAATTAATACAGAGATTACTGAAGTCTCTGTGAAAGCTACTGTGCAGGATCTGATGAATCACACGGCTCAACGTTTATTGAAGAGTCTTCCGGATAATGTGTTGGACAATTTACCAGAGAAGGTGGAATTGGTCTGTAAATGCGGCTGCGATGGATCATCTGGACAAAGCATTTATAAACAAACAATAAGGACAGATGATGAATCAATATCAGACGGGAATTTGTTCATGGCATCAGTGGTTCCTTTGCGGCTTCAATCAGAGGAATCTTTACATTGGAGAAACAATAGGCCTTCATCAGTTCATTATTGCCGTCCAATAATGTTTCAATTCGCAAGAGAATCACCGGAACTCATCAATACAACAGTGCAAAATATTCAAAGAGAAATAGATGCTATTAGACCCATCATTCTGGAGATCAGGGAAGGAAAACATGTTGAATGCAGCTTCGAGTTTCACTTGACCATGGTCGATGGAAAAATAGTGAATGAATTAACCAATCGACTTTAACATGTCCAATTTGCAAAACAACTCAAAAGAATTTCGGAAGTTTGGATGATTCTACAACCAAGGAGGCAAACTACAACTACGGAATCTCACCTTTACACGCTCGGATAAGGTGTATGGAATTTTTGTTGAAATTGGCGTATACCCTTCCACAAGACAACGAAGACTGGGATAATAACAATTCGACAAAGAAGGAAAAGGAACAATTTAGGAAATATCGAATACAGGAAGCGTTTTCAAAGCAACTTGGACTCAAAGTGGACTGCCCGAAACCCGGATATGGAAACTCAAACGATGGAAATACTTCTCGGAGATTTTTCGAAAATTGCATTGTTGCGGCAGAAATCACTGGAATTGACGAGGAAATCATTAAAAGATTGGGTGCGATCTTGAATGTACTCAATTGCAAGGAGAAAATTGATTCGGTGAAATATGGGGAATATGCTTCCATCACAGCTTCGCTTTTGGCTGAGAAGTATCCTCATAAGAAATTGACTCCAACAGTCCACAAAATTCTAGAACAAGGTAAAGATATAATTGAATATCAGTCTTTGCCAATTGGAGAACTTTCAGAAGAAGCTAAAGAATCGCTAAATAAATTCTATAAGAAGTATAGATACTGCAACACTTACAAGTCATCCAGACTTAGGCAAAATGAGGACCTCTTCAATATGTTAGCTGCATCATCTGACCCGTTTATTGCATCTCTGCGGGATGTAAAGTCGCGAAAAGATATAGAATCAAGTAATTATAGTCCAGAAATGCTAAAACTATTAGAAATTCCCCTAATATAGGCCCGTTTGTTAGCAAAAAATAGCCAAAATTATAGAAATAAAAAGGCGAATGGGTGGGCGTGGCATATTGTCCAATACATATACAAATTTTACAACATTTACCTGTAAAATGCCGTTTAAATTATTTGATTATCTTATTTGGTTCAAAAGTTACGATTTTAGCAACGCAAAATGAGAAAAGGCGCTACTGTGAGACGGACAGACGGGCATGGCTAAATCGCCTCGGCTGGTGACGCTGATCAAGAATATATATACTTTATGGGGTCGGAGATGCCTCCTTCTGCCTGTTACATACATTCTCGGTTGGCACAAACGTATAATACCATTGTACCCTATGGGTACCGGGTATAATAAATAGTTACGTTAAAAAACGGAGAAGTTATAATTTTTTTTTCATTAATTTCTGTACAAAATTACCTCATCTGTAGATAGTCTTTCTGAACTAAAAACATTAATTTTATCCCACTTAGTACACATGCAAGACAGCAATCGAGATGCCTGATAGTAGTCTATATTCCTCGCATTCTTTTACTTATACTTTTCTTTCGCGTCTGTTAACACCTAACCCTAACGAGCACGTGCTTGGTTTCGAAGGGCCACTTGAGTGTACTGACCGTAGTGCACCAACGTCCGACAAAAAAAATTTATAATACAAATCCAATAGGACTAAAAGGTGAATTTATATGATAACAATAATAATGAGCAGATCATTTTTATTTCACCGAAAATGAAAGCTGCAAGGGTATACAAATTTCGAATTCCCAAAAATAGCTTCCTTTCTTGCTTTATTGCCTGAATTAAATACGAGTTGTTTGCAAACTACAAAACTCGTCGTCCGCGGGATAATGTCGCATTTATTTTCATTTTAAATCGACTTAAAACCTCAAAGAAAAAACGACATAGTTTCGATTGGACTTTGTACTGGGCGAGTTTATGTCGACGTGAACAAGTTAGTAATGTTGTCTCAGTTTAGCAGCACTAACTCTTATTGTCCGTGGTTCAAGACTCGACTTTTCATCTAACACGAGTCATAGTACATATATGTATCTTTTTACTTTCGAATTCCATAGCTGTGTTATATGTTATTGCTGTGTAATATTATTTGAAACAAACTTAATCTGCATTTAACAGATAAGAATGTTATTAATTTTGGTAGCCTAGCTCTTAAAGTTTCTGAAATCTGTTGTTTCATACGGACAGACGGACGAACCTAATGATACTAATAAAGAATTAATAATCTTTACGAGGTCGGGAATGGCAATGAGGCACAAAGCTATAAAATACTTTTTAGGTATATTAAAAGAATCCGAAAGAATTTGTAATGCCAATTACAGAAATGGGACTAGGGAGGTATTTAAAGTCGTTCAAAAAATCTGCCTTAGTGCATTTTTTTCATACAATAAATTTGTTTATACTTTCCTGGTACTGTAGTGTCTCGTGTGTTTTCAGACGACTTTTTTCGCTGTTCTACTAGATCGGCTCCAGGACGTTTAGCTAAGGATTCCCGCAATAATTCATCTTCAGATCCATCAACTTTGGTTTCTCGATCATCATGCTTAATACGGTGCAGCTCCCATTTAATAATAACCTCTGCTAAGTCGACAGCTAGTTTTTTATGTTCAATAGATGCAGTTGGAGGAAATCCTAGGCGTTGCATATAATTAATTAAATGTTGTACAAGTTGATGTCTAACAGGAAAATATACCTATAATATAAGTAGCTGAATTAATACTTGGCTGCTATAAAAAAAGAATACTTACTTTATAATGACGAATTATAAGTTGTAAAATATGAAACAACTGCTGCATGGCGTGCCCTTCTTCAACGATAATTTTTTTTGTCCAGTGTGTTAACATTGTGTTCCCGTCTTCCATTCGTAATGGCATAGCTGGTGTAAGCACATCTAGCGCTTGTTTAACTATCGACCTGGCTTCCAAAGCATGTCCTTTCAGCAGAGAATGAAAAACTTGCAAGACTATTTTCTTATGAATTGCCAACCTAGCAATTATATGGGCCAGCAATAAATGGCCATGGTATCTGGCAGTGGGGTCCACCGAATTCTTACTCAGTAAACAAGGCCAAGCAAACGTCATAAGACGCCTTAGCTTATTACCTTGCCGCTTATTATTAGCATCTCCATCGTGTATGTGCTGAGATGCGCGTTCTACCAATAGGCATGCTAGTTGTAGCAAAGCAATTCTCACAGCATCATCATATTGTTTATCGGGGTCAAAAACTTTATTTATAAAAACGGATACAATATTTTTTTCATCTTCTTGATATGGTGTCGGGGGAGCTCCAATAAGTTTATTTCCTTCGCCTTTATCAAAACTTACAGTGAAACACGGAATTATAACAGCTGTTATTATTTTGGCTTTTAACTCCTCAGAAATTGTATTGTTATTAAAATTTTCAACAAAGTAAAAAAACGCATTTCGTTTCCAAGTAACGGTAAAGCTTTGGGAAACTGTGCTTTGTAAAAAATCTCGTAAGAAGTAAACGTCAGGTATAAACCGAAAACATAGTGCTCTTAATAATTGAAAAAGTAAATCAATATCATTTGTATTATTCGAAAAATACAGAAGAAGTATTTTTCCTATTAAATGCCACAAATCACAAGCTACATTTTCATCGCATGTCGAAGACAAATTATTTAGCCAACAACTTTTAAGGGCATCTACAATATCTGGCCGTGTCGGAATCCACTGGTCGTCAGATTCCATTAATGTAAAAATGATTAAAACGGCCTGATGTTGAGCTTCGTACATATGGGGTTGAATAAGTTCGGTGTTACAGTTTATGTAAGTCAATAATTTACTGTATTTACTTTTTTGTATAACTTTTCGAAACAAGGCTCCATTTGTGTGCTTTAAAATATATATAAAAAATCGATTCCATTGAGGATCTATCATGATTGATTCCATTAGAAACAAATCCACAGTTTCAGCTGGAAATCGTTGAAGGAACTTAAGGAGTGCTTCCCGATATGGGCTAGATGCCTCAATCAATAGGTTTTTTTCAGTTTTCAAAACTAGGTGGCACAACTTTTCAATATATTTAACTGATGCCGAGATATGATAAAACATTTCAATTAGAGTGACTATTTTCTGTTCATACTCTCCACCTTTTGATGATGCAAAGAAATTAATAGTCGAGTTTGTACACTTATAGTCTCCAACAAATATTTCAATTATTTTTGAACAATGCTGCAAAATTTGCTCACTTAACTTCTCATTGAACATTTGTGGAAATAACTGGGTAAAATAAGATAATCTTTTAATTGCCGGTATAGATAAATTTCTGTGATCACCCAATTTCAACAGCAGTGGACGCATGGCAGATTGCACCTGAAAAGACCAAACAAATGAAGTATAAGTATAATACAAGTATGGTGAGTAACTAGCAAAACCTAATTTAAATAAAATGCGCGGGTTACAACTCAAATTCTACCAAGTAGGAAAGCTAAAGTCGAGTGTGCCCGACTGTTAAATACCCGGTACCCAAAGCATTGTGGGTGAAATTAAATAGCACATGGACAAATAAAACAAGTAAGAAAGCTACAGTCGAGATTGCTCGACTGTGAGATACCCGGTACCTAAACGTTTGTGCTTTACACTAAAAGGCAATTTAAAATTGTACACACATTATCATACTCTACTTCGATACTTCTTAAAATAAATCGCCTCTCCAATTAGCTCCCGACCTAAACAATTTAATGTCATACTTAAATATGAATGATACATTTTATAAGAACGCCAAATAATGAATTATGTTATTTTTTGTCATTTTTTGCTCTATTATTTTATCATTTCCGCAGTTGCGCAGTCTGCAGTTGGCGTCTATTAATGTAATTGATTTTTGTTCGGGTCATAGGGCATTAAAAAGTGATGGTCGATAATAAGACTAATTTTCAACCTGAAAATCTAACCAAAATCACTTGTGTCGTGACGTCATAAGCAAATGAGCCGTCGCGGCGCCACTTGCTGTGGCCGCAGACAACCCAGGATCAAAAACATAACAAAGAAGAGCGGTAACAGTGTCTTTTACACACGCATACAAACGTGCGAGCGCTTGTACACATATACACACAAACAGAGAAACGAGAGCATAACGCGTAGAAGCGCGGCCGTGCTCATCGTTCCGCATTCGATCTGCGACTGAAAACCGGTTAATTTTTGTCATTTCTTGCTATATTCTTTTGTCATTTCTTCTGCAGTTGGCGCCATTATATCGCGCGGCCAAGGCTCGAATGCGCCACTTGTCGGCTACAGCTTGCAACAGCAACAGCAGTGCCTTAGGGGAATGTGTTAAAATTCTAACCTTATTGCTAATATCTCGCATGTTTATCATCCGATTTTACTGAAATTTTCAGAAAACGTCCGTGTTTTAACGTTAATTTATTTTATCAATTAACATTAACCCGAAAATAACGAGTATAGCTTATTTTACGTTTTTTATGATTTTTGAGGGCGGAAGTGGGCGTGGCCAAATATTAAAAAAAGCTTGATCCGCGTGCAACAGATTCCAATGTTGTTACCAAATTTGGTAACTCTAGCTCTTATAGTCTCTGAGATCTGTTGTTTCACACGGACGGACAGACGGACAGACGGACATGGCTAAATCGACTCGGCTGGTGGTGCTGATCAAGAATATATATACTTTATGGGGTCGGAGATGCCTCCTTCTGCCTGTTACATACATTCTCGGTTGGCACTAACACATAATACCCTTGTACCCTATGGGTACCGGATATAAAAAGTTGACAAATGAAGATATATGCTGCTAGAATCATGTTGAGCAACACCTAAAAAGACCAATGTTGGTAGAAACATGTTGAGCAACACCCAAAAACGACTAATGTTGCTAAAAACATATTGAGCAACACCCAAACAAGACAAATGCTGCTAGGGACATGTTGAGCAACACGCACTGACACTCTCAACATCTCTCTCTCTCAAAAGCTTAGTGCTCAGACACGCGAAAGGTGTTCTTCGGATTTATCATCCGATTTTATTTAAATTTTCAGAACACGTCCGCGAATGCCTACTTATTTATTATATCTGTTTACTTTAAGCCGGAAATCACGACTATAACTTATTTAACGTTTTCGGGGGCGGAAGAGGGCGTGGCCAAATTTTAAAACAAACTTGCTGGCATGTTCCAGTTTTTACTCGGAAGTGAATTTGATAACATTTTCTGTTTACCAACACGGACAGATGGACAGCCGGACAGACGGACATGGATGAATCGACACGGCTGGTGATGCTGATCAAGAATATAAATACTTTATGGGGTTGGAGATGCCTCCATCTGCCTGTTACATACATTCGCAGATGGGACTAACTTATAATACCCTTGTACACTATGGGTACCGGATATAAAAATTTAAATTTAAAAAAAAACAATTAAAGCTAACTTCTTTTGAATACCCTTGCAGCCTGCAATTGAGTCATTAAAAATCGATCCATTTAGGTAAACTTAAAAAAATATCGAAGTTTGTAAATTTGTATAACATGTACTTGCACATCTTACATGTAGAGTTTTACGTTTTCATATAAATCAACCGATCGTTTCTTACTATATGACATAGTTTTCCGATCTTAATGAAATTAAAATCGTAACTATAAATCCGTAAAAAACAGCTATATCTTAAAATTTATAAAAATACGTTGAAAACCAGGGACGTTATCATTTTTGTTCCATTCATTTTCCGACCAATCCTATGGTAGCTATAAGATATAGTAATGCTATAGAAAGAAAACTATATGCAAAGTTTCATTCAGATAGTTAAAAATCTGAGAGACTAGTTTGCTTATACGGCTATGATACAGGGCACAAGTTTTCATTAATTAGCTACTTCATTAGAACCTTGAAAGAGACAACTATATGTCTTTTTTGGTTTGGATTTTTTTCGTACTGCGACTACGGTCAGACTAATTTAAAAGGTAAACAATAACAATGGCCAGAATTCGCAGTACATAATTATCAATTTCTGAAGTCCTCGTGCAAACACTCCTGCAGAAATTAATATGAAAGCCCTTACCCTGATTATTACACCCGCTCGTGTACATAGATTTAGTTAATTCATAATAATTACACAATTTCACGGCGGAAAACCCATGCCACCCAAAACTTATTTATTTTGTGTATTTATCTTGCTTTTGTGCAGTATAGTTGCTGAAAATTATGGCAAGCCTTCAGCAAAAACCAATATATTCTGTGAGACCGTTTTGTCTAATGAGACATTAATATACTTTTTAGATACAATTAAATGAATTACAGACGGTATATTCTATCGAACTCATTTTTTTGTCTGGTATTTTTTTCGGTAAACCGATAAGTTTTTCAAGTAATGAGCAATTAATGTATTAAATCTCTCATTGAAAGTGCCGCATAGTCGTCTTGCTCGCACTTAGGCAAAACCCTATGGTTGCTGTCAAGCTTCTAATTAATGCGCCAATTAATGAAGTTTTTAATACAGTGTCATAATGCTATTAGCAACGGACTGACAGACGGACAGACGGACAGACGGACATGGCCAAATGGACTTGGCTGGTGATGCTGATCAAGAATATATATACTTAATTGGGTCGGAGATGCTTCCTTCACTGCATTGCAAAGATCAAAATTGTTTACAAGTATCCAAGATAGATCAAAAAGGTTTACGGACAGGTTAAACAATAAAAATTAATGGATATTAAAGTTATTTATCCCTTGTGCTTACCTTATCTTTATCAAGTGTAACTCCGGTAATAAAATGTTTCATGCATAGATACGCAGTTTCTTGAAGTTCTGATTTATCATTTTCCATAACCTTAAAAAGTATATTTATTATTTTTTCTTTATATCCGATATCGCTAATGTAGTGGCAAGCTGCTAGGGCTCGCAATGCACTGGTCCTAAGTGGTATAAGATTCGTTACGTTTTTGTAACAATCCAACTTGGCCAATGTCGAATCTTCTGCTTCACTTAACGTAAGTAACTCGTGAAAAAATAGTTTGTGGTACGTATTTGTCAAATCTGTAAAGTCAAAAAGGATTAATATGTTATGTTAAAATTGATATGTGAATAAATACTTTTATTCATTTTTATATTTATATAAATCAAACAAAAACACCTCTTAACGAGGTGAGATAAAAGTGACGATGGCATCTTCAACTTCAAAAGTTTCTGATCAAATTTTGTGACGATTTTGTGACGATTAATAATAACGTAAACATAAATTACAAATAATTCGGATGAACTTTGAATTTTGATAATTATACCCGGTACCTATAGGGTACAAGGGTATTATGGGTTAGTGCCAACCGAGAATGTATGTAACAGGCAGAAGGAGGCATCTCCGACCCCATAAAGTATATATATTCTTGATCAGCATCACCAGCCGAGTCGATTAAGCCATGTCCGTCTGTCCGTCGCAGAGACTATAAGAGCTAGAGTTACCAAAATTTGGTGACAACATTGGAATCTGTTGCACGCAGATCAAGTTTGTTTTAAAAATTGGCCACGCCTACTTCCGCCCTCAAAAATCATAAAAAACGTTAAACAAGCTATACTCGTTTTTTCCGGATTAAAGTTAATAGATACAATAAATGAATAAAATAGAGCGGACGTTTCCTGAAAATTTCAGTAAAATCGGATGATAAACATGGGAGATATTAGCAATAAGGTTATAATTTTAACACACCGCCCTAAGGCACTGCTGTTGCAAGCTGTAGCCGACAGGTGGCGCACTTGAGCCTTGCGATATAATGGTGCCAAGAAGAAATGACAAAATAATATAGCAAGAAATGACAAAAAATAACATCATTCACTTTTTGACGCCGATCAAGCTGGTTTTTATGTTTTCCTATAAAATGTATCATTCATATTTAAGTATGACATTAAATTGTTATAACGTATGTACAATTTTAAATTGCCTTTTAGTGTAAAGCGCAAACGTTTAGGTACTCACAGTCGAGCACAGTCGACTGTAGCTTTCTTACTTGTTTTTTTTTTATATTCCAATTCAAACATGAAATATGAAAATGTTGACCAATGAAGACAAAATGTTGCTAGAAACATGTTGACAAAACATCCAAAAAAGACAAATGTTGCTGGGAACACCCAAAACAGACGAATGTTGGTCAACATTCGTCTGTTTTGGGTGTTCCTAGAAACTTGTTGAGCAATACCCATTGGCACAGAAGAAGAAGAAACATACACAGCAACTTTATTTTTAATAATTTACATGTTTATCATCCGATTTCACTCAAATTTTTAGAAAAAGTCCGCGAATGCCTATTTATTTATTTAATCTATTTACTTTAATTCGAAAATCACAACTATAGCTTATATAAAGTTGTTTTTTATTTTCGGGTGCGGAAGTGGGTGTGGCCAAATTTTAAAACAAACCTGATCTGCGTGCAACGGATTAGAATGCTATCACCAAATTTTGTGGTTCTTATAGTCTCTGAGATCTGTTTACCAACACGGACGGGCATGGCTAAATCGACTTGGCTGGTGATGCTGATCAAGAATATAAATACTTTATGGGGTCGGAGATGCCTTCTTCTACCTGTAACATATATTCTCGGTTGGCACTAACTTATAATACCCTTTGTACCCTATGGGTACCGGGTATAAAAAATACAGTTCGAGCTAAGAAGAGAAATTGACATATTAGTGGACATACCAGTGGCTGGTAGAGGCAACACCAACAATGGAAATACAGCTAGACGTTTTTTCAGCCAACCTAATTTGGTAGCTCGCATTACAGGAGTTAGCGAGGCACTCATTTACAAGTTTAGTGTCATTTTACGTGCATTAACTTGTGGATGTGAAATCAATACTGATGCATTCAGTTCATATGACATGAAATCAGCTGAAATGTTTGTCGACTTATATCCATGGTATTACATTCCACCACCAGATATTAATACATGGTGCAGACATTCTAAATCATGTGGGTTTTTCTATTGGTATGATGTCTGAAGAAGCTCTTGAAGTCGGAAATAAAGATTGCCGGAATATACGGGAAAATAATTCTCGAAAAAAAAAAAAGATGTGATACTAGTATCTTCTGATCCACTAATTACATCAATATCTAAAACGTAAACAATGTCGGCAAAGTCTATAAATTTGATAACCTCGTTGCTGGATTTTCAAAATATAAATAATAATAATATAATATACTAGGAAATTTGGAGGGTTTACGTAAAATGGGTTAAACGCTGTATGTACAAAGTTTCATTAAAATATTATTAATTTAATAGAGTTATTAATCAAATTCCGCTAGAAGGGCTATTGGACCCACTGTGCACTGCAACCTTTTAGACTAAAAATTGGTTCAAACATTTCAGCTCACAAATATATTTTGAAATGAGATCATATATTATAACTTACCAATTGTAAATAATCGTGGATCTAAGGTTGTACAGAACGTGTTGCCATCCATTAAACCGATTTGTGCATTTGCAGGCTGGTGCCTAAGTAAATGTTTTTTTGGAGGTATTATGTCAGCGAGAACGTCTTTATGTGGATCCATAACTTCAGAAACTGTTTTTGATTGAATGTTTCCAATGTGTTTTAACAATGTCATAGATTCCTCCCTTACAATTCCGTTTGGGCTAGTTATATGTCTAACAAGTTCATGAATCACTTCATATGTAGCCTTAGCTTGTAAGTCCTTAAGGTCATCGCTTTTGTAACTTTCACTTATGGGGCTTAAACAAATTTCCAACATAGTTTTCATATAGTTTTTAGTTATTTCTATGGCACCATTGGAAACATCTCCTTCTAGATCCATTAACACAAACATAAACGCTTTCAAAAAATTGAAAAGGTTTTGAAATAGAGCACGTAGAGACATATGCTTGCACAAAAACTGAATTGCTTGGCATCCGCCGACTTTTGAATACCAAGGGCGATCATAACATAAAGATATCATTTTTTCTGCCAAATACTGGATTATCGGTAATCTACATGCTCTTTCTTTATTCCCCATTATATTTGTAGCAGTGTCAAGAATAATACCCATGCATGCTATACCAGGTTTGCATAATTCCTTTTCTTCATGACCCATGCATGAGGCCAGGGCATCAATTAGTACCATTGGGTCTATTCCAGTCGAAGCTTGATGCCGTTTCTGGGGAAATGGTCCAGCCTGTTGTGCAATAGCTACCATCGTATAATGTCTCACAACAGCTGCCATAACTGGACATACAGAATCTCGCAGGTCTTTTGTAGCTGAAGCTACCAACATTCCTACTAAAGCTGTCTGATGGGTCCCTCGTACACATGCATCATCTATTTGATGTTGAAATATAGACCAACTCATTATGTTATTTTCAACAAAATCTACATGAGTAAACAGTTTAAGTAGTGTATGCTTCTCATCATCCAAACAAATAAAAGCAGCTAAAAAACATCGAATTACTTCCCAACTTTGTCGTCTGTAAAATTGGTCAGTTGTGTTTGAGCCCAATGCTCTAAAGGCAGCTTCAATAGCCTCGTCAACAGGAAAATCAACTGCAGATTCGTATTCTTGAAAATATGTTATAATAGAAATTGTTGGCTTTTCATTTTTATTATAACATAAAGTTTGCGGTTCCACCATCATTTTTCTATTTCCGCCTCCAAATTTTCCAAGAACGCGAAAAGCTACCAAAGCGGCGTTATCTTGATTTCTCAACGTTTTCCAAAGAGCTTGCATCAAAGCTGCTCTCACTGGTTGTATGTGATCATATAAAAAGTCTGGCTGTAAATTGTCAACGCAAAGTTCCAGTGTTCGTAGACCCTAAAAAGAAAAAGTAAGGAAATAAGAATAAGGAAGCTTTATTTGAACAGTTATTTATATATCTATAGGTTGTGATGGTTCGGTTGTGCTAAGGTAGCTCAGGGTGGCCGAGGACTCGTCCCAATAACCTATTTGGGCTCAGGTGTAAGCTGGAAGAGATTCCGATTCAAGAATATAATGCATTCGAGATTTCTGCCGTAATATAGTTTCTTATGTTTATTCAATTTTACAGGTCGACAAAAATCGAGCTCTGTCCCACCCGGCGAATAAACTCTCTTGATTCTAAATTATCTTTACCGGTACATTACTAATCAGAAACTAAAAAGTTTCCATAATTTTGAGAAAATCGCGGTCAAAGTACTACTGTGGGCAAAAAGTAAGGTGAATTTCTTTATTTATTCTCCTGAATCAATTTCATCCCCTTCAAACAAATCCCCTCCAGATAAAATACACTTATGCCAACGTTTCTTCAAATCCTCGAAACAGGCCAAATAGTCCCTTTCCGGTATAGCCATGAGCGCCCTCGTCGATTCCGCTTTTATCTCTTCAATCGACTCGAAACGCGTTCCCCGGAGTGGTCTCTTGAGTTTTGGGAATAGCCAGAAGTCACACGGAGCCAAATCAGGAGAATACGGTGGTTACGGAACGATATGCGTCGAATTCTTGGCGAAATGGTCACGAAGAACAAGTGCAGTGTGCGACGGTGCATTATCGTGACGCAAAAACCAAGAGTTGTTGGCCTATAATTCTGGTCTTTTTCGACGAATTGCTTCACGCAAACGACGCATAACGCTCAAATAATATTCCTTATTAACAGTTTGGCCAGGTGGAAGGAATTCATAGTGCACCACACCACGAAAACCGAAAAAAACGGTCATCATAACCTTGATTTTTGAACGACTTTGACGTGCTCTCATCAACACGTTCCCGACTTTTTTTTCACTTTGAAGTCTTTGTACCACTTATAAACATTTTTCTGGGACATGGTAGAATCACCAAAGGCCTTCCGCAACATCCTCAACGTTTCCGCAGCCGAAATTTCATTCCGCAAACAAAATTTGATGGCACTTCTCTGCTCAATTAAATCAGACATTGTAAAAATCGACAAATGCACTCTTGATCGTTTGGTAAACACAAGCGTAAATATAGTACTGATACTGACATTGACATGAAATTACCGATAGATGTCAACAGTCCTGCCAATTAAAAAAAAAAAAAACTAGTCCGCCATCTTAAGCCCGCGAATTTTAAATTGAAAATTCACCTTACTTTTTGCCCACAGTAGTATCTATCACTGTTTGCTGTGGCACTCTAATAACGTCACGATGGGGTGTCGATGGCTTAGGGTGAGATAAGAGCCTGTACAGTTCCCCGAAACTTTCTAGTTAAGCGAGATTCTGCAGGCTCGAAAGTTTGCTAAAAATGAGTAGTAATAAATCAGTCTGGAGGATTATGTCGTTCCCAATACACAAAAGGCATTCTGTGGTTGTTCACTTGGCAGTGCATCTTGAGAATGGCCAACGTGTTTATTTTAATGAATCAAATGTATTGAAAAGAGCAGCACAACCACCAGCAACCACGTTGACCGCTTTTTTCAAATTATGCGAAACTAATACATTTACGACAATTTAGTTATATTCTGAAGTGCCTTCTTATTACACATGGAATATGTCTTCGAAAAAATTTCAAAGACGTAAACCAGGAACACCAGTCGATGGATATCCAGGCATTTTTCAAACAGATGCATTTGAAAGAATATATACTGTACATCCTAACAATGCTAAGTGTTTTTATTTGCGATTGTTATTAGTTAACGTCACTGGCCCAAAATCATTGGGATTTAACACCTTATGATGCATATACTTCAGCTCATCCACAACAAATACGAATGCTATTTGCCATTATAATATCAACATGTATGCCATCAAATCCACTTGAATTATGGAACAAATATAATGATTATATGGCAGAAGATATTTTAATTTGTATGCGTAATTATGAAAGAGTCCTGATTTGCTTGGAAATGTACTACGAAGCTTTGATAATAATTGATGATATGTGTCTAACGATTGCAAATAAAGAATTAGGTCAATTGGATATGACCGCATTAAATCGTGAGATGAATGATGTGTTTGATCGTGAATTCCAATGTTAGCAGGAATTTAATTCTAATGACTTGCGTTTACTTGTACAATCGAATATAACCAAATTGAATATTCAGCAAAAACATGTATATGACACAGTCATACAAGCCGTTTCCAATAATGCAGGTGGATTATATTTCTTGGATGCACCTGGTGGTACAGGCAAAACATTCGTTATATTATTGATTTTAGCGACTATTCGATCGGAACAGAAAATTGCATTGGCACTTGCATCTTCGGAAATTGCTGTTACATTATTAGAAGGTGGTCGGACCTCATACTGGACATTAAAATTGCCATTGACAACGAACAATGCAAGATTTACGTGGTAATCAACAGCTTTTTGGTGGTACTTTGATATTGCTGTCAGGAGATTTTCGTCAAACATTGCCGGTCATTCCTAGATTAACAAAGTTTTGCGATTAACGTCAATTATTTTATGGGATGAGTGTACAATGGTGAATAAAAAATTACTAGAAGCATTTAACAACGAACAATGCAAGATTTACGTGGTAATCAACAGCTTTTTGGTGGTACTTTGATATTGCTGTCAGGAGATTTTCGTCAAAGATTGCCGGTCATTCCTAGATCAACTCCTGCTGATGAAATAAATGCCTGTTTAAAGTCATCAGTTCTTTGGAGATATATAAAAAAATTGACACTGAACATTAATATGCGTATTCACCTACAAAATGATCCAGCTGCCCGTGTGTTTTCAAAACAATTGTTAGAAATTGATGATGGCAAAATACAAATCGATCGTACCGACGGATTGATCGCTGTACCGAACAATTTTCGTACAATTGCACAATCAATCGATGAATTGATTGAATATGTTTTTCCTAATATTCTTAAAAATTCCACTAATCATGATTGGTTGAGAGAACGCGCCATTTTAGCACCAAAGAACATTCATAGCAATACCATTAATTTTCAAATTGAAGCGAAACGGCCAGGTGTAGTTTTTTTGATAAATCGTTGATGAATCGTTGATTAACGGTGGTCGAAAGAACTCGATGACCCCTACGTCACGAAGAATTTATACATTTCGTTAGTTCGTCCTACTTGTATTTTTATTTAACAATTAAACTCGTTTTTTAGTCAAGAATGGCATTTTTGACTTCAAACATTAATAAAAAATCTAAAAAAAAATAAATAAAAAAAGAAAAACTCTACGGTTATACCTCCGCGCAATTACGGACGATTCTGTGGACCGTTATTATGTACACCGCAATTTTTTTTGGAGGGGCCACGGAAAATTCCCTATAACTCCTATACCTGCACATATTTTTCAATGAAACCTTTTTAGAAAAATTGTCTAAATGTTACTTTATTATATCTCATTTAAATTAATAAACTAGCTTAAGCCATTTCGCCCCAACAAATTTTTGAAAAGTAACACGTTTTGCACCGAATTAACCCTACTCCCCCCTTAAACTGGGATGCAAACCTTAGGTTGCCATTTTATTCTAGTAGACTTCTCCAAATTAACCTACCTTCCTTAGCAAACCGTAGAACGATGCTAGGCATTGTCTTTATGTATAACCTGATCCGTGGTGACGTGGAAAGCACCGATCTTTTGGGGCAGTTGAATTTCCACGTACCATGTAGAGCCACAAGATCCTACTTGCCTTTAGTTTTGCACCACTGTAGAACCTCGTCTGAAATGCATGAACCCTTTAGAGTACTATGTAATCTCATCTGTAGACAGCCTTCCTAAACTAAAAACATTAATCTTAACCCACTTAGTACACATGCCAGATAGCAATCGAGCTGCGCGCTATTAGTCTATATGTTTGAGGGTAGTTTCCTCGCATTCTTTTACCTATACTTTTCTTTCGCGCCTGTTAACACCTAACCCTAACAAGCACGTGCTTGGTTTCGAAGGGCCACTTGAGTGTACTGACCGTAGTGCAACAACGTTTATCAAAAAAAATACATACATATATGGGCCAAAGAGATATTGACATACGCATAATGAAAACAAATCAAAGAATCCTGGAAAATCAAAGCAAAACAAAAAGTAGCACGCGCAAACCATTTGCATAGATAACAACAACATATGAACACACATGCATGCAAGCACCTAACACGCATTCGGTCAACATTGAGAACCTACCAGAGAACTGCAAGAGTCCACCGGCACTCAAGGTGCACCGGGTAAATGTAGGGTGATTCTGGCACCCTGGTGTTTTTTGCCACCGAACAACTGAGTATAAGTGCGAGCCTCGCAATAATGCAATAAGTGTGTGCCGCACCATGCATCAATATAGAGCAGGTACTTTTTTTGAACAAGCGTGTGAGCGCATGCCGGCGCGTTAGCGTCGCAAGAAGGATGGGTGTAAAGAAAAACACAAAAAAAAATGCAAATATTGTATTGAGTGTGTTGCGTATTAGCGTTTCTTTTTTGCAAGCCTTCGCTTGAGTTGTTCTTTTTACTACCTGCTGCTCCAAATGCGTCGCTTAATAAAACAAATTATTTCTATTGATCTTACATTGTATTTAACATATGTAATTTTTTGCTTCATTGCATATTACTTAATTTATAATTATTCATTATATTATCAACATATTGATAACATAACATATTGTCTCCGCAAGAAGTTCAAAGATGCACTGAACTTGAACGCAAAGAACAGATCATGCAAAAGCACCATGGTGTTTAAAAAACACTCAAGTGATTCTTGTGTGTTTTGCCTACTTCTATTAATCCCGCATTGCCTTTTTTGTTACTTGTGATTTTTCCTTCATTCGTTTTGAATGCAAGTGCGACCGGCACGCGTTGCTCAAAAATGAATGGGTGCAAGCACAAAAAAATAACGGTACCTTGTATGAGCGAGAGCGTAATAATGCCGGCACTCATAGCACACACGCATTTTTTGATAAGTGTGTGTCTTTGCTTTGCTTAGCCGGGTGTGAGTGGCACCGGGACACAAATTTTATTGAGTGTGAGTAAGGTGGCAAAAAGTGACACCCTTGCAGTTCTCTGGAACCTACCCCAACAGAAGACGAATTCGCACTTGTTGTATGCATATGCATGTATGTATGTATGTATGTATGTATGTATGTGCACGCACGCTGTTCACAGTTTAAACGCACTTTTAATAAATAATCATAATTATATTATTAAAGATTAAAAAATTATTTAATTTTGATCTCAAAATGTATTGCAATAAATAAAAATACACAAGTATGTACATATATTAAGTCTATTAATGTAATTGATTTTTATTCGGGTCATAGGGCATTAAAAAGTGATGGTCGATAATAAGACTAATTTTCAACCTGAAAATCTAACCAAAATCACTTGTGTCGTGACGTCATAAGCAAATGAGCCGTCGCGGCGCCACTTGCTGTGGCCGCAGACAACCCAGGATCAAAAACATAACAAAGAAGAGCGGTAACAGTGTCTTTTGCACACGCATACAAACGTGCGAGCGCTTGTACACATATACACACAAACAGAGAAACGAGAGCATAACGCGTAGAAGCGCGGCCGTGCTCATCGTTCCGCATTCGATCTGCGACTGAAAACCGGTTAATTTTTGTCATTTCTTGCTATATTCTTTTGTCATTTCTTCTGCAGTTGGCGCCATTATATCGCGCGGCCAAGGCTCGAATGCGCCACCTGTCGGCTACAGCTTGCAACAGCAACAGCAGCCTTAGGGGAATGTGTCAAAATTCTAACCTTATTGCTAATATCTCCCATGTTTATCATCCGATTTTACTGAAACTTTCAGGAAACGTCCATTTTATTTTATTCATTTGTGTTTATTAACTTTAACCCGAAAATAACGAGTATAGCTTATATAACTTTTTTTATGATTTTTGAGGGCGGAAGTGGGCGTGGCCAAATTTAAAAACAAACTTGATCTGCGTGCAACAGATTTCAATGTTGTCACCAAATTTGGTAATTCTAGCTCTTATAGTCTCTGAGATCTGTTGTTTCACACGGACGGACAGAGGTTGGCACTAACCCTTATTGCTAGTATCTCCCATGTTTATCATCCGATTTTACTGAAATTTTCAGGAAACGTCCGCTCTATTTTATTCATTTATTGTATCTATTAACTTTTACCCGAAAATAACGAGTATAGCTTATTTTACGTTATTTATGATTTTTGAGGGCGGACGTGAGCGTGGCCAAATTTTAAAACAAACTTGATCTGCGTGCAACAGATTCCAATGTTGACACCAAATTTGGTAACTCTAGCTTTTATAGTCTCTGAGATCTGTTGTTTCACACGGACGGACAGAGCTTGGCACTAACCCATAATACCCTTGAACCCTATGGGTACCGGGTATAAAAATTTTAACTTCTCTGTTTTTAAACGTATTTCTATAAATTTTGAGATATATCAGTTTTTATGGTTCTAGAATTACGGTTTTTATTTTTTAAAGATCGGACGACTATATCATATAGCTGCCATAGAAGCGATCGGTCGATTTATATGGAAATGTAAAATTCTACTTGTAAAATGTAAAATTTACAAAATTCGATATTTTTTCAACATTACTAAAATGGTTCGATTTTCAATGATCCAATTGCAGACTTCAAGGGTATAGCAACTTCGGTTTACCGAAGTTAGCTTTCATTCTCGTTTTTATTTTATTTTGGCTGATCGAGTCACAATTAGAGAAAACTTTTAATCCATAAAATAGGGCAGGATCTATATATGTTTTTGCTATAAGCATACGAACATTAATAGGTAGGTATCCCTTGGTCACAGACAGTCCTCTCAGAATTCCATATGTTTTCCCTAAAGTCTTGTTAATGGGGTCGTTTCAGGTAAGGGTTCTGTTGAACGTAAGTCCTAGATTTACGGCTGTCTCGACATATTCTAAGGGACTGTTATTAATATGTAGTCGTTGGATATTATTTAGATTAATTTTTCTTTTGCTTATCTCAAGACATTTAGACTTAGCCGGGTTAATGCCGGGACCATTTGACCTTATGACTGGTAAATATTTCCAGTTTTTCCCATAAATGTATTGATGTTTTACAATTTTTCACTTGCCGTAATTATGGCTAAATTCGATTTCGCCTTAGCGTTATTTATGTTCCAGTCAAGGGCTTTTCTTTGGAATTCGTCCGTTGAGTGGTCAGTTGACCACTCACATATTTTATACGTCATTTTTATTTTCCACGTATCGTAATATTTTCTTCCGAGGGGATCTATTTTAATGTTCAAGAAACTCATTTTGTATTACGGCTATTGTTTCATGTCTGTTTCACTGTTCCAGAAACTTCTATGCACTTTTCGTATGCGTCTATTACTTTTGTTGCCTTTTTGCCGTTTGTTGTACGCACGTACATTTATACTTTGGCATGTAAACTAGTGTCATGTGATGAACGTGTTATAGTAGTCTGGCAGAGCTGCAGCGATCCATCTCAGAGGGCGTCGTACGAGGCTAGACATCCCGGGCTCGTAGAAGTTGCTGTCTACGATCTTCAGTCGTCGATCGCTCGAGCTCCTTGGTATGCTTTGTCTATATCGAGGTAAGCACGGAGAGCCAACGGGTCGTAAAGGTTACGGATCGGTTACGACTGCCGTGACAACAGGTAGCACGTGGAATACGGTGGTCAGGAAGAAGTCGATGCGCAGTAAAGCAGCACGGTCATAGCAAACATGTGATTTGCATACAGTGCAAACCTAACGGGAATTGTGACATTTCTCCTTCTCTTGCACTTTTAAGGAATGTTCACTTAGCTACAGCAAACTGTAAGCTCGCAGCGACATACAGTTTTATAATTACATATAGAATCGTACAATTATTTTTATCAGGAAAGTATATTCAATTAAAATAATAATGCCTTACAAACTTGGTATACTCTTCTACTGTTTTAAAAAGTATATAGTGCTCAAAGCAATCGAAAAATTGACGAATGAAAAAGCCGAAGACGAGAACCGAGCGAAGTAGTTCGTCGTGTTTCTATTTTTAGAATTTGTTGTGTAACCCGCATAACTCCAATAACCCCCATAAAGCTTGAAAACGAAAAAAAGTTTGTATGACATGCAATATCTTTGTATTATATATAGTATAGTATGTACATAGCCTTTGGTTATAAGCATACATTAGAAATTTCATCCAAACCGGACCACTATATTTTATAGCTGTCATATGAAGGATCGGCCCAAATTAGCCGATTTTTGTTGTTTCTGAAGATTTTTGATTATAAATGTATAATCCCTTTTTTTTATTTCTATTATTATAATTGTTTTTCTTTTTTGACGAAATTGTTTCGTCGATGTTAATTCTAAACTTAATTATGGTTTTTCGTAATCTGTGAAGGCGGAAGTGGGCGTGGCCAAATTCTTAAAGAAACTTTATCTGCGTGCAACAGATTAGAATGTTGTCACCAAATTCGGAAGCTCTAGTTCCAATTGACTCTGAGATCTGTTGTTTAATACGGACAGACAGACGGAAATGACTAAATCGTCTTGGCTGTTGAAGTTGATATAAAATATGCATACATACATATATACTTTATGGGGTCGAAGATGCCTCATTCTGCCTGTTATGTACATTGTCGGTTGGCACTAAGTTATACCACTAACCATACAACATATAGACTACTCATTTCATACAACGAAAATGGACACAACAATTTCTTAGCGACAGGCCCCAGGCCTGAAACAGAACAGCTGATTGGCTTTGTTTTGTTTACATTTTATATTGATATTTTTTTCCGGACACTTGTTATGAATTTGGTTTATTGTTGTTATTTAATGATCTAGTTGTATATATTTTGATGTATTTTTTTTTTTTAATATTTTCTTTATTTAAAAGTCGCCGCTCGAATTAGTTTCCGATAAATATACACACATATACATATATACACCTGTGTTAAACAGTAGTTTTTAGACTTTTTCAAAACTTAAAAAAAATTAATTTAGATTAAATTTCTAAAATACTTTTTATATTTTCTTCATTTTTTATTTAAATAATATATATAATATATTATAACATATAACATTCTTATTTTTACCATTAACCCAATAGTGAATATGCCCATACACGTATTGTTAGGGTACCTAGTATGAAAAGTAGCAAAAGACCAAATATTCTTGCTGGGCCGAAATGAAATGATCGCACACATGCACCCGTGTACGTGAATGCATGAGCACGCATACATATAAAGAAGAATTCAAGCGCAGATCAACCTTCTTCAAAAAGCGCGACTCTGCGACTGAACGAGCGAACTCTCGCAATCAGTGTGCGGCATAAGAATGAGAGAGCGAAGAGAGAGAGAGAGCCGCGAGAGAGCGACGGGGCCCGCCGCTAACAGGCCTGGGGCCTGTCGCTAAGAAATTGTTGTGTCCATTTTCGTTGTATGAAATGAGTAGTCTATATGTTGTGGTTAAACATACATTTTACCTTTTTGGTACCAGGTTAGAAATCTTAGGTATTTATATATACTCATTATCATCGTATTTTTTGTGTTTATATACAATAAAACTTCAAATTTAAATAAAACTGTTCATAATACAATGGTTACATAGCATATCTTAGTGTTTTCAAGTAAAAATCGACCAGAAAACTGAAAAAACTTACATTCTGGTATTTTTTTGGAATTTTTTAAGGCATTTTTATATTACATTTTTCGCATGCAAAACATACGAAATGTTGGCACTTTTTCTACCAATCCTCTCTTCAATATCTAATAATTACAACAAAAGCTGTTTTTCAAGAAAATATGAAGGTATTCATACGAAAACGTGAGGTAAAAGCATGACGGAAAAAGTGTGTGTTCACGATGTGTGTTCGCGAGATTGCCTTTTAATTATTTAAAAATACTTTCAGTGTGTGAAATTTGGAACGTGAGGTTTTAAAGGTTTTTCCGATCTTAATGAAATGAATACCGTAATTCTAGAACCATAAAAAACTGCTATATCTCAAAAATAGAAATACGTTGAAAAACAGACAAGTTAAAATTTTTTTTACATTAATTTCGCCATTATTCCTATGGCAGCTGTAGGATATAGTAGTCCGATTTCGGTCGTTCCGACATATATACTGCGTGCTAAAGAAATAAGACTATGCTGAAAATTTCAGCTCGATAGCTCAAAAACTGAGAGACTAGTTCGCGTAGAAACCGACAGACGGACACACGGACAGACAGACAGACTGACATGGCAAAATCGACTCGGCTTGTGATGCTGATCAAGAATATATATACTTTATGGTGTCGGAGAGCCCTCCTTCACTGCGCTGCAAATATCTGGTCAAAATTATAATACCCTTTGCAAGGGTATAAAAATTATTTTTAAGGGTAGTTTTATAGCCAGAAAGCGTACGATCGCGTGTTCGCGATTCTGGGACATTCCCATATTTCATCTCAACAATTTTTCGACTTTATGCCAAGAAAAGAAGTCTTTGAAAATATTGTGCTGTTGTCTAACGGACCTGCATTAGAATTTACGGAAGTACACTGCGCTGTTGGTCAAGTTTTTCGCGTAAACTAAAACTTAATTTAAAATAAATGGCGGACTTAACTCATTCTAACACTTACCTGACTAATTAAGGTGGGAGATCCGTTTAACGCAGAAACTAATGGATCCATTAGCATTGGCAAATAGGGCAATAAAGATGATAGGCGAACCGGGACAGTAAGGCACAGTTCTACAAAGAGATCTCGCATATGCTGCTTATGAAATCCACTTTGTAAGCGATTTAGACCTTCCAAAAGATTTGGTAACAGAGGAAGAAACTCTTGGTAGAGTAAGTCATGACTACCTCCTCCAATTGACCTAAATAATGCCCGAAGAAGTAAAAAGTAGTTATAAGGCTCATCAGAAATCAAAGCCAATTCCATCGAACGAACAACTATTTTGTGAAGATGCGGTCGTAACATTTGTTCATTTTCGACGGGAAAGAGACTGACGCTTCCAAAAACTAGTTTAAATAATCGTAGATACAAATTAGAACGCTCCAGATTTGATCCCATTTCTTCCATTTTTTCCAATAGGTATTCAACCAGCACTGTTGCAAAAAGAGGTGATGTAGTTGGATTAGCTAAAAAGGAATTGGCAATAACTTGTAGGGACTGATTTTTATAGATCCTCTCCACCAAGAAATGGATTGTTGTCGAAAATATTTCTTGGAAGTTTTGGGAATGCATCATTAGAAACTGTCAAATAAAAAAATAAAAAAAATAACAATTATCAGTTCTTAGTATGTATGATAGAGTTCGGAGACCGAAAGTTTATTTATTTCTAACATCAATCTGGTAATCTGCCGAAATTTCCTTCTTTCAGGTTTTAATTAATTTAATTTTCGTGACTTACCACTACACCGATTAGATATTAAAAGAAAAGAGCGTAGTTAGCGGGAGAGCGATACTTAGGGAGCTTAAGTCGAGCTGTAATATCGGCGTAAAGGCTAAAGCACAAGGAGGAATGCAAAATATGAAACTAATAAAGGCTTCAGAAGAGTTAAATTGAATATAATATAATAAATATTTATATACAAAAACAGCTGCATGCACACGCGAAGTGAGCGGCGAACTATTATAGACACTAAACAGAAGCTTTGAAAAAAAACCCCGGTGGTTTATAGCAAAGATTTAACACAAACAGGAGGCGAAAAGCAAAAATACGATCGTTCACTTAAAAGAGAAACGACAAAAATGATCAAATTATGGTAAAAGTCCTAATACCTGCAAGGTTAAATAAAGGTTGGGAATTTTAAGGGCGGTAGGGTATTTTTTTTTTTCGACATGTTTTAAACATTTTTTTTTTATGAATGCCCAACATCCTAAGAATATAAAGTCCAAATTTGAAATCGATCGGAGCAAAAACAACGAAGTAATGGGTAGTTGAAAGGAGGTCATTCTATGTTCGATATATGGGCAGCCAATAGTCTAAAGCGTTCTCCTGAAAAGTGTCATTTTCAAAGCCGGTGCCAATCGTTTTGAAATCTTGCAAACAGCTTTTGCAACTAATTCTCCAGGTATCACCGTCGGCGTTTTTTAAATTTTATTTTTAATTATATTTTTTATTTAACAATTAAACTTTTTATTTTAGTCAATTTGTATTTTAGACTTCAAACTTTCATAAAAAATCTAAAGAAAAGAAAAAAAAAAACTCCACGGTGATACCTTGGGAAATTATCTTTTAACTAATGCATTTTATTTTTTTCACATCGGACGATTCTGTGGACAGTTAGGATGTACACCGCAAATCAAATTTTTTGTAGGGGCCACGGGAGATTCCCTATAGCTCCTATATATGTACACATTTTTAGAAAAATTTTCTAGGGTAGAAATAAGATCACAATACTCGTCCTTGTAGTACTTACAATGCCACTAAAGTGTTCTAAAACTTCTTTCTCTTCTTTACTCCTAGATATCAATCCAGATGTTCTTTGTTGGTTTGGATTTACGTTGATAGTGTAAATATCTAAGGCCTCCATGGCATAATACACCAAGTCGATGTAAGAGGATAAAATTTCAGGGCCAAAAAGCTTTTCATGATTAACATGGCTTGTGTCAGATATCTGGAACTTTTAAAAAAATTAGAAGGGCATAGTTTGTATAATTAATTTAGCGAAACATACTTTAGAATTAAAAAACCCCCATGTAATGGTTTTAACTCCACCAACAAGAGTTTTTACTAAGCTTCGGAACTCGGCAACATTAACCGAATAAACCCATTGTGTCCCAGTCACTGATCCTTTAGCTTGGTCACTTGATATTTGATCCTAATAAAATTTATTTCGATTAGCAATAATGTAATAATTGGGTTGGCTTAAATAGCACATACCTCTTTTACATCAGGTAAATTACAGAGCAATAATGGAACACTGCCAGTCGTATTAGTCGATGCGCCAGGAATTGTTTGTCCTTTGCTGAAAATGTTATATAAAATAAAGATTTGTTCGTTTAATTAAAAGAGTAAATCTAATTGTCTATTTATGCTATGATTTATGAAACAACACAAACTAATACAAATAAAGTCTTGGCTATACAATCGTAACTAAAAGTAGTTGAGCAGCACGAATAGGTTCTAACAATTCGAATTTGGTAGTTCTTTATAGTTTACATTTCTAAAATTTTCCTATACATTTACCGATCCTCCTATGGCAGCTATAAGATATACGAGGTGTGTTCAAAAAGTATCGCGAAGTTTCAATTTTGGCGGGTTACGTACATATATTCGAATTTCGATTTTTTTTTGTGGCGTTATGTTGGTACTCATGACTCTCACTTATGCCGACAAGCTTATTTTTTTCAGATATCGTTGCTTGTGCGCGACTTTTTGATCAAAAACAACACACTAATGATGCCGCAGCCACCGTATTCCCCAGATCTGGCCCCCTGTGACTTTTTCTTGTTCCCTAAACTGAAGAGGCCCATGAAAGGACGACGTTACGCTACGCTTTTTTTTTAGGTGCTTCGAAGTTTGGAAAAACCGTTGGCACAAGTGTCTAATATCTCATGGGGATTACTTTGAAGGGGACAAAATATATATTCATAAATAAAAAAATAATTTTTGAAAAAACACAAAATTCGCGATACTTTTGGAACACACCTCGTAGTAATACGATTTTCATAAAATTAAAACCCAAATTCTGAAACAATAAAAAATTACCATATCTCAGAGTAGATGAAAACATTCTGAATAACGATAAAGTTATAATTTGTTTATATTAATCGTTTCTATAGCAGTTATATGATATAGTCGTCCATACTACCAGGAATACAAAAACAAATACTACATCGACTAGTTTGGTGATGCTGATTAGAAATATACATATGTATATACTTTATGGGGTCGTAGATGCGTCTTTCACTGCATTGCAAATTTAAACAATGAAATTAAATTAAACAAGTGGGAAAGCTACAGTCGAGTGTGACCGGCTGTGAGATACACGGTACCCAAAGCATTGTGGGTTAAATTAATTTAGACATGAACATGGAAAAAATAAAATGTTAAGAAATGAAGACAAAAGTTGCTAGAAACATGTTGAGCAACACCCAAAAAAGACAAATGTTGCTACATTCTCTCTCAAAAGCTATGTGCTCAGACAGCCGGAAAGTATTCCTGAGCAGTACGATAGAGCGAGAGGGTGACTATTGACCTCTTGTTTTGACTTAATGCTACGGAACCCTTTTCGAGTGTCTGAGTTTTTAGCTTTTGAGAGAGATAAGAAAAATAAGCATACACAGAAACTTTATTGTTAAATAACTTCCATGTTTACCATCCGATTTTACTCAAATTTTCAGAACACGTCCGCGAATGTCTACTTATTTATTATATATATTTACTTTAAGCCGGAAATCACGACTATAGCTTATATACAGTTTTTTTATGATTTTCGGGGGCGGAAGTGGGCATGGCCTAATTTTAAAACAAACTTGATCTGCGTGCAACAGATTCCAATGTTGTCACCAAATTTGGTAACTCTAGCTCTTATAGTCTCTGAGATCTGTTGTTTCACACGGTCGGACACACGGACAGACGGGCAGATGGACATGGCTAAATCGACTCGGCTGGTGATGCTGATCAAGAATATATATACTTTTTGGCGTCGGAGATGCCTCCTTCTGCCTGTTCTCGGTTGGTACCGGGTACCGGGTATAGTAAGAATAAAATTTAAAGCCACTTGTCGATTTTGAAGTATTTTCCTTTTTTTTTTAAATAACTATTAGTGTTACAAAACTTGATATGGGCATTTACTGCAAAGGGTTTGCCAGGTCCAAAAACTAAAATCTTCATTATCATCGTATTTTTGTGTGTAGATACATATATAAAACACTTCAAATCCAAATCAAAATTCTCATAATACAATGGTTACATAGCATATCTTAGTGTTTTCATGTAATGCGCATCCATAAAGAACGAAGTAAATTCGAGTCATTCCACCAGTCCAACAATTTAAAGGCAGCAGGAGTTTCTGCGGCAACCACCGCCACTACCCAGATACTGGTGAATTTCAGCAGCCGGTAGTGCAGCCCTTGTCCTCGTTGTCGATCCAGGAAAGAATGTTGCACACCAAGAGGCTGTATACATGATCGACAGAATCTGGGCCACGGCGTCGGTGGTCAATGTGCACATATGACCTTTTCCAAAACGAAGCTGCAAATCTGTGCAAAGTGTCTTGTGTTTCAAATTAATTATATTGTCAACAAAGTTTGTTAAACAAACATTAAACAGCTCCCAATAATTCCAAAGAACGTTTTAAAAACGCGGTCACACTAAAAAGATGAATTCTTTTTGGGATTGCAAACTGTTTTACTGTCTGAGTGCTAGGCTTTATAAAATTTTTTATTCTCTTCGTCAACCCGATCTCGAAATACAAAAAGTCTTCCATCGCGCCACATGGTAACACTATACGACTTTCTGGTATTTTGTTCGTTCGTCTGCGTACCGGCCTTTAAAACAACGCTGCCGTGTGTGTCTCGACTATTGACCTATCGCTGTCTCTTACTGCTTAGAAACGCTGTTCGCGTGTCTGAGTAGGTAGCATTAGGGTATTTTAAATACCCTAATTTTCTGAAGACAAAATCTGACGAGAATAATTTTTTGTTTTGTGGTATATGGCCGTCAGAAAATCGGGTACACAAGGGGATCAACAGACGACCGAGTCACCTGCCGTTATTGTGTGCACCATTGGTAGTGCGACTATACTCTCCTAGTGAGAGCGGCTGGAAGCAGGACCAAGGTCAAGTCGACCGAGGAAGCTGACGAATGGTAGTCGGGCGGGACCTGGGCAAGTCTTAAAAATACCTTCCCTCAAGTCAGGCGTATAATGCGACCCGTGCCCGCTGACTTTCGGTTCGCAGCTGAGGGATCAATCCAGCTGTGTTCATACGGAGCCCTCCCATGGCTGGGTAACCCTGGGTCGTAGTGAGCTTGCCGTGGCTTTGGGGCGAAGCCACGGTCGACCTCCCCAAGCCCCACACTCCCTCTGGCCCACAGCGCTTGCCGTGTACAGCAAAGTGGGCGTTTATATATTGCAAATTAACCCCTAACGTCGAGCTTCGAACCTCATGGGTGAGGTTAAAACCCAAAAACTGTCTGATGTTTACGAGGAAGAGATGCTGAGGCCCAGTCAGGGCTCAGTTTCTCAGGCGACGTCGGAGATCGACAAGATAGCTAAGAATGAGACTGAGGGCAAAACTGACCCTCGAGACGCGGCAAATAAGGCCAGATTCCTTGCGGAAATTGCGGAGTTCGAGCGGTATGAAAAGCTCACCCCGAGGCGTTCAGCAGGACCTCGTAGGCGAAACGTGATCGCTCACAGGACGTGAGCGAGAGCGCGCTAAAAAGGCCAGGGACGCTCAGGGGAAGGCCAGAGCGACATCCTTCGTCAAAAGTCGAAGAAGTTTGGTGAGGTGAGGTGACCAGAGACAGTCTGGCTATGGCTCTCGTGGATGAACTCCACGATGATGGGCGCCTGATGGCAAAGAAGTGGGAGAAGATAGAGGCCAAGGTAGCCGACTTGGTGACTGACAGGTTGGTCGCCATGCCGACCGGCCCGGTCCCGTCCTTCGACTCTTCAGACATGGTCAGGGGGCACCGAGTGATCAGGTGCGACGATGGGTTCTCCAGAAGCTTTCTGGCGGAATGTGTTCATAGGCAACACTTGGGCTGGCCTTAAGATAAAGCTAGTCCACGCCAGGGAGATACCGAGGAGACCCAGAGCCCGCATCTGGTTGCCAAAGGGGCAAACTACAAGGGTGATCAAGTGTCTGCGAGCTCAGAACCCGGATATCCATACAAATGACTGGGCCACCATTCTTAAATGCAGAGAAAGAGATAAAGTCGAGACAGCCGTTCATTCTCCTGATTAATCAACGGTGCCTGCCGCAGTTGGAAGCCGCGGAACACAAGGTCCGGTATGGCATAAGAAAGGCAAAGATCAGGGTCTTTTTTGACGAACCGGACGAGATACTGGAAGAGGTCGATGATACTAACAAGTTGTTAGACGACATGGTCATCGACGACAAATTCCCCGACTCCACCCCCGTTAATATCGATGCCGAAAGTCGTGCAGATTAATCTGAAGCGCAGCTCGCACGCTTCAGCGAATCTCACTATCCTTCTCAGGGAGGAGGTGTTGTGTTAGTTTTTCGCTAAATTGTGATGTGCCAGTAATGTTTTTTAAAAAATGTGGCAAAGAGTTCCACGCTCGTATAGCATATACAAAAATTGTTTCTCCGAGCTTGCAAGTTTTGGTCTAATGCCTATTATATTTTTTGTTCTATGTGAGGATAGAGTAGTCAGGTTGTCTAGTAGTTAGGTTGTCTAGAATTTATAATTTTGTGAAGGAACACTAATATTTTTAAGTCAATCCATTGGTCAACATTCATGTTAAAGATTTTGTTTGCGCTTTCAGTTTCAGTTCACATGGTCAGTCCTATCCAATTGAAATATATATCTAGCTATATCAATCAGAAGGCGGTTTGTTTATTGTAACAGAGACGCACAAAACAAGTGTGTGTGAAAGAGAAAAAAGATCGACTGTTGACCAAAGAAATGGCGCAAATTTATTATTAAGTCGGGAGCTAATTCGAGCGCCGATTTAATTTTTAATTAAGGAGTATCTAAACCAACAAACGTCTGGGTATCTCACAGTCGAGCACTCTCGACTGTAGTTTTCTTACTTGTTTTTTTTTGTGACTTTCTGCATCACAGGTACCAAAAACTAATGAAAACATACTTGATTTATAAATAATTATTTTGTGATTGAACCTCAAAATCAGTTAGATTCTAAGTTTCCGCATTATTCCGAACGAGTCCAGATACCAAACTTCGATATTTTTTTAAGGGCCGGCTCCTACCCTCCCTGTCAAATGTTTGAGGCCAGTTAAAGTTCAGACTTAGAAAATTTGATTCTCTATCGTGTAAATGTGAGAGCTAACTTTAGCCGAGACGCAGACTCTCTGTACAATTTTTTCCGGCCAGAAAAAAAATTATTTCCGATAACCGATAATAATACAGCTCTTAACAGAATTATAAGAAACCCTGAAAATTTTAGTTTCGACTGTCGTCGAAACAACAAAATACAACAAAATCAAGTATGCAGAATGAAAGCTTAATGAATTCTGCTTAAAAGCTTAAGTTAGATTTTTGTCATGCCTACAAGTGTATTATAATTATAGGAGTGTATTATAATTATACAAGTAATTTTTAATTATAACAAAAAAGAAAGTTTACTTCGGTAAACCGAAGTTGGTATGTATACCTGTGCAGTCTGCAATTGGATCATTGAAAATCGAACCATTTTAGTAATGTTGAAAACATTTTACATTTTACATGTAGAATTTTACATTTTTATATAAATCTACCGATCGCTTTTATGGCAGCTATATGATATAGTTGTCCGATCTTAATGAAATTAAAACCGTAATTCTATAAAGCCGTAATTTATAGAAATACGTTGAAAAACAGAGAAGTTAAATTTTTTTCATTTATTTCGCCATCATTCCAATCTATCATCATTCCAGCTAAAGTAGTCCGATTTCCGCCGTTCCGACATATATACTGCGTGCTAAGGAAATAAGATTATGCTAAAAATTTCCGCCCTATAGCTCAAAAACTGAGACTAGTTCGCGTAGAAACCGACAGACAGACAGACGGACATGGCTAGATCGACTCGGCTGGTGATGCTGATATATATAATACGGGGTCGGAGATGCCTCCTTCACTGCGTTGCAAATATCATGGCAAAATTATAATACCCTCTGCAAGGGTATAAAAAAGGTACATAACCTCAAAAATAAACTACATTTGTTGAGGCTTTTGGATGATTTTCCCCAACCAGAATTCATTAAGCTTTTATTCTGCATACGAGTACTCGATTTTGTTGTATTATGCTTCCCCATTCTCCTACGAGAGTCGAAACAAAATTTTTCAGGGTGTCTTATAATTCTGATAAGAGCTGTATAAATATAATAATAAAAACTATCGATAACTTATTAAATAAAGAATTACATCTATGTTGTTTTTCAAATGATTTGCGCCTATTCTGAAATCTGGCGTTTTTTTTATGATTTCAGAATTTCTGTGTTACTTTTATAGAAATTTTACTTCTATATCAAATAGCTGCTGAAGGAACAATCCTTTTATGATGAAAAATCATTATATATATAGGCACATACTCGAGGTATAGCCATTTTTTGGGTGGGTCAAACCGGCAAAGTTATACAAACTTCGGCTTCGCGAGTTTAGCTTTCCTTCGTATCTTAAAAAAACATTTTTGTATTTTTAAACTTATTTTTATATATTAAGCTCCACCACTGTGCCATACTACTTACCACTTTTGAATAATTAATGGAAGCTGGATTTTAGCAATAGTCTCAAATTTTTTTACGAAAACCTTTAAAAGTTTTGATAAAATAAATCTGGATCGTTGAGGCTCTAGTTCACTATGATGACGCAAGCAATCAACGAGGTTTAGTAAAAGCTTGCAAGACATAGTTTGTATTCCCACAGCCAAACTTTCATCATGAACGTTTTTTGAAAATAAATTGACGGCTTTTATTAATACGTCCAAGCTTAGGCTCTGGCGAACATGATGAGCGAGATCAGCTAAAGTTGAGTATGCTAAAGGGCGAATCGAGTCCAATGTAACGCCTTTTCCAATCAGCAGGTCTTCATCAAACAGTTTTTCAATTGATGGAATAAATTCTATAATATAAAACAAATAAGTAAGTTCAGAAAATTAAGTCATTGGTTTGAAGATTCTTTAAGTTACATTTTTAATTTTATAGATGCTTAGGAATAGACGTTTTTTTTTTTTTTAAATAAATAGACTTTTATTTTATGAAATTCTTTGTTATAATCTGGCGGCCACCAATTGTTTGCCCGTTTTTATACCCTTGCAAGGGTTATTACAGTTTTAGTTAGATGTTTGATCGCAGTTTTACCTCTTAGCGAGATAACTCAACTCCAAAAATCTTTGATATCAAACTTTTTAACGATTAATTGTCCTCGTCCCATTTTCACCCATTTTACAGAAATTGTAGACATTATAAATTCGTGTTTTTCTTGAATTGGATTCCTTGACAAAAAACCAACTTAGGTCAATCATTTTTCTTTTAAACACTATAATAACTGTAAGTAAGCACACCACAGTTGTGTAATGAAGCATTATTATTAATTTTTCATTATCATTAAAACAAATAATGCTAGTGAAATTCTTTTTTATTATTTTTAAGAAAATCAATGCTTAATAATTAAATATACTCTTAAAAAAAGTAATTCTAAAGATTTTTATTTATTTATCTAAAGCTAACATTTGGTCAAAACTAAAAGTTAACTTAAAATTAGGAGCATGAGTTCCTAAGGCCTACCGCTCGCCTGGATGTAATTACATACAAGTAATTACATTTTTATTTGTTTTTATACCCTTGAGGGTATTATCAGGCAGGCTCCGGTTTTCACTTTCACAAGATTTTCTCGTTTTCGTTTTCGAAAACGAAAAATCGGTGCTCCCGTTTTCACTTTCACAAGATTTTTTCGTTTTCAAAAACGGGCAAGTTTGTTTTGTCGAAAGTAAAATTAAATGCCTTTTTCTACATCAAATCGGTTCTTAATTGCAAAAGGAAAAAAATAGTTGACTCCTTGGTCTATTGACGTTCATTTCATACCATAAGTAGATCAATCTAATTCGTTTTTACTTTTTAAATAATTATTTTCTGACCCCACCTCACTATTTGCCGTCGGCAACAACATCTTTCGTTTTGGTTGCCAGTGCTGCCGTACTGTTGATGGAACAAAACAATCTGGTCGAAATGCTTCTAAATTTAAAAGGTGGTCATTAATAATGTTCAAGGAGGATGAAATAAGGTTTTAATAAGAAAACCAGTTTATTTTAATGTTTAAATGGAATTTTCACCAATAAAAAAAGGTATAAAAGACATATCATCAAAGGGTGGCAGCCCTCTTGGACCGATAAATAAACAATTTCTGCCTTTATTTGGCTTTAAAACAAACAATTAAAAAGAGTAAAGGCATTTAAGCATACCTTATACTTCTCAAAACATCCAAGTCATCTGTTTGAGCAATAAAAACCATTAAATATTTCGATAAGAAAACGACGACAAAAAGTTTGTGAAAACCGGAGCACCTAAAAACGAAAACGTACGTTTTTGGTCTAAAACGAAAACGAAAAATAAAAGTGAAAACCGGAGCACGCCCCTATAATTTTGCCATGATATTTGCAACGCAGTGAAGGAGGCATCTCCGACCCCGTAAAGTATACAAGTATATATTTTGTTTCACTTTTAAGAATAGTTTAAGACTTTGGCCACATCCCACCTGCTGTCTATCATCTTCGTGATGATGTTTTCCGAGGTTATTGTCCCAACAACTTCTTCCAGGCAAATGCGCGCCGGTCCGAACTTTTTGCATTGGAAGATGGTGTGTTCAGCACTGTCGATCTCCGCATCTCCGTATATACTACTATACTATCGAGTATAGAAAGGCGGCAAAGTAGCCATGGCCAGTCAGCATCTGGGTAACGTAGTAATCCACGTCTCCGTGTTTCCTTGTAGACCATGCTTCTAGGTTTGGTAGCAGCCTAGCTGTCCATCTTCCTCTTTCTTCAGCTGCCCATCTTTGCTGCCATTGTTGGAGGGTTTCTTCTCTGGTCCGCTTGATTAACGCTCTCGTCGTCTCTCCTGTCTGTGGCCTCTCATAGATCGGTTTTCGCGCTTTAGCAAGTAAGTCGATTGGTATCGCGCCTGCGATTACTAGTGGAGCAGGGCCGGAAACCGTTCGGTACACGCTCGCGATTCGAAGAGCCATGGTTCTTTGCACCTCCAGTAGAGGTTTTGACCTGCAGGCTGTCTCAAGGGTTCCTGCCCAGACCTCACGCCCTCTCTCTCTCTCCCTCTCTCTCTCTCTCCCTCTCTCTCTCTCTCCCTTTTACAATGGAAGCACCACGTTCGCACGGAATTACACAAGCGTAAAGCTATCGAGCCGGTGGATGGAAGAGGTAAACAAATTGCGGATGGATTCAAGTGACGAATTCTCCATTATATGTATATGAATTCTCAGTGAAGCAGGAGTGGCGTTAAACACTCACCTAGCTACTGTACTGCAGAGGTATCTCTCTGGTAAATCAATTACGAGTTATTTGCGGAATATATGCTAGTAAATGAGGATGATATTAAACAAGAAATTAAAAAATTCCAAAACATAATGGACGTTGCGACAAATACCTCGATTCATTCTGCTTTAAATGGACATTCATTTCGGCATTTCCAAATCTTTCCAAAAATCTTATTAGATTATGGACATATGCGGTTGACATTAATGTAGAGAGAATTTCATTGGCGTCCGGAATGATTCTGGATTTCAGTGGCTAGACATTCCCGCTTAAAATAAAAGATATCAACATATTTATGCGAAATAATGAGGGGCTGAGTGTCAATGTTTTTGGATATGCTCAGGAAACTGAAAGCATAATTGGACAATTTGTTCAATCTGGTGCGGAAAAGTACATACATATTAGCATGATCTTCCTGGAAGAAGAAGGATTTGTACACTACACGTGGATAACAAATATTTCCAGGTAAGCATTTAGTTTATTTATTTGTTGCTGTTATTGTTTCTTTTTATTTATATACTAGCGGCCCGGTACTTGCTTCGCTACGTATATATTAAAATATAAATTCACTTATTTAAACAACAAAAAGTTTATTAATTGCTAGCTATTTTAAAATTTAATCCAAAACATTTGAATAAACAATATTTTTTTGTTTTTCCATTTTGAGTATAAATAAACAAACGGCTGGGGGTACCGACTCTGGAACACGCAACATAAAGTTGGCCATGTGAAAAACACGATTCTTCCAAATTCACACCGCAAACGTAAAGTGTTTGCCCTTGGGCCTTGTTGATAGACATCGCAAATGATAACCTCACAGGATATGGCAATCGTTTGAACTCAAATGGCATATTAGTTGGAATCATAGGGATACGTGGTATGAAATAAACTTCTCCTTTTGATTTATCTGATAAGTAGCTTCAATCAAATTTTGCTATAACTTTTTCACTACCATTCTGGTGCCATTACACAGTTTTGGTGGATTAATATTTCGCAATAATATAATCAAAGAACCAACTTTCATATTCAAGCAATGCGGTGGCATACCGCCCGGTTCCAAAGAATTTAAAAATTCAACTGGAAAATTTGTTGCATCATCTTGATTCATAACCCTGTCAATTGATTTATATGTCCTGACCACACCTGGCAGTTTCGCTTGAATTTGAAAATTAATGGCATTGATATGAATGTTCATTGGTGCTAAAATGGCGCGTTCTCTCAACCAATCATGATTTGGGAAAAACATATTCAATCAATTGATCTATTGATTGTGCAATTGTACAAAAATTGTTCGGTACAGAGATCAATCCGTCGGTATGGTCGATTTGTATTTTGCCATCACCAATTTCTAACAATTGTTTTGAAAACACACGGGCAGCTGGATCATTTTGTAGGTGAATACGCATATTAATGTTCAGTGTCAATTTTTTTACATATCTCCAAACAGGCATTTATTTCATCAGCAGAACCCAGCAAACAAGAAAACAGCTTTTAAAACGGTCACATTTTATGTGGTTTATTTTTGAGTCCAGTGACTCTTTTCTGACTCACTTTAAACCCTCAGAAAAGGAACATTCTATTAAGCAATATGAGCGTTTTCTGACACTTTTCGATTTACTTGACGTTTATTCGGAAAACGAGGACTACTTGGTTTAATTCAGAATATGCTCTGACAAAAGAGCCTTTTATGAGCCCTGGTTGAAAAAAGCACAAAATATGCTCCGAAAACGCTCTTAAACTCGACACTTTTCAGACACATATTTATGAGCACTCCTAAAATTGTTTGCTGGGATTAGGCCCGGTAGTGGACACAGTATTCTTTTTGTTTACAAACTTATAAACTGCACTCCTAAAATGGCTTGCTGGGAAGTTGATCTAGGAATAACCGGCCATGTTTGACGAAAATCCCGTGACAGTAATGTCAAAGCACCACCAAAAAGCTCTTGATTATAACTTATTGCACTGTTCGATTAAATGCTTCTAGCAATTTTGTATTCGCCATTGTACGCTCATCCCATAAAATAATTGACGTTAATCGCAAAACTTTGGCCATAGCGGAATTTCTCGAAATATTGCAAGTCGGAGTTTCAATCACCAATCACCTCAATGGCAATTTTAATGCCGAGTGTACGGTCCGACCACCTTCTAATAATGTAGCAGCAATTCTCGGATATGCCGGCACTTTGGACTTGCCAATGCAATTTTCTGTTTCGATCGAATAGTCGCTAAAATCAATGAACGAACGATTTGTCTGTACCACCAGGTGCATCCAAGAAGTATAATCCACCTGCATAATTGGAACGGCTTGTATGACTGTGTCATACACATGTTTTTGCTGAATATTCAATTTGGTTCTATTCGATTGTACAAATAAACGCAAGTCATTAGAATTAAATTCCTGCTCATGTTGAAATTCACGATCAAACAAATCATTCATCTCACGATTTAATGCGGTCATATCCAATTGACCTAATTCTTTATTTGCAATCGTTAGACACATATCATCAATTATTATCAAAGCTTCGTAGTACATTTCCAAGCAAATCAGGACTCTTTCATAATTACGCATACGAATTAAAATATCTTCTGCCATATAATCATTATATTTGTTCCATAATTCAAGTGGATTTGATGGCATACATGTTGATATTATAATGGCAAATAGCATTCGTATTTGTTGTGGATGAGCTGAAGTATATGCATCATAAGGTGTTAAATCCCAATGATTTTGGGCCAGTGACGTTAACTAATAACAATCGCAAATAAAAACACTTAGCATTGTTAGGATGTACAGTATATATTCTTTCAAATGCATCTGTTTGAAAAATGCCTGGATATCCATCGACTGGTGTTCCTGGTTTACGTCTTTGAAATTTTTTCGAAGACACATTCCATGTGTAATAAGAAGGCACTTCAGAATATAACTAAATTGTCGTAAATGTATTAGTTTCGCATAATTTGAAAAAAGCGGTCAACGTGGTTGCTGGTGGTTGTGCTGCTCTTTTCAATACATTTGATTCATTAAAATAAACACGTTGGCCATTCTCAAGATGCACTGCCAAGTGAACAACCACAGAATGCCTTTTGTGTATTGGGAACGACATAATCCTCCAGACTGATTTATTACTACTCATTTTTAGCAAACTTTCGAGCCTGCAGAATCTCGCTTAACTAGAAAGTTTCGGGGAACTGTACAGGCTCTTATCTCACCCTAAGCCATCGACACCCCATCGTGACGTTATTAGAGTGCCACAGCAAACAGTGATAGATACTACTGTGGGCAAAAAGTAAGATGAATTTTCAATTTAAAATTCGCGGGCTTAAGATGGCGGACTAGTTTTTTTTTTTTTAATTGGCAGGACTGTTGATGACATCTGGCGGTAATTTCATGTCAATGTCAGTATCAGTACTATATTTACGCTTGTGTTTACCAAACGATCAAGAGTGCATTTGTCGATTTTTACAATGTCTGATTTAATTGAGCAGAGAAGTGCCATCAAATTTTGTTTGCGGAATGAAATTTCGGCTGCGGAAACGTTGAGGATGTTGCGGAAGGCCTTTGGTGATTCTACCATGTCCCAGAAAAATGTTTATAAATGGTATAAAGACTTCAAAGTGAAAAAAAAGTCGGGAACGTGTTGATGAGAGCACGTCAAAGTCGTTCAAAAATCAAGGTTATGATGATAGTTTTTTTCGGTTTTCGTGGTGTGGTGCACTATGAATTCCTTCCACCTGGCTAAACTGTTAATAAGGAATATTATTTGAGCGTTATGCGTCGTTTGCGTGAAGCAATTCGTCGAAAAAGACCAGAATTATGGGCCAACAACTCTTGGTTTTTGCCTCACGATAATGCACCGTCGCACACTGCACTTGTTCTTCGTGACCATTTCGCCAAGAATTCGACGCATATCGTTCCGTAACCACCGTATTCTCCTGATTTGGCTCCGTGTGACTTCTGGATATTCCCAAAACTCAAGAGACCACTCCGGGGAACGCGTTTCGAGTCGATTGAAGAGATACCGGAAAGGGACTATTTGGCCTGTTTCGAGGATTTGAAGAAACGTTGGCATAAGTGTATTTTATCGGGAGGGGATTACTTTGAAGGGGATGAAATTGATTCAGGAGAATAAATAAAGAATTTTCACTTTACAAACAAATTCACCTTACTTTTTGCCCACAGTAGTACATTTATCCTCATTTGTCAACATTTTCATTTTTATACCCTAGCAGAAGGTGTTATACTTTTGCCATGATATTTGTAACGCAGAGAAGGAGGCATCTCCGACCCCATAAAGTATATACGAGGTGTGTTCAAAAAGTATCGCGATTTTGAATTTCCGATCAAAGCCTAAAAATTTGATTTTGCTAGATGAGCCCGTTCCTGAAGATTAAAGACAATTTTTTGTCCCACCAAAAAATAACTTTTTTTGTTGATGCTGCCATTTTGTCAGAAATAGATCTTTTTTAAATTCCTTCAATCAAAGACTACATTTTTCATACACTAACAGAATCTATTTCACTTTTTGATTTCAGATGATTCTAATAATTGGTATCGTGGTTTCCGACCGCTTGACTATATATTCCCTTAATGGGGAACATCTAAGTAGAATTTTTTTACAATCAAATTTTTTTTCGTTTTTGCGTAATGCTTTAGGGCAGTGATGTCCAAACGCCCGCCTCTTGTGGTTGGTAAAAACTCTGCCGGTTCTCTGCAGCTACACAGACAGTGTAAACGGTCGTGTGGCTTCGGCAAGCGTCTTCGTGCGCGTGGTTCGTTCGCTTCGTGGAATTCGACAACGAAGCGGCAACGAAAATCAAATCAGTTGCTGTTCAGCCGTCAACGGAGCAAGGTCTCGCTGCGCAACTCATTAAATATACACTGACAAAAATGTTTTTGGAAGAGTGGGAATATGCATTTTTCTTTATTGAAAATATTTATGGGGATGCGAAATGTTTAATTTGTTCCTTTATTATTTTATTTCTGTTATTTAATTATTTGTTATTTAGTAATTTCTTAAGTCTTATACTTGAACTTGTTTTCTTATTTATATAATTAGTTATTTAATAACTAATTATTTCAGCTCTAATATATTTAGCAAGAAGCAATTAATTTTTTTAAGTTTGAAGTTTCCGTTTCTTTTGCGCAGTGCAAAGCATTAAAACGTCTCGCACGAAGCCAACTTCGTTTTTCTCTTACGCACACAAAAGCAAGTCACATGTCACTGTATTTGTGTGGACATCACTGCTTTAGGGTTTTAAAAATAACATACCAAAAAATTTAATCCGCCAAAAGAGTCAAAATGGTCGATTCTGCGGTGATGCATCCCATATGTATCTGAAGCGCCTTAAAACTTTAAACGCATGTATCTCGAAACCACTTTTTTCTGCAGGCCGGAAACATAGCTCAAGCAAATCTTAACCGGTCGATCTGAAATTTTGTCAGTAAATTGGAAATACCTATGGCTATCGAACCTCGTAGGATTTTTTCGATATTCGGCTACTACCCAAGGAAATGGAAACAGTCTATTATCATAATGATACCGAAGCCCGGAAAAGCCCACACATTTTCGTCATCATACAGACTAATAAGTTTATTATCGTGTCTGCCCAAACTTTTCGAAAAATGCATTCCCAGATATGGTATTATACAAATATCTGTAAGTAATCACATATCAGTAAGGTGCAATGCAACAACATCTGACGACTACATTATCGAAGCTGGAGTTCCTCAAGGGCCTACTCTGTTCGTCCTTTATACAGCGGACATTCCTACGAACGAGCGGCTAACAACATCGACGTTCGCTGACGACACTGCGATCCTAAGTCGCTCGAGATGCCCAAATCACCTCATGGTAGTTGAGAAGTGGCTTGCCGAATGGTGCGACTTTCGGCAACCCGAGCATAAGCACAAATAGGTTAATACGATCTGTATTGATGGACAGTAAGTTAGTGGTCGAAAGAGCCTGGTTGCATCCAGACAATCAATTTGAAGCTGGAACTTGTTTGACTTTTCTTTTCGTCGCTAGAAATTTTCAAGCCATCGCCAGCCGGCGTCCATTAAATTAATTCTTTGGCCGTGAAAACCATCACGGATATACAACACCCTCGCAGTCCTTTATTGAATCTTTAAAATTCTATCCATTTTGGTAAACTTAAATAAATATCGATGTTGGCAAATTTACTTACACATTTTATATGCACTCAGGCGTTTGTGTTCCAATGAAGATCAAGTCTTACGGAAAGTCCAGATACTTTGTCACTTCTTGGACGATAAAACCAAGTGATGTGAAATATATTGTCTTATTCAGAAAAGTAAAGTAATCGAAAATTCGAAGAGTACAAAAGCAAAGGGGGTTATGCACGTTTGTCAAACGACTACACAACCAAAGCAAAACTGAGTCGCGTAACGTCAAAAACAAAGTTCCGTCTCGGAGCTTAAATGGCGATATACCGTGCAACTTGTGGAGAGGAAAATAAATTAATACTGAATTACCAAGAAGTATTTGAAACCGTACCGTTCAAGTTGCACAAGAAACCTGGAAAAGGTCAATTACACCCAAAAACATAAAAACTATCTGCATAGACGAGATCTAAGGTTTCCTTTACCTTAATAACGAACATTTGTTGCGACTTTGTTTAGACTTCGAATCCGCTTAAGCACACAGCTGTCGATTCTTAAAAAGAATCAAACCGAGTGAGAGGAGGTAATTACCTAAATATAAAAAAAAAAAAACAGATACCAAAAACATACTACGTCAAACACACAACAACTCGCTGTTGTGCCTCCTTCCTGTCTCTTTCTAGCACATGCTTATGGAGGGAAAAATCGATGTTGTGCCTTTTTTTCAGTTGTTGCGGTTGCAGATCAAGTCTACTAGTAAACATAGTATTAAAAAGTTCGATGAAGATAACGGTTTAAGGAGTTCGTCGACACAGAAATCAGTAACAGCCATGAAATTCTAATCTTTGGAAAGCTCTACCCACTGAAAAAGTAGTAGACCCAATAAAGCCCGAGTCTACGCCAGAAGTCCGAGAAATGGCGAAGCATAGGTCGGAAACGGAAGAAGTAAACATCACACTTATCAGCGAGCAAAGTGATATAAAAGATGCAATCGACGCCATAAGAACAAGAAACTGTGTGTAATGGAAGGCAGCAGTGTTACAAGAATACCAAGCACTGGATAAGAACGAGACATGGACCCTAGTGAATCGACCAGAAAACGCAAGAATCATCAAGACAAAGAGGGTTTTGCGTGTGGCTTGTAGCAAAGGGATTTGCACTGACTCCAGGTGTTAACGTTCACTCCTGTGGCACGCATGAGCTCAATACGAATGCTCATGGCTTTGCCGGTAAAAATCCGACAGTTTGATTTCATCAGCGCATATCTCAACGACGAAAAAACCGAAGATGTCTAGATGTAGAGATAGAGAAGCGAAATGAGTTTGAAGTGATACCAAATGAGGACGATCGAAAAAAGTACGTTTCAAATAACGTTTGCAAAATATAAGAAAAAACAATAATATAAAATAGTTTGCTTTAAAAATAAGATAAAATAAGTTAAAATAAGTTGCAACTATCTTGAAGCTTGCAACTATTTTTTGATTTTTGAAATAAACTGAGACGCGCTTCTAATAGTTTTAAGAGCATGGGGTAGATTGTTTCATAGGCGAATAGCGTTTATAAAAAAATGCCTTCTCGAGGTTTTATATCTGGATATAATAAAGTTTTGTGCTCTTTGCGATTGAGCTGGAAGAAGTTTTTATACCCTTGCAGAGGGCATTACAATTTTGACCAGATGTTTGCAACGCAGTGAAGGAGGCATCTCCGACCCCATAAAGTATATATATTCTTGATCAGCATCACCAGCCGAGTCGATCTAGCCATGCCCGTCTGTCTGTCTATCTGTCTGTTTCTACGCGAACTAGTCTCAGTTTTTGAGCTATCGAGCTGAAATTTTAAGCATAGTCTTATTTCTTTAGCACGCAGTATATATGTCGGAACAACCGAAATCGGACTTCTATATCCTATAGCTGCCATAGGAATGATGGCGAAATTAATGTAAACAAATTTTAACTTCTGTTTTTCAACGTATTTCTATAAATTTTGAGATATAGCAGTTTTTTAGGGTTCTAGATTTACGGTTTTAATTTCATTAAAATCGGACCACTATTATATATCATATAGCTGCCATAGAAGCGATCGGTCGATTTATATGAAAATGTAAAATTCTACATGTAAAATGTAAAATGTACAAAATTCGAAGTTTTTTCAACATTACTTAAATGATTCGATTTTCAATGATCCAATTGCAGACTGCAAGGGTATACCAAATTCGGTTTACCGAAGTTACCTTTCTTTCTCGTTTAAATTAAGGTTTTATGGTCGACCCACTGACTAAGGCTAACGTAAAGAATATTGTTGACTAGATGACAAGTATGGTCAGTACGACGGAGATTAAACACGTAACGGACAATTTAACTACAAGCAATAGTTAGTTTCTGCATATCTTGGGTGCAGCAATGCACAAAAATATCAATTCCGTAAAAAACAGTGGGAATCAGAATTGTTCTGGCGACTAGCATTCGTAGCTGAGTTGGTAAAAACGACTGAGAAGTTGAATGTCTCAGAAGCACATACGTTCGCCCGGCTGCTTTGGAAATATGTTTATCACGCGCCCGAGCATATTTCAATCTAAAAAATTCAGTTTTATATCGCTTCCACTTATTGTACGATGTGTCACGGATCGCTGTTTCTTTTAATGTTAATGGTAAACCAAGGACTGTGCTTTGGTGGGATAGTTTTTTGTCTTATTAACACAGATTTCTTATACAAGTAATCAAAATTAGTGTTGAAAATTGATGCTCGATATTGGGAGACAAATATATAGGCGTCCAATTACAATTATGTTATTCCACTTCCAGTTCAGATTTAGTTAATATTTTTATAATCCCTAAATTCGAAAGTCTTTGAATTATAAGCTAAGGTCAAATCATACGTTAGAAAGATAAGGTCATGCTCGGAGAAAACTGGTACAGAGACCTGGTCACACAATAAAATCTTACTAGGGTAATTAACAAGGAAAAGGTCAAGAAGAGTATCACAGGTATTGGTAAAGTGTGTCGGAGTCTGCAGATTAAATGATGACTAGCCGATAGATTCGAAACTATCGAGCAGATGCCTCTCCCTTAGGATATTGTTATTTAGGTCGCCAGTAATAATAACATCAGTATAGTCGACCGATATTTCACACAAAACATTTATCAAGGGGGCATAGTCAATAATACGGTTCAGACTGTAAATGCATCCAAACAATGCTTTCGAAAAAAGATCTTTACTTGAAAGCTCTAAAAATAAAAATTAAATTTCGCTATCCATTGGTTGCTTACATTTAACAGTACAATTCAATTTTTTGTTCACATAAATAGCGACACCACCAGCATGACTGAAACGATCTGCACGATAAACAACATAATCATCACACGCAACAGACAGATCACTACAATCGGGCAAGAACCAAGTTTCAGACACGCAAATAACATCTACATCAGAGAACTGCAAGAGTCCACCGGCACTCAAGGTGCACCGGGTAAATGTAGGGTGATTCTGACATCCTGGTCTTTTTTGCCAACATCAATATAGAGCAGGTAGTTTTTTTTGAACAAGCGTGTGAGCGCATGCCGGTGCGTTAGCGTTGCAAGAAGGATGGGTGAAAAGAAAAACACAAAAAAAAAAGGCAAATATTGTATTGAGTGTGTTGCGTATTAGGGTTTCTTTTTTGCAAGCCTTCGCTTGAGTTGTTGTTTTTACTACCTGCTGCTCCAAATGCGTCGCTTAATAAAACAAATTATTTCTATTGATCTTACATTTTATTTAACATATGTAATTTTTTGCTTCATTGCATATTACTTAATTTATAATTATTAATTAGTTAACATATTGATATATTTTTTTGCTTCATTGCATATTTCTTATTTTTAATTATTTATTATTTAACATATTTTTTGTAGCTTCAGCTTTGCCCTTGTGAGTTGGAGCTACGGTGTAATCGCCACGTTCTATTTTACTTTTAATTATTTCCGCCGTCATTATGATTGTCTCCGCAACAAGTTCAAAGACCATGGTGTTTAAAAAACACTCAAGTGATTCTTGTGTGTTTTGCCTACTTCTATTAATCCCGCATTGCCTTTTTTGTTACTTGTGATTCTTCCTTCATTCGTTTTGAGTGCAAGTGTGAGTGCAAAAGTGAATGGGTGCAAGCACAAAAAAATAACGGCACGTTGTATGAGCGAGAGCGTAATAATTCCGGCACTCATAGCACACACGCATTTTTTGATAAGTGTGTGTCTTTGCATTGCTTAGCCGGGTGTGAGTGGCACCGGGACACAAATTTTATTGAGTGTGAGTAAGGTGGCAAAAAGTGACACCCCTGCAGTTCTCTGATCTACATTAGACTTAACAAACAAATATCTAAATTCATCAATTTTCTTTGTAAGACTCTGTGCATTAATATGGACGACCTTAATCCCTTTTTTGTGCTTAACTAAAATTCTAATCAAACTCGCAGCTATGGAACTACATATTTTAGTCTGGTCAAACATATTGAGGACCTAATGGGAAGCGCGCTATAGTAAAAATGAGGATTTTAAGAGACCAAGAGATTGGTGCAAACTTTTGACAATTAACAAAAATTAATAATAAACAAATTAAAGAATTTAGCCGTCTCGAAGTCAAGGTTTTGGAAATAAAAACAATGGAAGTTTTTTTGTTTGTGTCCAATATATTTCGGTTACACTGCGGTAACCGTCTTTGGGGCGAACTGTATTAAAAAAATAATAACATCAAACATTTGTTCATCATAATTTAACAAACATTGTAACATTGAAAACCTAATTTTGTTTACACGTCTGCTCTGCGAGACGTAGAGTTTTTAACTAATTTTTGGGAATGTAAATGTCTGCATAGGTGTGTACAAATATCTGAGTCAGTCTTTTAATTTAGTCGTATGTTTGTTGGTGTATTTATTATATGTAACATCCCCATGGTAAAGCGCTTATTGTAGTTTTGTTCTTGGACTAGTATCTTTGTGTTTTCGAAGTCCGGAGAGTGACCATTCTCGCCACAGTGGGCCATGAGGGCTGTCTGACGTCCGCTTTTAAAGTCAGATTTGTGTTGTGATAATCGGGTTTTAAATTTTGATGTTGTGGTGCCTACATATGTTTTGTTGCATGTTTTCTCCTTTCCACCATTGCAGGGTATTTTAAAGACAACTTCTTTTTGGTCAAGAATATTTATTTTAGATTTTGTTTTGTTAAATATGTTTTAAAGTATTAGTCGGTTTGTGTGCAATTTTTATTTCGTCATTATTATAGCAATCCGATTTTAAAAGTCTCTCTGATATATATGGGATGTAAATGACTGATTTAAAGCTTTTTGTTGTCATTTTTTTTGGAGTTATGTTCTTGATTATGGTATCTTTTTAGTAAACTATTTATTATTTGTCTCTTAGTAGTTTTTATACCCTTGCAGAGGGTATTATAATTTTGTCATGATATTTGACACGCAGTGAAGGAAGCATTTCCGACCCCATAAAGTTTATATATTTTTGATCAGCTTACCAGCCGAGTCGATCTAGCCATGTCCGTCTGTCCGTTGCTACGGAAACTAGTCTCTCAGTTTTTAAGCTATCTGAATGAAACTTTGTAGATACTCTTCATTGTATTCCCATTTAAAAAGCTTTGATCAAAGACAGCAAAAAGTAGTTGTTAAGCTTGTGTGAAAATTAGAGCAAAATCGGTTCAGCGGTTTTTAAGAAATCGTGTTCACTGACTTAAAAAACATAGTTTTGAGAAAAACGAGTTTAAAGTTTCACAAAATGCTCTTCACCCCACGGCACGACTTTCTAATTTTGTCTGTAACTTCAAAAATATTTCTCGAATCTTAATAAAAATGATTTCACAACAGGCAAGAAATTTTTTGGAAAATCGTGACTGTTTATAACCCCTTAAGCCGGTTAAACTTTGAGTTAGCTTCACCTTCAAATAACAAATATAGGTCGCCAAATGTAAAAACATTAATAATTATAATTTTTAATTAATTAATTTTTTTTTTATGTATACGTTTTTAGCGTTTTTAGTTTTACTTTGTTGCCTTGTGATCCTTTTTCAAGAACATGAAATAATATCGGCGAAATCAAGCACAGAATGGGAAAATTAGTTAGGTTTTTTGAGCGAAAAAAATTAAAATCATTAATAATTAATATAATTTAAATCAATAGTAATTACTTATTTCATTAAAAATAGTATTGGATTTTGAGGACAAATTCTTAGCGTGTGTTGTTGCCTTGTGATCCTTTTTCAAGGATATGAAACAACATTGCCAAAATCTCAAGCAGAGAATCGGAAAGTTTTAGTTGATTTTTATTTTTTTGTAATAATTATCAAAAATTTAAAAAGTAAAAATCCAAAATTTAAAAATCTTGGAGGAAAATAATAGTTTAGTCAAAATAAATAATTTCGGTGCAGTTAATTTTTTTCAAAGTCGATTACAAGTGTCTGATTCTTTGGTTTAAAAACTAAAAAAAAAACATTATTTACGGTCCCCGATTCTAACACAAATAAAACTAAAAAAGAAAACTAACTTCGGTAAACCGAAGTTTGTATACCCTTGCAGTCTGCAATTGGATCATTGAAAATCGAACTATTTTAGTAATGTTGAAAAAATATTGAATTTTGTACATTTTACATTTTACATGTAGAATTTTACATTTTCATATAAATCAACCGATCGCTTCTATGGCAGCTAAAGAAATAAGACTATGCTAAAAATTTCAGCTCGATAGCTCAAAAACTGAAAACCGACAGACGGACAGACAGACAGACAGACAGACGGACAGACAGACGAACAGACAGACGAACAGACAGACGGACAGACAGACGGACAGACAGACGGATAGACAGACGGACAGACAGTCGGACAGACAGACGGACAGACGGACATGGCTAGATCGACTTGGTTGGTGATGCTGATCAAGAATATATATACTTTATGGGGTCGGAAATGTCTCCTTCACTGTGTTGCAATCATCTGGTCAAAATTATAATACCCTCTGCAAGGGTATAAATATATAAAATATAAAACGGCTGAATATCGAATAAACTCACTTTAATTTTGTGTTAAAATCCAAACGCCGAAAATAAAAAAATATTTCGCTTAGCGCGGGAGCTTTTATTGAATTATAACGTAAACTACTTCGTACAATTTTAAAGTTTGTTACTGGAATGAATTTGGGTCTTTATTAATAGCCTCTAAGCAGAAATAAATTGATCAAGTCCAACCAGTAAGATCTGGAAGAGGTTGCTAGCATTATAAGATGACTTATTTCGCTGGCCTAATACGATATAATTGTAGGATCTGGCCCATTCCAACATATATACATATATACTAGCTGCAGTAGCTTAAAAATTGAGTGACTAGTTAAAATGCACTTAAAATTTATGAAAAATTCGATTTTTTTTTGTTTTATATTCTTAAAGTATGATGTTTTAAAAATACTTGTATTCTCTGAAAATTTTAAGTCAATCCGATAAATAGTTTTCGAGATATTCCGTAATTTTTGAAGTAACGTCGAACATTTGAAAAACTTTAAACGCTTTTTTTTTAAACTGTGTTTTTTCATTCGGTGACCACTATAACTCAAAACCCACTCGTTGGATATTGATGAAATTTGGATTCTTTCTTGTTGGCATTAAAAACTAGTCTTTAATCGAAGGATATTGGCTTTTGTTAAAAATTACTATTTTTTAAACAATTAGTTAATTGTTTGACTTTTTATCGAAAATCAAAAGTTTCAAAAGCAGCCATTTTGTGAATTTTCAAAAAAAGAAGCTTTGATTAAAGACTGGATTGATTAGTAAACTATAGGTTTACTTTAAGTTTTTATACCAGGTACTCATAGGGTACAAGGGTATTATGGGTTAGTGCCAACCGAGAATGTATGTAACAGGCAGAAGGAGGCATCTCCGACCCCATAAAGTATATATATTCTTGATCAGCATCACCAGCCGAGTCGATTTAGCCATGTCCGTCTGTCCGTCCGTTTGAAACAACAGATCTCAGAGACTATAAGAGCTAGAGTTACCAAATTTGGTGACAACATTGGAATCTGTTGCACGCAGATCAAGTTTGTTTTAAAATTTGGCCACGCCTACTTGCGCCCTCAAAAATCATAAAAAACGTTAAATAAGCTATACTCGTTATTTTCGGGTTAAAGTTAATAGATAAAATAAATAAATAAAATAAAATGGACGTTTCCTGAAAATTTCAGTAAAATCGGATGATAAACATGGGAGATATTAGCAATAAGGTTAGAATTTAAACACACCGCCCTAAAGCACTGCTGTTGCAATCTGTAGCCAACAGGTGGCGCATTCGAGCCTTGGCCGCGCGATATAATGGCGCCAACTGCAACTGCTGACGCCGATCAAGCGGGTTTTTATGTTTTCCTATAAAATGTATCATTCATATTTAAGTATGACATTAAATTGTTAAGGTCGGGAGCTAATACGAGAGGCGATTTATTTTAAGAGGTATCGAAGTAGACTATTATAATTTTAAATTGCCCTTTAGTGTGAAGCGCAAACGTTTAGGTACCGGGTATCTCACAGTCGAGCACAGTCGACTGTAGCTTTCTTACTTGTTTGATTTTAGATGATCCAGAAGGCTGCTGTAATGGTAACCATGGGGCACTACTTGCGAGAGAGAGTAAAACTAAGATGACAATATTTTAACAAATATTATTTTTTTTTCTGTAAATATTAAGTTAAAGCATTGCACGAAAAGTCTGTATACTTTTTTTTGTAAAATAAACTTAATTACTATATAAAACTAGCGGACCCGGCGAACTTTGTCTCGCCCTAATTCGACGCCATTATATAACCCCAGGGTAATAGTCAAACACTGCATTTCTTTATTTAGTATAGAGCGATATGATATACTATGTTTTTTGTTTTATTTTCCGGCGCAAAAACAAACAATGAAGACGGCTTACCAACACGCGAACATGCAACGTACAGCTGGCCGTGCGAAAAACAGGGAAATTCTATATTTATCCCGCAGACTTCTAACGATTGGCCTTGCGATTTGTTGATTGTCATCGCAAATGCCAATCGGACGGGGAACTGAATCCTCTTGAATTGGAATGGTAGATCAGTTGGAATAATCGGAATTCGTGGTATAAGGACTACCTCTCCTTTAAATGTTCCCTTGATGATCGTCGCCTGAATCACGTTATTCATCAGTTTCTTGACGGACAACCGCGTACCGTTGCACAATTTCGGATGATTTAGATTCCGCAGCATTATAATAATTGATCCCACCTTCAGTTGCAAATTATGCGGTAGAGTTCCTGGCACAGGAAATGGTTTGATTTGCTTGTATTTCCATATAGAAGCAAATACAATGGCTCTGGTGGATGAGTCAAAACCGGCAATTTTACCTTGCCACCTGCGCAGCATAAGCCGGGAGCTTCCAATCGAAACTTCAGTGCATTGCAGTGCTGACATACAACAGACAATGAACCGATAACAACGCAGCTATGGTCTTTGTAGGACGTTGAGAAATTGTATGCAAATGCAGCGCGATTCAAGTCTGTTCTTGGTACTCTTTGTGTAGAGCGAATCTGTGCTAAACGGATTCGTCTCGATTCATTTCTTTCTGCACGTTCGTCTTGCGTTTGACTTTCATGGACATTCCGACTATATGTTGCTCGACGTGTACGTCGTCCAATGTTTGGCCGTCTTATAGCAGGCATTATTCCTACAAATCACAGGAAGAAATTAAACAAATCCGGACGTCTGATAAAAACGAATAAGAAACCGAATAATATTGAAACGATTTGTTTTTACTTTGACATATATTTCGATACACTACTCTTTTATATAATTTGATATTTTAATTATTTGTTTTTCACCATTACCCTGGAGGATTTTCTAAAAATTTTATTACGTTCTGACCTTCTCCTGTTAGTTACCTACAACTGAAAAAAAATTTGAACCAAATCGGCCCAGCCGTTCTCCAGTAGTTTTTTACGACACATTTTTTGGGCTCCATTTTTATATATATATATATATATATATAGAATATAGATATAGATAGATCAATTTTTAAATATTTTAATTTTTAAATATACCTATTTTTACGCTTCTGAGTGCATCTACCCCCTTAAGTAGCAACGGACAGACAGACGGACAAACGGACATGGCTAGATCGATTCGTCTGGTGATGCTGATCAAGAATATATATACTTTAAGGGGTCGGAGATGCTTCCTTTACTGCGTTGCAAGCTTCTGTCAAAATCATAATAGCCTGCAAGGGTAATTTTATAAGGGAGTAATATGCGTATATTCTGCACGTGGCCTACATTTTTGGTACTACTGTAATTTTAAATCTTTAATTTTCAAGTCAACATTAGTCTTGTCTAACTTACTTTGTCGTAGGTCCGTAGCAAATATGTGTCGTGCTGCAATCAATAGCTCTTTCCTGAGATGGGCTGCTTCTTTAGGGCAATTTCCCATCAGATTCAGCATACCACTTGTAACAGGTAATGAGTTAGCAATTACCACTTCCTAAAATATATTAAGTTTATGTATATCAATGCAATGTAACACAATGTATAAAAGTTTAACGAAATAATCTGAAGCTACGTAGCTAACAGTGAGATAAAAAACAAATAAGAAAGCTACAGTCGAGTGTGCTCGAATGTGACATACCCGGTGCTCAAACTTTTGTCCGTTTAAAATGTATAGCGTTACTAGAGACCCCTCCCGGCCTTGCACGGATGCAATATAAACTAATTCCCGTCGTCGCCAAAACTAAATATCACGGCAATTTTTTTTTTAATTTCTTCCATAGAGTAGCAGAATTAGTAACTTAATGATGCAATGAGCTGATTCTGATTGTGTGTTTTCCCAGTAAGAATCGTCTTCCAACCTTTTGCTGGAATCACCCATATACAAAGTGTGTTCAAAAAGTATCGCAAATTTTGTGTTTTTTTTTAAATTATGTATTTATTTATGAAGATCTATTTTGTCCCCTTTAAAGTAATCCCCATGAGTATTATACACTTGTGGCAACGGTTTTTCCAATCTTCAAAGCACTTCAAAAAATCGTTTTTTTTATCTTGTTCAGGTCCTCCTTCGATGACGTCTTTATCTCGTCAAGCGTAGCGTAACGTCGTCCTTTCATGGGCCTCTTCAGTTTAGGGAACAAGAAAAAGTCACAGGGGGCCAGATCTGGGGAATACGCTGGCTGCGGCATCATTAGTGTGTTCTTTTTGGCCTAAAAGTCGCGCACAAGCAACGATGTATGAGCAGGGTCTTTATCGTAATTTTCTGAGAACATTTTGTACCACCGATAATCGTTGCTTCGGTCCAAGGTAGCTTCTCCGTATGCCACAGTCAACATTCGGAATGCATCCGCGCACTTAATTTCGTTTTTCACACAAAATTGGATACAGCTTCTTTGAAACATTTTTTTGAATAGGTAAAAATCGAAGACGATCCAAAACACGTGCAAGCAAAGCAGCTTTCAACAATTCAGTGAACATTCAAAATGGCCGAGCTTGTCGGCATAAGTGAGAGACATGAGTACCAACATAACGCCACAATAAAATCGTAATTAGAATATACGTAACCCGCGAAAATTCAAAATTCGCGATACTTTTTGAACACACCTCGCATATTTTTTCTTAAACAGGTATTATTGTGATTGAATGCACAGAAGGCGATCAGAAGTCTAAAGTGGCTTCTTCTATAAACTTCGCAAATTCTCTGTAATGCAGTTACGAAATCTTCTAAGAATTTTTTTTTTTTAAGTTTTATTTACTAAAAGCCTGTAGCCTAATACTTTTCTTTTTTTTGCCATCCAATTTATGTTCCAATGCTAGCTAGGGTTTGGCCGGAAACTCACTACATATTGATGCGAAATAGTTGATGTACACCTTATTTTTAACCTTTCTCACAGCCTCATCAAAGCTTAACTTTAACTTGATTAACCTACTTGGCCTAGTGGCCCAGATTTGCCAAGGCATCAGTATTTTTGAATTTAATGTTTTTGTACCAAGAATACCATTGGATTCTTAGTGTTTTCAAGTAAAAATCGGCCAGAAAACTGTACAAACTTAAATTTTGGTAGTTTTTGGTATTTTTAAAGACATTTTTACATTTAATTTTTGGCATGCAAAACATACGAAATGTTGGCACTTTTTCTATCAAATCCTCTCTTCAATATCTAGTAATTAAAACAAAAGTTGTTTTTCAAGAAAATATGAAGTTATAACATGACGGAAAAAGTGTGTGTTCGCGATGGGTGTTCGCGAGATTGCCTTTTAATTATTTAAAAATACTTTCAGTGTGTAAAATTTGGAACGTGAGGTCTTAAATTAAAGTTACATTATCCCTTTATAAAACGCAATATTTATTATTTGACTATTGCTTTAAAATTCGCCGAGTATCGCATTTCTTTACATGCAGCCGAGAAGCACTCCCTTTCTTTTTTTTTGTGTTCGCGAGCTCATGTTTTTGGGCAATTAAGAAAAATCCTTAAGAGTATAGCTTATTTAACGTTTTTTATGATTTTTGAGGGCGGAAGTGGGCGTGGCCAAATTTGAAAACAAACTTGATCTGCGTGCAACAGATTCCAATGTTGTCACCAAATTTGGTAACTCTAGCTCTTATAGTCTCTGAGATCTATTGTTTCACACGGACGGACAGACGGACATGGCTAAATCGACTCGGCTGGTGATACTGATCAAGAATATATATACTTTATGGGGTCGGAGATGCCTCCTTCTGCCTGTTACATACATTCTCGGTTGGCACAAACTTATAATACCCTTGTACCCTATGGGTACCGGGTAAAAAAAAATAGTTCTTCAGAAACAAAAATTTTACTTCCCACCCATCTAAAAAAAAAAAGGGGTTTTTCTTAACAAAAACTCAGGTTCAAATAGAAGATCATTTAATTCTTAAGAGAATAAAATTTGATTCACTTCGATATGTTGCATAGTTTTTTGTGAATCGTTTCCATAAAAAAGCAAAGAACGCAAAGATGAGAAGTGGAGAAACGGCAGTCTAAAGTTTTCGATGTGGCTGGAAGCTAGCGTTAATTCCGCGCTTACATTCTCGATTTGAGGCATTACGAGTTTGACTTCGAAATTTGTACAGCAAATTCTATAAACGATAAACTATTTTTTAAAGCAAAAAATAATGTTGGTCAAAAAATTTCGGTCATAAATACATACATGTCCCCCCTTAAGAACTCACAGAGAAAAAAGTTTAGAATGACTTGGAATTTCTCTAATAGTTAATGATTAATTTCAATGTGTTTAAATTTTCACAATTGTAGGCATTTTCTGTGTCAACCACAATCACCATAACCGCTTTCCCTGCTTTATGGATATTTGCAACTTTATTGATTAAATTTTTTATAGGCATACGAACAGATAGGCATACAATTCAACTCTTCAATAAAAGTGTAAAATTTTCTCTTGATCATAAGATTTAGTGTCTTGGCAAGCACTGAAATTAATGAAATGGGCCTGTAATTACCCAAATTGTTTAAGCCCTTTTCCTTTTCGGGAGTGGTACTGTTTTAATTAACTGCACATTTAGAGAAGATTTTGTTAAACTCTTTTACGAGCGTTTCCTTAGACGTGTCATTTAATGCTGTTAGTGATTTTATCTTCTACTCCAGCTGCGTTTCTGCCAGTGGAGAGAACAGCAGATAAGTCTGCAAGAGTAATATGATCAACAAATTGGCAATTGGAATGTGTACAAACAAGAGAAGTAGCAGGTGCAGGAACTTGCCTCTCCAAGAAAATGAGATAGTTTTCAGACCAGTCTAGATTAAATTGGGACGTAATTTTATCACCACATAATTTTGAATTATTTTGAAAACGCCATGCCATTCTCGAGCTCGGTTGTTTGTTAAGCATTTCCAACCGAATCGAGTATGCCTCTCTCTTCGCCAATTTACCCTCACTTTTCCATCTTATATTGAGACTGACAGCATGTACATATCTAGATAGACTTGGTTCACTGTGTGCTAGTATTTGTACTTCAGTATATCTTGAATATAAAATTGAAATTCCTGGTTCCACTAGGCTTTTGAACTTTTGTTTTTAGCGATCACATATGTGACCTAATTGCGTTACTGAAGCTGTACGTAATCGCATCCATGTCGCCTGCTAGGGAGATGTTTTGCAGTTTCCCACCTAGTCTATTTTTGGCAAAGAAAGTTTTTGGTTTCACTGTAGTCTACGGTCTCGATCCATATAGTGACTGCCACCAATAAAAATTGGCTGACAGGTCCATAACACGCTGCTTCTGATATTTGAGAAGGTGAGATCAAGTACTGATCCAGTTAGGCATAAAAGTACAGCTGCCATCGTTTAGGCATCTGTACCCTGCCTAATTTTATTAAGCTTACGTCCTTTAGCGCTAGAAAAGCTGTCACCAAGAGAGGCACATCTGGAATTGTAATCTCCAGTAAAAATGACATTGGAGTGATTATCAAGAGTGTGCACTATATTTTAAATCTCATTTTTGAACATGTTTGTCGTCATGTTGTTATTGTTATTGATATTAATCGTACTAGCAATAATCAATAGGACAAATCGTGAGAAAAAACTTCCGAAAAAATACCTATACAGTATTCTCCATTTTTATACCCGGTACCCATAGGGTACAAGGGTATTATAAGTTAGTGCCAACCGGGAATGTATGTAACAGGCAGAAGGAGGCATCTCCGACCCCATAAAGTATATATATTCTTGATCAGCATCACCAGCCGAGTCGATTTAGCCATGTCCATCTGTCCGTCTGTCCGACCGTGTGAAACAACAGATCTCAGAGACTATAAGAGCTAGAGTTACCAAATTTGGTGACAACATTGGAATCTGTTGCACGCAGATCAAGTTTGTTTTAAAAGTAGGCCATGCCCACTTCCGCCCCCGAAAATCATAAAAAAACTGTATATAAGCTATAGTCGTGATTTCCGGCTTAAAGTAAATATATATAATAAATAAGTAGACATTCGCGGACGTGTTCTGAAAATTTGAGTAAAATCGGATGGTAAACATGGAAGTTATTTAACAATAAAGTTTCTGTGTATGCATATTTTTCTTATCTCTCTCAAAAGCTAAGAACTCAGACACTCGAAAAGGGTTCCGTAGGATTGAGTCAAAACAAGAGGTCAATAGTTACCCTCTCGCTCTATCGCACTGCTCAGGAATACTTTTCGGGTGTCTGAGCACATAGCTTTTGAGAGAATGTAGCAACATTTGTCTTTTTTGGGTGTTGCTCAACATGTTTCTAGCAACTTTTGTCTTAATTTTTCAACATTTTCTTTTTTCCATGTTCATGTCTAATTTAATTTAACCCACAATGCTTTGGGTACCGGGTATCTCACAGTCGGTCACACTCGACTGTAGCTTTCCCACTTGTTATTATTTTTTTAAGGACTGAACATTTAGCTGGAGTATTTTAACACTCATTTAATACATAAATAAGATTGCTACTACTAGGACCAAGATTTATCATGTTTGTTTTCGACCCCTGCACGTATCTGTTTTTGATTCCTTGTAAAGTGTTTATACCATTGGCCGATTCCAAAAGAATTGGCTGTATTGTAATACACACAAATGTGTGCTTTGTTTTAGAAATGAGCATAAAGGCCGATTCCAAAAAAATTGGCCAAATCAGGGTTACAATTTCTTGTAGAGCCTTGCTGAAATAATAATGATCATCTTTATTCGGAAACTCAAACTTGTGATCACTTGAGTCATGAGTGTAGGAGTCTAGCCTAAAAGGCCGGCTTCATTATAGTCGCAGTTTTTCGCAGAATAATTCTACTCGCATACGAGTGTTTTTAAAAAACTTGGTTAGCTATCTCATCAGAGTTTATCATGTTACTAGAAGAAGTTTTCTCTTTGGGGTGCTTTGCTCACCCCAGTGTCTATTAGATAAAGCACGAAGATTTGTTTCATAATCTATATATCTGTCGTAGTTTTGCTCAAATTAATAAGTCTTGAACGCTTCCTTTTGTGTTTTTTTAAAGTAATATTCTTGTTAATGTCCATCTCCTTGGACCACACCTGGCACTTGCTACGCTCAAAGGCATTATGTTCATTTCTAAAACAAAGCACACATTTGTTTGTATTACATTCTTCATTACATTTCTTACTACCACACTTTTTGCATCTCTTGTCAAATCTGCAACGGCCTGATGTGTGTCGGCCACAATTATACCACTGACGCACTGTTGGGAAATAATAATTTACTTTAAGTGAGCAGATGTCATATATTTGGACAGACGATGGAATTTCAGTACCAACAAAGTTTATTTTTTAACTTTTCTGTCGGAATGAGATTTGTTTGGTTAGTTTCAGAGTCTTTCACATGTCTAAAAATTCTCTATACTCTTTAAATGACATTTGGAGATGACTGGTTGTCATAGAGCTGAATGACCGATATGTCCGATACAGAATACCTCTTACAACGCCTATAGTTTCTGTAAAACAGTTTGGAACGAAAATGTCAATTTCATTATTTTTAAGTCCACTGTTTGACACAAAATCATTTGCCTCAAAGGGGGTGGAGAAAAGCAATTTGTGCAGGGTAGCTCCAAGGGGAGTTATTAATATCAGGCCTGACAGTTTGACACGTCTTATTTATTCATAAAGATATACATAGGTCACTTTTAATGTTTTTATTCCCATACAATTTGCTTTTTTTGGGATATAGCAACACTTTTGCAGCCCCACTAAACACTACAAGCTACCTCCAACAGCTCAACTTCGCCTATAAACTTCTTGACAACGCACTTGTCTTTCATTTTATCATTAGAATATCTTTTAGTCCCCATCGCAACAGATGGCATACCAATCTGCCAAGACTCACCTGCACTTTTTGTTGAGCAAATAATGAAAAATCGTTAACTAATGACTTAACCGCGCTCAGCAATATAAATAGCACAGGTTATTAGCACTTCGAAACATAAGGGAACCAGAATTACTCGAGATAAAATTTTTTTTTAATCACCGAAGTCGAAATGCCCACTTTAAAAATAAACTGATTACGACATCGCATTGAAAACCTCTAATTATCAGAATTATATATAAAGAAGAAGAAGATATAAAAAGACAAGCCAATAAGAAAACTAATTAGGCCTACAAAAAGAAAATACAGATACCCTAGCGTAATACACCGAAACATTCGAGACCAGCTAAACCGTAACCCTCCCATACTTTCCAATCAAAAACTACCCATTCAATAAATACAACCCAGAAATAATCCTAAACGCCACAGATACGACTCTATTCCAAAATCCACTACTTTCCCAATAGTCTAAAAACAACTTTTCCACTCACTAAAGAATTCCCTCCATATCCACTAATTCATCTACAGATGGCTCAAAAGCCAATGCAAAAGTCAGCTTCTGCAGCACCAAAAACACAAACACGATATAATCAGTACTCCTACCCCAATACTCCTCCGTGTTCTCAAGCGAAATTAAAGCTAGAGGTAGTAGCTCCTAGTCATTAAGCTTTAAGTTTTTTTTTAACATTTGTATACTATAAATGAATAAATAAAATAAATAAATAAGTAAAATAATTATTATTGTAGGAGTCGCCGGCTCGAGGTCAGGGGGTAGTCTATATTATTATTATGTAACATATATTCCATTCCAATATATTTCGAATCCCATCGGGATTGATCTTCAGGGCTGTACATTTTGTATAAAATTATAAACACAACAATCAATTACAAGTTTATCATAACAACAACAATCAAAATATAACCTACATAAAGGCACAGCGTCCGTCTCGTCGGCTGTAGAATTTTTAAGTAATTTGTCTTTTCTCTTTTTTGGTCAAGTAGGTGTCTGTATATATCTGCGTAGTTCTCTGTATCAGTTTTGTAATTCAGTCTTATTTGTGTGGGAGTTTTTATAATTCCAGAGTGAATCGTTTGCTGTAATGTTGTTCTTGTTATAAGATCTTTACATCTTCGAACTTTGGCTGGTGGTTGTTTTCGTCACAGTGGGGTGCAAGTGCCGTTTTTTGGAATTAAATTATTATGCCTAAGTTTAACGTCAGCTTTATGTTCCGCTATTCTAGTTCGTAGTTTCGATTTAGTTGTACCAACATATACTTTATTACATAAGCTGGTTCCGTCTCCTCCGCATGGTATTTTGTATCACATTATTTTTGTCCCATATTTCTATGCTTTTTTTTGTGTTGCTGAAGAACTGTCCTGTTGTGCATATTGTTTTATGTGCTATTGTAGTGTTGTCCTTATTGTATATATCGGAATGCATTAACCGTTCCGAGAAGCTAGGTATATATACTGCCGATTTATATGTCTTCTCATTTTGCTCTTGATGTTTCAGTTTGTTAAGTTTATGTGTCTTTAATAAATGTTTTATAGTCGAAACTGGGAAGTCATTTTTGCCGAGTATGTTAAATATTCGCTTTTAATTATTATGATGGAAAACTGTGTCACTTGTATCTAGTACTCGTCTTATAAAGTTCTTGGACGTGTTTATTATTATGCTTTTGGGGTGTTTAGAGTTAAAATTTATAAGTCGTCCGGATGCTATGGGCTTCTGGTACCAATTAAGTTTTAAAGTGTTGTCCATCCTGTGAATTACAGCGTCAAGAAATTGTAGTTTATTCTCATTCTCTAGTTCTAATGTGAATTTGAGGTCTTTGTGGAAGCTATTAAGTTTGTGGTGGTCTGTATATCTTCTTCCTTAATTATTGTAACCAAGTCAGTCACATACTTTTTTAAAAACCTCGTATTATTTAATACCTCTTCCATGATGATATCCGCTACGATTGATGACGCAGGAGATCCCATTGGAAAACCTTTTAATTGTATTCTCTTTTTAAGTATTATCTCATTTTAAAAGTATTATCTCATTTTAAAAGTATTATCTCATATTGAAAATATCTTTTTTCAGTTATGCAAAAATGTGTAATGTCCATAAATAATTTCTTTGGGATGTTTGTGTGTGCCTCTATCTCAGGCCATCTTTTTTGAATGGTTTCTAGTGCCAAATCTGTAGGAATACTGGGGAATAATGATACTACGTCAAACGATATTAATTTTTCATTGTCAAATATGTACTGGTCATTTAATTTATCTTTTGTGGGTTAAAATTCAAATACGCATGGACATGGGAAAATTATTATGTTGACAACAATAATAAATAAATCATATGGTGTAAATGATGGTGTATATTTTTAACGATTTTTTATTTTATTTATTTATTATTTTCTGGCGCGTCTGTCTCTTGTGCTTCTTCTTTTATAAAGTGAAGTTGGCTGCGCCTCCTTTCTATATTTATCGTGTTATCGATACTTACTACAGAACTATCGAATACATACAATATTATATTCTATAACAAGATGTTCACACTTAATGCTACTTACATAAATCATAACAACATGGTCACACTTAATAATACTTAATATATATATGTTTACAATTGTTTCTCTTTCAAAGTGAACGGTCGTGTTTTTGTTTTGCGCCTCGTATTTGTGTTAATTCTTTGCTCTAAACCACCGGGGTTTTATTGAAGGCTTCTATCTTGAGTTTATAATAGTTCACCGTTTCACTTCGCGTGTGCAAATTAATACACCGCTTAGTGAATTGGATAAAAAAATATATTTTTGTTTTTTATCTTTTATTATTCACCAGTTTACACAACTATCTTAGCATCGAACTAATTATTTATCACTGCTCACAATACTCTGTCAATCAACTGATCTTTTCGGATCCCAAAACGGACTGATTGGCCAAGGGCCTATTATCTGATAAGCAAACCTCGGTTTAAGAGATGGACTCAAGAGAGTCGGAAAGATAGGATGATGAAATTATTGGCTTGATTGTGACATTCGATTAAACAGATTACTCTGCAATTTTGGGCCTCGCTGGGTGGCGACCGGATGCTAATGTTTACATTTGGGAAACCCGTCTTAGTTTACAGTAGAAGGACCGCGACGCAATTGGAACTTAATAAGTATTTCTTATTGGAGTAAGAAAGATAATTAAGAACTCTGGATTTAGTTGGAAAGCTGATAGTTCGCGGCGCAATTAAAAAACTCTTATTGGAGTGGAAAAGCTGAGTAATAAGTTTCCAGCTAGAAGTTGTTTACAAATTGGGTAAAGAGCCTGGGATCTTGGGTTGGATAACTTGCACGCATCTGTTTTTGTTTATTAATAACTCTATTAATCCTAAAATTAGTCTTGGTGCAGACTCTTCGTAGATTGCTTATCTTTATTTTTGCATACCTCTTTGCGTTTTATCCGTTACGACGATATTACAACTTGACGGCTTAAGCTCCCTTACTCACGGCTCGCTCTCTCTCTTTCTTAGTGCACGTGACTACTCTTATTTTCTCTTAACTTCCGATTGGTACTGTGGTAAGTTACTAAAATGTTCTCTTATATTGTCTTTATAATTTAAACCTGCAAGAAGCTAATCTCTGAAGGGGACCCTATTATCGGTTGCTGGCTTTGTGATTATATTCTGCATGCCCTGTGCATTGATTGCTAATGGCGGGTGGTTGATATTATTACTAAAAGTATTGAATTGCGCTATGTTCAAAGTCACGATGTTGAGGGGTTATATATAACCAGGCGGTCGAAAAAATTCAGTTTTTTTGGGATTTTTTTTTTAGAGAAATATTTATTTATTGGAGTTAATGTTTTGCCATAATTTTTCAAAAAATATTTTATTTGTAAAATTAATATTTTTTGGCTCCTGAAGCTAATCCCTCAAAGGTCCTTAAAAAAAGTGTCCCGCAGTGAACACGATACCAATTGATAGAATCATCAGAAATCAAAAAGTGGAATAGATTCTGTTAGTGTATGATAGAATCTAGTCTTTGATCGAAGGAATTAAAAAAATATTACTTTTTGACAAAATGGCAGTTTCTAAAAACAAAATGTTCATTTTTGTGGGAAAAAAATCGTCTTTAATTATTAATTAAAATTATAATTTTAATTTGTTTTGAAAAAGCTTCGATCAAGGACAGCAAAAAGTAGTTGTTAGAGCAAAATCGGTTCAGCGGTTTTTGAGAAATCGTGTTCACCGACTTGAAAAACATAGTTTTGAGAAAAACGAGTTTAAAGTTTCACAAACTGCACACTCCACGGTGCGACTTTCTAATTTTGTCTGTAACTTCAAAAATATTTCTTACTAAAAATTTGTTTCACAACAGGCAAATATATTTTTGAAAATCGTGACTGTATATAACCCCTTAAAAGAGAAATTATGTCTTTTATGCGGAAAACCAAAGATGGTTATAAAAAGGTACAAATTAGCTTTCGTAAAACTAATGAGGAGCTCTCGGCTCTGGATTCATAGTTTAATGGCTTTAAGCTATTAAATGAGTCCCCTAAGCGCAAAAAAATCACGGTTGGCACACCAAACCTTTCGGTTTCTCAACAGCAGCCCCACTCGGCACTGCCCTCGACCCCATATCTAACTCCAATGAATTGAGATCAAGTGTGCGAAAAGATTCAGTCTCCGCAGCTCCAGTAATATCCGTTGAGTTCGCTGCGGGGTCACTATCAATGACCTGACTGAACCTCATCCCGAAAACTCCCAGGCTATTTGGCCTGGCCCGAAATGTATTGCCAAACGCCCTCATTGCTATACCACCAACGAAAAAGATATTTGTTTCGCGGCTTTCCCCTGATCAAATATCTTATGATGTAATTACCTATATTCTAGTTCATATAAAAGCCGAAAAATATAAAATTATGGTGGAAAAGTTTAAATTTTCTTATGTTAAGGAAATTTAATCTCTCAAAGTAAATGTCCCGGAAGAGCTCTTTAAAACAACGTGCTCTGAGAACCTTTGGCCAAAGCACATTGATGTTAAGGAATACGAATCTAATAAAAAGAAAAGATGGATGAATGCAACGATGTTGAATTCCTTTGTGTGAAGCTATGAATTAATGGTAGTTTTAGTTTTATTACATGTTCCTACATTCCCCCCTTGGCGGAGCTTCCTATTTATTGGAACTTCCTTTTCGCTATTCAGGCGGTCTCCAATAGACTTCCGGATAGGGACCATTTAAGAGTTCTAGGTGATTTTAACATTCGTGGAGCTATTTGGAACACAAATGAATCCTCAAATACTTATTTAACTACAGCACATCACGATTTTATTAATGTACGAAATTCTTTAGATCGTTAACTTGATATCTGCTTTGTCTCTGATCCGGCAGGCGTCAGTTTGGTTAGGGATCAGCCTTTGGCGCAACCCGAAGTACCATACCATCCTACTTTCGATGTGACTATGGAGAATAGGTTTGATCGGTCAGATAAGAAAGTCCACTGCTCTCGCAAGGCGGATTTTCGACGGCTGAATAATTTCATATCTGACTTCAATTGGTCCGATCTTTTTAAGGCACTGACATGGTTGGTGCCATGGATATTTGTTACAATGCCCTGAATACCTTTTTACCGAATGTGTTCCGTTATACTATCCGACAATCTCAAATAAGCCTCCCTGGTTAAGTAAAGAGTTGACTCGCCTCAAAAAAGTCAAGTCCAATGTCTATTATAAATTTAAACGTAACGGTTCTCAGGCTGTCCATTCTCGCTATTTAGCTGCTTAAGTTCTCCGTGCTTAACGCGCAGTGTTATAAAAATTATTTGACTCGTAGGGTTCAGTCGTAGGGTACAGTTTTATAATTTTGTGAAGATTAAACGTAAGCCAATTAGACATCCTTCCTTTCATTTGAAAATACGACAGCAAACAATGATTATGCAATCGCCGATCTTTTTGCTCAGTTTTTTCAAACTACGTATTCTCCGTTAACCAGACCTTTTATTATAGCATGTCAAAATCAAATTTAATCTTCAGGGATAATCCATGGTTTAATATTGACATCAAAAATGCAATCCGCCAACGTGATATCGCATACATTAAATGGAAACGGTATAGAACAGATGATCTTAGATCAAGGTTTGGGATAGCTATAGAAATTGTAACTAAGAAAAATAGGAATGATAAGAAAGAACAAAAGTTTGAAAATTGCGTGAACACTAAGCATAGGTGGGCTGAGCTAAACCGATTAGGTGTAGGAAAATGCAAACAGTTCTCAGATCAGGTTATTGATGTTGAAAAACTTAACACAAAGTTTTCCAAAGTCGACGTACCTGAATCAACGGAAAATATGTACCTGAACACCATCCCGCCCTGTGATAATAGTTTTAGCTTTGTGTGTGTCAACCAGTGTGATGTCCTTTCGTGTATTCTTAAAATTAAATCTAACGCAGAAGGTCTTGATAGTATAAGTCCAAAGTTTGTTAATATTTTGTTTGTTAAAATCCTACTTCCGTTTATTCTGCCCCATATAACATACATCTTTAACACAGTTATAACTACGTCTTCGTTTCCGTCCGAATGGAAAAAAGCCAAGATTATTCCAATCCCAAAATCAAACTATGACTATAGACCAATATCGATCCTCCCCTTTCTCTCCAAACCCATTGAAAATCTTATGTCGATCCAAATCCAACACTTTCTTGATAATAACTCACTTTTAAGTCAAAAACAGTCAATAGTACTCATGTACGCTGACGACGTTAAACTTTGCGTGCAATACAAGGACGGCGCTAGCCAGTCGGACTTACAAACAGATATTAATAACTTTCAAAAATGGTGCAGTGCAAACTTATTAAACCTAAATGGCTCCAAATGCAAGCTGATGACATTCTCACTTTTACGCTGAACAGACAGACAGACAAACAGACAGACGGACGGACATGGCTAGATCGACTCGGCTGATCAAGAAGAATCAAGGTCGGAGATGCCTCCTTCACTACGTTGCAAATATCATGGCAAAATTATAATACCTTCTGCAAGGGTATAAAATGAAAATGCATTTGTTAAAGGATAATTGTCCCGAGGTATCACCGTGGAGTTCTTTTTTTTAAATATTTTTTTTCGATTTTTCATGAAAAATACAATTTTTGACTACAAAAAAGTTTAATTGTTAAATAAGAAACAGAGTTAAAAATAAAATTACAAAAACCCCGACTGTGATACCCGGAGATTTAGTTGCAGAAGCTGTGTGCAAAATTTCCAAACGATTGGTGAAGTAGATATTTAGTAATCGTACACCGATTTTGAAAGTGACACTTTTCAGGAGACCGCTTTACATCTAATATTAAACTACCTCCGTTCAACTTCACATAACTTTCCGAGTTTTGCTGTGATCGATGTATAACTTTGACACAATATTCTTAAAATCTTTATATAAAAAAACTTTAAAAAAAACAAGTAAGAAAGCTACAGTCGAGAGTGCTCGACTGTGAGTAACCCAGTACCCAGACGTTTGTTGGTTTTAGATTCTTATTCATTTGTTCTGCTTTTTATTTAATTAATACATTTTATACCAGTACGGCAAAGTTGAGTTATGAAAGTGAATTTTGTTATTTTTTGTCATTTCTTGGTCACGCTCGTTCTTTTCTGTAGTTTTGCGCAATTTTTTGGTCAACAGTCGATCTTTTTTCTCTTTCACACACACTTGTTTTGTGCGTCTGTTACAATAAACAAACCGCCTTCTGATTGAAAAAGTCTGGAGGTTCTTAGAAGTATCAATCGCTGTCTATTGCGCAATGAGGAGCACAGCCCAGGCGTCTAAGCGATGGGCCATCGTTTTATTATGCAAGAAGTTCTGAGTTCTAATCCCGCCCACGCCAAAGAATTTTTTTACATTTTTATTTAAGATTCTTATTCATTTTTTCTGCTCTTTATTCAATTAATACATTTTATACCAGTTCGGCAAAGTTGGGTTATGAAAGTGATTTTTTTACCTGTACCTCGACGATCACACAGACAGGCGCTTGAATTTTGTGTATTCATAATTTGTCAGTGAGCGTGTTTGCTACGGATTTTGTATGGGAATTAGGCTAAACTTTAAAGATTTATTGACTAAGAGCGTCCCCAACATAATTTTTATACCCAAATGTACGTTGAAGCATCCCCTATCTATGGTTTTTTTGTTTTAATTTTTTGGAAGGGGCTCCGTTAATAGAAAATTACCAAAATATCCATGGCATCCACCATATCAGTGCACATGTAGAGATCGGACCAATCAAATTCAGATATAACAAGTAAGAAAGCTACAGTCGAGAGTGCTCGACTGTGAGATACCCAGTACCCAGACGTTTGTTGGTTTAGATACTCCTTAATTAAAAATTAAATCGGCGCTCGAATTAGCTCCCGACTTAATAATAAATTTGCGCCATTTTTTTGGTCAACAGTCGTATTTTTTTCTCTTTCACACACACTTGTTTTGTGCGTCTCTGTTACAATAAACAAACCGCCTTCTGATTGAAAAAGTCTGGAGGCTATTAGAAGTATCAATCGCTGTCTATTGCGCAATGAGGAGCACAGCCCAGGCGTCTAAGCGATGGGCCATCGTTTTATTATGCAAGAAGTTCTGAGTTCTAATCCCGCTCATGCCAAAGAATTTTTTTACATTTTTATTTAAGATTCTTATTCATTTTTTCTGCTCTTTATTCAATTAATACATTTTATACCAGTTCGGCAAAGTTGAGTTATGAAAGTGATTTTTTTTATTTTTTGTCATTTCTTGGTCACGCTCGTTCTTTTCTGTAGTTTGGCGCAATTTTTTTGGTCAATAGTCGATCTCTTTTCTCTTTCACACACACTTTTCTATGACAATAAAAAGCATATTTTTATTAAGAAAATGTAGAAGCTTTTAGATGTGACAATCTCTGGCAATTTTATTTCAGTTCTGCCAAAATTAGGTTAACAGTTGTCGAAGCATACTTAGTATGAAAATGGCGCTTCATATGTAACAAATGTAATGGCCCAGTTGTCTAAGCAGCCGGTGCATCTATATTTTGCAAAATTGGCACGAGCTAAATCCCACACAAAACCAAAATATTTTCTGTTTTGTATTTTTATTATACAATTTTTTTCTAGTTGTTCTCCGGGTATAATAACAAAGGAAAAAGGAAGAAATGCAAAAAAAAAACAGAGGAAAAAAACAATAAAAAGTTTTGGCGAGGTCGGGGCTTGAACCCACGACCTAGACGGCTACAGGCTACTCAGCAGCGCCTTAAGGGGGGTTTTAAAATTCGAACCTTATTGCTAATATCTCCCATGTTTATCATCCGATTTTACTGAAATTTTCAGGAAACGTCCGCTCTATTTGATTCATTTTTTGTATTTATTTACTTTTACCCGAAAAAAACGAGTATAGCTAATTTAACGTTTTTTATGATTTTTGAAGGCGGAAGTGGGCGTGGCCAAATTTTAAAACAAACTTGATCTGCGTGCAACAGATTCCAATGTTGTCACCAAATTTGGTAACTCTAGCTCTTATAGTCTCTGAGATCTGTTGTTTCACACGGACGGACAGACGGACATGGCTAAATCGACTCGGCTGGTGATGCTGATCAAGAATATATATACTTTATGGGGTCGGAGATGCCTCCTTCTGCCTGTTACATACATTCTCGGTTGGCACAAACTTATAATACCCTTGTACCCTATGGGTACCGGGTATAAAAAGGAAATAAAAAATTTAATTTGTTGTAGTTGAACGATGCTTAACGAAGCCAGTTTTTTTATACCTAGGTTCTATGTAAGCAAGTTTTTACCCATAGGGTACAAGGGTATTATAAGTTAGTGCTAATCGAGAATATATGTAACAGGCAGAAGGAGAAATCTCCTACCCTATAATATATATATATTCCTGATTAGCAATGTCGGTCTGTCCATCTATTTGTCCGTGTAAATTTATTTTTACGGACGTCTTCTAAAAATTTGTGTAAGATCGGATGATAAACTTGGAAATTATTGAAAAATGAAGTTTCTTTGCCTTTTTTGGGTGTTTTTTCCGTTTTGGAGTGTTGCTCAACATGTTCCTAACTGACAAATGTAGCTAGCATTTGTCAACAGTTTCTTTTATCCATGTTTATGTGCTATTTAATTTTACCCACAATGCTTTGAGTAACGGGTATCTCACAGTCGGGTACGCTCGACTGTAGCTTTCCTACTTGTTTTTTTATTGTTTTAGACTTATCGATTTTGTCAATTTATGCCTTCATCTCCCATCGGAGTCTTGAGAATTTATTAAGTTTTTAATACAGTATTATAATAGCATTATGAGTCATAATTTATGTCCTTTTAAAATCATCATCGGCCAATTTCCAAATACTAAAAAAGATTTCTATACGATTGCGTTTTTTAAATTAAGAGGCGAGTCCAGTTTCAGTATTTCCTTCCACTTCGTACTTGTAAGTGCCCAGGCAGACGGTGAGTTTGCCAGCGCGTCAGCTTAGCGGGAGCATCTGGGGCGTGCAGCACCAGAGTATCTAGCGGAACGAAGCTTTGCGAGAGTATCCGAGTGCGGGTAGCACCGGAGTATCTGGCGGAGCGTAAGCGCGGCGTAATCAGCCAGCGAGTCGGGCGTGCCCTAATTGTTAATTGTTAGTGATAGGGCGTCTTGTGCCCCGCTTAAGTCAGGTGTGGTGGAAAAGAGATGAAAGTCCCACTTATTAAATATATATTTATCAGAGCTCGCACAAAAAGGTCGACCGTTTTGATCATAAGAATTGTTTCGGAGAGAGAGCGGAATAAAATTCTGAAAAGGGTCTCTCTCGGAGACGTTTCAGCTTTTTGCTTTGCTTGCGATTCAGCTCGATTGTAACGGGGAGCCGCAAACAGTAAGCTCTCTGGAGAGAGAGAGTTTCGAAACTTATTCGCTCTCTCTTGAGTGGAAAAGAGAGCAAGAGAGGGAGAGGGATGAGGCACTCGTTTGAGTTCTTAATGAAAAATATACATATTCGCAAACAAATGTAAACACAAAATAATAAAGAAATAAATTCAAGGTTGTGTCAAATTTTATAAAGTTTATTTAATGTAATATATGTATTTATTTTAATGAGTAGCGTACATTCTTAAATCTTAATTATGAATTTAGTTTTACAACCAACAACGAATTTATATTATCTTGGTTTAGCGAAGAGCGCTTTTCGCTTAAAATAAAATTTAAGGCTGAGAACGCCCTCTCAACCGACACCTGGGTAGCTGGTGTGGCTAATACGACCTTTGCAAGGTCTGCGAGTAGGGGCGCCTTAAATTTTAATTCCCGCAGAAATTCATTAATGTTACTTTTAACTTAAAATACATTTTGATGTGTTAGTTGTTTTATCGTAATTAAAAAAATTATGCACTTTGTCCGCAACTGTTCGCACCATTTTGCAGCGATCCAACACAAAACAAAAAACTAACTCTTGCAGAATGTGCAAAAAAAGACCGCGAAAAACCTGACGCGAAGCGAGCGGAACTCACTCAAGAGAGCGAGCAAGCTCTCGCCTCTCAAGAGGGAGAGAATAGAAAAAGGGCCTATGTGAGATCTCTCTTTCAGCTCTTTAGCAACGTAACCGGTTAGGTAACCTTAATGTTGAGAGCTTTTGCTAAACGGGACCCGGACCCTGGGAGCTCTGATATTTATCCTACTTAGATCTAAACCCCGGTGTTCTTATTTTGGCACAGCGCCAACAAATATAAATTTTTTGCAGCGAATCCTGGACGAGGCTGAGCTGCCTCAGGCACGATCGTTACAAAATTAACCAAGCAGGCCTGTGCTATTTTTGACAATTATTCTTCTAAAATAAATTAAAAATAATTAAAGCAATAACAGAGAAGAAATAAAAAACAAAAAATCAAATAAGAAAGCTACAGGCGAGTAGGACGACTCTGAGATACCCGGGTAAGCGTTAAAAAAGGTTAATTAAAATACAATGCCAACATGCTCCTTTTACCGCTCAACTGTCTCTCTTATTTACCTTTTCTAAAAAAAAACGTATATTTACCTTACGTTTGCTGCTTTTGTGCATTGAACACAGTCGAAATATTCTTATTTATTCAAGTTGTGAATTAATTACAATCGTAAGTATTCATTTGTTTAACATACTTACAATTTTAATTGTTACACACAACAAGAAAACATTCTTTTTTTAAAGATATCTTTTTATCTTTCAAAGTTATAGCATTTTAATTTTAAAATAAAAATTGATATAAAACAGTTATTTTCGATTTTTTAAAATAAAAATGACAAATAAGAATTATGATTTAACTTTTATATACAGCTGACATAGAAATCCGGACACCTAGGTATGGCCTCTATATGCAAACTTTGAACGGGCTTAAAATTTGTAAGAAAGGTTCAATCGGTTTTGATGTTTTTTCGTGTTATCTTGTAAGTATTTGGTATTAAAATACCTCCCAGTTTATCGTGTCCTAAGCTTTTGGTGCGAAAAAAAAGAAGTGAAACATGTTGTTTGTGAAAATCTCTTTGGTTTCAGATTTTCATAGATGAGCATACACTGCTCAGGGGACTTTATGTTTTGCGGATGAATAGGAACGCTACGGGTGATAATTTTAATACGTTGTGCTTATTTTATTTAATTATTATTATGACAAATATCGTGAGCTTGGTTAAAATACAAATCGGATGCACAAAAACGCGACCAGCTCTCGTCGAAGATCAAAATGGAATAGAATGTAGGATGAGTAAGAGGGAGAGTGCGTGAGAGACTGCAGTCGACATCTTGCCGTTCGTCGCGAGCTTTTTCCGTGCACCCAACAAAACCGTCCACATGTCGAAAATGACTGAAGCTGATAAAGGTGCCATATTGGTTTTGCGATCGGAAAATTTAAGCCTCCGCGATATAAGCTCTAAAGTTGGCTTTAGCAAATCTTCTGTCGGAAATTTCTTAAAGAATTTTGAAAAAACCGGAACTCTGAAGCGAAACCCTGGGACAGGAAGAAAGAAGAAGACCAACGACCAGGAAGATCTGATTATAAAGCGCTTAAGCGGCTAATCGATTCAAAACTGCAGAAGATATAAGATTCGAGTTTGTTCAGTCGGAAGGAGTCGATATTAGCACTCGAACAGTACGAAGAAGCCTTCAGGATGCAGGACTTAATGGGCGCAGAACAGCAAAAACAACCGGTTTTAACCGCTAAAATGCGTCAAAAAAGGCTACAATGGGCTAAAGAGCACGAATCTTGGATCTTAAACGATTGGAGAAACGTTATATTTTCGGATGAGTCCAAAATAAACCTCTTTGGTTCCGATGGTATGTCCTACGTGCGACGTAAAGTCGGAGAAAGATTCAAAAGTGAGTGCCTACGACGGACGGTCAGGCTTGGTGGATCCCGTATGGTCTGGGGATGCTTTTCTTACTTTGGAGTTGGAGATCTGGCACTAATTGATGGAACAGTAAATGCCAAAAAGTACCAACAAATTTTGGACGACCATCTTGTACCATCTATTGAGGAGCATCTTTCGTATGCCAATGAAATAATTTTTCAGGACGACTCTGCTCCTTGCCATCGTGCAAAATCGGTAAGTTATATTTTTTTTAAGTCCTTTATTTATTGTATAAGTTATACCAAAGCTCTTAACTTTTTAATATTTTTTCTTTTTTTTAGATTACAAAATATTTGAAGCGGGTTGGAATAACTTCGTTGGAATGGCTAGGCAATAGTCCTGATTTAAACCCGATTGAGAAAATAACAAAGAAGAAACCGAAAACTGTAAAAAAGCTTGATTCAATTGTGGAAAATGTTTGGTACAGTTTTTGAAAAAGTATCAAAATTTTAATTTATGATTTAAAAAAAAAAAATCACTGGAATCGAAAAAAAAGTTTTTAATTAGTTTTAAAAATCGGCATGCTGCCTGAAAAATTTAAAAAGACAAAACAGGCAGCGTGCATTTTTTTTTTTTTTTTTTTATACTTTGCTGTTATTTATTGAATCTTCTCCATTTAGAGACTAACAATAAGTGTGTCAAATCTTGTATTAATAACCTAACTAACAGTCATATGACTGGCAGAGTTGTATGGCCCTGACAATTATTGCTGGGTTGGAAGGTCGTTTCGTTGCAGGCGGGTTCTGCTGGAAACCAGAGTCAAGCCTCTTGCCAGATGATTAGGGTGCACAGTAAGTTTTTTATTATAGGTCGTCTTTTGCTTTTCTATTTCATCTTTTACTGCAAGAATGCCGAGATCCCTATGGATGTTTTGGTTGCGAATATACCATGGTGCCCCAGTGATTCTCAGGATTTTTGATTGCGCGCGCTGTATGATGTCTATATTGCTGCTGCTCGCGTTTCCCCACAGCTGGGAGCCATATGTCCAGATAGGCTTTAGCGTGGAGTTGTAGAGCAGGACCTTGTAGTCCAGACGCAGTGGCGATCGGGCGTTTAAAATCCAGTGAAGGCTGCTAGCTTTTAGTTTTAGATGTAGTTTCTTGCATTCGATGTGTCTTCGCCAGGTTAGTCGTCTGTTACTTCGTTGAATTGGGGAATCTGCGTACTATTCAAGGATACTGGGGAGCATGTTTGCCTGTTAAGAGTAAAAGTTATGTGTTTACATTTTTGTTCGTTTATTTTAATACGCCAGTCAGATAGCCACTTCTCAACTACCATGAGGTGACTTGCTAGTTGGGTTGTTGCTCGGTTTGGGCACTTCGAGCGACTTAGGATCGCAGTGTCGTCAGTGAACGTGGATGTTGTTAGCCGCTCGTTGGTAGGTATATCCGCTGTATAAAGCACGAACAGGGTGGGCCCCAGTGCGCAGCCTTGTGGAACTCCGGCTTCGATAGTGTACTCGTCAGATGTTGTTGCGTTGCACCTTACTGCAAAGACTCTGTTGTAAAGATACGACTCAAGTAGCTTATGAGTGTATATAGGCAAGTGTGTTTGCATGAGGCCATTTAACCAGACTCAATCGAAAGCTTGAGATACATCGAGAAATACTGAATTGCAGTATTCCCGATGCTCGAAGGCTGTGCGTATCTCTGATGTTATTCTGTTGACTTATTCGATTGTGCCATGGTTTCGACGGAAGCCAAATTAATGAGCCGGGATAACATTGTGTGCTTCCAGGTATGGTATTATGTGTGTTAGAAGGCATTTCTCGAACAGTTTGGACAGACACGATAATAAACTTATTGGTCTGTAGGATGACGGGATTGTGTGGTCTTTTCCGGGTTTCGGTATCATTATGATGATAGATTTTTTCTATTTCCTTGGGTAGTAGCCAAGGCATATAATCCCATTGAAGATTTTACAAATGACCTCAATAGCTGAGTTTGGAAGTTCAATTATCCTTTTTGGAGTTATTATGTCACCGCCCGGAGCCTTTTTTGGTTTCAGTTCCCCAATGACTTTTGCGATCTCATTCGACTGAAACAATGTGGGTAAAGACATAGTATTAGTTTCGGTTTGTGGTAGGACAAATGGACTAGTGGCCTGGTTGGGCTGGAAGCGTAGATGTGAAGCAAATGTTTCGGCTCTATCGTCGTCGCTGCGGGCCCAGCAACCTGAAGAGTTTCTAATCGGGGTAATGGTTTCGATTGGAGAGCTTAGATTTGGATGGGCCCTCCACAAAGGATGCTTTGTACTGGTTGGCGTAAGTTTTTCGATGTACCGTAGTTGTGCCTTTTCAGCGTCTTGTTTCAGAGCTCGGTTTAGTAAGCGAGTGACTTGCTTAAGACGTTTTGAAGATGGCGATCTGTTGGTTTGCCAAGCACGTCGCAGACGCCTCTTTTCCAGGACAAGCTGTTCAATTTGTTGATTAGTTTTGAATTTGTTGGGTTGTACGTCCTTCCCTTGTGGTGTTGAAATAGTGGCTGCTGTAGTGAGTACGTCTTCAAGAGCATCAGTAGAGCAGTCGATATCCGCTTCGATGTTGAGCTGCGGGGTTAGTTCAATGTGGGAACTTACATATTTCTTATATTTAAGCCAGTTAGTTCTGTGCGACGTCAGCCTTTGGGGTGGGTTGATCTGTAGTTTCTGGGCTTTGAAGAAGAGTTATTAGTACTGGCGAATGGTCTGATGAAAGATCCGAAAGCGCTTTGGCACATATAATGTTGCGTGAGATATTTTTTGTCACCGCAAAGTCTATTAAGTCTGGTATCTTTCTGGGGTCTGCTGGCCAATATGTGGGGCTACCAGGAGAAACATAGTCCAATTTGTTGCTCAAGTTTATGATTGCATTATATAATTGCCTTCCTTTGGGAGTCACGAGACGCGATCCCCAGTGCGTATGCTTGGCATTATAGTCTCCTGCAGCTATGAAGCGATCTCCAAGTGAGTTGTAAAAATCCATGAATTGTCCTTCCGAGATTGTAAAGCGAGGCGGGCAGTAGACAGCGGCTATGGAAAGGTTACCGTTACCTGACTGCAGTTTAATAGACGTAGCCTGCAAGTAATTAGTTGAATACCTTTGGTGAGAGTGGTGCTTTATGCGTTCTCTGACTAGGACGCCGGTTCATCCGTGGGCGTAACCTCTTATTTGGAAGTTGTATTTGCTTGTGAGGTGCGTCTCTCCAAGCAGCATAACGTCGATATGATTTTCATTCAGGAACTGTGTTATTTCAAGTTTATGCCGTGAAACGCCATTGGCGTTCCACATAATTATTCGTAGACTAGACATCAGTTATTTGGACTGCTGAGCTACAAGCAATTGCATCACCATGTTCTGGTTTTGAACAAGTGTTTGCATGGTCGTTTTCATGAAGGACATTAATTCTGTTAGACTTTGTTGCATGGTAAACATCATAGCTTCCATTGTGCTTTGTGGCTGTCCTGGGGCTTTCTGAACGTTTTCTAGATTAGACTGGAGGGGGTTTTCCGTGCCTGCTCGGAGGGCATCGGCGTAGGAGAAGCCCTTCTGGGTATTCAGCGGACCAAACGAGGATCTTGCGGCCTTGGCAAAGAATACTTCCGGCGTCGTTTGTGAGCTAGTGTACACGTTTCGTGTATTCTGATGGCGCGTTGCTGTCACTCTTCTCATCCGACTCTTCAACTCCTTGTAGACCACACAGCCCCTGTAGTTTGCGGTATGGTTTCCTCCGCAGTTCCCACATTTCTTTTTGTGGGGGTCTTCCTTGTTAGCAGGGCAGTTAGCGGAATTGTGAAAGTCTCCGCAAACTACACAGACTGATCGAAGTGTGCAGTATGTCCTGGTGTGTCCATACTCCTGGCAGTTTGTGCATTGCACTGGGCCGTTTCTTTTATGTGGCTCTTCCACCGTAATTCTTCGGTGCAAGAGAAATTGCAAGTTGTAAATGGGGTGGACTTCGTTTTTCTTCAAGGCTCTGCTGTCTGGCTCCAGCTCGACCTTGAAGAGTGGTTGCGGTTGTCAGTTTTTATTTATGATGTTGCTGACGTTCTTTGCATAAAAACCCTTTTCTTTAAGGGCATCTATAATTTCGTTTTGGGTTACATCGGGCTAGATTCCTTTTAGTACCACTTGTAGGCCCTTGCTGCTTTTTAATTGGTACGTGTAATAATTTTTTTTTGATTCGTCCAGGTATTTCGACACAGCTCGGAAGTGTTCTTCAGATTTCGTTTGCACTTTGGTTTCGTGAATAATCCCTTTAGTAAGAGGAACTACATGAAAATCTCTGTCCCCGACCAGCGCAACAATTTTGTTGACCAGGGCGTTCGAGCTTTTCTCCCTTATGTAGATTGGTGGGGGCTTTGATTTCTTTTGGGTCTCTTGACCCATTTCCGGTAAATCATCCGCTAAAAGGGCAAATCTGTTGCTGTTAGATCTCCTGGGTTGATCATTTTCTCCTTGGACACGGTTTATCTTTGGCTTGTTACCGACCGCGCTGTTCTGCGGGCTAAGCTTACGCTTGATTTGGATGTAGCGATCCATGCCGGTCTGTATGGCCGGGGCCGCCTGTTGAATATTGCCGATTTTGGCTTTGGAGCTTGCAGTTCTTGTTGTTATTGTATTTGGCGCTGCAGTTGATGACATCGCAGTCGTTTCCGCGATATTGGTCGTTGCTGTAGTTGTGGCTGTTGCTTTTCCCGCCGTTACTGTAGTTGTTGCTGTTGCTTTTGCTGCAGTTGCAGAAATTTTGTCACAGCTTGTTGTTGGGGTTTTACACTGAGAACTCCATGATGTAGGTGTAGGAGTGGGTAGAGCGGGTGAGCAAGACCGTGCTCTTTGGCTATCGACCGCCAGACGGTTGCTCTTTGTCGCCGTTTCGTTGCTGTCGCGAGTTGAGAAATACGAGAAATAACCGCTACTTGGGCTCACGGAGCTTCTACGCTCTTTCTTTTGTTCGTCGCTCATTGAGCTATTTCGCGTGGCACTTATTATTTTATAAAATAAAATAAAATAATTATGCACTTGTTTTAATCATATCACTAGTTTTGAGTCCAAAACTACATATTTTTCTAACTTAGCGTCTTTTCGCTTATCGTGGAATTCCAGTATTATATACTTTATTTTTGTCTTAAAATCATCCACTTTCTATAATTTTTTCCCGGAGCTCACGCGAAACACGTCCGCTCTCTACGGCCTGCGATGGAATGAGTTGTACTTGGAATAGTTGTACTTATGAAATAGAAAAAACGTACAGCTTTTAATCAAAATTTGTATGTTAATAAATATTATTAATTTCTCAAGATATTTCCTACATTTAATTTCCATTTATTCTTTTAATCTTAACTCTAATAACTGTATGGTTCTGAATAAATGAGGAAATAATGTGGTGTACCCTTGACAGCTCCTGAGATTCGGGTCAACCTTTACGAATCCATAATAAAAATTCCGTTAACAAAGAGTGAGCGTGCCAATTTGAAACTAATTAAAAACTTTTTAAATATTTTTGTTTAAATAACTATTAATCGTCACAAAATTTGGTATCAGAAATTTTTTGAGTTGAATGTGCCATCGTCACTTTAATCTCACCTCGTTAAGAGGTGTTTTTATTTGATTAATAATAAAATCGAAAGTAAAAAGTTAAATAAAAAATGTATTTTAGAATACAAATTTTCAAACAAATGGAAATTTGTACTTCCTAATTTAACCAAAAAAGGCTCTTGTGTCAGAGCATATTCGGAATTAAAATAAGTAGTCTGAAAGCAATATGAGCGTTTTTTTGACAGTTTCGTAGGCTTTTTTTTATGGTTTACAGTCATTATGAGCCCAGAAAAGAGGGTTTTTTTCTATGAAAACGGTCCCACTTTATGTGGACTATTTCGGAGTCCAATCTGACTCTTTTTTGACTCACTGTAAGGGACAGTCTATTAAGCAATATGATTGTTTTCGGACACTTTTCGGATACTTTTTTTTATAAGAATTCACAGTCATTATGAGCCCAAAATAGAGTCCGAAAAAAGCGTTTTTTCTATGAAGACGATCGCACTTTATGTGGACTATTTCGGAGCCCATCTGATTCTTTTCTGCCACATGTATAATACTGAAATCCCTCAGAAAAGGCCCGTTTTGGCACCTTCTAAAAGGGTCCTTCAATCGCCTCCAGAAAGGTTCATTTCAGACGCCTATTGCAGTGTAAATTCATTATTTATTTATTTTTACTATCAAAATAAGATTTCTCATTTAAGTTTATATTGACATATCGATAATGGTATTCGTAATTCTTTACATGAATGTTTCTTAATTGTTTTTTTCCGTTTTTGATTTCATATAATACTTGAACCTTTCATTGGCAGTTTTTAAAAAGTGGATGGAAATATTTTAAAAACCAAAATAAACAAATTCAACATATTCTAATTTATTTCAAAGCCATTTTTATTTTAATAATATTGCTTTTATTAATGTATTAAATTTATTATAGTATTATATTATGCGTGAAGCCAATCTATGCTTAAGCCTAATACTCACCAGCGCTAAACCCTTAGCTAGCTAAAAGGGTTTCATATTTCTAGTGTGACCGGTTTTACCAAAAATCCATACGAAACGTTTTCAATTCAAATTAAACGCGGCCAAACGAACAAATTACTAAAATTACTTAAATTATGATTTCCAAAGCGTGGCCAGCTCCCGATGCCGCCGACGAGGGCGAGCTGCTCCTGGCCCTGCAGCTGCTGCTACTGCCACTGCTGGAGCGCTGCTTCAGATCCAGCTGCGGAGTGTTGACCCGAGGGCATCTTTGTGTGTCTGGTCTCTTCCGTCTGCTGCTCCACCTCCTTGTCCAGTTAGGCCGCTAGTGGGTCTCTCCGCATTGTAGTCGTAGAACACCTGCGAAGGGTCGCGCTGCCCATTGTCATGATCTCTATCCATGAGTTCTCCACGGAACTCGTGCTTATGCGTATCTAGGGCGGCGGCTGCTTGCCCAGTCGTCCCGGGCCATTACCATTTCCGTTGCCACTTCCCGAGGACGGGCAGCTCTCATTCTCCTTCTTGTACTCCTCGTATGCTCTGAAGCAGCAGCATTTTGGGTTGGCAGCCAATTAAGAAGAGGATCCCAAAAGGTGACCACTGGTCATGCATAATTTGTAAAATTCTTATTTTGGCCCTTTTATATTGCTCCAGCAGTGGCAGTAGCAGCAGCTGCAGAGCCAGGAGCAGCTCGTCCTCGTCGGTGGCATCGGGAGCTGGCCCCGCGGCTTTGGATATCTTAATTTAAGTAATTTTTTCGTTTGATTTGCTTATTTCCCTGTGAAATCACATATTTTAAGACTTCATTTTGTTTTATATTTTTTATTTTTTTTATTTTATGGTCAAGTTTGCATATTATTGGATCTTCTTTAATTGTATTGTAAATAAATTAATTTTTCCCCGCTGGAAAGTCCCGCCATAGGGTTTTGTTTCCAATTGCCTTTCTCAATTTCGCAAGGGTCGCGGGGAATTATCAGATATTTCCTTCTTCTCGCGCCACCCTTGCGAAGACTCAGCCGATTTAAAATATCTAGCGCGATTTTCATTCTAGTATATTCTAGTATTTATCTTAGCTCATCTGCGTACCGACCTTGCTAAGAGGGGCCGAAAAAGTGTATTTGTCTCTCGCTCGCACTCATTTGGTTGCTAAATTTTAGCGCTGGTGAGTACGTAGCTTTAAGCCTAGTACTCAGACAGAAAAACTGTTCGCAACCCGAAAAAGATTTAATATTTTTCAAGTGTGACCGCTTCTAAAAACGCACTTTGGCATTTTTGGGAGGTAAATGGTGCGGTCATACCAATCTTAAATCAGCTGTTTTATATTTACAATTATTTATTTTATATTTGAAAGACAATTCGCATAGACTTGTAGTTTCGTTTTGGAATAGCTTATTTGCGCACAATGACCACCAACGCCGTCGCCCAGATTCTCTCGACCATGCACAACCGCCTCTTTTTCTCCCTATTACTTGTCCAACATTCTTTCCTGGATCGACGACCAGGACAAGGGCTACTCTACTGGCTGCTGCTGGTGATTCTGTTCTTACCAAGTGGAATTAACTACCATCTGGGTGGTGGCGGTGGTTGCCGCAGCTACTCCTGCTGCCACCAAATTGTTTGACTGGTGAAATGATTCAAAGTTACTTCGTTCTTGATGGATGCGAGACTCTGAGATCCTTGCTGGCATACATTTGGTTAGAGTTGGTACTCCTCCTGCGCCCGGTTCTGTCCATTGCTGTACATGTTCTTTTCCAGCTTGGCAATGAAGGATATGTCCACCCAGATACTGCTCTCAGCAGCTGCGGCCTCTGAATGTCCTTCTCGAGTTTGGCAATGAAGGATTTGTCCAGCCAGACACTGCTCTAAGCAGCAGCGGGCGGTGACCGTCGCCTCTGACGCCTTCATCTCAGAAATCGAACGTGACATCTCATAGTGCTCATCAAAGTCATAACCAAATATCGAGGGACCTATTTCCTTCCAGGCCTTTATTTATGCAAATGTTTAATATTGCCCAAATCCCTTATCATTGAATTGGCCTCTACCAATTTAATTATTATAACTTTATCTGCTCTTCTAAACGCCTGGACTGGGCTTTTGAAAACATTATTGTGTTTGGCGGGATCTATATTTTTGAATTGTGTGAAGAAACAGTAAGAGAGAGTGAGATGCCAACAGTTGAGAACAGGTCGTTTTATTAAATTTTTTATTCTCCCCCTCCCCCCGTTCTGGAAATACCGAAAGTCTCCCTTCGCGCCACCTGGTATTTTTCTGGTATGTTTCTGGTATTTCGTTCGTTCGTCTGCGTACCGGCCTTTAAAACAGCGCTGCCGAACACCGTTTCCCGACTATTCACCTCTCGCTCTCTCTCACTGCTTAGAAACGCTGTTCGCGTGTCTGAGTACTAGGCTTTACAGTAAAAATATTGATGCTTATATCGATGATACTATCGGTGATACTATCGATGATACTATCGATGATACTATCGATGTTTTTTCGAGCTCTAATGCACAAGTTTGACGACTATTCAGAAAACAAGGAAATAAAATAATTCTGTAACCTAAAAAAAAGTTGGTTAGTGCTATTTTATTAACAATGAGGGTTCAAAGATTAAGCCGCAATGAGAGTAAAAAAATAATAAATGCGCTAATCTCCAAGAAACGATGCTGCCAAGAAAACTTGCAATCAGAACTCGGCATGAATTCCGGATTTCATTTAGAGCTAAATGATGTAGATAATAATGATGATGAAAATATAGATGATTGTTCCTCAAGTGATTCCGACTCGGAGTGTGAACAAAAATCTGAGCATGAGGAATTAGCCCACTGGGCAGTTTTGTTTAACATTTTGTGCGCTGCTTTAAAAGGAACGTTTCGATACATTTTTAGCTGATAATAAAATGGTTCAAACTCGTATACTATCAGAGGTGATAGCACAAAAAAAGCTTGCGCAAGGATGTAAACAACGTTTGCTGCTGCCACAAAAACCTTTCGATACAATTAATGAAGTTAACATTCGAAGAAGACTTAAAAAATAACGCGGAGTTATGTGAGGAACTGGTAAGACCAACTTAAATCGCTGAATGACTATCGCCAAATAATCCAGCTCTCTCTTTATTTTATTTATAGGAGGCAGAAATGTTTAAACACAACATTTCGGATCCAGGAAAATTTGTACGCACAATCTTGCGCAAATTGTTTAAAGATGTCATTGCAGCAAAATTTTCTTGGAAGGGAACTAACGCAAAAAAATACGTTCTAAGCCTAGCTATAACAACTGCACTTGGAAGTAATTAAAGAATTTTTTAAACCTTTGACAAACTATATTAATTAAGCTTTTATTTATTTTTTAGGCGATTTAAATCAAACATTTTCTGTTGACGAAAAGCAATTTGCATCAATATGCAGCAAATGGTTCCAGACTGCCAATTATAGGATCAAGTATTATAAGAAAACAAATAAGGAAAATAATACTTCAAAAACATTACACATATAAATAAATGACATATTTACACTTCAATAGGCGCCTTTTATGGAACTTTTCTGAGGGTTTTCAGTGCTCCCTTTTGTACTTCTATAAGCGTTTGAAGACTCTTTTAGGAACCGGTTCGAATGCCAGATAAGTCCTTTTCTGTAGGGTTTCAGTATTATATATGTGTCAGAAAAGAATAAGACTGGACTCAAAAATAAAGAATTTTATGAAGTGTGACCGTTTTTATAGAAAAAAACTCTCTTTTCTGACACTTTCTTGGGCTCATAATGACGGAAAATGCTCGTAAAATAGCCTCTGAAAATGATAAGAAAACGCTCATATTGTTTGCTGGGTAGAAAGCTCGCTTTTTTCGGATATTCAACGTGTCAAGCAGGTTTATTCGACAGGTCCCGATAGAATACAAGGCTGTATGCTTAGGTATTGTTCCGAGGCCCTGTGCAGTCCCCTTCTAAAATTGTATACCTTATCCTTAGAAACATACCCATTCCCCTTATTTGGAAAGAATCTCTACAAAAAATGTAGCAAAGCGGATGCTAACAACAATAGAGTGATCTCTTAGTTGTCAGCCATCCCAAAAATATTTGAAAACGTAACGTCCCCATTTGCAGCACCTTTGTAGATCAGTATTTTCCCCATGTCAACATGTATTAATTAAACAATGGTTGTAACCTAGTAGAAACACCTTATTTGCATTTCCTGATATTCGTGCTATAGTTGAAAAATGCAGCGTAGTTGACAGGTACCTAGAGAAAGCTAATAATTGGCAGATAAAGATTAAGATGGAAACATTAGAAAAAGTAACTTTACCTGAAATATTCGTACAATGTACGCCAAAAACGACAATGTTTTTATTTGTGCACCCATGAAATCAACAAATATTTCTTTCTGTGTCGAGTTTCTGCAATAAAAAGTTTATTAAATAAGTAAAATGAATTAAAACTAATAAACTTGGGTGATCTAGCCAAAAATTTCCTTGTAAACTTTTTAAGTTTTCGCGATGCCCAAATGTGCTCAAAAAAGAATAATAACGTAAGACTGTAGAAAAATTATATTTATTTACGTCACTTTAATCTCACCTCGTTAAGAGGTATTTTTATTTGATATCAGAAGCTTTTTAAATGACATATGTATGTACATACATAGGTCTCCGATTGTTGTTATAAGTTTTTGTTTGAAACTCAAATGGGAAAAATTAACAAAAAAAATGCATAAAAGAAGTTAGAAGTTAGCTAACATATATGGAATCATTGCTACTAATTTGGATGAGAAAGCGAATTTTCGGAGATATGTGTTATACCCCGAAATATCTCAAGGTCTATACGGCCTGAAGTGACTATAAAAATCGTAAAAGCCATTACAAAAAAAATTTTAATCTTAAAAAGAAAAATTATTTTAATTCTAAATTCTTAATTATAATATTTAGAAACATTTTGTCAGGGCAAAGTAATTATCATATCAAAATACTTTTCCAATGATATATAGCACGTTTCTGTAACTTTAGTCGTTCAGAAGTTATGGGGGCGAGAAATTTCCTTTTTTCCCGCCAAAGTAGTGGAAAAAGCTAAAATTAGATTAACTTAAAAAAAACCAAAATTTAACGATTTTTCTTAAATTTAAATTATATTAAATTTTCTTTGATCGCTTTACATTTTATTGCATTGTGCACGTCTCTATATGACTCTACATGAGTTTTTACATAAATGTATGTATAGTGCATGTAAAAGGTTTGGTATATGGGATCTTTGCTACTAATTTTAATGAGTAATATCTCGAGAAAGCGAATTTTCCTAGATATGTATTATATACCAAAAGTTGAGCAATCTCAAGGGCTATAAATCGAAATCGATATAAATCGTTAGAGCCATTTTTTAGAAAACTTCAAATACTTTCAAAAAAATTTTAATTTTAATTATAAATTCTTAAATATTATATTTAGATAAATTATGTCAAGGCAAAGCTATTATCATTTCAAAATACCTTTCAAACGACATATAGCACGTTTCTGGCTTTTTTGGCTGTTTTCCCGCCAAACTAGCGGGAAACCCAAAAAGTCGTAGAACAAAAAATGTTCAGCTCGAGCTGTTTAATAAAATAAAAGTAGTTTCAGGATTCTTAAACAAAAAAATCGACACACAGACAGACAGACAGACAGACAAACAACCGGACAAGCGTTTTCATTTCGGAAAGGCCGTTAAAATCTTGTTTATTGAATATCTTTTGAACGGAGTATCGGATCAGGATGATCGAGGTGTCATTCGACGCGTATTTAAAGCTAGATCACAACAACATTAAAAATTTTGGGATTTTTGCTCCACCGGCCCCAATAGCTAAAATTTTCAAAATTTTCAATTTCGCACTTTCACTCCCATTTCTCCTAAACTAATTCGTTTTTGAAAAATATTAGTATGCAGTTTCAAAGAGGTTTACAATACCTTTTGATCAAGATATAAATGGTTCTGATCGGACTATCGTAGCAGATTTTCAATTCTACGGCTGTATATAGTAGTCTCCTTGCGCACCACAGTCTCGGTGCTCATCGTCACTACGTGGACTGCCGTCCACAGTGATACCAAAAGTTGAGCAATTTCAAGGGCTATATGGCCTTGAGTGACTATCAAAATCGTTAGAGCCATTTTTAAAAAAAATTAAAAAACTTAAAAAAAAAAAATTGATTAGAAATTCTTAAATGTTATATTTAGATAAATTATGTCAAGGCAAAGCTATTATCATTTCAAAATACCTTTCAAACGACATAAAGCACGATTCTGTAGCTTTAGTCGTTTAGAAGTTATGGGCGCGGGAAATCTGGCTTTTTTAGCTGTTTTCCCGCCAAACTAGCGGGAAACCCAAAAAGTCGTAAAACAAAAAATGTTCAGCTCGAGCAGTTAATTAAAATAAAAGTGGTTCCACGACTCTAAAACAAAAAAATCGACAGACACAAAGACAAACAACAGGACAAACGTTTTCATTTCGAAAAGGCCTTTAAAATCTTGTTTATTGAATATCTTTTGAACGGAGTATCGGATCAGGATGATCGAGGTGTCATTCGACGCGTATTTAAAGCTAGATTACAACAATATTAAAAATTTTGGGATTTTTGCTCCACCGGCCCCAATAGCTCCAATTTTCAAAATTTTCAATTTCGCACTTTCACTCCTATTTCTCCTAAGCTAATCCGTTTTTGAAAAATCTTAGTATGCAGTTTCAAAGAGGTTTACAATACCTTTCGATCAAGATATAAACGGTTCTGATCGGACTATCGTAGCAGATTTTCAATTCTACGGCTGTATATAGTAGTCTCCTTGCGCACCACAGTCTCGGTGCTCATCGTCACTACGTGGACTGCCGTCCACAGTGATTTATTTGTTTTATTATCACGCTTTTCCGCAGTGCACTGCGTTCCACGTGCTTTTATAATATTTTGTACAATTTTTTAGGTTAAAAAAAATTAAATTATAATTAAATCTGATAAAAAGAGTGCATTATTTCAAGGTAATTCAGCGAATCTTGAAGGATTTGTTAAAAAAAATTGTAGTGGTGTTATTATTTTTTCGGTATTTTTGACGTTCTTTTTAAATAAACAATATTTAAAAAAATAAATAAACAATAGCATATTTTAAGGTTAGGGGGAATAAAAAATTGAATAAAAATTCAAGTAGTTCGCCTGGTGTCCTCCTGGAGGCATCTTTTAATGATGCCAATACCGGGACACTTAGGTACCTGATCCTTGCCCGTGAAAGGGCGGGGCACTTGCAAATAAGATGCTTCAAGGTTTCTATCGGATTCATCACATTTCCTTTTGTTGTCATTATCGGTAATGCCTAGTTCAACTGCGTGCGACGCAGCCAGGCAGTGACCCGTTAGGATTCCCACTAGCAGTCTGCAGCCTTTTCGTGGTAGATGCAGTAGGTAGTGGCTGAGTTTTTCGCTGCACTCTTTGCACATGATTTTTGAGATTTCGCAGGTTGTGAAATTCCTCCACCTTCCTTTAGTTCGCGGGTCTGCCCGTCTCTCTAGCTCGCTTTGGAGCGTTCTTAAGGAAGCAGGCACGTTCTCAACTCTGTCCTTCCACTCTGTCCTGACGCCTTTCTTTGCATGATCGTCCGCCGCCTCGTTACCATCAATGCCCTGGTGGCTGGGAACCCAGTAGATCCGCACTCCGACTTAGTGGTGCTGATGATGCCTAGTACCTCCCTACTCGCCATTATACTTTTGGAACAGACCGCTGACGACTGCAAGGCTCTTATCGCCGCTTGGCTGTTGACGAATAGGTTCACCGCCTCGTATAGGCCATCTTTGAGACGTCACCTCGTTAAGAGGTGTTTTTATTTGATATCAGAAGCTTTTTAAATGACATATGTATGTACATACATAGGTCTCCGATTGTTGTTATAAGTTTTTGTTTGAAACTCAAATGGGAAAAATTAACAAAAAAAAAATGCATATACGAAGTTAGCTAACATATATGGAATCATTGCTACTAATTTGGATGAGAAAGCGAATTTTCGGAGATATGTGTTATACCCCGAAATATCTCAAGGTCTAAAAAAAATTAATTCTAAATTCTTAATTACAATATTTAGAAAAATTTTGTCAGGCAAAGTAATTATCATATCAAAATACTTTTCCAGCAACATATAGCACGTTTCTGTAACTTTAGTTGTTCAGAAGTTATAGGCGCGAGAAATTTCCTTTTTTCCCGCCAAAGTAGTGAAAAACGCAAAAATTAGATTAAATAAAAAAAACAAATGTAAAACGATTTCTTTTAAATTTAAATTATATTAGATTTCCTTCGATGGTTTTAAATTTTATTGCATTGTGTCTCTATATGACTACATGATTTTTTACATAAAAGGTTAGGTATATGGGATCTTTGCTACTAATTTTAATGAGTAATATCTCGAGAAAACAAATTTCCCCAGATATATGTTATATACCAAAAGTTGAGCAATCTCAAGGGCTATATGGCCTTGAGTGACTATCAAAATCGTTAGAGCCATTTTTAAAAAAATTACAAAAACTTAAAAAAAAAAAATTTAATTATAAATTCTTAAATATTATATTTAGATAAATTATGTCCAGGCAAAGCTATTATCATTTCAAAATACCTTTCTAACGACATATAGCACGTTACTGTAGCTTTAGTCCAGGGGTGCTCAGTTCTATGGCACGCGGGCACATTTGTTTTTGTTTTGGCACTTAGCATACGGAGCGGCACTCGCCATACTTTCCTAGGGCACACGCCGGTTCCTCTTCGTGTCGATGTGCGTATTTTTTTTTTCTCTTCAACTCACATTGCGCTGACACTTTTTTTCTTGCGTTTTTGATAGAATTTGATTTAAGTTTATTGTGGACCAGCGACGCGTGATTTCATTGGATTTATTTGGCGTGTCGTTAAAATGAGTGATACTTTTCTAGATCAACTGTAAATTTTTAAATGAAATAACCAAATGAAGAAACCAAAATAATTATTTTTCTGAATTTAACTTTTTTTTTCTCAGTGTTCATTTTGTAGCAATAAAACAGCTTGGATACATGTGTGCGTGTGTTTTCTTTTGTTTGTGTTGGTAAGGGCACTGCCGTAAGGCAATTTTGAGCACTCCTGCTTTAGTCGTTTAGAAATTTGGGCGCGGGAAATCTAGCTTTTTTTGGTGTTTTCCCACCAAACTAGCGGGAAGCCCAAAAGGTCGAAAAAAAATTGTTTAGACAAACGTTTTCATTTCGAAAAGGCCGTTAAAATCTTGTTTATTGAATATCATTTGAACGGAGTATCGGATCAGGATGATCGAGGTGTCATTCGACGCGTATTTAAAGCTAGATAAAGCTAGAAAAAATGCTGGAATTTTTGCTCCTCCGGCCCCAATAGCTCAAATTTTCAAAATCTTACATTTCGCACTTTCACTCTTATTTCTCCTGAACTAATCCGTTTTTGAAAAATCTTAGTATGCAGTTTCAAAGAGGTTAACAATACCTTACGATCAAGATAATAATCGATCGGACTATCGTAGCAGATTTTCAATTTTACGGCTGTATATAGTAGTCTCCTTGCGCCCCACAGTCTCGGTGCTCATCGTCACTACGTGGACTGCCGTCCACAGTGATATTTTATTTTCTATACTTTATTATGTATAATTCGTTAAAAATTGGAAATTAAATTGAAATCTTAAAAGTAACTTCCATTTTGTGTAGCGTGCGACACAACACAATGTGAGCGATTATTTCGATAAAAACAACTGTAAAGAAGTTATGCAAAAATGTACGAATGTAACATGCGAATCGTGGGATTTACCCATATGAATAATTACCTTTGTGTGATAGTTGGCTGCAAATTAATAGTTGTCAATATCAACGGAATAAATTCGGACACCTCTTGATGCACGGCATTCTTATATATTTGATACATGAGAACAACAATTATTGGTAGCTCCTGTAATACCTTAAGTGATAATATACCACGAGGAAGAAGATTATACTGAAAAAAAAGGATAATTTATATTTTTTTAGTACAGAGAAAATAATATATATATTTTTATTTTTATATCTGAACCCTTATTAACTTATTCGTAAAACTCTTTCGTAAAGGTATATGGGCATATCCTAGCATCGCGAAGAATCGTTAGCAGTACGCTTTCTAGCTATAAAAGTACTTCGAACACACAAAAAAAGGAAGTAATCCTCGGCTTCATTTAAAGAATTGCTAAACGCAACTATTTTAAAGGCAATAGTTAAATTATTAAAAAATGTTGTTTTATACAGGGATAATAAATCTTCAATTAAAGACCTCACTTTCAAAATTTAACAAAGTAGAAGAAATTTTAAATAATTAAAAGCCGATCTCTCGAACACACAATCGCGATCACACAATTTCCCCATATTCCCGATGAAAAAATATTATTGAGAAACATGATTTTTATATTACTTTTATTTTATTATGATTAAATTAAGCTTCAATAATGATAAACTTACACTAAAAATAAAAATTACAAATTACAATTATTTTCAATTTTTATTTTAAAAATTGGAGATAACAGTTATTTATCAATTTTTATTTTAAAAATTGAAAATAAAAATTTAATTGCTATAACTTTTAAACGGCGCGGTATATTTGAAAGATCGAAAGCAATTATCAATCTACGTCTCAATACCTTTCGTTTGATGTATATATGTATGTATTATAAATTATAATTTATAATGTATCAAATACCATATACACAAATATGTACATGCACTTGCTCTTATACAGACCAAAAAATAATCAAAGCATTGACTTTAACGTCAAATAGTCGGGAAGAGAATTATCCTTGAAACCTCATGCGTAACTTTTGTAAGTGTCGACTGTGTTGTAGATAAGCAAAATAAATTTAACTAAAATTTATCCAATAGACTAGCAAAAAACAACTCGTTTTGGAATCACGATGGGTCGTAAACGCGCTTTGAATATACAAAGTTCATGCTCCCTTCTTAAAAAAAACCTCAACTCGTTTGAAGTGTGCTTGGCCGATGATCAATCCGCTGATGAAGACCCTGAGCTGAAATTAGGAGAAACGGAAATCAACGGGTACTCTCCGAAAACAATTGAGATCTCCGTCAAATTAGCGTCGGTGAGTTAGCGTCGAAATGGAACAGTAGGAAATGGAACACGGAGGGAGTTTTTATTTGTGAATTATTTCGTAAATAAAGCACTTAATCGAACAAACTAAAGTTCCTACTTGTTAAGAATTTAATGTTCTATTGCTTTATTTTGGGTTCGGGCAACCGCAGGTACATTAAATATCCATTGGAAAAATCGAGTCCCCACCTTTTTTAAAATTGATCCCCTCACAGAGGTTGTACCGATATGCACGGTATACCAGATTTTGGGGCTTTTATTCAAGTATTAACTCACAAAATTTCATTGACCTCCTTCCGTCAGTTTTTTAGAAAATTACCCAACAGTGAGCCAACCTATAGGAATCCCCCATACAAAAACAGGCAGCAAAAATACCAAGTCAAATATCTCCACTCTCAGAGGTTGTACCAATATGCACGGTATATTGGCGTATGGGGGATCGAATAAAGAATATTTGGTGAAAATTTCATTTGCAACGCTCCGTCAGTTTTTGAGAAAATTGCATTACAGTGGGGGTTGGAAAACTGCTGTTAAGGAAGGCGCGAACAGCGGAGCTGGAACCGGTCGTGAACCAGCAGCTCCAAATCGGAACCCTTTTTAATTGGTACCGCATTCAAAACATTGGCGGGAACTAGACAGATTAAGGCACTTAAATTAAATAAAGTTTAGCTAAAATCATTGTCTAATAGGGAAACGCAGAGAAAATACTACTAAGTTGGGAACCCCGATTACTATTAGAAGTTATCATTATTTCACATTGCCGATTCGACAACTTAAAATAAATTCTTGCAACTCCCACAGAGGTTGTACCAACATGCACGGTATCTCAAACGATAGGGAAAATTGTTTATGAATTTCGGATTTAAGCTTAATGAGCTCATTCCGTCAGTTTTTGAGAAATTCAAGTATTTCTGAAATCCGACGAAATCAATACACACTTGTTCCAATTGGTACTAGCGCCACGTGGTGGCTGCCCTTAATAGGAATTCGGCGCTAACTTTTAAAAAATTCTTGCAAGTCTGACAGAGGTCAAACGATAGGGAAAATTGTTTATGAATTTCGGATTTATGCTTAATGAGCTCTTTCCGTCAGTTTTTGAGAAATTCAAGTCATTTTCAAATCCGAACAAGTTATACCTCACTGGTTTTCTATCGATAGGAGCGCCTCATACGCGGTATCGATAAATCCCCCGCCATAATATAAAATCTGGCGGCTTCCGAGAATTGGGGAAAAATTACGCACAACATAAGATTCTTATTTACTTATTTCCTTTTTAAATTGTTTGTTCGATTAAGTGCTTTATTTACGAAATAATTCAAAAATTAAAAACTCCCTCAGTGTTCCATTTCCCACCGTTCCATTTCGACGCTAACTCACCGACGCTAATTTGACGGAGGTACAATTGAGCCTAATGTCAACATAATGGAGTATTGGGAGGAGCAGAAATACATTTATCCTCGTCTTTATGCATTAGCTAAGATACTGCATTGTGTTCCTGCTACTGAGGTATCCGTTGATAGAGCATTTTCGGCACTAAAGCTGGTAGTGTCTGATTTGAGGTGCAAACTATCTTCAGATTCAATTAAAAAAATAATGTTCTTAAAACTCAATAAAATTACCAAATAATTAAAAAAATTAATATATATTTGTTAGTTTCTCTTTTTCAACTGGAATATAAACCAGTTGGTGGGCAATTGGTCCATGGAAAGGTCTGAAGCGACAGTCTCTGTTGCAGTGAGTAAAGCTTTCCTTTGAGGTCAAAACAGTTGCTGACTTTATTGAGGACTCAACGATAGCTAACAAGGTATACAGAAATTGAAACATTCTTGTTATTGTATATTGTTATTGCTGCGACTGAAGGGCTATACAAGTGTAACACTTTTAGCTTATTTGATGGTTTATACTTTCAAATAATTTCCGAAAGTAGCCCTATTTTTGGGCAACGAACATTCGATTATGATAAGCATTTATAGATTGATAATTACTTTCGATCTTTCAAATATACCGCGCCGTTCAAAAGTTATAGCAATTCAATTTTTATTTTCAATTTTTAAAATTGAAAATATTTTAAAAATTGATAAATAACTGTTATTTTTGATTTTTATTAAAAAAGTTCAAAATAATTGTTATTTGTAATTTTTACTTTGAAAATTACAAATAACAGTTATGATTAAACTTTTATATAAAAATTGAAAAATAATAATTATTTTCAACTTTTTTAATAAAAATAAAAAATAACAGCTAATTTGCATTTTTTTTTAAAATCAAAAAATAACTGTTATTTTACAATTTTTTTATTAAAAATTATAATTGTTACGATCCCTGCTAAAAACTCGAAAAAAATTAAGTTGATGGCCCAAGGTATCAAGCAAGCACACAACTCCAAAAATTCGTTGAAAAATAGATTTATCGTGGATTTTGAAAATTAACCAACCTCTAGATTAGAGGTGCAGTGTTGAACAATGCATTTAGATGGTCTGGTAACTTTACTAAATGTGATGAATAGACGGACTTAGCTATAACGGAAATAAGCGAATACTTTTATAAAAATATCTGCTAAGATAACGACGAATATGGCAGATAGCAGAAATTTGCTTTAGCAATAAAAAATAGAAACGCACCACATTTTTGTTAAAGAAAACGTGTAATTTTATGAAAACCTTTTTAAATTATCTAGATACTTTCGGACAAACATGTTATCTGTCAAATATTCCAATCAGCTGTAAGAGAAATCACTAAGATCCCTCCTTATAGAAGGGTGGATCACAACGCAGTATAAGTGAAAGCTTGCGGCAGAGCGGGCAGTCGGCGCATAGCGGGAGACGGATGCGCTGAAAAAAGAGAGGTAAAAGTCCCATTTTTATACCCGGTACCGGTAGGATACAAGTGTATTCTTAGTTAGTGCCAACCGAGAAGTTATGTAACGGGCAGAAGGAGGCATCTCCGACCCCGTAAAGTATATATAGTACATATATTCTTGATCATGACCATGTCCGTCTGTCCGACCATCCGTGTTGGTAAACAAATCTCAGAGACTATAAGAGCTAGCTTTACCAAATCTGGTGACAACATTGGAAGATCAAGTTTGTTATAAAATTTGACCACGCTCACTTACGCCGCCGAAAATCATAAAAAACGTGATATATAGTAAGCTATAGTCATTATTTTCGGCTTAAAGTAAATAGATAAAATTAATAAATAGCCTTCGCGGACGTGTTTTGAAAATTTGAGTAAAATCGGATGATAAACATGGAAGATATTAAAGAATAAAGTTTCTATGTATGTTTCTTCTTCTTCCGCGCCAATGCGTGTTGCTCAACATGTTCCTTGCAACATTGAACTGTTGTGGGTATTGCTCAACATGTTCCTAGCAATATTTGTCTTTTTTGGATGTTGCTCAACATGTTTCTAGCAACATTTGTCTTCATTAGTCAACACTTTCATTTTTTCATGTTCATTGGATATTTAATTTTACCCACAATGCTTTGGGTACCGGGTATCTCACAGTCGATCACACTCGACTGTAGCTTTCCCACTTGTTAAATATATACTTATACTACTTAAATCTAAGCCCCCGGTGTTCTTATTTTCGCAAAGCACCACGAAATATAAGTTTATTGCAGCGAATCCTGGACCATACTGAGCTTCACAGCCACGATCGTTTTAACAGGCGCCCGAGCAGGGACGCGGTGCCCATAAGAATTACCACGTGGGACTACGTGACTTAGCATATATTTAAGTAACATATACACAGTTCCATAACACTCCAAATATTCCCATCACTTTATGTAAACACAACATACCCGAATATTCCCATTATTTTATTTAAACACATCATACCCGAATATTCCCATCAATTCAAATATCACTTGTAACAGGACCCCACAAGCGAAGGCTAACGGAAAGTCCCCAAATCAAAGTCCCAGTCGTTATCACCAACTGTAGACTAAACAACTCCCTCCAATTGTCACGATCACACTTTCGAAGACAATCAAAGTTCGGCTCGCAAATAGAATAATCCTATTTCAGTTCAAAGTCAACCCAAAATCATTAAATTAAAGAGACCACTTGTATCAAAGAGTCAAGACACTTGAATCCAAGAGAATTAAAGTTTCACTCAGGTAAAAATCGAAAGCTCACTCAGAATAATTTCACAACTCACTCAAATCTAGAAAAGCTCGAGACCGAGGCTTGATCGTCAAGTAAATCAGAATACAAAGTTAAGTTCAGTGTGAGACCTCAATATAATAGGTTGGTGATCTTCACAATAAGTAACCTTTGTAACTATCAGTTGAATAGAATAAAATTATTTTAAAAGCTTTGTTGAAGAATTGGAAACATTGAAATTAAGGAAAACAAAAAGCAGAGTGCCGATTTTGAAACTAAATATATAATTTGTATTGTGACGACCCTAAAGAGCCGTCACAGCTAGGATCTGTGCTACGGAGGGAGAACGTTTGATATTATGTTTTGTTATTAAATTTAAGTTGTTAAGTAGTAGGTTAAGTTGTTAAATAGTAAATATAAGTCATGAGCTAAGGAACCAGATAGTTGTAACGTATCGAGAGGAGGGGACATAGGAGGGGGAAAGAGAAAGAACCAGGGCCCGCCAGACCACGCATATGTGCCGATCTCAACACCGGCCAGATATACATGAGGGAGGGAGAGAGAATATACCCAAGTTTCACGGTCACGGCCACTACCGAAAACTCCCACACATACACACGATAAGCCAGAGAGCCCGCTGCCGACCGCGCTACTGATAGTGCTGTCGCGAGCCACCCGAAAAGGGATGAGAGAGAGAGAATATTGGCACGGCCACGGCCGCGGCAGAAAACTCTCGCACATACAAGATAAGCCAGAGAGCCCACGGCTGACCGCGCCGCTGACTGCGCTGCCACGAGTCGCCCGTAAGGGAAGCGAGAGAGGGAATACGTGCATGGTAAACCGCGATCTCGACACCGACAGCGCCGCCACGAGCCGAACGACGTGGTAAACGAGACATGCAAACGACGTTCTGCACACGAAGCTCGGCTGGGAGAGAACGAGAGGGGAATAGGTCTAAAAAGGGACCGCGCTCTGTCAGCAACGCCGTGTACAGAAGAAGAGAGGCTGGAAACGAGAAGGGAGAGAGGGGACGTGATCATGCGGCTGCAGTCGCACCTCAAAGAAACCAAGCGCGGCGCTCTCTCGCTGCCGACCGAAAGTTACTGGAAGTTCGGGAAGGCGGCAGAGGAGGGCAATTGAAGAGGATGAGAATTAGAAGAGAGTCACTTGTCGGAGAACCACGAAAGTGAAAGGAAGCAAATTTTCGAAGTGACGCGGAGTAACCAAGTGACCACCCACGTGTACCGGGTAGAACTGGGTCAATTGAAAACGACAAAGTGAAGCTTATAATTAATAACGCCGGAAGCTAGCGAACTGAGTGTTAGAAGCGGAGAACCAGAGTGTAAAAATAAGAAGGAGTGTAGATAAAAGACGAGGATAGCGGGTAAGCGAGACAGCAAGAACTGGTGCAGAAGGATAAAGAAAACCATGAAAAAGTGTATAAACGAAAATTAAACGGAACAAAATCATAACGAGAAAGAAAGAAATAAGAATAAAATTTGGAAATTAATATTAGAAAAAAAAAAGAATCGTGTGCATAATCTAACGGAATACTAGGTCGAGAGTCGGCGGCTGCCGACTGAGGGTGAACATGCAACGAACATCTTAACCAAGACTTATAATAACCGTAGCTTAGATGCAATCCGTAGTTTAATTTCGCAATAACCAAGTATTGACCATAGTTTAAAACGCAAATTTCTGGGTTCGCCCGTCTTTGCAAATAGATAAATATTAACCGTAGTTTAAAATCGCAAATCTCTGGGTTCTCCCGTCTTTGCAATAGATAAATATTAACCGTACTTTAAAAACGCAAATCTCTGGGTTCTCCCGTCTTTGCAATAGATAAATATTAACCGTAGCTTGGAGCGCAAATCTCTGGGTTCTCCCGTCTTTGCAATAGATAAATATTAACCGTAGCTTGGAGCGCAAATCTCTGGGTTCTCCCGTCTTTGCAATCGTTAAGTACTAACCGTAGTTGAGACGCAAATTTCTGGGTCTACCCGTTTTTGCTGTACTTGAATATTAATTGTAGTTTAAGGCCAAATTTCTGGGTCCACCCGTTTTTGTCCTAGTTGAACATTAATCGTAGTCTAACACAAATTCCTGGGGCTCACCCGGTTTTGCCATAGTTCAGATATCGCTCGTGATTAGTGTCGAGACTCAGGGTTTGCCCGAGTCGAGACTAACCGTAGTTTAGCGCAAATTTCTGGGGTCGCCCGTGTTTGCTTGAGCTTAGACAGTAATCTTCATTAGAGTAGAGGCCCAGGGTACACCCAATCCGTTCCTAACCTTGGCCTAACGTAAATTTCAGGACTTAACCATAGTGACCTCCACTGCGAGATTAGTCGTAAGTAGAATAGAGACGCAGGGCCTGCCCGAGTCTATACCAGCTGTAATTTTGGTATACATTTCAGAGTCTGTTCACGAGGATCGGCACTTGAGTGTTAATCCTGGTCCAAGAGTCGGTCAAAGCTTATACGAACCTACGCTGACCATAGTTGGGCATAGTCTTCTGCGTTTGGGTTTCATCTAGTTTCAGGCCAAATATACCTCGCTCAGAACCTCTAAAGGTACCTGAGCCACCACTAAGCTTAGGTTGATAAGAGTTTCTGGGTTTACCCGCACTCAAGTTAACCAGAAGTTGACGGTCGACGGCCTAGAGGTCTTGGGTGGGGCTGAGTCGACGCTACTGGTAACTTAAATGCGGATTTCTAGGGTGGACCATGTTTTGCTGATAGTTCCCCATATCAGGTTCGTCAGTGGCAGGATATACCTTTTCACCGATGGCGTTTCCGGTCGTGAAGTCTTCGAATGATAATCGTTAACAAGTATCTGGCTAGCGTCGCCCCAAGATTATAAGTTCGGTTAGGGTGGACCCATATTGCTTCGCTCCGTCGTCTAGGCCTCTCCTAATCACTAATCCCTCTCGTTTCCTAACGAATAGGCATTTCTACACGCGTTACTCGCACGCACGGTCCACTGAAATATTGTAAATTTTTTGTGGAGGTACTGGCCAACCGCTGAACTCACCCCGGCTGGAAAAACACCTTTACAAAATATTGTACATGTAATCTGAACAGGTAAGGCGTCTACAAACAGGGGTGGACAGGAAAAACCCGCTGCTTCTAAGCCTCAGGTGATTATGCCACAGGGAGACATTTAAATACCAGTTTTAAGAAGCAGGTACAGTTGGATAACCCGACGTATAGCCAAAATCAAACCCGGGAATCCACCCCAATACGAACTGATACCAGAATGCAGCAGGAGATGATATCCAGACCGCAAGCACCTGACTATTCAAAGATAGCAACAAAGATGGAGTTTCCGCTTTGATGGAGCAGCGAAACCACTAGAATTTTTGGAACCCGTGGAGTGGTCAGAGGTGACATACAGTCTCGATTTGGCCTGCTACCAAGGGCGATGCCTCAATTGTTTCAGGGAATAGCCTTGAAATGGTACGTGGCTAACAATCACCACTGCACGACATGGGCTGCGTTTACGACCAGTTATTAGGCCTATTTTCTACCCAGGGGCTTCTTTAACCACCGCAAACAGCGACTGGGAGAAGGGGGTCACTGAAAGCGGGAGTGTCGTCAGTGCACTGTAATTTTCTGCTGGAGGTTGCGGGTCTATGGGAAACGGAACCCGACTTACGCCACCCGGAGCACAGGAGCAGTCGTCAAATTCGGCTCTGCAATAAAACAAAAGGGATTTCGGGATGAGGGCTTCTGTTTGTCGGCCAGTCATAATAGGATGTAAATCCTGCAAGGCAGATCGACATAGAAATCCAGCGATGAGAGCCACCATTGATAAGGAGATTGATGAACTACTCAAACAAGGCTGTATAGAGCCTCCGAGTAGCCCTCATAGAGCAAATGTCCATTTGGCCAACAAAAAATTCTGAACATTTGCTTTTATTTTTTTTTAGCTTCTTAGATGTGCCCTCTTAATCATATACAGTGGGGAGCAAAAGTGATCCCACGTTCCACATTTTCGTGTTCGAGCGCTCATAAAACCTGAACAAATGAAGTTAATCAAACAAACCTTTTTTTCCTCGATTCCTTATTCAATTTGGAACAAATAGACGTAAATAGTAAAACATTATAAGAAGCAATTTAATAGTAAGAAACAAAAAACCAAAACAAATGACATGTACTCAGTTTTGCACCTTTTATGAAAAAATCTAAAGATTTTCCGTATTAATATTTTGTCCAAAGACAATTCGTGTCTTTATATTTTTTTAGGTATTTTGGCATCTTTTCAACCCATTTCCCAACAATTCCATTCAGAAGTTGATTCCACTTCAGTTCCACACGCATCCAAGGACCACCTACGTTGCATTGGACTGATTGATACGGCCCAAGATATATGGTCATGATTGACCACAGATTTTCAATCGGATTGAGGTCGCGACTTTTAGCTTTCCACTCCAACAAGATAAAATGTTGGTTTTCTACGTTTCTTAAGAATATTTCGTAGTGTACTGAGGATCTCCATCTTGTTGAAAAGCGAATTTTACCTTATTAAAGCCAAAATGATCAAAAAAATATTTAAAATGCGCTTGGAAAATATTTAAAATAGTCTTCCCCCTTTATAATTTAATCAATTTTGTGAAAAATTTCAAAGGAGAATTCGGTACCATTGGGTAGAACTGAAAATGCTGCAATTCGGGAAAAAAAATAAACCAGCTCTCTCTTAGGAAAGTGTTAAGGTTCGATTGAAATTCGCATGGACACACAAAAATTAGACAGCATATGATAGGAAATGTGATATTTGGTGAAAAGAATCCATGTTTAACCATTTCCAGTCGATTAGGATGTAGTATTGTTCGCGTAGGTCGAGTAACAAGCTTCAAAGACAATATGTGAGCAAGCCGTATAGCAAGGAGGAGGAAATATAATAGCTTTACATCGTGGCAAGTTGATCCTTTGCACAAAAATGATGGAATTATGAGTAAAGAAGGCTATTTTAAATATTTTCCAAGCAAATGTTAAAAATTTTCTGGACAAATTTGGCTTCTATGAAGGAAAATGTACTTTTGAACAAGACGGGTATCCTAAGTACACTGCGAAAATGTGAAAGAAATGGGTGGAAAATAAAATTTTTATGTCAATGGAGTAATTAACTCAAAGTCCCGACCTCAATCTGATTGAAAACCTATGGTCAATCATGATCATATATCTCGGGCGGTATCAATCAGTTTAATGCATCGTAGGCGGTCCTTAAATGCGTGTGAAACTGACGTGAAATCAAATTCTAAATGGAATTCTTGACAAATGGGTTGAAAAGATGCCAAATTACATACAAAATTATAAAGACAAGAATTGTCTTTGGACCAAATATTAATATAGAATTTCCTTTGATTTTTTTCATATGAGGTGCAAAACTGAGTACATGTCTTTTGTTTTGGTTTTTTATTTATAACTATTACATTGCTTCTTATATTATTTTTATATTTACGTCTATTTGTTCCAAATTCAGTAGGGAATCGAGGAAAAAAAAGTTTGTTTCATTAACTTCATTCGTTCAGGTTTTATGAGCTCTCGAACACGAAAATGTTGAACGTGGAATCACTTTTGCTCCCCACTGTATGTACATAACTCGCGCAATAGCGGATATAAAGGACATGAAATGTACAACACTGAGGCAGGAGGGAGGTAGGTACGGATAAATTGAAAAAGCTTCGGTGAGGATCCGCCAGGATGAGGCGTTGTAAATGGCGGTTCATGACAGCCGAGAGTGAGCTTCTCAGCTCAGTTAGAAATTGGAAGTGGTCAAGTAAAACGTAGCTGGGAGTTGGGAAAAATTCAGAAAATTAATACAAAATTGCTGGTTGATTTATTTTATTTATTTTATTTTTGTTTCTTTTGTTTCTCTCTCTTGTGTTGTGACTGTACTTGTTTGGTGAAGAAAATCGCAGGCGAAAAAAAAGGCACCAAAGATATAGAGCCCTGAGTGACAGGCGGGAAGCCTGCCAGGGGCGAGGAGCCCGAAGGGGTAGGCGGAAAGCCTGCCAGGGGCGGGGAGTGCGGTGGTAGCGGCAGAAAGCCGAGAAAGGTCGAGAAGCCCAGTAAAAGGGGCAAGAAGCCCAGGAAGTCGTGGCAAGGCGACAGGCCTGAGCTAGAGGACAAGAGGAAGAGGAAGAGGAAGAGGAGGCACCGCAATATAGACGGCAGGCTAGCCCACCGACTCCACCGCCGCCTTCGGCCAACCCAGGACAAGAAGTACAAGGATGAATTCTGGTGGCACTCCATCGTGTACAAGGTCTTCCGGCCGATGCCTCGGGGTGGCAGTTGAATGAAATTCCAGACCCCGAAAAGACAGGAAGGCAACCAGGAGGGCAGCGGAGTGGGTGGCGGCAGCATAGGCGGCATCAAAAGCCATGGCGCGGCTAAAGCAGCGGTCACACAGGCAGCAGAGGCAGCGGAGCCGCAGCGGTGCAGGATGCAGCAGCGGCAGCGGAGAAGGAGGCAGCGTGGACCCCGTCTCCGGTTCAGGCTCTGGATTCGTAGGCAGAGCAGGTCGAGGAAGAGCTGCGGATGCTTGTGGATGATCATCGCTAAGATCACTTGCACGGTCTAAACATTTTAAATTATTTTCTGATTGACTTAATTTATTGTTTTCGGCAAATATTGAAAATAAAACTAACAAGAAAAGAAGCGAACTTCGATTTTCCTGTTTTCCCGCCAAACAAGCGGGAAACGCAACAATGAGATCAAATTAATTAATTAATTTAATTTTGTTAACATTACTATTAATTGTCACAAAATTTGATATCAGAATCTTTTGGAGTTGAAGGTGCCATCGCCACTTTTATCTCACCTCGTTAAGAGGCGTTTTTGTTTGATATCAGAAGTTTTTAAAAATAACATATGTATGTAGGTCTCCCATTGTTAGTGTTAATTAGTATAGCTCAATACCATGTCTAGAGTTCGTTCCTATATGACATAGCTATTATTAAAAAATTAGAACTCATAGTTATGACCCCTGATTAGCTGAACGCTGGATATCGTAAAACAATTTGGTACCTCGTTAAAAGGTGTTTTTGAGTGATACTAGAAGTTTTTGTTTAAAACTCAAATGGGAAAAATTAAAAAAAAAACGAAAAAGAAAGCTAACTTCGGTAAACCGAAGTTGGTATACCCTTGCAGTCTGCAATTGGATCATTGAAAATCGAACCATTTTAGTAATGTTGAAAAAATATCGAATTTGGTAAATTTTACATTTTACATGTAGAATTTAACATTTTCATATAAATCGACCGATCGCTTCTATGGCAGCTATATGATATAGTGGTCCGATCTTAATGAAATTAAAAACGTAATTCTAGAACCATAAAAAACTGCTATATCTCAAAATTTATAGAAATACGTTGAAAAACAGAGAAGTTAAAATTTTTTGTACATTAATTTCGCCATCATTCCTATGGCAGCTATAGGATATAGTAATCCGATTTCGGTCGTTCCGACATATATACTGCGTGCTAAAGAAATAAGAATATGCTGAAAATTTCAGCTCGATAGCTCAAAAACTGAAAGAAACCGACAGACAGACAGACGGACATGGCTAGATCGACTCGGCTGGTGATGCTGATCAAGAATATACATATATACTTTATGGGGTCGGAGATGCCTCCTTCACTGCGTTGCAAACATCTGGTCAAAATTATAATACCCTCTGCAAGGGTATACAAATCCACGTAAGAAGTTATCTAGATGGGATCATTGCTTCTAATTTTGAAGATAAAGCGAATTTTCAGAGATATGTGTTGTACCCCAAAAGGTGAGCAGCATCTCAAGGGCTATACGGCATGAAGTGACTATCAAAATTGTAAATGCCATTTAAAAAAACAATATTAAGAAATCTTTAAAAAAAATTAGTTTTAATTCTAAATTCTTCATTTTAATATTTAGATAAATGTTGTCAAGGCAAAATAATTATCATATCAAAATACCTTTCCAACGACATATAGCACGTTTCTGTAACTTTAGTCGTAAAGAAGTTTAAATATTATTGCATGATGTTTTATAAATTATATAAATTTACATAAATACATGATGTTTTACATAAATGTATGTATAGTGCATGTAAAAGGTTAGGTATATGGGATCTTTACTACTAATTTTAATGAGTAATATCTCGAGAAAGCGAATTTTCCCAGATATGTGTTATATACCAAAAGTTGAGCAATCTCAAGGGCTATATGGCCTTGAGTGACTATCAAAATCGTTAGAGCCATTTTTAACTCTAAAAACTTTAAAAAATATATTAATTTTAATTATAAATTCTTAAATATAATATATATAGATAAATTATGTCAAGGCAAAGCTATTATTTCAAAATACCTTTCTAATTAAAAAAAAAGTGGTAGAAGAAAAGTTGTTTAGCTCGAGCTGTTTAATAAAATAATAGTGGTTCCAGGACTCTAAAACAAAACAAATCGACAGACAGACAAACAAACAAACGTTCTCATTTTTGAATGGACATTAAAATCTTGTTTATTGAATATTTATTGTATCGGATCGGGATGATTTAGGTGTCATAAAACTAGATCACAACAATACTGAAAATTTGTTAAGTTTTGCTCCACCGGTCCCAACAGCTCAAAAAAATTCAAAATTTTCAATTTCGCACTTTCACTCCCATTTCTCCTGAACTAATCCGTTTTTGAAAAATCTTAGTATGCAATTTCAAAGAGGTAAGCAATACCTTTCGATAAAGATATACGAGGTGTGTTCAAAAAGTATCGCGAATTTGGGTTTTTTCAAAAATTATTTATTTATTCATGAATATATTTTGTCCCCTTCAAAGTAATCCCCATGAGATTATACACTTGTGCCAACGGTTTTTCCAATCTTCGAAGCACTTAAAAAAATATTTTTTTTTATCTTGTTCAGCTCCTTCTTCGATGTCGTCTTTATCTCGTCAAGCGTAGCGTAACGTCGTCCTTTCTGGGCCTCTTCAGTTTAGGGAACAGGAAAAAGTCACAGGGGGCCAGATCAGGGGAATACAGTGGCTGCGGCATCATTAGTGTGTTGTTTTTAGCCAAATAGTCGCGCACAAGCATCGATGTGTGAGCAGGGGCGTTATCGTGGGGCAAAAGCCAATTTTTGTTCTTCCACACATCTGGGCGTAAGTGAAAGACATGAGTACCAACATAACGCCACAAAAAAATTGAAATTCGAATATTCGTAACCCGCGAAAATTCAAAATTCGCGATACTTTTTGAACACACCTCGTAAAAGGTTGCGATCGGACTATCATAGTAGATTTTAATTTCTACGGCTGTATATAGTAGTCTCCTTGCGCACCACAGTCTCGGTGCTGTTCGTCACTACGTGGACTGCCGTCCACAGTGATGTATTGGTTGTATAGTTAGCTATTTAAGAATATGTCTCACAAATTTAATGGTAAAATACCGAGCATTTCGGACATAATTTTTAGAAAGTACTATCGACCACCCAAAAACGGACCTCTTTATTAAAGCATTTTTATAAATAACTTATTTTTGTAGACCATAAACTGCATAAAAATTAGCTAAAAAAAATTACATTTGACTTAGAAAAATTGTCACTAGTCTAATTATTTTTTTATTTAAATACGTGTATTTGAGGATTTAGAAACAATTGCAATATTACTACTTTGACTTCTTAAACAAAAACACCTCTTAACGAGGTGAGATAAAAGTGTCAATGGCAACTCCAACTCCAAAAGTTTCTGATATCAAATTTAATAGTAACGTTAACAAAAATCAATTACAAATTATTCAAATTATTCCTTGCGCACCACAGTCTCGGTGCTCACCGTCACTACGTGGACTACCGTCTACAGTGATAGTGGTCAAATTTTTATACAAATTTAAAAACTTTAATTTTGAATCCGCTATCTTGAAAAACGAAGAAAATCGACCCATTTGGCCCGACCGTTCCAATGGCAGCTATATATATATATAGTGGTCCAATTTCGCACGATCCGACATAAATACTAATGGGAATAGAAAGAAGCCTATCTGCAAAGTCTCATTCAGATAGCTCCAAACTGAGAGACTAGTTTTACGTAGAAACAGACAGACGGACTACACTGGCTACATTGTGTTTCAAAACTATTCGAAACTATTTCAAAACTCGTACGACAGTTGATAATTTGAACTTTATCTGACTGCAGCTCCTGATTAAAGTCCTTTATGGCCGATTTTTTTACACGAACAAAGGATATATATGTGGCCTCTAAATTCACCGTTGGAATTTTTGCATTCCTCCAATCAATTTTTTTCTAAAATTATTTTTAGGAAACAACCTAGGTTTGATGCCCGTTTTGGTTGTTTCATTGATATACGACAACCACTATTTAAAAGAACTCCTATAAAAAAAAATAAACTTATATTTGTATTAGTAGTTGTTATATCCTCCACTATTTTTAAAAACCGGAATTAAGCGGCTTTTCACAGACCGAGTTATTTTTTTTAACAATACAGCCTTTAAGAAATCCCAATCTTGCTCAAGACCACGTTCGAGTCTATCGACAACTTTAAATTGTCTATTATGAACTTAAAAACCCCTTAACAAAATTGTTTAATAGTTTTTAAATAGGGTTTAAGTCCGGAAAGCAAGCCAGTCAGTTCAAAAAACAAACCAATCAGTTTTAAAGTTTGCTTTTTGGTATGCCGGCTGACGTGGACAGAGGCATTATCCTACTATTTGGCTCTAAACACAACCAAAACACTCCCACAAAACTTATCCTACTCCTCCGATTTTATGTGACAGTAATATCAAGCATGACCCACTCGGGAAATGTCCCCATACCGTAACTGAGCCGCTACCGAAATTCCGTTTGGAAAGGTATTTTAAATTTTTTCTGCAAATCACACTAATATAGTAAATATCCATTAGGACCGTCTAATCAAGTTTTTATTTATCTAAAAAAATTACCTGGATGACAAAAACTAATTCATTTAACAATTTAAAAATAAAAGCAAAATAACTTAAGTACGCACAATTTTAAGCAATGCTGTGCTCAGCTAAATCTATCTGCTTCTTTATGGATTGTTCCTGAATCTTCGTCGCTTTAGTCATTTTAACTGCGGATAAGCTCGTCCTCGTCCTTTAACTCCTTTCAGTCCTTAAATTCATCTGTATTGACGCTCTATGACCAACCGTAGCAGATAAGAGGGCGCAACTGACCGCTATATTAGATGCCTTTTCTATCAAAAAACCCCTATTACGGTCACTTAAACGGTCTTTTCACCCTCTCTGACTTTTTTATGTTATAATCATCGGTATTAGACAAGTATATCCTAATTCCATTTCGATATCGGATAGATTTGATCGAAATTTTGGTTATGTTATGGCTCATACCACTATAAGCTATAATTACGCTTCTTTCTCTGGCGGTTATAACGATTCCCTTCGGCATTTTACTTTTGTAGCAGGATGACATACCTATATACTTACTTATATACTTACTTACATACTTATATAGTTACTTACCTACCTACTTATGTACTTATAATAACTTATTATCTATAATTACTTAAAACATAGACTTAATTAATAGTTAAGATAAATATAAACACATTGTGCAATACTAGAGATAATGTTAATCTAACAGAGCTGTTAAGGCGCTCTCTCTCCTCTCTCGCTCTCATCGCTCTCTGAACCAAAACGGGGGTTGATGCAGATCGCAGAGAGAGCGAGGAGTCAGTCGAACGCAGCCAATAACCAAGAAAAGAAGTGAAATTATAAATAGAATAAAACCTTAAACTAACTGTTGTTCGTCTACACTTTTTAAAGATTAAAAACGAACTTAAAATTAAAAACTTTCGCCAAAACTGAACTAGTGTCGTATACTAATGAAACAACCAAAATGGGCATCAAACCTAGGTTGTCTCCTAAATATAATAATAATTCTAGAAAAAAATGGAATGGAGGAACGCAAAAATCTAACGGTGAATGTAGACATATACATATACAAGGTGAATTCCAAAGTAAACAGGACTTTTTTAATCCAACATTAAATTTTGTTTTAAAATTGGTAAAACTTTTACCGAAACGTTTCAATTGATGAAACAAGTTTATGGCGATGATTGCCTATCCCGTAGCAGAGTGCACGAGTGGTTTCAACGTTTTCAAAGTGGTCGTGAGGACATAAATGACGACGAGCCGAAACCCAAAAAATCGCGCCTGGAGAAGTCAAAAGTGAAGACAGTGCTGATTTGTTTTTATGATTCCAAGGGTATTGTCCACAAAGAATTTGTTCCACCCGGCCAAAACGTTAATGCGGTATTCTACCTTGGAGTTTTGAAGCGTTTGGTGCGCCATATTCGACGTGTTCGGCCCGAATATCGCGAAGATGGAAGTTGGCGTTTGTTGCACGATAATGCGCCGTCTCATCGATCGACGTTTGTGTCCGACTATTTGACCAAAAATCACATTTTAACCATCAACCACTCCCCGTATTCACCTGATATGGCACCCTGCGACTTCTACCTTTTCGGAAAAATGTATTTGCCGATGAAAGGAAAGCGTTATGCAGACGTAGAGGCCATTCAAAAGGCTTGCACCGGCATACTGGCGGCCATACCGGGCAACGAGCTAAAACACTCGTTCGACATGCTTTTGGACCGTGCAAAACGCTGTATTAAAGCAGAAGGAGACTATTTTGAATAAAATAAATTAATTTTGCCGAAAAAACTTTTTTATATTTTTTTTTTAAAGTCCTGTTTACTTTGGAACTCACCTTGTATGAGCTTTGTTCTTGTAAAAAAAAAAATCTTTCATAAAGGACTTTTATCAGGAGCTGCAGGCATTTAAAGTTCACATTATCAACTGTCGTATAGTTTTGAAACAAAGTGTAGATCGACGCGTCTGGTGAAGCTGATCAGGAATATATATTCTTTATGTGGTCGGAGATGCTTCCTTCACTGCGTTGCAAACTTCTGTTTAAAATTATACGTATAATATAATATAACACTTTCAATAAAATAATTGAATTAAAATCATTAATCAATTCTTTTCAATATTCAGACAAAGAATTAAAAAAAAAAAACAAGTGGGAAAGCTACAGTCAAGTGTGACCTACTGTGAGATACCCGGTATCCAATGCATTGGAAAAAAGAAAATGTTGACAAATGTTGCTAGAAACATGTAGAGCAACACCAAAAAAAGACAAATGTTGCTAGGGACGTGTTGAGCAACACGCACTGACTCTCTCAACAAGCATACACAGAAACTTTATTGTTTTATAACTTCCATGTTTATCATCCGATTTTACTCAAATTTACAGAACACGTCCGCGAATGCCTACTTATTTATTTATATTTATTATTATAATACTGTGGGCAAAAAGTAAGGTGAATTTGTGTGTAAAGTGAAAATTCTTTATTTATTCTCCTGAATCAATTTCACTCCCTTCAAAGTAATCCCCTCCCGATAAAATACACTTATGCCAACGATTCTTCAAATCCTCGAAACAGTCCAAATAGTCCCTTTCCGGTATAGCCATGAGCGCCCTCGTCGAGAATGCATCAATGTTGACAAGGTTCCGCTCGAGCGACGACGAAAAAGCGATTCAAGTATTAAAGCAATCTTGCATTAAAGTGGACGGACATTATCAAGTTTAAATACCATGGCGTTAGAATAACCCGACTTTCCCGGAGGGCTACAACAATGCGATAAGTCGGTTAAACTGTCTAAATATGACAACAAGAAAGAAAGCTATCTTAGGTAAGCCGAAGTTTGTATATTGAAAATCGATCTAATTTGGTTATATTGAAAAAAATATCGAAGTTAGTCAATTTAAATACAATTTAACTTTACATTTCACAAGTAGAATTTTAAATCTTCATTTAATCGACCGATCGCTTCTATGGCAGCTATATAATATAGTTGTCCGTTCTTAATGAAATTAAAACCTTAGTTCTAAAACCATGAAAAGCCGCTATATCTTGAAATTTATAGAAATACGTTGAAAAACAGAAGTAATTTTTTTTACATAAATTTCGCCACCATTCCCATGGCAGCCATAAGATTTTGTTTGTAAAGTGAAAATTCCTTATTTATTCTCCTAAATCAATTTCATCCCCTTCAAAGTAATCCCCTCCCGATAAAATACACTTATGCCAACGTTTCTTCAAATCCTCGAAACAGGCCAAATAGTCCCTTTCCGGTATCTCTCCAATCGACTCCAAACGCGTTCCCCGGAGTGGTCTCTTGAGTTTTGGGAATATCCAGAAGTCACACGGAGCCAAATCAGGAGAATACGGTGGTTACGGAACGATATGCGTCGAATTCTTGGCGAAATGGTCACGAAGAACAAGTGCAGTGTGCGACGGTGCATTATCGTGAGGCAAAAACCAAGAGTTGTTGGCCCATAATTCTGGTCTTTTTCGACGAATTGCTTCACGCAAACGACGCATAACGCTCAAATAATATTCCTTATTAACAGTTTAGCCAGGTGGAAGGAATTCATAGTGCACCACACCACGAAAACCGAAAAAAACGATCATCATAACCTTGATTTTTGAACGACTTTGACGTGCTCTCATCAACACGTTCCCGAACCTCTTTGAAGTTTTTGTACCACTTATAAACATAGGGGGGCCTAAGGTTGGGCAGCGAAGCGTGTGTGCCTGTCGCCGCGCCAAGCTGACTCAGCCAGTAGGGGTTGGCAGTCACATGCCGACTACTGCAGACCGACCATACGTGGTGAAGAACCACATCCTGCTCGAGGTGCCCCTGCTCTAGACTAAATATGGCGGATCTAGAGAGGACAACTCGAAAAAAACCCGTAATCACCGGTGTTACCGTACCGTGCCCCTGTGACGAATGGCACTACGTTAGTGTGTCTTTTAACGGTGGCTTCCGGATACCTGGCACCTCCGGTCGTACAAGTGCCCGATCCGGGGTATGAGGCTCTACCCCGGGGGATACTCCCTTCCTCATTACTCGTGGGACCAAAATTTATGGATACCAAGGATAATACCCCAACTACAACAGGGTGCTCTAGCAGCCCCAAATCGATTGAAATCGAACCCATCCGGGAGCCCGAAGATGCTATGGACGTTTGTTCACAAAGCTCTGGCACCGACAGCATCACCAAGGAAGAGGAAGAAACCCTTCTCGCCTCCCCCAAGGATGAAAAACCTAAGCGGATCGCGTTATCGGGCGCCGCAAGGAAGAGGCTGCGGAGACACCTTGCGAACGGCATACCCATGGAGGAGGCCAAAAGGCTCGCACAGAAGCCTATGGACCCTCCAAGGGCTGTGCCCAGCAGGAGTGGCGCTACAGCCAGCAAGAGAGGTAGATCGGCCAACACGACCCCAGAAGAGGCGTCGACTAAGAGGGCCATGTTTAAAACCGCGGCACCTAGTGCCCTGACGAAGGGTGATCCTGCAATTGTATTGCCGGCCACGGAGGCTCTAGTAGCCTCCACAACCGCAGCAGCGGTTGGGCAGGCAGCACAAGAGCAGTCATCCAAAGTCGGTGTCATGGCCTCTTACAGGGATGTTGCCAGCTCCATGAAGATGGCAATACTCCCGGCCAACTACCCTGATTGCCTCCTCACCACGGAACAGCTCCACCGCGTTCAGTCCGCAATCCTATCGAGGGTGATGGAGCTGAGACACGGCTCTGTGAAGCCGCTGTTCTCTGGCTGCACATTCCGCCCTGGATGGATGGCGGTCACATGTGGCAATGCGGAGACAGCTGCGTGGCTAAGTACAGAGGTACCAAAGCTCCGGCTGTGGAAGGACGCCCACATCAAGGTGATCCCTGAAGCGGAGGCTCCACGTGCCGCTGTCTTCATCGGCTACTTTCCGCTTCCAAATGCGGACATGAAAACGGACGAGATCCTGAAGCTCGTCGAGGGGCAGAACAGCGGCCTGCGCGTGGGAGACTGGCGAGTCTTCCACCGAGAGATGCGGCAGAACATGGCCGTCATCACAATCGCGCTGGACCCAGTATCTGCCGACAAGATGAAGTCGCTAGCGTACCAGCTGCACTTTGCGTGGGGCATGGCTAGCCTTAAGCCAAAGGCCAGCGCGCAGCCGAAGGCACAGGCGGTGGCTCCTGCTCTCGCAGCGGAGAAGCCCACCTGCTCCAAGGCCGTCTTGTCGGACAAGGCTGATCCGGCGCCAAAGAATGCCACTGATGGCACAACAAAGGGATCCGGCGGCAACGAGGCTGGTGGCACCACAGTTGCCCGAGAGCCCGCATCGACGCGGAAGATCCTGCGCCCTCCCCTATATGTTACGTGTTACGCGCGGAACAGGGCGCGTCAACAAGGGTGTGAGGCGCACACCTGAGGAGGAGTCTCCAAGCAAACCTCCACCATGCAAAGGCCGCATCAGACGTCCTTTGTGAGAGGTTTGCTACAATGGACATAGCATTTATCCAGGAGCCATGGGTAAATGCCGGACGTGTCCTGGGGCTAAGCACCCCATCCGGTAAGCTGCTATATGCAAATGACCAACCTCGCCCTAGAGCGGCGCTGTTAATTAACAAAAATCTAACATTTGTTCCCCCATCACAGTTCATCACTCAGGACCTGGTGGCAGTTTGGGTCAAAATACCCACGGCCCACGGCGAACAGGAGGCAGTCCTGGCCTCCGCCTACCTACCCGGTGACACTGACGAGGTGCCTCCGGCGGCCCTGGTTGAGCACTGGCAGCGAAACCGGCTCCGGTGGATCATCGCCTGCGATGCCAATGCGCATCACACGGTCTGGGGGAGCAGTGACATCAACAAAAGAGGTGAGTACCTTCTTGAGTACATTATTAGTAATAACGTAGGTTTACTAAATCAGGGCAGCGAGCCTACATTTATTAACGCGATCAGAGAGGAAGTCCTTGACCTAACTCTCTGTAGTCTAAATATGTTGTCCGCTGTCTCAAACTGGCACGTTGCGAGTGAGATCACCATGTCTGATCACCAGCACATCCGATTTGATATAGGATGTGCCGTGCAATGTAGCCTTGTTACTAGAAATCCCAAAAACACAAACTGGGATCTTTTCTGTTTTGAACTTGAGCAATCCAGAGACTGCTCCACCCGTCCGATATTATCAATAATATCACGCTAGCTGCGAACAAAAAGTTCGTAAGATCAGAAGGGCTGTTCCCTGGTGGAACAAGAGCCTTGACGATCTTAAAAAGGCTGCGCGAAGGCTCTTCAATAAAGCAAAGAATGGGAAGGCCACATGGGATTCCTATAAGTGTGCTTTAACGCTCTACAACAAAGAGCTGAGAAGGTCAAAACGGGCTACGTGGCGCCAACACTGCGGGCAGATTTCAACTCTCCCGGAAGCTGTCAGGCTACAAAAAGCCCTCTCAAAAGACCAACCTCAAACGGCATCTGTACATTAAAAACGAGTAGTCTAATCGTGACTATTCATTTTCCGGGGTGCGTGGCTGTGGAGCAACCCAACTCAGAAAGTGAGGCACCAACCTACCGCTCTGGGATTGGAGAGTGCCCACACCTGCGCGTGGCTATGGTGGCAGACTCCAACAGGACTGAGGGAAGGGAACCCCCCTATCAATCAGAACGTGTTGGAAGCATGCCCTATAGTTTGTTTCATCAAAATAGTGTACAATGGGCTATACAAAGTTTTAGTCCATACAAATCCCCTGGACCGGATGGAATTTATCCATGCCTGCTGCAGCGGGGACTGCACCAACTTGCACTCCCCCTGGTCCGTCTATTCCGAGCTAGTCTCGTGCTTGGACACATACCAAGCAAACGGGCTAAAGTAAAAGTTGTGTTTATTCCAAAGGTAGGGAAGAAAGATTCCCAACTGCCTAAGTCCTATAGACCGATTAGCCTTAGCTCCTTCTTACTTAAAACTATGGAGAAGATAATTGACCAGCACATTAGGGAGGTGAATCTCAAGCATCTTCCCCTACATAAGTACCAATATGCGTACCAAGCTGGTAAGTCAACTGAGACTGCCATTCACTGCCTTACAACAACCATTGAAGAAGCCATTGGCGCTCAACAAATAGCACTAGGTGCCTTTCTTGACATCTCAGGAGCTTTCGACAACACGTCATATGAGGCTATCCGTGCCTCTCTTTTACGTAAAAATGTCTCCACACCCATCATTAGGTGGATTCTGGAAATGCTCAAATCCAGAATCATAACTGTAGACCTAGGGGGAACCATGACCTCAATCACAGCCACAAGGGGATGCCCCTAATGGGGAGTACTCTCTCCTCTCCTGTGGACTCTGGTCATTGACGAGCTACTGTATGAGCTCAACAACTTAGGATTTCCCACTCAAGGCTACGCTGATGACCTAGTCATCTGTATAGTGGGCTGGCATGAGCAAACCATCTCGGATCGCATGCAGCAAGCCCTAAATATAGCCAGCAGATGGTGTCAGGACAAAGGATTGTCCATAAACCCATCTAAAACTATTCTAGGTCCATTTACCAGGAAAAGGTCTCTTTCTTTAACTAGACCATCCTTAAATGGATCCACCATTGATTTTTCGGTTGAAGCCAACTACCTAGGAGTCATACTTGACTCCAAGCTCAACTGGAATTCACACCTCGAAAAGACAATAAATAAAGCCACTCGAGCATATATCGCTTGCAATAGGCTTTTCGGTAGAACATGGGGCCTAAGTCCCAAAATGATCTACTGGTCTTTTAACACTGTGGTAAAACCGATTCTAACCTATGCATCTCTTGCTTGGTGGACGAAAGCTACACAGAAGACAGCTGCAGCAGCATTTACCAAAATACAAAGACTGGTCTGCATAGGCATTACTGGAGCCATCCGAACATGCCCCACTGCAGCACTTGGAGTCATAACTGGCATACCCCCTTTAACGATAACCCTGCAAAAGGAGGCCTGTCTGGGGGCACTTCGCCTTCAAAATATCACCGACATAAAAAGTGGTGATCTTACGGGGCATTTACGGGTTCTCGAACCCTTAATAAACGAGCCCATTCTGCGCGTAACTGACGAACAGAAACCCAAACTTGTCTTCCACAGAAACTCTGTAGTCTTGGACACCAGACACGACTGGAACACAAAATCAATATCTCTACCTAGAGGATCACAAACGTGGTACACTGATGGGTCTAAATTGGAAAACGGAGACACCGGGGCTGGTATTTTTGGACCAAGGTTCAACAAATCCATAGCCATGGGAAAGTCTCCGACCATTTTCCAAGCAGAGATACACGCCATAGAAATCTGTGCTCTTGAGTGCCTTCGCAGGAAAATGCAAGGCGCACGGATTTACATCTTCTCTGACAGTCAGGCGGCGCTCATAGCGCTGAGGTCCTTCACGATCTCCTCCAGACTTGTAGAGAACTGTTTCCAGCAGCTGAACGCCCCCGCTTCCAAGAACATCGTAACGGTGGGCTGGGTGCCAGGGCATGAAGGCCATATGGGAAACAAGGTGGCAGACTCCCTGGCTAAACGCGGGGCGATGACATCACTAATCGGCCCTGAACCGTTCTGTGGACTTTCGAAAAGACACAAAAGAGAACTGCTCAGGAATTGGGAGGAAAAGGAGATAAGACGCCACTGGACCGACAGTGCAGGGCTGAGACAAGCCAAACAATTCCTCGTCCCCCAGATGTCGCGATCTAAGCGCATCATCAACCTAAAAAAGAGCGAAATTCGTACTCTAACAGGCTACCTAACGGGTCACTGCAACCTAAGGTATCACCTTAAGAAATTAAAACTTTCAGAAATCGACACATGGTGATTCTGTGAGATGGAGCCAGAAACATCAGAACATGTTCTATGTGAATGCCCCTCGCTAATCAGACGTCGACTTCAACAACTAGGAGGTGAACTTATCCCCCCCTACAGGATTTGGGAACAGATAGACCCCGCCAAAGTGCTCTGCTTTATCAAAAGCCTAGGTGTAGAGGCTCTACCTTAGTCCTACAGGCCGGCACAAAAGACCTAACATCTGGTCGTGGTGCAACAAGGCCTAGGTAATAATAATAATAATAATATAAACATTTTTCTGGGACATGGTAGAATCACCAAAGGCCTTCCGCAACATCCTCAACGTTTTCGCAGCCGAAATTTCATTCCGCAAACAAAATTTGATGGCACTTTTCTGCTCATTTAAATCACACAATGTTAAAAATGGACAAATGCACTTTTGATGTTTGGTAAACACAAACGTTAATATAGTACTGATACTGACATTGACATGAAATTACCGCCAGATGTCATCAACAGTCCTGCCAACTCAAAAAAAAAAATATTAGTCCGCAATCTTAAGCCCGCGAATTTTAAATTGAAAATTCACCTTACTTTTTGCCCACAGTAGTATATATTATATAATTATATTTATTATTTATTTATATTTATTTATAGTGAGTCACTCTTAGAATTTATACTTTCAACAAATTTATCTGTAGCAAATGTGGGGGATGACCATACATACGTAGGCCCCACTTCGTGAAATGTACTGGATTTAACACTCGTAACGGGGCTGAGTTCGATAGTTTCGGGATGGAGAGTCCTTGAGAGACCATCATTCTCAGACCATAAGTACATTCAATTCGAATGTGAATTCAACCACTCACCGAAACTGACAGTCTACAGAAACCCCCGGAATACAAACTGGGAGCCTCACCTCATTCCTACTAAAAACAGTCAAAAAACTGCTGGACCTACACATCAGAAATGATGTAAGGAGACTAATGTCGACCAACTAGCATGCCTAAACCAAAGGAAAATCAGTAGAAACGGCACTGCATTCGATAGTAGCCACTATAGAGACAGCCCTACATAACAAGTGGCTATAGTGGCTACTATCGAATGCAGTGCCGTTTCTACTGATTTTCCTTTGGTTTAGGCATGCTAGTTGGTCGACATTAGTCTCCTTACATCATTTCTGATGTGTAGGTCCAGCAGTTTTTTGACTGTTTTTAGTAGGAATGAGGTGAGGCTCCCAGTTTGTATTCCGGGGGTTTCTGTAGACTGTCAGTTTCGGTATATTCAGTCAAAAAACTGCTGGACCTACACATCAGAAATGATGTAAGGAGACTAATGTCGACCAACTAGCATGCCTAAACCAAAGGAAAATCAGTAGAAACGGCACTGCATTCGATAGTAGCCACTATAGAGACAGCCCTACATAACAAGGAATATGCTCTCGGTGTGTTTGTGGACATATCCGGAGAGAGATATGTGGGCGGAGAAGGTAGGACTCAGTATCAACGCGGACAAGACGGACCTCATTCTCTTTACCAAGAGATACAAGGTACCGCTATGGATCCCCCTGAAAGTCAACTCACCCAGGCTGACCCCGAAAACAAAAGTCAAATACCTCGGCATAGTACTAAAACGCAAGCTAGCATGAAAATCCAATGTAATGGAGAGGGTGAAAATGTAATGGATTATCGTTTTCTCTTTCAAAGTGAACGGTCGTGTTTTTGTTTTGCGCCTCGTATTTGTGTAAATACCATGCTATATTCACTTCGCGTGTGCATGCAGCGATTTTTGTGTATTAATAACTATATTAATTGCAAATTAGTTTTGGTGCAGCGATTGCTTATCTTCATTTTTGCATTCCTCTTTGTGTTTTATCCGTTACGCCGATATTACAGCTTGATGGCTTAAGCTAAATCTCGCTCTCTCTCTCTCTTAGTGCACGTAACTACTCTTATTTTCTCTTAACTTCTGATTGGTACATTGGTAAGTCACTATAATGACCGGTAATAAAGGTAATTTCAAATGATGACCCTAATATCGGTTGTTGTGCACGCCAAGTGCATTGATCGCACAGGACGAGCGGCTGAAATTATTAAAAACATTGGAATGCGCTACTACTGTGAAACTTGTCGCGAGGTTGAACGGAAATGAGGTCTTTTATGCGGCAAACCAAAAATGGTTTGAGAGAGCTACTTGTTAGTTTTCGTAAAAGTAATGAGGTGCTCCTGGCGCTGGACTCCTAGTTTAATGGCCCTAAGCTATTCAGCGAGTCCACTAAGCGCAAAAAAACCACGGTTGGCTCACCTCATTTGGGGGGATCCCAACAACTCGCGGCGGGTTCTTAACAGCAGACCACCTCGGCACTGCCCCCAACCCCATATCTAACTCCAATGACACTGAGATCGAATGTGCGAAATGATTCGATATCCGAACGTGCCGCGGGAGAGCTCACAATCAATGACCCCACAGAACCCCATCCCGAAAACTACCAGGGTATCAGACCTGGAATACCGGCCTAAATTGGTACTACAAGCGTATTTTGCCAAAAGGCCTTATTGGTATACCTTCAACGAAACAGATATTTGTTTCGCGGCATTCCCCTGATCAAACATCTGATGATGTAATTACCAATATTCTAGGTCACATAAAAACCGAAAAATCTAAAATTAAAGTGGAAAAAATCAAATTTTCTTATGCTACGAATATTTCATCTTTCAAAATAAATTTCCCTGACGAGCGCTTTAAAAAAAAGTGCTCTGAGAACACGAGCACATTGTTGTTAGGGAGTTCGAAGCTAAGAAAAAGAAAAGACGGCCTGTGGGACTTAGTCTACCCAGGCCGGACGTAATCATTAAGCAATCAACGTCGTCCATTCCACAAAAGTAACCAATTCTCGCCTTCTTTCCTATCAGAATGCAAAAAGCTTACAAGTAAGCTTCCTAAATTGTATTCTGATAGTTTTTCATTGGCATCCCAGGTGATTGTGTTCACAAAAACCTGGTTAAAGCCGGAGATCCTAAGCTCCAAAGTTTTTCCAGCTGATCGGCCTTCCAGGCGAGGGGGCGGTTTCCTTGTTGCGGTGGACTCCAACCTCACGTCTGAATTATTAACTTTCGAGGAATGCAACAATGTTGAATTTCTTTGTGTAAAGCTATCATTTAATGGTAGTTTTACTTATATTACATGTTCTTACATTCCCCCTTGTCGGAACTTCCTATTTATTGGAACCACCTTTCCGCTATTCAGGCGGTCTCTAATAAACTTTCGGATAGGGACCATTTAGTAGTTCAAGGTGATTTTAACATTCCTCGGGCTACTTGGTCTACAAATGACTCTTCAAATACTCTTTTGACTACAGCACGGCATGACTTTATTGATGGCTTGTTTGACATTTCACTGTCTCAAGTCAAAAATGTACGAAATTCCTTAGATCGCTTGCTCGATCTTTGCTTTGTCTCTGATCCGGCAAGAGTCAGTTTGGTTAGGGTCCCGCCCTTGACACAACCCGAAGATCCAAACCATCCTACTTTTGATGTTACTATCGATATTGGGACTGTTATGGAGAATAAGTCTGATCGGCCAGCTAAGAAAGTCCACTGCTTTCGCAAGGCGGATTTTCGACGGCTGAATAATTTCATATCTGACTTTGATTGGTCCGATCTCTACATGTGCACTGACATGGTGGTTGCCATGGATATTTTTTACAATGCCATGAATACCTTTTTACCGAATGTGTTCCGTTATACTATCCGACAATCTCAAACAAGCCTCCCTGGTTAAGTAAAGAGTTGACTCGCCTCAAAAAAGTCAAGTCCAATGTCTATTATAAATTTAATCGTAACGGTTCTCCGGCTGTCCATTCTCGCTATTTAGCGGCTTGGTCTAAGTTCACCGTCCTTAACGCGCAGTGTTATAAAAACTATTTGACTCGTTGTTGGGTTCAGTTCGCGCAGGACCCAAAACAGTTTTATAATTTTCTCAGCAATAAACGTAACCCTATTACACATCCGTCCCTGCTTTCAGTTGATAATATTACAGGAAACAGTGATCAGGCAATTGCTGATCTATTTGTTAAGTTTTTTCAGACTACTTATTCTCCGTCATTCGATTCAAAAAACCCAATGTAATGGAGAGGGTGAAAAAGGCCACCATAGCGCTATACGCATCCAAGAAGATGCTTAGCTGCACCTGGGGCCTATCACCTGCTCTAATGCATTGGAGTTACATATGGGTGGTACGTCCGACTTTGCTGTATGGAGTCTTAGTGTGGTGGCAGGCCACGGAAAAGTGGACGTACAAGCCTTATGGAGAAAACTCAGCGACAAGCACTGCTTTGCATATCAGGGGCGCTGAGGTCTACGCCAAGCGCTCGAAACTATACTCGGTATCGACCCCATAGATATCCACGCGCAACTTACTGCAGGAAAGGCAGCACAACGCCTAGTTGCAGCCGGAAACATGTCGCTACAGGGATTCGGGTATAGTTCAATTGGGCGAGACATGATCAGTATATCTGACTACATGATACCCAGAACCTACCCGGATGTCAAAACAACAACGCTCAGGAAAAACGGCCAGGAAAAACGGTCAGGAAAAACATTTACACCGACGTCTCAAAGATGGCCTATACGAGGCGGTGAACCTATTCGTCAACAGCCAAGCGTTCCAAAAGTATAATGGCGAGTAGGGAGGTACTAGGCATCATCAGCACCACTAAGTCGGAGTGCGGATCTACTGGGTTCCCAGCCACCAGGGCATTGATGGTAACGAGGCGGCGGACGATCATGCAAAGAAAGGCGTCAGGACAGAGTGGAAGGACAGAGTGGAGAACGTGCCTGCTTCCTTAAGAACGCTCCAAAGCGAGCTAGAGAGACGGGCAGACCCGCGAACTAAAGGAAGGTGGAGGAATTTCACAACCTGCGAAATCTCAAAAATCATGTGCAAAGAGTGCAGCGAAAAACTCAGCCACTACCTACTGCATCTACCACGAAAAGGCTGCAGACTGCTAGTGGGAATCCTAACGGGTCACTGCCTGGCTGCGTCGCACGCAGTTGAACTAGGCATCACCGATAATGACAACAAAAGGAAATGTGATGAATCCGATAGAAACCTTGAAGCATCTTATTTGCAAGTGCCGCGCCCTTTCACGGGCAAGGATCAGGTACCTAAGTGTCCCGGTATTGGCATCACTAGAAGATGCCTCCAGGAGGACACCAGGCGAACTACTTGAATTTTTATTCAATTTTTTATTCCCCCTAACCTTAAAATATGCTATTGTTTATTTTTTTATTTTAAATATTGTTTATTTAAAAAGAACGTCAAAAATACCAAAAAAATAATAACACCACTACAAATTTTTTTAACAAATCCTTCAAGATTTGCTGAATTACCTTGAAAGAATGCACTCTTTTTATCAGATTTAATTATAATTTAATTTTTTTTAACCTAAAAAATTGTACAAAATATTATAAAAGCACGTGGAACGCAGTGCACTACGGAAAAGCGTGATAATAAAACAAATAAATCACTGTGGACGGCAGTCCACGTAGTGACGATGAGCACCGAGACTGTGGTGCGCAAGGAGACTACTATATACAGCCGTAGAATTGAAAATCTGCTACGATAGTCCGATCAGAACCGTTTATATCTTGATCAAAAGGTATTGTAAACCTCTTTGAAACTGCATACTAATATTTTTCAAAAACGGATTAGTTTAGGAGAAATGGGAGTGAAAGTGCGAAATTGAAAATTTTGAAAATTTGAGCTATTGGGGCCGGTGGAGCAAAAATCCCAAAATTTTTAATGTTGTTGTGATCTAGCTTTAAATACGCGTCGAATGACACCTCGATCATCCTGATCCGATACTCCGTTCAAAAGATATTCAATAAACAAGATTTTAACGGCCTTTCCGAAATGAAAACGCTTGTCCTGTTGTTTGTCTGTCTGTCTGTCTGTCTGTCGATTTTTTTGTTTAAGAATCCTGAAACTACTTTTATTTTATTAAACAGCTCGAGCTGATCATTTTTTGTTCTACGACTTTTTGGGTTTCCCGCTAGTTTGGCGGGAAAACAGCCAAAAAAGCCAGATTTTCCGCGCCCATAACTTCTAAACGACTAAAGCTACAGAAACGTGCTATATGTCGTTTGAAAGGTATTTTGAAATGATAATAGCTTTGCCTTGACATAATTTATCTAAATATAATATTTAAGAATTTATAATTAAAATTAATATTTTTTTTTAAGTATTTGAAGTTTTCTTAAAAATGGCTCTAACGATTTTGATAATCACTCAAGGCCATATAGCCCTTGAGATTGCTCAACTTTTGGTATATAATACATATTCGCTTTCTCGAGATATTACTCATTAAAATTAGTAGCAAAAATCCCATATACCTAACCTTTTACATGCACTATACATACATTAATGTAAAAAATCATGTAAAGTCATATAGAGACGTGCACAATGCAATAAAATTTAAAACCATCGAAGGAAATCTAATATAATTTAAATTTAAAAGAAATCGTTTTAAATTTTTTTTTTTTATTTAATCTAATTTTTGCGTTTTTTACTACTTTGGCGGGAAAAAAGGAAATTTCTCGCGCCCGTAACTTCTGAACAAATATTATAATTAAGAATTTATAATTAACATTTTTTTTTTTTTAAGATTAAACATTTTTTTGTTTAATGGCTTGTACGATTTTTATAGTCACTTCAGGCCGTATAGCCCTTGAGATATTTCGGGGTACAACACATATCTCCGAAAATTCGCTTTCTCTTCAAAATTTGTAGCAATTATCCCATATATGCATTTTTTTTAATGAATTTTTCCCATTTGAGTTTCAAACAAAAAATTATAACAACAATGGGAGACCTATGTATGTACATACATATGCCATTTAAAAAACTTCTGATATCAAATAAAAACACCTCTTAACGAGGTGAGATTAAAGTGACGATGGCACATTCAGCCCAAAAAATTTCTGATACCAAATTTTGTGACGATTAATAGTTATATAAACAAAAATATTTAAAAAGTTTTTAATTAGTTTCAAAATCGGCACGCTGCCTGTTTTGCTTTTTTAAATTTTTCAGCTAAGTGCCGATTTTGAAACTAATTAAAAACTTTTTAAATATTTTTGTTTATATAACTATTAATCGTCACAAAATTTGGTATCAGAAATTTTTTGGGCTGAATGTGCCATCGTCACTTTAATCTCACCTCGTTAAGAGGTGTTTTTATTTGATATAACACATATCTAGGAAAATTCGCTTTCTCGAGATATTACTCATTAAAATTAGTAGTAAAGATCCCATATACCAAACCTTTTACATGCACTATACATACATTTATGTAAAAACTCATGTAGAGTCATATAGAGACGTGCACAATGCAATAAAATGTAAAGCGATCAAAGAAAATTTAATATAATTTAAATTTAAGAAAAATCGTTAAATTTTTGTTTTTTTAAGTTAATCTAATTTTAGCTTTTTCCACTACTTTGGCGGGAAAAAAGGAAATTTCTCGCCCCCATAACTTCTGAACGACTAAAGTTACAGAAACGTGCTATATATCATTGGAAAAGTATTTTGATATGATAATTACTTTGCCCTGACAAAATGTTTCTAAATATTATAATTAAGAATTTAGAATTAAAATAATTTTTCTTTTTAAGATTAAAATTTTTTTTTGTAATGGCTTTTACGATTTTTATAGTCACTTCAGGCCGTATAGACCTTGAGATATTTCGGGGTATAACACATATCTCCGAAAATTCGCTTTCTCATCCAAATTAGTAGCAATGATTCCATATATGTTAGCTAACTTCGTATATGCATTTTTTTTGTTAATTTTTCCCATTTGAGTTTCAAACAAAAACTTATAACAACAATGGAAGACCTATGTATGTACATACATATGTCATTTAAAAAACTTCTGATATCAAATAAAAACACCTCTTAACGAGGTGAGATTAAAGTGACGATGGAACATTCAACCCAAAAAATTTCTAATACCAAATTTTGTGACGATTAATAGTTATTTAAACAAAAATATTTAAAAAGTTTTTAATTAGTTTCAAAATCGGCACGCTGCCTATTTTGCCTTTTTAAATTTTTCAGTTAAGTGCCGATTTTGAAACTAATTAAAAACTTTTTAAATATTTTTGTTTAAATAACTATTCTAATAAAATAATATAAAATGTCATAAAATGGAAGGCAGCGACAGAAAACGTGAACAAAAACGATTTATGACCTCTTTTTATCTCAACAGGTTGTTTCCTGAGAGCAAGGTGAACCCCTTCAAGTCTTCTACTGAGCTTAAAAGTTGCCTAGAAACGAATGCAATATAGCAAACAGTTTACACATATCTAAGACTACATAACCCAAAAGTCTGCAGCCTAAAAAAAAAATCCTTCTTTAAATGAGACGTACCGAAAATCAAGGGATTTTTTGTGGTCAAATAAGAGCAAGGTGGGTTTTTTTGGTGGAAAGAGATCTCGATCGAAGCACAAAGCACCAACCTCACTATACCACAACAGCCATTAAGCTTGGAGGTCCAAGTGTACTGATATAGGTCTGCATTTTCTACTATAGAGTAGGTACAAACTAGAAGACCTGCATGAATACTTTATAGAGTAAGTATACAGTACTGTACAGTAGTCTGGTGATCTCAAAAATACTGTACTCATTCTATACTGTACAGTATATTTAATATGTCAAAAAAAAGCCTATACAACATTCATTCAAGGGGAGATGTAAGTTGACTAAAATAAATCATAAATGATACAACAAATTATCAATTATGTATTTTAACTTGACTAAATCCAGAAATCATATTTGGGTAATACCCAATACCCAATAACCATGAATGACTTCGAGAAGTACGCTGCTCACGTGAAGGCCAAGATAACACTCAAGCCATATGTTCCAAAAGGACGAAGCTTGGTTTGGGAGACCTTTTCACGGATTGTCGATAAAAATGGATTAGAGATTGCAGATGTAGTGATGTACAACCAGTGCAAAAACATTTACAACTTTAATAAAAGCACATTTAATCTAGTAAAATTGTGCTATTTAATGGCCAATACTCTTAAGCGCAGCCATCTTGTTTTTCAATGGTGGATCAATAATAAAGGCCAATTTCTATTATTATTTAAAGCAAGTTGCAAGCTATTAGCCATTCCTGCAAGCACTGCAGCATCCGAAAAGGCCTTTTAAGTTGCTAAAACACAGCTCTCTCTCAAACTGACTGGTCTTTCATGGACTCCGAAGTATCACCTCCAGTCATTCTGGGGATGTTTTACGACTTGCTGAACTCAGCAATTAATGCGCATGTTCCGTCGTTTCCTGTCGCGGAACCCTCCAACAAGCCTCAATGGTTTTCGCGCAGGTTATCTTATCTCAAGAACACCAAATCTAGGTTGTTCAAAAAGTATCAAAGATCCGGTCTTCAACTGGACCATTCCAGGTATCTGATTGCTCGTTCCGAATTTTTGGCTCATAATACTACTTGTTACAATAACTACCTGAACCGTTGCAAAAGAGAGTTTTTCGACAACCCTAAACAATTCTACGCTTTTGTTAATTCAAAACGAAAATCTTCTGTGTTTCCTTCATCGCTCCATTATAATAATACAAAAGGCTTTAATGATCTAGACAACTCTAATTTATTTGCTAATTTCTTCCAATCGACATACTCCTCTCATATTTATAATTCTTCCACCTATCCGTATTCGCTCCCACACTCAAATTCTATCAACATGCCTATAATTCACGTAGACGACATTTATCAGTGTCTAATGAACATGAAATCGTCATTTTCTGCCGGTCCCGATCTTATTCCCAGTTGTCTCCTTAAAAAATGCGCCAGTGCCCTGTCAGGTCCTTTGGCTAAACTCTTTCAAATGTCTCTCGACAAGAGCTTCTTTCCTGATTTGTGGAAAGAATCGTTTATTATTCCCCTCCATAAGAAGGGCAGTAGGTCGGATATTTCTAACTATCGAGGGATTTCGAAGCTCAGTGCCATACCCAAATTATTTGAAAAACTAATTACCTCACAGCTGCAACATCAATGTTCTTCAATAATGAGCCCTTCTCAGCATGGATTTATGAAGCGTCGGTCGAGGACAACCAACCTCCTGGAATTTATTTCAATCATTCGAGATGGTTTTAATAACAAAGTGCAGTCGGATGTTATCTTCACCGACTTTAGTAAAGCCTTTGATTCTGTCAATCATTCGCTACTGCTGATGAAACTAGAATTGTTAGGATTTCCATATAGTTTATTAGATTGGCTTTCCAAATACCTACTTCAACGAACACAGAGAGTTTTATTCAACAACACATTGTCGAACTTGGTCTTTGTTACATCAGGTGTTCCCCAAGGCAGTCACCTTGGTCCTGTCCTGTTTGGTCTGTTCATAAACGACCTGCCAAATATTATTCACAATTCTCATGTGTACGCGGATGATGTGAAGCTGTGTTTAAATCTTACGTCCCCCTTGTCGCACTTACGGCTTCAAGAGGACTTAAATAGCCTGAACACATGGTGCAACGATAACATGTTGTTCCTCAACCATTCTAAATGTAATTTCATGTCATTCTATCGTAAAAACCCTTTCCTTACAAATTACTCGTTGGGAACAAGCAGGTTGGAACGTATTTATAAGGTTAACGATCTTGGAGTATTATTTTGCCACGACCTAAACTTTGCTGAGCACATTACCATAACAGCAAACAAAGCTAGGGGTGTACTTGCTTTTGTTAAGCGTTGGTCAAAGGAATTTGTTGATCCCTACATAACCAAGCATCTTTTTTCCTCTCTTGTTCGACCCATACTTGAGTATTGTTCATGTGTATGGTCTCCCCAATATCAGGTTCATCAAGCTCTACTAGAGTCAGTGCAGAAGCAGTTTCTCTTGTTTGCTCTGCGTGGGCTATTCGTGGACCCTCACCATCATCAACTACCACCGTACGCCGCGAGACTGCGGCTCTTAAACATTCCGTCTCTCCTGGATCGGAGAACTTGCCATGGTGTTCTCTTCCTACACAAACTGATACAGGGACAGATTGATTCTGCGGCACTGCTAGGCCGAATACAGTTTTGTGTTCCGGTCAGAACGTCACGACAATTCCGGCCGATATTTTTGGAAATATGCAGGACAAACTTTGACTGCCATCATCCGTTTCGTGTTCTTTGTACACACTATAATGAATTGTATCGTCTTTTGTCTTCTGATTGTCTGACTATTGGACATATCCTTAATGCGTTGTATGTATAATTTTGTTATAAATGTAAATTTTTAATTGTATATTATTAGAATAAGCATTATATACTAGCAGATATTTGTTAGTTCCTAATAAATGAAATGAAATGAAATGAAATATATGTTGATATAATAAATGATTACGTTATCATTGTACAAGACTCCCACCTCCCCAACTAATCAAAGATAATCATTTCGCTGACCTCCAAAACAGCAGGGCTGAACCTTTTTATTAGGGCGGGTTTTCCCAAGAGGGTTTGGAGGGTTATTGCGTGGTTTTTGTTTGAAGTCGCTGAGAACAAGCTAAAAATGAAATAGTACTTACGAGTTGTTGCGAGTTTGCTTCAAGTGTCTTTTCGACATGAATAGTTTTTACGGAATATGCTTCAGATAACAGCACTTCGATGTTTAAATCCTTTAAATCGTTGATCCAAATATCACTCGATGTTTCAAAGATAGATGTAAGATGGTTGGGCAGATTTGTATAGATATCCTTAACAAATCCCAAAAATAGTTGAATCTGGATAATATAATATTATTAGAAGTTTTACTTTAGACAGGAAATAATATTATAGTGAAAACGAACATAACATACATAAAATATATTTCATCCACTTATGATCGACTAAAACGATGATTGTCATATTAAATAATGCTTCAGAACCTTAACATGGAAAACACGGGCTCGAGACCTAGCTGTTTATATACCCGGTACCCATAGGGTAAAAGGGTATTATAGCTTCGTGCAAGCCGGGAATGTATGTAACAGGCAGAAGAAAGCATCTCCGCCCCATAAAGTATATATATTCTTGATCAGCATCACCAGCCGAGTCGATTTAGCCATGTCCGTCTGTCCGTCCGTGTGAAACAACAGATCTCAGAGACTATAAGAGCTAGAGTTACCAAATTTGGTGACAACATTGGAATCTGTTGCACGCAGATCAAGTTTGTTTTAAAAGTAGGCCATGCCCACTTCCGCCCCCGAAAATCATAAAAAAACTGTATATAAGCTATAGTCGTGATTTCCGGCTTAAAGTAAATATATATAATAAATAAGTAGACATTCGCGGACGTGTTCTGAAAATTTGAGTAAAATCGGATGGTAAACATGGAAGTTATTTAACAATAAAGTTTCTGTGTATGCATATTTTTCTTATCTCTCTCAAAAGCTAAGAACTCAGACACTCGAAAAGGGTTCCGTAGGATTGAGTCAAAACAAGAGGTCAATAGTTACCCTCTCGCTCTATCGCACTGCTCAGGAATACTTTCCGGCTGTCTGAGCACATAGCTTTTGAGAGAATGTAGCAACATTTGTCTTTTTTGGGTGTTGCTCAACATGTTTCTAGCAACTTTTGTCTTAATTTTTCAACATTTTCTTTTTTCCATGTTCATGTCTAATTTAATTTAACCCACAATGCTTTGGGTACCGGGTATCTCACAGTCGGTCACACTCGACTGTAGCTTTCCCACTTGTTATTATTTTTTTAAGGACTGAACATTTAGCTGGAGTATTTTAACACTCATTTAATACATAAATAAGATTGCTACTACTAGGACCAAGATTTATCATGTTTGTTTTCGACCCCTGCACGTATCTGTTTTTGATTCCTTGTAAAGTGTTTATACCATTGGCCGATTCCAAAAGAATTGGCTGTATTGTAATACACACAAATGTGTGCTTTGTTTTAGAAATGAGCATAAAGGCCGATTCCAAAAAAATTGGCCAAATCAGGGTTACAATTTCTTGTAGAGCCTTGCTGAAATAATAATGATCATCTTTATTCGGAAACTCAAACTTGTGATCACTTGAGTCATGAGTGTAGGAGTCTAGCCTAAAAGGCCGGCTTCATTATAGTCGCAGTTTTTCGCAGAATAATTCTACTCGCATACGAGTGTTTTTAAAAAACTTGGTTAGCTATCTCATCAGAGTTTATCATGTTACTAGAAGAAGTTTTCTCTTTGGGGTGCTTTGCTCACCCCAGTGTCTATTAGATAAAGCACGAAGATTTGTTTCATAATCTATATATCTGTCGTAGTTTTGCTCAAATTAATAAGTCTTGAACGCTTCCTTTTGTGTTTTTTAAAGTAATATTCTTGTTAATGTCCATCTCCTTGGACCACACCTGGCACTTGCTACGCTCAAAGGCATTATGTTCATTTCTAAAACAAAGCACACATTTGTTTGTATTACATTCTTCATTACATTTCTTACTACCACACTTTTTGCATCTCTTGTCAAATCTGCAACGGCCTGATGTGTGTCGGCCACAATTATAGCACTGACGCACTGTTGGGAAATAATAATTTACTTTAAGTGAGCAGATGTCATATATTTGGACAGACGATGGAATTTCAGTACCAACAAAGTTTATTTTTTAACTTTTCTGTCGGAATGAGATTTGTTTGGTTAGTTTCAGAGTCTTTCACATGTCTAAAAATTCTCTATACTCTTTAAATGACATTTGGAGATGACTGGTTGTCATAGAGCTGAATGACCGATATGTCCGATACAGAATACCTCTTACAACGCCTATAGTTTCTGTAAAACAGTTTGGAACGAAAATGTCAATTTAATTATTTTTAAGTCCACTGTTTGACACAAAATCATTTGCCTCAAAGGGGGTGGAGAAAAGCAATTTGTGCAGGGTAGCTCCAAGGGGAGTTATTAATATCAGGCCTGACAGTTTGACACGTCTTATTTATTCATAAAGATATACATAGGTCACTTTTAATGTTTTTATTCCCATACAATTTGCTTTTTTTGGGATATAGCAACACTTTTGCAGCCCCACTAAACACTACAAGCTACCTCCAACAGCTCAACTTCGCCTATAAACTTCTTGACAACGCACTTGTCTTTCATTTTATCATTAGAATATCTTTTAGTCCCCATCGCAACAGATGGCATACCAATCTGCCAAGACTCACCTGCACTTTTTGTTGAGCAAATAATGAAAAATCATTAACTAATGACTTAACCGCGCTCAGCAATATAAATAGCACAGGTTATTAGCACTTCGAAACATAAGGGAACCAGAATTACTCGAGATAAAATTTTTTTTTAATCACCGAAGTCGAAATGCCCACTTCAAAAATAAACTGATTACGACATCGCATTGAAAACCTCTAATTATCAGAATTATATATAAAGAAGAAGAAGATATAAAAAGACAAGCCAATAAGAAAACTAATTAGGCCTACAAAAAGAAAATACAGATACCCTAGCGTAATACACCGAAACATTCGAGACCAGCTAAACCGTAACCCTCCCATACTTTCCAATCAAAAACTACCCATTCAATAAATACAACCCAGAAATAATCCTAAACGCCACAGATACGACTCTATTCCAAAATCCACTACTTTCCCAATAGTCTAAAAACAACTTTTCCACTCACTAAAGAATTCCCTCCATATCCACTAATTCATCTACAGATGGCTCAAAAGCCAATGCAAAAGTCAGCTTCTGCAGCACCAAAAACACAAACACGATATAATCAGTACTCCTACCCCAATACTCCTCCGTGTTCTCAAGCGAAATTAAAGCTAGAGGTAGTAGCTCCTAGTCATTAAGCTTTAAGTTTTTTTTAACATTTGTATACTATAAATGAATAAATAAATATAAATAAATATAATAAATATAAATAATAAGTAAAATAATTATTATTGTAGGAGTCGCCGGCTCGAGGTCAGGGGGTAGTCTATATTATTATTATGTAACATATATTCCATTCCAATATATTTCGAATCCCATCGGGATTGATCTTCAGGGCTGTACATTTTGTATAAAATTATAAACACAACAATCAATTACAAGTTTATCATAACAACAACAATCAAAATATAACCTACATAAAGGCACAGCGTCCGTCTCGTCGGCTGTAGAATTTTTAAGTAATTTGTCTTTTCTCTTTTTTGGTCAAGTAGGTGTCTGTATATATCTGCGTAGTTCTCTGTATCAGTTTTGTAATTCAGTCTTATTTGTGTGGGAGTTTTTATAATTCCAGAGTGAATCGTTTGCTGTAATGTTGTTCTTGTTATAAGATCTTTACATCTTCGAACTTTGGCTGGTGGTTGTTTTCGTCACAGTGGGGTGCAAGTGCCGTTTTTTGGATTAAATTATTATGCCTAAGTTTAACGTCAGCTTTATGTTCCGCTATTCTAGTTCGTAGTTTCGATTTAGTTGTACCAACATATACTTTATTACATAAGCTGGTTCCGTCTCCTCCGCATGGTATTTTGTATCACATTATTTTTGTCCCATATTTCTATGCTTTTTTTTGTGTTGCTGAAGAACTGTCCTGTTGTGCATATTGTTTTATGTGCTATTGTAGTGTTGTCCTTATTGTATATATCGGAATGCATTAACCGTTCCGAGAAGCTAGGTATATATACTGCCGATTTATATGTCTTCTCATTTTGCTCTTGATGTTTCAGTTTGTTAAGTTTATGTGTCTTTAATAAATGTTTTATAGTCGAAACTGGGAAGTCATTTTTGCCGAGTATGTTAAATATTCGCTTTTAATTATTATGATGGAAAACTGTGTCACTTGTATCTAGTACTCGTCTTATAAAGTTCTTGGACGTGTTTATTATTATGCTTTTGGGGTGTTTAGAGTTAAAATTTATAAGTCGTCCGGATGCTATGGGCTTCTGGTACCAATTAAGTTTTAAAGTGTTGTCCATCCTGTGAATTACAGCGTCAAGAAATTGTAGTTTATTCTCATTCTCTAGTTCTAATGTGAATTTGAGGTCTTTGTGGAAGCTATTAAGTTTGTGGTGGTCTGTATATCTTCTTCCTTAATTATTGTAACCAAGTCAGTCACATACTTTTTTAAAAACCTCGTATTATTTAATACCTCTTCCATGATGATATCCGCTACGATTGATGACGCAGGAGATCCCATTGGAAAACCTTTTAATTGTATTCTCTTTTTAAGTATTATCTCATTTTAAAAGTATTATCTCATATTGAAAATATCTTTTTTCAGTTATGCAAAAATGTGTAATGTCCATAAATAATTTCTTTGGGATGTTTGTGTGTGCCTCTATCTCAGGCCATCTTTTTTGAATGGTTTCTAGTGCCAAATCTGTAGGAATACTGGGGAATAATGATACTACGTCAAACGATATTAATTTTTCATTGTCAAATATGTACTGGTCATTTAATTTATCTTTTGTGGGTTAAAATTCAAATACGCATGGACATGGGAAAATTATTATGTTGACAACAATAATAAATAAATCATATGGTGTAAATGATGGTGTATATTTTTAACGATTTTTTATTTTATTTATTTATTATTTTCTGGCGCGTCTGTCTCTTGTGCTTCTTCTTTTATAAAGTGAAGTTGGCTGCGCCTCCTTTCTATATTTATCGTGTTATCGATACTTACTACAGAACTATCGAATACATACAATATTATATTCTATAACAAGATGTTCACACTTAATGCTACTTACATAAATCATAACAACATGGTCACACTTAATAATACTTAATATATATATGTTTACAATTGTTTCTCTTTCAAAGTGAACGGTCGTGTTTTTGTTTTGCGCCTCGTATTTGTGTTAATTCTTTGCTCTAAACCACCGGGGTTTTATTGAAGGCTTCTATCTTGAGTTTATAATAGTTCACCGTTTCACTTCGCGTGTGCAAATTAATACACCGCTTAGTGAATTGGATAAAAAAATATATTTTTGTTTTTTATCTTTTATTATTCACCAGTTTACACAACTATCTTAGCATCGAACTAATTATTTATCACTGCTCACAATACTCTGTCAATCAACTGATCTTTTCGGATCCCAAAACGGACTGATTGGCCAAGGGCCTATTATCTGATAAGCAAACCTCGGTTTAAGAGATGGACTCAAGAGAGTCGGAAAGATAGGATGATGAAATTATTGGCTTGATTGTGACATTCGATTAAACAGATTACTCTGCAATTTTGGGCCTCGCTGGGTGGCGACCGGATGCTAATGTTTACATTTGGGAAACCCGTCTTAGTTTACAGTAGAAGGACCGCGACGCAATTGGAACTTAATAAGTATTTCTTATTGGAGTAAGAAAGATAATTAAGAACTCTGGATTTAGTTGGAAAGCTGATAGTTCGCGGCGCAATTAAAAAACTCTTATTGGAGTGGGAAAGCTGAGTAATAAGTTTCCAGCTAGAAGTTGTTTACAAATTGGGTAAAGAGCCTGGGATCTTGGGTTGGATAACTTGCACGCATCTGTTTTTGTTTATTAATAACTCTATTAATCCTAAAATTAGTCTTGGTGCAGACTCTTCGTAGATTGCTTATCTTTATTTTTGCATACCTCTTTGCGTTTTATCCGTTACGACGATATTACAACTTGACGGCTTAAGCTCCCTTACTCACGGCTCGCTCTCTCTCTTTCTTAGTGCACGTGACTACTCTTATTTTCTCTTAACTTCCGATTGGTACTGTGGTAAGTTACTAAAATGTTCTCTTATATTGTCTTTATAATTTAAACCTGCAAGAAGCTAATCTCTGAAGGGGACCCTATTATCGGTTGCTGGCTTTGTGATTATATTCTGCATGCCCTGTGCATTGATTGCTAATGGCGGGTGGTTGATATTATTACTAAAAGTATTGAATTGCGCTATGTTCAAAGTCACGATGTTGAGGGGTTATATATAACCAGGCGGTCGAAAAAATTCAGTTTTTTTGGGATTTTTTTTTTAGAGAAATATTTATTTATTGGAGTTAATGTTTTGCCATAATTTTTCAAAAAATATTTTATTTGTAAAATTAATATTTTTTGGCTCCTGAAGCTAATCCCTCAAAGGTCCTTAAAAAAAAGTGTCCCGCAGTGAACACGATACCAATTGATAGAATCATCAGAAATCAAAAAGTGGAATAGATTCTGTTAGTGTATGATAGAATCTAGTCTTTGATCGAAGGAATTAAAAAAATATTACTTTTTGACAAAATGGCAGTTTCTAAAAACAAAATGTTCATTTTTGTGGGAAAAAAATCGTCTTTAATTATTAATTAAAATTATAATTTTAATTTGTTTTGAAAAAGCTTCGATCAAGGACAGCAAAAAGTAGTTGTTAGAGCAAAATCGGTTCAGCGGTTTTTGAGAAATCGTGTTCACCGACTTGAAAAACATAGATTTGAGAAAAACGAGTTTAAAGTTTCACAAACTGCACACTCCACGGTGCGACTTTCTAATTTTGTCTGTAACTTCAAAAATATTTCTTACTAAAAATTTGTTTCACAACAGGCAAATATATTTTTGAAAATCGTGACTGTATATAACCCCTTAAAAGGGAAATTATGTCTTTTATAAGTCCAAAGTTTGTTAATATTTTGTTTGTTAAAATCCTACTTCCGTTTATTCTGCCCCATATAACATACATCTTTAACACAGTTATAACTACGTCTTCGTTTCCGTCCGAATGGAAAAAAGCCAAGATTATTCCAATCCCAAAATCAAACTATGACTATAGACCAATATCGATCCTCCCCTTTCTCTCCAAACTCATTGAAAATCTTATGTCGATCCAAATCCAACACTTTCTTGATAATAACTCACTTTTAAGTCAAAAACAGTCAATAGTACTCATGTACGCTGACGACGTTAAACTTTGCGTGCAATACAAGGACGGCGCTAGCCAGTCGGACTTACAAACAGATATTAATAACTTTCAAAAATGGTGCAGTGCAAACTTATTAAACCTAAATGGCTCCAAATGCAAGCTGATGACATTCTCACTTTTACAAAAGGGTAATTCGAGTTTCATAGTTGCAAAATTAATAACTTTTGAACCAAGCAAGATATTCAAATAATTTAAAAAGCATATGATAGACAATTGTTCAACCTATTAAGCATGTGTTAAAATAAGGATGATTACATTTGATTTAAAAATACGTCTTTGTTACAAAAGAATAGTTTTGTTCATGCTTTGAACCGTAACGTACAAATGTACTAGGTTGTTTGCAATAATTTCATCATTTGAGTACAATCGCTTACTAGCGAGTCATCTCTTGAGGTTAGGAAATAAATAGTAATCACAGGGAGCCATATCTGGAGAATAGCGTGGGTGGGGAACCAATTCATACCGCAATTCAGTTATTTTGTTCATGGTTTTGATAGCTTTGTGAGGTGGTGCATTGTCTAGGTGAAAAAGAATTTTCTTTTTAGCCAAATTTGGTCGCTTAGCTTTGAGATCTGCATCAAACCGATCCAATAAGTTACTATAGTATTGAGCATTGATTGTTTTTCCTTTCTCCTATAATACCGCGAACATCCCAAAAAACTGTCGCAATAACCTTGCCAGCAGAATATTGCGCTTTTGGACGCTTTGGAGCAGTTCCACCAGCTTCTACCCACTGTTTTGATTGTTGACTGGTCTCTGGTGTATAATGGTGGATCCAGGTTTCATCAACGGTCACAAAACGGAGCATTAACTCCTGCCTATTGCGCTTTAAGATATCCAAATTGTGTTGAGAAACATCAACCCTTTCCAACTTTTGTTGTTCTGTGAGAACGCGCGGCACCCATCACGCACAAAGCTTTTTCATATTTAACGAGAAAGAAAGCTAACTTCGGTAAACCGAAGTTGGTATACCCTTGCAGTCTGCAATTGGATCATTGAAAATCGAACCATTTTAGTAATGTTGAAAAAATATAGAATTTTGTACATTTTACATTTTACATGTAGAATTTTACATTTTCATATAAATCAACCGATCGCTTCTATGGCAGCTATATGATATAGTGGTCCGATCTTAGTTCGCGGCGCAATTAAAAAACTCTTATTGGAGTGGGAAAGCTGAGTAATAAGTTTCCAGCTAGAAGTTGTTTACAAATTGGGTAAAGAGCCTGGGATCTTGGGTTGGATAACTTGCACGCATCTGTTTTTGTTTATTAATAACTCTATTAATCCTAAAATTAGTCTTGGTGAAGACTCTTCGTAGATTGCTTATCTTTATTTTTGCATACCTCTTTGCGTTTTATCCGTTACGACGATATTACAACTTGACGGCTTAAGCTCCCTTACTCACGGCTCGCTCTCTCTCTTTCTTAGTGCACGTGACTACTCTTATTTTCTCTTAACTTCCGATTGGTACTGTGGTAAGTTACTAAAATGTCCTCTTATATTGTCTTTATAATTTAAACCTGCAAGAAGCTAATCTCTGAAGGGGACCCTATTATCGGTTGCTGGCTTTGTGATTATATTCTGCATGCCCTGTGCATTGATTGCTAATGGCGGGTGGTTGATATTATTACTAAAAGTATTGAATTGCGCTATGTTCAAAGTCACGATGTTGAGGGGTTATATACAACCAGGCGGTCGAAAAAATTAATTTTTTTGGGATTTTTTTTTAGAGAAATATTTATTTATTGGAGTTAATGTTTTGCCATAATTTTTCAAAAAATATTTTATTTGTAAAATTAATATTTTTTGGCTCCTGAAGCTAATCCCTCAAAGGTCATTAAAAAAAAAGTGTCCCGCAGTGAACACGATACCAATTGATAGAATCATCAGAAATCAAAAAGTGAAATAGATTCTGTTAGTGTATGATAGAATCTAGTCTTTGATCGAAGGAATTAAAAAAATATTACTTTTTGACAAAATGGCAGTTTCTAAAAACAAAATGTTCATTTTTGTGGGAAAAAAATCGTCTTTAATTATTAATTAAAATTATAATTTTAATTTGTTTTGAAAAAGCTTCGATCAAGGACAGCAAAAAGTAGTTGTTAGAGCAAAATCGGTTCAGCGGTTTTTGAGAAATCGTGTTCACCGACTTGAAAAACATAGTTTTGAGAAAAACGAGTTTAAAGTTTCACAAACTGCACACTCCACGGTGCGACTTTCTAATTTTGTCTGTAACTTCAAAAATATTTCTTACTAAAAATTTGTTTCACAACAGGCAAATATATTTTTGAAAATCGTGACTGTATACACGTATAACCCCTTAAAAGGGAAATTATGTCTTTTATAAGTCCAAAGTTTGTTAATATTTTGTTTGTTAAAATCCTACTTCCGTTTATTCTGCCCCATATAACATACATCTTTAACACAGTTATAACTACGTCTTCGTTTCCGTCCGAATGGAAAAAAGCCAAGATTATTCCAATCCCAAAATCAAACTATGACTATAGACCAATATCGATCCTCCCCTTTCTCTCCAAACCCATTGAAAATCTTATGTCGATCCAAATCCAACACTTTCTTGATAATAACTCACTTTTAAGTCAAAAACAGTCAATAGTACTCATGTACGCTGACGACGTTAAACTTTGCGTGCAATACAAGGACGGCGCTAGCCAGTCGGACTTACAAACAGATATTAATAACTTTCAAAAATGGTGCAGTGCAAACTTATTAAACCTAAATGGCTCCAAATGCAAGCTGATGACATTCTCACTTTTACAAAAGGGTAATTCGAGTTTCATAGTTGCAAAATTAATAACTTTTGAACCAAGCAAGATATTCAAATAATTTAAAAAGCATATGATAGACAATTGTTCAACCTATTAAGCATGTGTTAAAATAAGGGTGATTACATTTGATTTAAAAATACGTCTTTGTTACAAAAGAATAGTTTTGTTCATGCTTTGAACCGTAACGTACAAATGTACTAGGTTGTTTGCAATAATTTCATCATTTGAGTACAATCGCTTACTAGCGAGTCATCTCTTGAGGTTAGGAAACAAATAGTAATCACAGGGAGCCATATCTGGAGAATAGGGTGGGTGGGGAACCAATTCATACCGCAATTCAGTTATTTTGTTCATGGTTTTGATAGCTTTGTGAGGTGGTGCATTGTCTAGGTGAAAAAGAATATTCTTTTTAGCCAAATTTGGTCGCTTAGCTTTGAGATCTGCATCAAACCGATCCAATAAGTTACTATAGTATTGAGCATTGATTGTTTTTCCTTTCTCCTATAATACCGCGAACATCCCAAAAAACTGTCGCAATAACCTTGCCAGCAGAATTTTGCGCTTTTGGACGCTTTGGAGCAGTTCCACCAGCTTCTACCCACTGTTTTGATTGTTGACTGGTCTCTGGTGTATAATGGTGGATCCAGGTTTCATCAACGGTCACAAAACGGAGCATTAACTCCTGCCTATTGCGCTTTAAGATATCCAAATTGTGTTGAGAAACATCAACCCTTTCCAACTTTTGTTGTTCTGTGAGAACGCGCGGCACCCATCACGCACAAAGCTTTTTCATATTTAACGAGAAAGAAAGCTAACTTCGGTAAACCGAAGTTGGTATACCCTTGCAGTCTGCAATTGGATCATTGAAAATCGAACCATTTTAGTAATGTTGAAAAAATATAGAATTTTGTACATTTTACATTTTACATGTAGAATTTTACATTTTCATATAAATCAACCGATCGCTTCTATGGCAGCTATATGATATAGTGGTCCGATCTTAATGAAATTAAAACCGTAATTCAAGAAGCATTAAAACCTGCTGTATCTCAAAATTTATAAAAATACGTTGAAAAACAGAGAAGTTACAATTTTTTTTACATTAATTTCGCCATCATTCCTATGGCAGCTATAGGATATAGTAATCCGATTTCGGTCGTTCCGACATATATACTGCGTGCTAAAGAAATAAGACTATGCTAAAAATTTCAGCCCGATAGCTCAAAAACTGAGAGACTAGTTCGCGTAGAAACCGACAGACGGACAGACAGACAGACAGACGGACAGACAGACGGACAGACAGACGGACATGGCTAGATCGACTCGGCTGGTGATGCTGATCAGGAATATATATACTTTATGGGGTCGGAGATGCCTCCTTCACTGCGTTGCAAACATCTGGTCAAAATTATAATACCCTCTGCAAGGGTATAAAAATTGTATTTCCATAACCTTTAAACTAAAAGAATAACTTACATTAAATATATTGTTTTTATATAAAAACAGCATTTATGAAGTTTTAATCGAATATCTTGAAAAATAGCGAGTATATGCCAATTTAATCCGATAGTGCCTATATTATATAGAAGTCCGATTTCGCATGAAATTTAAAATCTGCTGTTATACGCAAGGGTATAAAAATAACAATGTAATGTAAATTTATAACATTTATACATAGCTATAAAATTTTACATTTTACATGATTCTACATTTTCATATAAATCGACCGATCGTTTCTATGGCAGCTATATGATATAGTTGTCCGATCTTAATGAAATTAAAACCGTAATTCTAGAACCATAAAAAACTGCTATATCTGAAAATTTATAGAAATTCGTTGAAAAACAGAGAAGTTAAATTTTTTTTTACATTAATTTCGCCATCATTCCTATGGCAGCTATAGGATATAGTAGTCCGATTATGGCAGCTATATGATATAGTGGTCCGATCTTAGTTCGCGGCGCAATTAAAAAACTCTTATTGGAGTGGGAAAGCTGAGTAATAAGTTTCCAGCTAGAAGTTGTTTACAAATTGGGTAAAGAGCCTGGGATCTTGGGTTGGATAACTTGCACGCATCTGTTTTTGTTTATTAATAACTCTATTAATCCTAAAATTAGTCTTGGTGAAGACTCTTCGTAGATTGCTTATCTTTATTTTTGCATACCTCTTTGCGTTTTATCCGTTACGACGATATTACAACTTGACGGCTTAAGCTCCCTTACTCACGGCTCGCTCTCTCTCTTTCTTAGTGCACGTGACTACTCTTATTTTCTCTTAACTTCCGATTGGTACTGTGGTAAGTTACTAAAATGTCCTCTTATATTGTCTTTATAATTTAAACCTGCAAGAAGCTAATCTCTGAAGGGGACCCTATTATCGGTTGCTGGCTTTGTGATTATATTCTGCATGCCCTGTGCATTGATTGCTAATGGCGGGTGGTTGATATTATTACTAAAAGTATTGAATTGCGCTATGTTCAAAGTCACGATGTTGAGGGGTTATATACAACCAGGCGGTCGAAAAAATTAATTTTTTTGGGATTTTTTTTTAGAGAAATATTTATTTATTGGAGTTAATGTTTTGCCATAATTTTTCAAAAAATATTTTATTTGTAAAATTAATATTTTTTGGCTCCTGAAGCTAATCCCTCAAAGGTCCTTAAAAAAAAGTGTCCCGCAGTGAACACGATACCAATTGATAGAATCATCAGAAATCAAAAAGTGAAATAGATTCTGTTAGTGTATGATAGAATCTAGTCTTTGATCGAAGGAATTAAAAAAATATTACTTTTTGACAAAATGGCAGTTTCTAAAAACAAAATGTTCATTTTTGTGGGAAAAAAATCGTCTTTAATTATTAATTAAAATTATAATTTTAATTTGTTTTGAAAAAGCTTCGATCAAGGACAGCAAAAAGTAGTTGTTAGAGCAAAATCGGTTCAGCGGTTTTTGAGAAATCGTGTTCACCGACTTGAAAAACATAGTTTTGAGAAAAACGAGTTTAAAGTTTCACAAACTGCACACTCCACGGTGCGACTTTCTAATTTTGTCTGTAACTTCAAAAATATTTCTTACTAAAAATTTGTTTCACAACAGGCAAATATATTTTTGAAAATCGTGACTGTATACACGTATAACCCCTTAAAAGGGAAATTATGTCTTTTATAAGTCCAAAGTTTGTTAATATTTTGTTTGTTAAAATCCTACTTCCGTTTATTCTGCCCCATATAACATACATCTTTAACACAGTTATAACTACGTCTTCGTTTCCGTCCGAATGGAAAAAAGCCAAGATTATTCCAATCCCAAAATCAAACTATGACTATAGACCAATATCGATCCTCCCCTTTCTCTCCAAACCCATTGAAAATCTTATGTCGATCCAAATCCAACACTTTCTTGATAATAACTCACTTTTAAGTCAAAAACAGTCAATAGTACTCATGTACGCTGACGACGTTAAACTTTGCGTGCAATACAAGGACGGCGCTAGCCAGTCGGACTTACAAACAGATATTAATAACTTTCAAAAATGGTGCAGTGCAAACTTATTAAACCTAAATGGCTCCAAATGCAAGCTGATGACATTCTCACTTTTACAAAAGGGTAATTCGAGTTTCATAGTTGCAAAATTAATAACTTTTGAACCAAGCAAGATATTCAAATAATTTAAAAAGCATATGATAGACAATTGTTCAACCTATTAAGCATGTGTTAAAATAAGGGTGATTACATTTGATTTAAAAATACGTCTTTGTTACAAAAGAATAGTTTTGTTCATGCTTTGAACCGTAACGTACAAATGTACTAGGTTGTTTGCAATAATTTCATCATTTGAGTACAATCGCTTACTAGCGAGTCATCTCTTGAGGTTAGGAAACAAATAGTAATCACAGGGAGCCATATCTGGAGAATAGGGTGGGTGGGGAACCAATTCATACCGCAATTCAGTTATTTTGTTCATGGTTTTGATAGCTTTGTGAGGTGGTGCATTGTCTAGGTGAAAAAGAATATTCTTTTTAGCCAAATTTGGTCGCTTAGCTTTGAGATCTGCATCAAACCGATCCAATAAGTTACTATAGTATTGAGCATTGATTGTTTTTCCTTTCTCCTATAATACCGCGAACATCCCAAAAAACTGTCGCAATAACCTTGCCAGCAGAATTTTGCGCTTTTGGACGCTTTGGAGCAGTTCCACCAGCTTCTACCCACTGTTTTGATTGTTGACTGGTCTCTGGTGTATAATGGTGGATCCAGGTTTCATCAACGGTCACAAAACGGAGCATTAACTCCTGCCTATTGCGCTTTAAGATATCCAAATTGTGTTGAGAAACATCAACCCTTTCCAACTTTTGTTGTTCTGTGAGAACGCGCGGCACCCATCACGCACAAAGCTTTTTCATATTTAACGAGAAAGAAAGCTAACTTCGGTAAACCGAAGTTGGTATACCCTTGCAGTCTGCAATTGGATCATTGAAAATCGAACCATTTTAGTAATGTTGAAAAAATATAGAATTTTGTACATTTTACATTTTACATGTAGAATTTTACATTTTCATATAAATCAACCGATCGCTTCTATGGCAGCTATATGATATAGTGGTCCGATCTTAATGAAATTAAAACCGTAATTCAAGAAGCATTAAAACCTGCTGTATCTCAAAATTTATAAAAATACGTTGAAAAACAGAGAAGTTACAATTTTTTTTACATTAATTTCGCCATCATTCCTATGGCAGCTATAGGATATAGTAATCCGATTTCGGTCGTTCCGACATATATACTGCGTGCTAAAGAAATAAGACTATGCTAAAAATTTCAGCCCGATAGCTCAAAAACTGAGAGACTAGTTCGCGTAGAAACCGACAGACGGACAGACAGACAGACAGACGGACAGACAGACGGACAGACAGACGGACATGGCTAGATCGACTCGGCTGGTGATGCTGATCAGGAATATATATACTTTATGGGGTCGGAGATGCCTCCTTCACTGCGTTGCAAACATCTGGTCAAAATTATAATACCCTCTGCAAGGGTATAAAAATTGTATTTCCATAACCTTTAAACTAAAAGAATAACTTACATTAAATATATTGTTTTTATATAAAAACAGCATTTATGAAGTTTTAATCGAATATCTTGAAAAATAGCGAGTATATGCCAATTTAATCCGATAGTGCCTATATTATATAGAAGTCCGATTTCGCATGAAATTTAAAATCTGCTGTTATACGCAAGGGTATAAAAATAACAATGTAATGTAAATTTATAACATTTATACATAGCTATAAAATTTTACATTTTACATGATTCTACATTTTCATATAAATCGACCGATCGTTTCTATGGCAGCTATATGATATAGTTGTCCGATCTTAATGAAATTAAAACCGTAATTCTAGAACCATAAAAAACTGCTATATCTGAAAATTTATAGAAATTCGTTGAAAAACAGAGAAGTTAAATTTTTTTTACATTAATTTCGCCATCATTCCTATGGCAGCTATAGGATATAGTAGTCCGATTTCGGTCATTCCGACATATATACTGCGTGCTAAAAAAATAAGACTATGCTAAAAATTTCAGCTTGATAGCTCAAAAACTGAGAGACTAGTTCGCGTAGAAACCGACAGACGGACAGACAGACAGACAGACGGACAGACAGACGGACAGACAGACGGACATGGCTAGATCGACTCGGCTGGTGATGCTGATCAGGAATATATATACTTTATGGGGTCGGAGATGCCTCCTTCACTGCGTTGCAAACATCTGGTCAAAATTATAATACCCTCTGCAAGGGTATAAAAAGGTATGCAAAATGTTATGTACACGTTCAGATGAGGTCTTTAGCATCTCAGAAAGTTTACGGACTTTGAGTTTACGGTCATCAGTCACTAATCGCAATACTTTTTAATCACTTCTGCTGTTTTTACATCTGAAGGCCTTCCTGAACGGGGTTCATCACTTGTGCTTCTACGACCAAGTTTAAACTCTTGCATCCATCTCTTAACAGTTGTATTTGATAGTGCAGATGTGCAATAATACCTATCAAGCTTTTCCTTTGTTTCTTTAGCCGTTTCGCCTCTTAAATAAAAATGTTTTATCAAAACCCGAAACTCATTTACTTGATGACACTTAATTTACTCTCTTTAAATAACTAATTCACTAATCCTTATCTCACTTTAGATATGTTGTTTTGAAGGCTCTTTAAAAAACAATAAGGGTTTGGTATAAATCACTCTACTTCCTAGTCAGGCCCGGGACTTTTCAAACAGCATAGTACAAAAATGACTGTGAGATACCCCCTCGGGCGCAACATAGTTGTTGTTCGCTTACTCATTAATTCGAGCTCAACCAGTATTGCTGTTGCTAATCTTGCTCAGGCATAGTTGCCTAGTTGTACATAACATTACCTATTGCCCTGCGCGACCGAATAAACATATTGAAATTAATGAACAATCACATTTGTTTTACTTAAGTTAGTGAAAAAGCTCACTAACTATAAGGCGGCTGGCCGATGCACAAAGACGCATTATAATTATTGCGTCAAGTAAGTAACACGAAACATTCTCTTTTTTAATTGATCAATTTCTAATTTTTTTTCTTAAGTGTAGATGCAGTTAAAGAAGATGGGTTAAACGACAGATGCTACTATATTGGGGTGCGCCTAAAACCAACAATGGTCGTATCGCAAACAAAATTTAGTTTTAGTAAAAAATAATAAAATATTGATAAATTTGTATGCGGAATATCTTTTATTTTGCTAGAAATATAAAATTACTTCCAGTCAGTTCAATCTGCATTACAGATGGTATACCAGCCAGTAAAGCATATGCATTACAACCCTATATACGTGGTATACCAATCAGTAAAGCACTCACATTACAATCCTATATTTGTGGTATACCTGTCAGTAAAGCATCTGAATTACAATCCTATATGCAAGAGTATATAGGACGGTAGTACAGCACGAAGTGTGCTCGGCTAATCGCCTACTTGCTCGATTCAAAGTAGGCGATTTTAAAGCTATACTAGCAGAAAAGGCGGCCAAGCTTATGGAAAAGTAAGGCATGTTGTAGTATGAATTCGAGTGCTTACTGCATTCGAAGTATAACACATGTAATCGATTCTCGAAGCCAAATTTGCGCCACTGTGTTGTGAAATTAAATAGCCCATGATCATGAAAAAGTAAAAATGTTGCTAATAAAGACAAATGTTGCTAGAAACATGTTGAGCAACATCCACAAAAGGAAAAATGTTGCTAGGAACTTGTTTAGCAACACCCGAAACAGACATGTTGAAAATATTGAGCAACACCGATTCGCACAGAAGAAGAAGAAACCAGAGCCTGCTAATAATAACTATTTCGTTTTTTTCTCGTAAAAATCAAACACTAATAGTACATACTATATACAAGAGCAAGAAATATGTAATTTTTCTTCTCAAAGGGCCATTTATGCATTGGTACTATGATCTTCAAATCTGTAATTTTTTTGTATCGAAAATTAATCATTATTCTATGAACACTAAAATAAAACTTACAAAATAAAAATTATTTTTTAATCAAAAATAAAAATCATGAAATAGGCATTATTTTATAATCTAAAAATAAAACTCAAAAATGAATGATTACTTTTTCATTTTTATAATTTCGTTCAAAAATAAAATTGTAGACCCAATGTTGTCCTTATTCTTGGATTTAAGGATGACAATATTCAAATAAATTTAAGTTTGTGAGTAAATACAGAAACAGAGAAAGCAATGAAAAAACACGTCGGTCTATTTGACAAAGTTGATTTTAGTTGTCGACTTGGCTCATTCTTAGATAAAATTATAATGGGTCGCAAGAATAATTGTGTTCCGCGAAGTTTTTTTTACGTTTCACGCAAATATAAACACTTCGGAGTGTAAAATTTGCAAACATGTACTAAAGGGCAATTACGTTTGCAATCTGAAGAGCCTCCTAACAGAGAAGCATAGACAAGATTCGAGCAGTTGCTCTCTTTTAAATGATTTTCTGAGCTCTACTGAGGTTGCTTCAGGTGACGAAGAAGAAGACCAAGTGCGAGATAACGAGGTAACAAGAAATCGACAGCTATAAATCAAAGCTACTTGATTTTGATGTTGATATTATGCAGTATTGGGAGACAACAAAGTTGTGCACTCTGCTCCCTCAACACAAGTAAGGGTTGAAAGGGCGATCTCTGCCCAACGAGGTGCAACCTTTCATCTAAATCATTGCAAGATGATTTATTTATTTGTCAAATTAAACAAGTAAGAAAGCTACAGTCCACTGTGCTCGACTGTGAGATATCCGGTACCTAAACGTTTGCGCTTCACACTAAAAGGCAATTCAAAATTGTACATACACTACATTGTACATACATATGTACATTGGCGCCATTATATCGCACGGCCAAGGCCGTGCCTTAGGGCGGTGTGTTACAATTCTAACCTTATTGCTAATAGCTCCCATGTTTATCATCCGATTTTAACGAAAATAACGAGTATAGCTTATTTAACGTTTTTTATGATTTTTGAGGGCAGAAGTGGGCGTGACCAAATTTTAAAACAAACTTGATCTGCGTGCAACAGATTCCAATGTTGTCCCCAAATTTGGTAACTCTAGCTCTTATAGTCTCTGAGATCTGTTGTTTCACACGGACGGACAGACGGACAGACGGACATGGCTAAATCGACTCGGCTGGTGATACTGATCAAGAATATATATACTTTATGGGGCGGAGATGCCTCCTTCTGCCTGTTACATACATTCTCGGTTGGCACAAACTTATAATACCCTTGTACCCTATGGGTACCGGGTATAAAAAAATGACAACAAAAAGCTTTAAATCAGTCATTTACATCCCATATATGTATATCAGAGAGACTTTTAAAATCGGATTGCTATAATAATGACGAAATAAAAATTGCACACAAACCGACTAATACTTTAAAACATATTTAACAAAACAAAATCTAAAATAAATATTCTTGACCAAAAAGAAGTTGTCTTTAAAATACCCTGCAATGGTGGAAAAGAGAAAACATGCAACAAAACATATGTAGGCACCACAAAATCAAAATTTAAAACCCGATTATCACAACACAAATCTGACTTTAAAAGCGGACGTCAGACAGCCCACATGGCCCACTGTGGCGAGAATGGTCAATCTCCGGACTTCGAAAACACAAAGATACTAGTCCAAGAACAAAACTACAATAAGCGCTTTACCATGGGGATGTTACATATAATAAATACACCAACAAACATACGACTAAATTAAAAGACTGACTCAGATATTTGTACACACCTATGCAGACATTTACATTCCCAAAAATTAGTTAAAAACTCTACGTCTCGCAGAGCAGACGTGTAAACAAAATTAGGTGTTCAATGTTACAATGTTTGTTAAATTTTGATGAAAAAATGTTTGATGTTATTATTTTTTTAATACAGTTCGCCCCAAAGGCGGTTACCGCAGTGTAACCGAAATATATTGGACACAAACAAAAAAACTTCCATTGTTTTTATTTCCAAAACCTTGACTTCGAGACGGCTAAATTCTTTAATTTGATTATTATTAATTTTTGTTAATTGTCAAAAGTTTGCACCAATCTCTTGGTCTCTTAAAATCCTCATTTTTACTATAGCGCGCTTCCCATTAGGTCCTCAATATGTTTGACCAGACTAAAATATGTAGTTCCATAGCTGCGAGTTTGATTAGAATTTTAGTTAAGCACAAAAAAGGGATTAAGGTCGTCCATATTAATGCACAGAGTCTTACAAAGAAAATTGATGAATTTAGATATTTGTTTGTTAAGTCTAATGTAGATCAGAGAACTGCAAGGGTGTCAATTTTTGTCCCGGTGCCACTCACACCCGGCTAAGCAAAGCAAAGACACACACTTATCAAAAAATGCGTGTGTGCTATGAGTGCCGGTATTATTACGCTCTCGCTCATACAAGGTGCCGTTATTTTTTTGTGCTTGCACCCATTCACACTTGCACTCAAAACGAATGAAGGAAGAATCACAAGTAACAAAAAAGGCAATGCGGGATTAATAGAAGTAGGCAAAACCACAAGAATCACTTGAGTGTTTTTTAAACACCATGGTCTTTGAACTTGTTGCGGAGACAATCATAATGACGGCGGAAATAATTAAAAGTAAAATAGAACGTGGCGATTACACCGTAGCTCCAACTCACAAGGGCAAAGCTGAAGCTACAAAAAATATGTTCAATAATAAATATTTAAAAATTAAGTAATATTCAATGAAGCAAAAAACTAAGTATGTTAAATAATAAATAATTAAAAATAAGAAATATGCAATGAAGCAAAAAAATATATCAATATGTTAACTAATGAATAATTATAAATTAAGTAATATGCAATGAAGCAAAAAATTACATATGTTAAATAAAATGTAAGATCAATAGAAATAATTTGTTTTATTAAGCGACGCATTTGGAGCAGCAGGTAGTAAAAACAACAACTCAAGCGAAGGCTTGCAAAAAAGAAACCCTAATACGCAACACACTCAATACAATATTTGCATTTTTTTTGTGTTTTTCTTTTCACCCATCCTTCTTGCGACGCTAACGCGCCGGCATGCGCTCACACGCTTGTTCAAAAAAACTACCTGCTCTATATTGATGTTGGATAAAAAGACCAGGATGTCAGAATCACCCTACATTTACCCGGTGCACCTTGAGTGCCGGTGGACTCTTGCAGTTCTCTGATGTAGATGTTATTTGCATGTCTGAAACTTGGTTCTTGCCCGATTGTAGTGATCTGTCTGTTGCGTGTGATGATTATGTTGTTTATCGTGCAGATCGTTTCAGTCATGCTGGTGGTGTCGCTATTTATGTGAACAAAAAATTGAATTGTACTGTTAAATGTAAGCAACCAATGGATAGCGAAATTTAATTTTTATTTTTAGAGCTTTCAAGTAAAGATCTTTTTTCGAAAGCATTGTTTGGATGCATTTACAGTCTGAACCGTATTATTGACTATGCCCCCTTGATAAATGTTTTGTGTGAAATATCGGTCGACTATACTGATGTTATTATTACTGGCGACCTAAATAACAATATCCTAAGGGAGAGGCATCTGCTCGATAGTTTCGAATCTATCGGCTAGTCATCATTTAATCTGCAGACTCCGACACACTTTACCAATACCTGTGATACTCTTCTTGACCTTTTCCTTGTTAATTACCCTAGTAAGATTTTATTGTGTGACCAGGTCTCTGTACCAGTTTTCTCCGAGCATGACCTTATCTTTCTAACGTATGATTTGACCTTAGCTTATAATTCAAAGACTTTCGAATTTAGGGATTATAAAAATATTAACTAAATCTGAACTGGAAGTGGAATAACATAATTGTAATTGGACGCCTATATATTTGTCTCCCAATATCGAGCATCAATTTTCAACACTAATTTTGATTACTTGTATAAGAAATCTGTGTTAATAAGACAAAAAACTATCCCACCAAAGCACAGTCCTTGGTTTACCATTAACATTAAAAGAAACAGCGATCCGTGGCACATCGTACAATAAGTGGAAGCGATATAAAACTGAATTTTTTAGATTGAAATATGCTCGGGCGCGTGATAAACATATTTCCAAAGCAGCCGGGCGAACGTATGTGCTTCTGAGACATTCAACTTCTCAGTCGTTTTTACCAACTCAGCTACGAATGCTAGTCGCCAGAACAATTCTGATTCCCACTGTTTTTTACGGAATTGATATTTTTGTGCATTGCTGCACCCAAGATATGCAGAAACTAACTATTGCTTGTAGTTAAATTGTCCGTTACGTCTTTAATCTCCGTCGTACTGACCATACTTCTCATCTAGTCAACAATATTCTTTACGTTAGCCTTAGTCAGTGGATCGACCATAAAATCTTAATTTAAACGATAAAGAAAGCTAACTTCGGTAAACCGAAGTTTGTATACCCTTGCAGTCTGCAATTGGATCATTGAAAATCGAATCATTTAAGTAATGTTGAAAAAACTTCGAATTTTGTACATTTTACATTTTACATGTAGAATGTTACATGTTCATATAAATCGACCGATCGCTTCTATGGCAGCTATATGATATATGATAATGGTCCGATTTTAATGAAATTAAAACCGTAAATCTAGAACCATAAAAAACTGCTATATCTCAAAAATTTATAGAAATACAAAACAGAGAAGTTAAAATTTTTTTTACATTAATTTCGCCATCATTCCTATGGCAGCTATAGGATATAGAAGTCCGATTTCGGCTGTTCCGACATATATACTGCGTGCTAAAGAAATAAGACTATGCTGAAAATTTCAGCTCGATAGCTCAAAAACTGAGAGACTAGTTCGCGTAGAAACAGACAGATAGACAGAGGGGCATGGCTAGATCGACTCGGCTGGTGATGCTGATCAAGAATATATATACTTTATGGGGTCGGAGATGCCTCCTTCACTGCGTTGCAAATATCATGGCAAAATTATAATACCCCCTGCAAGGGTATAAAAATGTAATAACTGAAGAACCGCTAAACCAATTCTATGCAAACTTCACAAAACCCATCTACTAAGTAGTCCGATCAAAGCCAAAGAGGTGATTAGTTTTTCAAATAATTTGGGTATGGCACTGAGCTTCGAAATCCCTCGGTAGTTAGAAATATCCGACCTACTGCCCTTCTTATGGAGAGGAATAATAAACGATTCTTTCCACAAATCAGGAAAGAAGTTTTTGTCGAGAGACATTTGAAAGAGTTTAGCCAATGGACCTGACAGGGCACTGGCGAATTTTTTAAGGAGACAACTAGGAATAAGATCGGGACCGGCCGAAAATGACGATTTCATGTTCATTAGACACTGATAAATGTCGTCTAAGTGAATTATAGGCATGTTGATAGAATTTGAGTGTGGGAGCGAATACGGATAGGTGGAAGAATTATAAGTATGAGAGGAGTATGTCGATTGGAAGAAATTAGCAAATAAATTAGAGTTGTCTAGATCATTAAAGCCTTTTGTATTATTATAATGGAGAGATGAAGGAAACAGAGAAGATTTTCGTTTTGAATTAACAAAAGCGTATAATTGTTTAGGGTTGTCGAAAAACTCTCTTTTGCAACGGTTCAGGTAGTTATTGTAACATGTAGTATTATGAGCCAAAAATTCGGAACGAGCAATCAGATACCTGGAATGGTCCAGTTGAAGACCGGATCTTTGATACTTTTTGAACAACCTAGATTTGGTGTTCTTGAGATAAGATAACCTGCGCGAAAACCATTGAGGCTTGTTAGAGGGTTCCGCGACAGGAAACGACGGAACATGCGCATTAATTGCTGAGTTCAGCAAGTCGTAAAACATCCCCAGAATGACTGGAGGTGATACTTCGGAGTCCATGAAAGACCAGTCAGTTTGAGAGAGAGCTGTGTTCATTTCAGTAAACACAGCTTTTCTCAAGCAGTGAAAAGTTCGGGGTGTGATTTCAGGTAAGATCATTTCAGGCGATATAGACTCTAAAAGAATCTCCAAAGTTGGATGATACTTGTCTTCCGGCAATGATAATGGTTGTATTCGTGAAACGAAACCATTAGCAAATTCGGATGCAAAAACTAGATCAAGAAATTTGTTGCAGAGTAACTAATTTTTGATGTTTGGACTATGGTATTGAAATAAATCAACAGTTACAAATACCTTGTTAAGGTCACAAATGATACTACACGAAAAGTCGTTATCGCGAGCGACATCTTTCGGCAAGCCATTCGCTCTGATAAGTTTCAATAACAAAACCGGAATCCCCAAAATAGTTTGCATTTACTGTAGAAGCAAATGAGAATAAAAAAGGGGCATTCCCGTTCATTTACGGCTCACGAGAGTCAATAGAGATGTTAGTGCGAATAGTGTCGCGTATAACTAGATCCAAAAATGTACCTTTATGCTAAATGACTTGGGTCAATGCGATAGTGCTACCGAGGAAGATTTTGAGGACGATGACGTATTGTATGAGCCCAGCGCACAAGAAATAGCAAACGCAGAAGCTGACGGAATAGGCTCTGATGGAGAATCCATTGATGAATTTGATTTGAATTTGGAGCAGTCACGTATTGATGCTGAACCGCAAGATATACTTGTTTTTTGCTCCAAAGACGGAAATATTAAAGAAAATAGTTACGAATAATTCAATTCGAAACGGTAAGTACACTTACAGAATTCAAGACTTTTATAACCTGCTTTGATATGCTGCAGAACCCACAAATTTTGCTGTATATCGCGTATCAAGCGAGCAATCAGCTTTGAGCTTTTTCTTGCTTCCATCGAAAAAATAATTTTGAAATACACTAATCTATACGGCATTCGGATATACAAGGAAAAATGGAATAACATTGATGCAATAAAATTACGACCGTGCTTATGCTTATGCATGGAAAGTGCAAGTATATGTTGGCAAAGCTCCGAACTGCCGTCCTGAAACCAATCAGGGCCAACGGGTTGTAATGGCGTTAACGGAAGGACTACCTGGACGCAACATCACAACTGATAATTTTTTTACATCACATTCCTTAGCCCTTGAGTAATTGAAGAGAAACCAAAATTTACTTGATACTATTCGTAAGAATGGGACATTTATTCCTAAGGAGTTTATTTCGGCCCGGAAAAGGTCCATTCAAGATTCAAATTTCTTATTTGATAATGAAAATGGCATAACTTTATGCAGTTATGTGCCCAAAAAAAATCGCATTGTTCTTTTGCTAAGCACAACACACCGTACAAAGGATGTGAGTATTGAAGATCAAAAGAAGCCTATTATGATACTTGATTATAACAAGACCAAAGGTGGTGTTGACACTTACGACCAAATGATGGGAACTTTCTCATGCAAACGAGCTGTATGGCGTTGGCCAATGGCCTTATTGTCTTATATGCTGGACATATCTGGTATAAATGCATTTCTCATATATACCAGCATCAAATCAACTTCCTCAAATGAAATGTGTAGACGGATTTTTCTCAAAGAAGTGGCAGATCTGTTGGTTCAGCACCATATTCTTCGTCGAAAAGTAATGACCCACAGTGAAAATGCACTTTCCCTTGTTAAAAAAATGAAAACTGAAATGCCATTAACTAATAGGAAGCGCCTAGCTACAGAGCCAGATCCTCCAGAGCCGAAAATAAGAGCCAGATGCGGTTTATGCCCATACAAATTGGGGGGAAATAAGTATGGAAACTTTGGCTCCAACTGTAAGAAAGCATGTTGTCCAAACCATTATAAGCGTATCAATTTATGTAATGAATGTATAAAAGAAAATTAAAATGTAATAAATACCTACAAAAATCTTAAATATACATTTTTTTTGAATTTTTAAAAATAATAGTATCATTTAAGACCCTTATATGAAACTAGGGTGAGTTCACAAACAAGGAAGTAGGGTTAAAAGAAACGTTCCAGCTGATTTCAATAAAATCAAAGACAACAATTTTTATTGACTCCTTACAGGCGAATCAAAAGAATCGTAGGAGCGAGCAAAAAAACACGACCGACGCCTTCGAAAGCTTCTAATATATTGTATAGCACGAAGTGTGCTCGGCTAATCGCCTACTTGGTCGATTCGAAATCAGCGATTTTGAAGGTATACTAGCAGAAAAGGCGGCCAAGCTTATGGAAAAGTAAAGCATGTTGCAGTATTAATTCGAATGCTTACTGCATTCGAAGTATAACAGATGTAATCGATTCTCGAATCCAAATTTGCGGCACTGGGTTGAAATATTACCTGTATTTGACAGATAGTGCTCACATTCAATGTTGTGTTGTACAGTATAGACCTGCAACCCAGCAAACAATTTTAGGAGTGCTCATAAATATGTGACTGAAAAGTATCGAGTTTCAAAAGCGTTTTCGAAACATATTTTGTGCTTTTTCAGTCAGGGCTTATAAAAGGTTCTTTTGTCAGAGCATATTCGGAATTAAACTTAGTAGCCAGAAAGCAATTTGGGAATTTAATGTCATTATGAGCCCAAAAAATAGTCAGAAATTAGGGATTTTTTCTATGAAAACGGTTCCACTTTATGTGGACTATTTCTGAGTCCAATCTGACTATTTTCTGACTCACTGTAAAGCCTCAGAAAAAGAACATTCTATTAAGCAATATGAGCGTTTTCGGACATTTTTCGATTTACTTCAGACTCAAGTTTGACGTCTAATCGGTAAAAGAGGAAGAGGAAAACTTAAAAAATGTGGTAAGGTATATTCTAGAAAGGTGATCCTGGGCCAAAAAAGGAGCCCAACGCGGAGGCGAGTAAAGACAGCGAGTCAAGAGAAAAAGCGGTGTCGACTCTAAAGGTTGAGGCACAACCAAAAGATGAGACTGTGGAGAAGCTTAACACGAGCGAGGATGAGGAAGCCATGAGAGCGCATCCGGCATTGGTAAGCTTGAGTGCTGTGACCATAATGACTTGAACAGCAACATGAACAGGAAAACGAAGCCAAACCCTCGGGCCAAGCTCATTAACATTATTCAAAAACTAATGACATAAATACAAAATTTCATTTTAATAATAAAAAAAAAAGTAAACTATGAATTTAAGCTTTAATAGGCGTCTGAAAAGAACCTTTCAGGAGGCGACCCTTTTAGGAGGCTTTTCGAGTGCCAAAAAAGTGCCTTTTCTGAGGGGTTTCAGTAATACACATGTGGCAGAAAAGAGTTAGATTCGACTCAGAAATAGTCCACATAAAGTACGATCGTTTTCATAGAAAACAAGTAAGAAAGAAGTCGACTGTGCTCGACTGTGAGTAATCGCTACCTAAACGTTTACGCTTCACACTAAAGGGCAATTTAAAATTGTACATACATTATAATAGTCTACTTCGATAATTCTTAAAATAAATCGCCTCTCGAATTAGCTCCCGACCTAAACAATTTAATGTCATACTTAAATATGAATGACGCCAAAAAATGAATTATGTTATTTTTTGCCATTTCTTCTGCAGTTGGTTTCACACGAACGGACAGACTAAATCGACTCGGCTGGTGATGCTGATCAATAATATATATACTTTATTGGGTCGGAGATGCCTCCTTCTTCCTGTTACATACATTCTCGGTTGGCACTAACTTATAATACCCTTGAACCCTATGGGTACCGGATATATAAACAAATAAAAATGTTTAATTTAATCACTTTTATACGGAACTAGGAAACCCGGCGAACTCCGTTTCGCCACCAGATGGCTTCGTTTTACGTGGGCTGCTATATATATTTCTGGCCTAGGCAACACTAAGTGTTGTTAGGTGGAATCTGACATTTCCATTGAAAAGTTCGACATTTTTAAGCATAAACGTACTCAGAACGGTTTGACGTACGACTATCATTTGTGTTGTTTACAGTTACTTAAAAAAATCAATTTCGCAAAAAAATGGAATTAACTCGTGAACATTTTCGTGCGATCATTTTTCACAACTTTCGGCGTGGATTATCACGACAAGAGTGCAGCGATGAACTTAAATCTTTGTATGACTATGAAGCACCATCCTATAGCACTGTGAAAAACTGGTACAACGAATTCAATCGTGGCCGACGCTCCCTCAAAGACGAATTCCGCGAAGGTCGTCCAAAAACAGCCGTTGTGCCAGAAAACATCGATGGCGTACGTGAACTAATAATGCAAGACCGTCATGTGACATACCGTGAGATAGAGGCATCCCTAGGCATTTCTTCCACCAGCATACATTCGATATTGCATGAGCACCTGGCTGTAAAAAGGTTTGTTCTCGTTGGATCCCGCACAATTTGACAATCGCTCAAAAGAAGGCTCGTGTGGATTGGTGTAAAGAAATGCTGAAAAAATACGATCGCGGTGCTTCAAAAGACGTTTATAAGATCGTCACAGGTGACGAATCATGGATCTATGCGTATGAGCCCGAAACAAAACAGCAATCGACCGTGTGGGTCTTCCAAGACGAGCCAAATCCAACGAAAGTTGTTCGTGGAAGAAGCACTTCGAAGCAAATGGTCGCCTGTTTCTTCGCAAAAACTGGTCATGTGGCTACTGTTCCTCTTGAGCAACGTAGGACGGTCAATTCTGATTGGTACACCACCATTTGTTTGCCTGAAGTCTTCGGTGAAATTCGAAAAACGAACAAGGGAAGACGAATCATTGTGCACCATGACAATGCGAGCTCTCACACATCGGCTCAAACCAGCGCCTTTTTGACTGGCCAAAACGTCGAATTGATGGGTCATCCGCCGTACAGTCCTGACTTGGCACCAAATGACTTCTTTTTATTCCCTCACATCAAGAAGAAAATGCGTGGTCAACGATTTTCGTCGCCAGAAGATGCTGTTGAAGCATTCAAAAACCATGTTTTTGAGGTGTGTCAATCAGAGTGGAAAAAGTGCTTCGAAAATTGGTTTGAGCGCATGCAAAAGTGTGTAAATCTTGATGGAGAATATTTTGAAAAACAATAAAACTATTTTCCTTAATAAATATTCGTATTTTCATTATTAGGCCAGAAATATATGTAGCAGCCCACGTATGTAACATTTCGTTTGGTGATTAAAAGATGAAGAACAAATTTTGTTTTGTTTTATATGTGAAAGGGAACAATTTTATTTCATTTCACAACAGTAATGAATTCATTTCGATTACAAAAATAAAGTCGAAATCGAAGCGTTATACGTGTCAGCCAATTATCCGTTTAAGTGAAGTGCTCTTTGGTAAACCACATTTTTTGTTTTTTGATCTGACGTCAACACAAACAAAGCGGATGGTTTCCCAACTCGTGAACACGCAACGTATAACTGCCCATGTGAAAAACAAAGATTTTCTATATTTATCCCGCAAACACTAAGCGATTTGCCTTGCGACTTGTTAATTGTCCTTGCGAACGCAAGGCGAAATGGAAATTGCAATCGTTTGAAGTCAACCGGAAGATCAGTCGGAATCATTGGTATTCGAGGAATACTACTGTGGGCAAAAGTAAGGTGAATTTTCAATTTAAAATTCGCGGGCTTAAGATGGCGGACTATTTGGATGTCATTATTCGTTTGAATGCGCAAGCGATGATATCTTCACATATGTCGTCTTTGCATTTGTTCCATAACTGAAATGGTTGTGAAGGAAAACATGTGGTGATGATAATTGCGAACAGCGTTCGTATTTGGTACGCATTTGATGAAACAACTGAATCCGCAAGTGTTAAATCCCAATGAGAATCGTTCTCCAGGAAACCCCAATAGTTGTCATGCTTCTCTATATGTTTAGCATTGGTGGCAATTCAGAGTTTTCAAATGCGCAAATGATTTTGGTCCACGTACATTTACCAAAAGCAGTCGGAAATAAAAACATTCATCATTTCTAGAATGAGCAGTATACATGCGACCTAGTGCATCAGTGGAAAACACCTGTGGCCAATCTGGAACTGGGGTTCCTTGTTTGCGACGTTGGAATTTCTTTGTTGATTGATTTTAAGTGTAATACTTGGGCATGTCAACGTACATCAGCGTCGCTGCGAATGGATCTACTTCACACATTGCAAAGAAGCTAGTCAATGTTGTCGATGGTGGTCTCTCAGCTCGTTGTGCCGGATAATCCGGCACATAATGCGGCCCGCATTAGCCTCAGTGAAGTAAACTCTTTGGCCATTTTCCAAATGCACTGCTAAATGTACAACTGTGGGATATCTTTCATGAATTTGAAATGACATTAATCGCCACGGTGCTTCATTAGTACTGCACATTTGGAGGTTGCTGATTTCGTCATTCGCATTTTCCGACGCAATACGAAACAAAGCCATGTCGCTGCCTTTTGTGACGTACTTGCACAAATATTGGTTTGATTTGGCCGAATGACAACTATCAACGTTTGCATGTGTTTCGAAAATTCGAATTGATTTTGAACTTTAACTTTGATAGTTCGACTGTTGCCGCCATAATTTAAATTTAATTTCAATTTGTTTTATTTAAAAACCATCTGTTAATATCGATATATCGATATAAGAAGTATCGATACGGTCTAAATGTCATTACTCATTATGCATGATCTCTAAAAAAGGGACAACAAACTCAATTTGCAAAAGAGAAAGAAAGAAGACAAAAGTTTTTAAGCGCGTCTCGCGCACCTCGCCTTAAACACGCCTTATTCGGAAGCTGAAAATAAATATACTTATTTAAAAACTATCGCTATCCGTCTGTGGCTGTTTTTTGTGGTGTGCTGCTGTAAAACCTACTCTATTCTCGCCAATAACATCGACCATTATCTACTTTTGAACGCCGACGATAAACTGGATATCCATCATTCCCTGTGACTGTTTCAGCAACTAACGGTCGCGAATATCGTTTTCTGCACTTTCCATCAGCCATGCAAGGCTTAATGGATTTAATGCACCACACGGTCAATGCACCATCAGTGTCGTCACAATGACTGGATCAGGAATTTCAGCTGATATGATGTCATTTACTTCATTTGAATGTAATTTGCTCAGCAACCAAATTAGGATATGAGCATGCGGTAGTCCACGGCTCTGCCATTCCACCGAGTACATATAACAACGTGTGTCACCAAAAACTCGATACTTAGTAAGCACATCCATCATAACCTTGAGTTTATGATGAAATACTCTGGCGATTATGTCATGGCGATCTGGCTGTTTTTGGCCCGGTTCCAACTCACGTTCAATTTCCGTCCACTTCTGATTGCATGTGAACGTAATAAATAAATCCGGAGTTCTATCATTTCGCACGTACGTCATAGCGTCTTGAGCGTATTCGTGCATGTGGCATGGGCTTCCGATATTAGATGATGGGAGAATCGTCAGACGTCCAATATTCTGAACATCACCATCTGAATGAATAGCATCACGCAAGTGTATATAGTCCTCAGATCGAAGCTTTGCCCGATTGAATCGGATGAACGCTAAACGTTCGGTCTCGACTTTGACATAAATGTCGACAGTGCATTGCTGGAATAGAAGACGGCACTTCAGAATGACATTCTCCTCATGTGTACGAATCATCAAACGATACGCATAGTAATTCATTGCGCTTAGATTTTTATTCCTTGATACGCCTGAAAATGCAAAATTAAATGAATTGTTAATGGAAACCAATAATAGCAATAATTAGTGTGTGAATTTGTACCTGTAATTGGATCATCCATCTTCATATGATTGGATATTGTAATGCATCGTACAAACGATGTGTCTCGTTTACACGATGCATGATATTGCTTTTTCGCTTAAGCGCGATCGTGTGATAGTGTAGTGTGTGGTGTATATGTAATTGTTATGTGTTGCAATTCATTGTGTTGGTGTGAGTGATTGGTTATGTGTGTTGTATCTTTTACCTTGCAAGTCGGCATGAAGCCGCCTTCTCGGATATTAGCTCCAAAGGAAGTCATACGAAAGCAGTTTTTGTATTCAAGGATGTGTTGAAGAAAATGGCTGGAATCGGGATCACTTCCATCGAACAATGGTTTCAGTGGCTGTGATGGTGTAAGTAATGGATCCAGTTTGACTTTTCCACTTGCGCAGCACTATCCAGCCGTTTCTCTTTTGAACTTTAACGCATTGCAATATCGGCATATAGTCGTCATTGGTCCAATATCTTAATTTTCATCATCACTGTAGTTCGCAGTGGGATCATATTAGAATGCCAAGCGATTGTATGATGCCAATGATCTTCGTGTCCTTTTTCGTCTTTCTTCGCTTAAGTTCTGTCAATACACTTGTTGCTAGCTTGCATGACTTGTGCGGCGGCCGATGTTCGCACGTCTTCCTCTAGGCATTTTGGACTATGGACATAGTGGTGAATTTAACCTCAAATGCACGATCCACATAATTTACACAGTTCAACTTACCACCTTATAGACAAATGCCTGCTGTTAAAATTGAATAAAAATTTGCACAATACACATGATTGATTTAATGGTCTCCAATTGAAATGTTAGGAAACGAATAACTTATTAAAAAAATTTTTTTTTTACAATTTCACAGTGAACACGATACCGGTTTGTCACATAAAATTAACTGAGCAGAGAACAATGAGTAGCTGTCAAACACTGTATCTCGCATGCTATGTATCAGAGATGGCGCTGTGAGCAAAAACAGATTTTCCCGCTTTTCTGTTGAAATTTTTCCTTAATTTTCTTTGCTATAATCCTCACGGAGCCCGAGACCGTTCCAACGAATGCAAAACCGTGGAAATCGGTTCGTGCGTTCTGGAGTTAAAGCGTCAGGAAGAAACCCCGACTTATTTTTATATAGTAGAAGAAGAGATAAGTTTTATTATTTTTAAAAAGGGGGATGTTAGTGATATATTCTCACCAACAACTTAGGAATTTACATGATTTTTATCCCTAGTCCCAAGGATAAACACAATGATAAAACTTGAGTTTTATTTTAAAGAAAAATTATAAAAATCGAAAAATAATCATTAAGTTTTTTGTTATGTTTTTTGATTACAAAATAACAGGGTTAGTAATAGTTATAAATTTTAAAATAAAAATTGTAAAATAAGAGTTTTTTTTATTAAAAAAAAAATTATTGCAAATTAACGGTTAAAAAAGTTAAAAATAATTCTTATTTTTCAATTTTTTATAAAAGTTGAATTATAACTGTTATTAGTAATTTTTATTTTGAAAAATCGAAAATAACTGTTATTGATCAATTTATTTTAAGAATTGACAATAAAAATTGAATTGTTATAATTTTTGAACGGCGCGGTATATTTGAAAAATCGAAAGAAATCTTCAATCTACGTCTCAATACCTATCGTTTAATATATCTTTGTATGTGTTTTCAAAATAAAAATTACAAATAACAGTTATGATTAAACTTTTATATAAAAACTGAAAAATAAGACTCATTTTAAACTTTTTCATTAAAAATCAAAAATAACAGTTAAACAAGTAAGAAAGCTACAGTCGACTGTGCTCGACTGTGAGATTCCCGGTAGCTAAACGTTTGCGCTTCACAATAAAACACAATTTAAAATTGTACATACATTATAATAGTCTTCTTCGATAATTCTTAAAATAAATCGCCTCTCGTATTAGCTCCCGACCTTAACAATTTAATGTCATACTTTAATATGAATGATACATTTTATAGGAAAACATAAAAACCCGCTTGATCGGCGTCAAAAAATGAATTATGTTATTTTTTGTCATTTCTTGCTATATTCTTTTGTCATTTCTTCTGCAGCTGGCGCCATTATATCGCACGGCCAAGGCTCGAATGCGCCTGTCGGCTACAGCTTGCAACAGCAGTGCCTTAGGGCGGTGTGTTAAAATTCTAACCCTATTGCTAATATCTCCCATGTTTATCATCCGATTTTACTGAAATTTTCAGGAAACGTCCATTTTATTTTATTCATTTATTGTATTTATTAACTTTAACCCGAAAATAACGAGTATAGCTTATATAACTTTTTTTATGATTTTTGAGGGCGGAATTGGGCGTGGCCAAATTTTAAAACAAACTTGATCTGCGTGCAACAGATTCCAATGTTGTCACCAAATTTGGTAACTCTAGCTCTTATAGTCTCTGAGATCTGTTGTTTCACACGGACGGACAGACGGACATGGCTAAATCGACTCGGTTGGTGGTGCTGATCAAGAATGGGGTCGGAGATGCCTCCTTCTGCCTGTTACATACATTCTCGGTTGGCACTAACCCATAATACCCTTGTACCCTATAGGTACCGGGTATAAAAAGATAAATTGTTTCTGTAAAGTCTTTCAAAAAATAAGGTATGCATAATTTTCCTATCGTCGCAGTCATTTTTTTTGGGTCCAATTTGTATTTATTTCATAACTGTTACTTGCGATCCCTGCAAAATATTGCTTATTTCATGAGTTTTAATTTTGATCAAATAATAATGCTTATTTCGTAAGTTTCATTTTGGTACTCAAAGAATAACGATTATATTTAGCTAAAAAAATAAAATTCATGAAATAAGCATTATTTTATAATTTTTATTTTAAAACTCATAATGATTACATTCCCTGGAAGAAACATACACAGAAACTTTTTTGTTAAGGTGGGACATCTAAAGTAGCTCAAAAAGAAAAGCCGATTTTCACAATTTTTGGACCAAATGGAAAGGCCAATCGAAAATTTGTGTATGAGGTATTATAGTGCGATTCATTTACTCGAAATAGCGTTCGATTTTGTTGTATAAAAACCAAATGGCGGTCGTGTATAATTTTTCCGTAGAACCGATTTTTCCGTGGCCGGTTACATAACTGAAACAAATCTTAACCGATCGATCTGAAATTTTGTCAGTTAATTGATAATACCTATGGCTATCGATTTTTGGAAAAATCGTGCGTTTCAAAAAACGAATTGATTTAAAAAAAAAAAAAGTTATTAAAATATTGTTTAAAAAAAGTAAGTAAAATATCGACAAGATCCTACGAGAATCGATAGCCATAGGTATTTCGGATCGATTGTCGAAATTTCAGATCGATTGCTTAAGGCAGTCCTCCGCCGTCAGGTCCGAATTTCAAGCCTATTTTCAACAATGCATTGTTAAAGAACTACTCAAGATAATTTCATGAAGTTTTTCTTATTGGATTCGTACATTTTACGACTTTAAAACCATATAAGCAATTATTATGTCGGGTTGTTGCGGCGTCCTTGAGATGACCTTGAAATTGCCATGTCAAATCTGCATAGCTGACTTTGTGGCACGTTTTTAGCGATGTCAATGTCGGAAATCGAAAAATTTAATTGATTATTATTATTATGTTTGGTATTGGGCGATTTTTGATTTTTCAAAAATTGCAAAAATACACAACTTTTAACAAAAAAGTTAATTTACGACCATGTTTTTGGTCTTTTGGAGGCTGTAAAATTTCGAAAAATCAAAAATTCAAAAATCTGGTAATACCAAACATAGCGACATGTTTTCTGGACAATTTAAAAAAAGAATTAGTCGAATCGGATTAAAATTGCTAGTAGAAGTCTTACCAAAAAGTAAAAAAAAGTCAACTTTTGGGGAAACGAGTTTGAACGCGCCGCCGAGCGCTCAAAACGGTCGCAGGTGCGTGCGTTCCAGACACCGAATAACCATGAACGAACGTTTTTTTTACAAAACGCTTTTAAGGGCGTGTTACTATTATCGTCTACTTCAAAAATAAAAAAAAAAAAAAATCGATTTTTTGAAACCTCGACGGCGGAGGACTGCCTTAAGATTTGTTCGAGTTATGTGTTCGGCATTTCCCACGGAAGGTCCACAGGGTCCGAAAATTTAAACATTAACAAAACCCTTTTTTATTTTACTTATAAGTTAAAAAATATACAAATTTTTATAATATAAAGCGTTTGTCAAAATTGTACTTTATTTTTGTGTTTTTATTGGCCTTCAAAGTGGCAGTTCAGGCCGCGTTACCGCTGCTCTTATCAGTTTCTCATTTCTCAGCAGAATAGTAAGAGATTAAACATATTGATGTTTACAGTACAATTTAAAAAGAGAGCGCGGGGAGCGCTATTAACGGTAAAATTTTGTCTGCCTTTATGGCCTATTGCAATGTGTCCTCGCAATGAAAAAAACATTATTTATATGTCTGCATCAGAGAACTGCATTGAGTATGATTAATCCGGTCCGATCAAACTTGCTTAAACCAATCAAACGTCAACACAGCGCTTCGCTGCGACATGTTCGATCAAATTTGGTCCACAATACGAAAGAATTCGTTCAGTTCGGCTCAGTTGCTCTGCTTACTGATTTGAACTGATTTGTTGGTCCTTGTATGATGATCGAAAATGATTAAACAGAAAAAGACCGATACATCCGAGCGAAGCATTATATCTCAGACTTCGATCATGTTGCGATTGATTTGATTGTGAGTGAAGCAATCAGATTGCTTCTTGAAAAATTAAAGTGAAATTTTAAATCGGCACTGCTCCCAAACTAGGAAAGATATCAAAAAAGTTTAAACGCAGTATTTTTAAGAAAACTCTTTAATTATTGAAATAAAAAAATATAATCATAACAACAAAATAAAAATTCAAATAAAAACAAATGTTAAGGAAAATTTCACATTTTAAACATTTTCAACATTGTATTTCACAAGTATCTTATTCTAGAACGCTTAAAATTAAATGAATGCTTAGTATAAATAAACGTAAGGCAATGATTTAAGTTTTCAGGAACACATACATTTTAACTTATAAGTCTTTCATAGAGATCAAGCAAAATGTTTTCACTGGTTTCTTATTCTATAGCGCTTAAAATTAATCATTCTTAATTACTAAAACTTTTATAAAAAGAATTTAAAAACAGCAAACTATCGACTGAACCTGGTCCGAGTCTATTTCGTTTTTCAGTTATAACGTTTCCAGCCAGCGAAAACGATCGCTCAGCGGCTGCGCTGCTGGCGGGAATTGAATGGATTTGCAACTATATTTTTGTTAAAAATTGATATTTCTTTTCATTAGTTTGCCACCAGTCAATTAAATTAAAACGTTCATCCATCGCAACCTTTTCATTACAATATCGTTCCATTTCTTCTTGAGGCGTCTCAGATATATGTTGAACATTCCGTTTCATTAAATGATGGAAAAAGAAAGTGTCGTTACTTTTACTCGAAGGTAAAACTTGAGAACTATCAGCTATGCCATTGTGTTGTTGTCGATGAATCCGATAAAGGTGTTGTTGGACATGAAAATTGACTTTCCGTCAATATACGATCAATGCAAAATAATTTTATTTCTGCCAAATCATTTGGCTGCATATTTAAGGCAGGGGGATATAAGAAATATGCTACTTTATGCCATATACTTAAGTTGGGGACCCATATTTCATCAATATTTTTAATAATATTTTCTTTTAAAAATGAAATAACTGGTATTTCAGTGTTCGGCTGACATACATTTTTCATCGTAACAATTGATGGTAATACATAGCACAGTGAAGGTGAACTACAAAGCTGAAATTTTTTAAAAACAATTTCAAAGTTTTCACACATTTCCACAACCGCTTGTACAATAGATAGATTAATATGTAACATTCGCAGACTTTGCTCATTCTGCGTTAAAATTGTATTAATTTCTCCCCAATTGTCAATTATGGATTTAAGCATAATATTCCATCGTGTTGCACATTGGCTTTTTAGAGAAGTGGTCATGAGGTGCTGCAAATTCGATTTTTTTTTTTAATATTTCACTAATTTTTTACATGACTCCAACACTTCTGCGAGCTCTGTAGTGGCAGTAAACGGCTTGTCCAACACATTGTTAAACAAATGGCTGCTACAGTTTAATCTTGTATTGTTTTCTAACGCTTTTAACATGTTAGTTCCTCTATCGGTTATAAACTTAATTTTTTCGATATTAGAAATATCGAATTCGTTAAACAAACTTTTGACTTTTTTTAAAATGTTGCCGCCCGTTGATCTTTCGAAGTCCATAGATTTCATAACCAAAACGAGGTCATAGAACTTATAGTCCTTTTGGTAGTGGAACGTAAGTCCCAAAAAATTGCGCTTCACATAGTTGTCTGTCCACATGTCAACTGTTGCTGAGGCGCCACCACTGCTCACAATTCTAGAAATTTCCTTCTTCAACTCCTCCTTCTTCTCATTGGCGCATTTTGAGATTTTGCGTGATATGGTAGTGGGATCCGGTAGCAAGTCTTCCACATCGACGTGCTCGCCATAAGTTGCGCCGATCTTAACAAAAAACTTTACCAGTTTGATAAATCCGGCGGTGTAACCTTTTTTAAACTTTGCCTAATGTTTTTGCAGCAGCTGTGTTTATTTAAATTTGATGTTTGACTGGCGCTGAACTTTAAAACTTTCTTACAAGTGCGACAAAAAAGAAAATCTTTTAACGTGGTGCTGTCCGGTTTCAATATTTCGGCAAGTACTTTCCATATGAAACTTCTTCCTTTGCGCTGGCCAGGTAATGTATAGACGCCACTCTCTATGTTGTCAGCAACACTCCGCCGATTAGCCCTCCATAATTTTATATGCAATTATCCAAACCAAACAGCAAATTTTAGCACGTGCACAACCTTATGATGAAATAAGTTCGGACGTTTACGAAATGAGTAGCTCGGGTCGAATCGAACCGCTCGATCACGACCGAACGGTTTGATTGTGTTCGACCTGAACAAAACCGAATTCCCAAAATATTCTTTGCTGCTCATACAACGCGTTCGATCAAAACCAATCATTGACAAAGCAAACCAGAGTGATTGGAACTGAATGCTCACTTTGAGCACGGTCGATTGGTTGCGATGGAATTTTGTTCATACAAAGTTTGGCGTAGCAAGAAATCCGAGTCAATTGGGTATGATTGGGAAAATATTGATTGTTGCAGCTCTCTGGTCTGCATGCCGAATAGATCAGTCATAGCTAGCAAAATGTTTAATTTAATCCAAATTTTTCCCTACAATTTATTGGCAAAAAATTGCAGCGATCTGTCGAGTAGTTTATTTTATATTGATTTTCAAAGTCTGTGTGTTCGCAATGCAATGACAACATTTTCCATTCTATTTGGCTGTTTCAAAAAAATTAAATTTTTTTTTAAATATTTATTTATTACTATTGAAGCTCAATTTGGTCATAATAAGTCAAAAGTAATACAAAAATCATGTTTCTCAAAAAAAAAATTCATTACCAATATGGTGGAGTGTTCATATTTGTGTGTTCGCGAGACTGCCTTTTAATTATTTAAAAATACTTTTAGTGTGTTAAATTTGGATCGTGGGGTCTTAAATTGAAGACAAGAGTAGAGCTAATATGTATATGTCGTAGATTTAAAATAAGCAATGTTAAATTTGAATATACTGTCTGTTAAGAACATTGCTAGTGTTGAGAAATGTTAAATAAATGAAATGAGGGAGACGAAAAGATAGTTATTTCATGAGGAGTTATGAGCTTGAATATGCAAAAGGCGAGGTCCGAGTGAGACAACTATATGGACTGAGTGTGGCGCAATGACTTGCTGGTATGAAGGCGATACAGTCTGATAGAAAGTGGATAGACAAGCGGTAGAAAAAGAAATGGACAAAGACAACGAAACTCCAGCTCCTACATCAGAAGTGGGATCGGCACGTCCTCAGCTGTATCCTGAAAATGTGTTACAGGCGCTTCTGGCATCGCAAAACCAAAAATTTATGGAATTGTTAAAGACAATGCAAACGCCGGCAGCAACAACAAAAAATCTCGACGTTTCGATTGCGCTGCCAACGTTCAACCCCGAAGCCTCTGGCGCAGACGCAGCGGCGTGGTGCAAAACTGCGGATATGATTTTAAGCGAACATCCACTGGAAGGGAGTGCTCTTGTTATGGCGCTTAGCAAATCAATAACTGGAAGCGCATCGCAATGGTTGTCGCAAATTTGCTTTCCCGGCATAACTTGGTCGCAATTTCAAGAATTGTTCATACACAGATATGAGGGTATAGAGACACCAGCCGCCATCTTCTTAAACATTTTAAATAGCCGACCAAATATCAACGAATGCTTGTCTGTGTATGGAAGCCGTTTAGTGACTACATTAATGGCCAAATGGCAATCTATGACCTCCGAAGAGATAGCAGTTTCAGTTGTTATGGCCCATGCCTCGAAAATCGACACACTGGCTGCAGCGTCTGCTATTACAACAACAATAAAGACGCGCAGCGAAATGCAGCAGCAGTTGACGGCGTACGCATTTGGCAAGCGTGCTGAATGTTCTGGATCAGACTCTGGACCTGAAAAGAAGAAGCTCAAAATGCAAACACAAATCAAATGTCATTATTGTGGCAAACTTGGACACAAAATGATGGAATGCCGTAAGCGCAAAGCAGATGACAAGGGCGAAGCAAAGGCAACCGGGTCTAATGGGAAACCTACAGTCGGAAGGGCAGGTGTGAAGTGCTACAGGTGCGGAAATCTTGGCCACATTGCATCCACTTGTACGAAGGGTGCAACTAAATCAATTGGCAATGAAAAGCGAGTAGATATATGTGCTGCGCTGGAGCCCCAAGGGAAGATGTACCAGAATGGTGAGCCGTATCAATTCTTTTTTGATTCTGGTGCCGAATGCTCTCTAATTAAAGAAAAGATATGTAATAAGTTAGCTGGTAAAAGATTTTATAACATGGTAGTGCTAAGAGGAATTGGAGAAAATACTGCAAAAAGCAACTTATAAATCTTGGCAACAATTCAAATTTCTAAATTTAACTTAGAGGTTATATTTCATGTTGTAGATAACAATTGTCTGAAACATAGCATAATGGTTGGACGTGAAATATTACAGCTTAGTTTTGGTATTACGATTGATTCTGAGAATTTAGATATGTTTAAAACTAAAAATGTAAACGTTGTGCATGAGGAGTCAGCAACAAACAAATTTATGAAGTCGATTGATAACAATAAAGAGCTACAAGAATGTGAAAAGTATATGCTAAAAGATATTTTAAATAGGTACTCAGGTAGTTTTATAGATGGAATCCCGAAAAAGCGTGTCACAACTGGTGACTTAAAGATCCGTTTAATAGACAGTAACAAGACAGTTCAGCGGCGGCCATACAAACTAAGTGAAGACGAAAAGAAACTAGTTAGAACTAAAATAGAAAAGATGATAGAAGCAAAAGTAATTCGTCCAAGTTGTTCGCCATTCGCTAGTCCAATGCTGTTAGTGAAGAAAAAAGATGGCAGCGACAGATTATGCGTAGATTACAGGGAGTTGAATGCGAATACAGTGTCAGACAAATATCCGTTGCCACTAATTTCTGATCAAATTGCTAGACTGCGTAACGGGAAATACTTTTCAAGTCTGGACATGGCTAGTGGATTTTATCAGGTTTCTATCAGTACTGAGTCAATTGAAAGAACAGCATTTGTAACCCCAGACGGGCAGTACGAATTCCTTGCTATGCCATTTGGGCTGAAAAATGCCTCTTCCGTTTTCCAGCGAGCAATCGTAAGAGCATTAGGTGAGTTGGCATACTCATTTGCAGTAGTCTACATTGACGATGTCCTAATTGTTGCCGAATCAAAAGAGGAAGCTTATGAGAGGTTGTCCATTGTGTTGAAAGCTTTATCAAGTGCAGGATTTTCCTTTAATATAAAAAAGTGTAGCTTTCTTCAAACTGAAATAGAGTACCTCGGATTCCTAATCAAAAGTGGTGAAATTAAACCCAACCCAAGGAAGATAGAGGCACTGTCTGCCCTAACTCAACCAGTGTCAGTTACTCAATTAAGACAATTCATAGGCTTAGCTTCATATTTCAGGCAATTTGTTCCTAGATTCTCTGAGCAAATGAAGCCTTTATATAAATTAACTCCCAAAAGCAGTGGTTTTATTTGGAATGAGCAGCTTGAGTTGCTGCGTCAAAAGATTATACAAGCACTGACAAGTGACCCGATATTGGTCATCTATGATCCAAATAGCCCCATCGAACTGCATACAGATGCAAGCTCAGCTGGATATGGTGCAATGCTGGTGCACAGAGTTGACGGGAAATGCAGGGTGGTTGAATACTACAGCAAGTGTACTACGGCAGCGGAATCCAAATATCATTCTTATGAGTTGGAAACTCTGGCCGTGTTCAATGCTGTGGAACACTTTCGCCATTACCTGCATGGTCGAAAATTTAAAGTGTACACAGATTGCAATTCATTGAAGGCAAGTCGAACAAAAAAAGAATTAACTCCAAGGGTGCATCGTTGGTGGGCATACCTACAATCGTTCGATTTCGATGTGGAGTATCGAAAAGGAAGTCAGATGGCACATGTAGATTTTCTGTCAAGGAATCCAATCTTAACGAGAACAGATCAACCAGATAGAATGATTGAGGCACGTGTTGGTTTGGCAGAGATATCGGATAATTGGTTAATTGCAGAACAGCAACGGGATCAGGACTTAGTCGACATTGTAGCTCAGCTTAACAGTGGTGAAATGCAGGAAGACATTGCGAATACTTATGAGATAAGAAGTCGTTTATTGTATCGTAAGATACAAAGAAATGGCAAAACTCGCTGTTTGCCTGTTATACCGCGAGCATTTAGATGGTCAGTTATTAATCATGTCCATGAATCGATAATGCATCTCGGCTGGCAAAAAACATTGGATAAAGTCTACGAGCAGTATTGGTTTGAAAACAAGTCGAAGTATACGCGTAAATTTGTAAAGAATTGTATGACCTGTAAGATATCCAAGTTTTCGTCAGGTAAAGTGCAAATGGAAATGCATCCGATTCCCAAAATTAAAATACCATGGCATACGATTCACATAGATATTAGCGGCAAGTTAAGTGGAAAGAATGATAAGAAGGAATACGTCATTGTACAGGTTGATGGGTTCACGAAATATGTCCATCTATACCACACTTTAAACTTAGATGCAGAAAGCTGCATAAGGGCAGTGAAGATAGGTATATCACTCTTTGGGATGCCTAATCGTATTATTGCAGATCAGGGCAGAAGCTTTGCCAGTAGTGTATTCCGTGAGTTTTGTTCGAATAGTAAGATCGAGTTGCATTTGATAGCTACGGGAGCGAGCCGTGCCAATGGGCAGGTCGAGCGCGTAATGAGCACAATGAAAAACATGTTGACAGCAGTAGAGACAGGCAAGCGATCATGGCAGGAGGCTTTAGGAGATGTGCAATTAGCCATAAACTGTACCACTAATCGAGTAACCAAGTTTAGCCCCTTAGAGTTATTGATTGGTAAAGAAGCCAGACCATTTGGCATGTTGCCTGTAAATTAAATTGAAAATGAAATTGATCTAGATGATATAAGAACACGAGCTAAAGAGAATATCGATAATAACGCTATGTATGATAAATTTCGATCCGATAAAAATAAAGCTAAAATTGTAAGGCATAAGGTTGGCGATCATGTCTTGCTTAAATGTGAAGAACGGCACCAGACGAAACTGGATCCAAAGTTCAAAGGACCATTCGTGGTAATTGAATTATTGGAAGGTGACCGATATCTTTTAAAATCATTGACTAGCAAAAGAACGTATAAGTATGCTCATGAGAGTTTGCGAGCAATGCCAAGTAATCATGATGGCGTGGAAATGAGTACAGAGGATGATTACGGTGAAAAATACGTAAGTCATCAGTCGATGCCTACCATTTAGGATGGCAGGAACATCTTGCATAGGGGTTAGGTCCAAGCAGCAATAGTCATGGCGTAGATTGATGATATTGTTTGTGGCGGACGGTTGGCCTGGTAGTGGAACAGCTCACCAGAGGTGTATAGCGTCGCAGAGTTGTGGCAAGAACCCAAGAACTATGCGAAGATAAAATCGAAAGCCAATTGGGCGAGTTTCTGTCGAAACTGACATTTGAGGTACGAGTTTAAATGAATCATGAAGAGTAAAAGAAAAGAATAAAGACTTGAGTAATGAAATTTACCGTTTTTAACAGTGACGAAGAAAGCAAGATATGATGCCAAACTTAATGCTAAGTTAGATTAAATATTGCACACGAGGACGCGTGCTAGTCAGGAAGGTCGTGTCATAGATTTAAAATAAGCAATGTTAAATTTGAATGTACTGTCTGTTAAGAACATTGCTAGTGTTGAGAAATGTTAAATAATTGAAATGAAGGAGACGAAAAGATAGTTATTTCATGAGGAGTTATGAGCTTGAATATGCAAAAGGCGAGGTCCGAGTGAGACAACTATATGGACTGAGTGTGGCGCAATGACTTGCTGGTATGAAGGCGATACAGTCTGATAGAAAGTGGAAAGCAGTAACGACGTTGCGACTCACTACGCGGCATAGACAAGCGGTAGAAAAAGAAATGGACAAAGACAGCGAAACTCCAGCTCCTACATATACGTAAATAAAAAAAAACTAAGGGTAGTTTTATAGCCAGAAAACGTACGACCGCGTGTTCGCGATGCTGGGAAATGCTCATATACAGTGGCCACGAGTTTAGCATACCATGTCTTGCCCACCTTAATTTACATTTTTCTCATCTGCTTGAAATATTAGGATACTCAGCTTTTTTGGGGATGTAAACCACATAATGGAGAATGTGTACAGTTAATTTCTACGTCTTTGATTTACCCGTTTTTGTTTGAGAGCCCGTTGCATGGAAGCACCTCCCATTTTGGCTGGACACGAATTGTTTTGTTATTGTTTATGTTTTAAAATTTGGCCACGCCACTTCTACCCCTGAAAATCATAAATAACTAAACTATAGTCATAATATTCGAGTCAAAGTAAATAGATATGAAATAGTTACAATTCTGCGGACGTGCTCAAAAGTTTCAAAGTAAAATAGGATGATAAACATGGAAGTTATTAATGAATAAAGTTTCTGTGCATGCTTCTTCTTCTATGTTGGCAGCACCAACCCATAATGCGCAACATGTCCCTAGCAACATTTGTCTTTATTTATCAACATTTTCTTTTGTCCATGTCCACAATGCTTTGGTTACCGGGTATCTCACAGTCGGTCACACTTGACCGTAGCTTTGCTACTTTTCTTATTTCATTTGTTGGACGTTGATGCACTACGGTCAGTGCACTCAAGGGGCCATTCAATACCAAGCACGAGCTTATTAGGGTCAGGTGTCAATAGGCGAGAAAGAATGATATATAGGTAAGATATAGAAATAATGAGAGAAATACTACCCTACACCATATAGACTACTAGCACGCAGTTCGATTGCATGTATATGTACTAAGTGGTTGAGATTAATGTTTTTAGCTTATGAAGGATATCTACAGACGATGTTCATGTGCAAATTATGGTAGTTGTCAGGTGATACATAAATACGATAACTAGCGTCGTTCTACGGGTTGCTAAGAAAGGTTAATTAGGAGAAGTCAACTTAAGCCATGAAGAGCGAAATGAAAAAATTCTTTTAAATTGACACAATGCGTTTTTTGTGGACGTCCCAATGGAATCTCCAAATGCATAATCCGTACTATAAGATAGAACGAACTAGCCAAATGTAAATATATACTATATAAATATACAGTGGCTCACATCCTATTTCAACCAGACCCAACCTAAAACTTTAAAAGCCTATAAAAGATGAACCAAAAGGATAATCAAAATATTTTAAATGCTGTATCGTCTGCCAAGCTGCAGATCACAAAACAACTACATATGTACCAAATATTTAAGAATCGGCCTTACGAAAATAGACTCTGCTTCAAATACTTAAGAACTTACGGTCGGAAATGCTTCGATTCGAATCCAGACACTATTCATAGAGGATGCGCAAGTAACAACATCGTTTCTTCCTATCAAGTAAAAACAACCACCAGCCAACAATATTTCCGTATCGTTCCCATAAATATCCACAACGGAGACATCACTGTTAACTCCATTGCCTTCCTGGAAGATGGTTCTTCAATCACACTCATGGACGAAACACTCTTTAGGTGCCTGAACTTACGTGGAACTCCAGATGCCATATGCATGCAATCGACTAATTCAAACCAGAATGGCATACGATTTCGTGCAGTTTAACACCCGAATTTTCGGTGTAGGCACCTGTAAATCATTCTGGATAAACAACGTCTGCGATCTGCTTGAGTACATGTGCGCGTGCCTCTAAACTGCGGCCGCTTGGGCCTAACACAGTATCTACGCACTTGAAAAATATGTAATCTGAGCCCTTGCGTGGGCTCTCAGCATATCTTTTAAGATAAGTGCGATCGGGTTGTTTCTCCTCTATCGCACTCAAAAATGTTTCCCATGTTAGGGGTAAACAGACCACTCCGGTGGTCTAGCAATAAGACTAGTTTTAAAGATCTCATGACCGTTACTTAAACGCGGACTTTGAAATAAAATTCAGTTTGGAATATTAACTCAGCAAATGAAGACGTCTTGTTATTCAGTCGTTATTTTCACTTCGTTCCGTTGCAACACTGCCGTTGCGATGCGGACGTGATGGAAAAGACTGTCGGAGAATGCATCAATGTTGACAAGGTAGCTCCCCGAACATTCCGCTCGAGCGACGACGAAAAAGCGATTCAAATATTAAAGCAATCTTGCATTAAAGTGGACGGACATTAGCAAGTTTAAATACCCTGGCGTCAGAATAACCCGACTTTCCCGGAGGGCTACAACAATGCGATAAGTCGGTTAAACTGTCTAAATAAGAAAACAAGAAAGAAAGCTATCTTAGGTAAGCCGAAGTTTGTATATTGAAAATCGATCTAATTTGGTTATATTGAAAAAATATCGAAGTTAGTCAATTTAAATACAATTTAACTTTACATTTCACAAGTAGAATTTTAAATCTTCATTTAATCGACCGATCGCTTCTACGGCAGCTATATAATATAGTTGTCCGTTCTTAATTAAATTAAAACCTTAATTCTAAAACCATGAAAAGCCGCTATATCTTGAAATTTATAGAAATACGTTGAAAAACAGAAGTAATATTTTTACATAAATTTCGCCACCATTCCCATGGCAATGGATATACTACTGTGGGCAAAAAGTAAGGTGAATTTGTTTGTAAAGTGAAATTCTTTATTTATTCTCCTGAATCAATTTCATCCCCTTCAAAGTAATCCCCTCCCGATAAAATACACTTTTGCTAACGTTTCTTCAAATCCTCGAAACAGGCCAAATAGTCCCTTTCCGGTATCTCTTCAATCGACTCGAAACGCGTTCCCCGGAGTGGTCTCTTGAGTTTTGGGAATATCCAGAAGTCACACGGAGCCAAATCAGGAGAATACGGTGGTTGCGGAACGATATGCGTCGAATTCTTGGCGAAATGGTCACGAAGAACGAGTGCAGTGTGCGACGGTGCATTATCGTGAAGCAAAAACCAAGAGTTGTTGGCCCATAATTCTGGTCTCTTTCGACGAATTGCTTCACGCAAGCGACGCATAACGCTCAAATAATATTCCTTATTAACAGTTTGGCCAGATGGAAGGAATTCATAGTGCACCACACCACGAAAATCGAAAAAAACTGTCATCATAACCTTGATTTTTGAACGACTTTGGCGTGCTCTTTTCGGTTTGGCCTCGCCTTTAGCACGATATTCGCTTGATTGGTCTGTTGTTTCAGGGTCGTAAGCATAAATCCAAATCTTATCGCCCGAGATTATGCATTTGAGCTTGACCTGATAGTCAGAAAGCATTGTTTCACACACATCAACGCGATGACTTTTTTGCATGAAATTGAGCGTTTTCGGTACCAAACGAGATTTTACTTTTCGTAGGCCCAAATGGTCTTTCAAAATGGTTTTCACAGATCCTTCTGATATTCCGATCATATTAGTAAGGTCTCTAACAGTCAACCGCCGATTTTTGAGCACTAATTCCTTCACTCCATTGACGTGTTGGTCATCTGTTGACGTCGATGGTCGTTTGGAGCGCTCCAAGCCATCAACACGTTCCCGACCCTCTTTGAAGTCTTTGTACCACTTATAAACATTTTTCTGGGACATGGTAGAATCACCAAAGGCCTTCCGCAACATCCTCAACGTTTCCGCAGCCGAAATTTCATTCCGCAAACAAAATTTGATGGCACTTCTCTGCTCAATTAAATCAGACATTGTAAAAATCGACAAATGCACTCTTGATCGTTTGGTAAACACAAGCGTAAATATAGTACTGATACTGACATTGACATGAAATTACCGCCAGATGTCATCAACAGTCCTGCCAACTAAAAAAAAAAAAAAAACTAGTCCGCCATCTTAAGCCCGCGAATTTTAAATTGAAAATTCACCTTAATTTTTGCCCACAGTAGTATATTCTGGTAAGTCTACATTTTAAGATGTAGGTCGACCCTTTTTAGATTAGGTTTCATGTCCAATTTGAGCGGTAAAGGCCTTGAAAGACATGAAAGGTTTAATTTTTGTTATACTGACGAGGCAGTTGTTCGATGTTTCTGAAAATATCTTCTTTGGCTCTCGTTTTTTCAGTAAGCACTTTTTATTGTAAGGTATTCTGAATACAAATATCAAGTGCTTGAGGGTTTTCACCATTTCCCGGAGACTGTTTCCATTTTTTTTAAGATATTATGCATATTGGTCATGTTCAACAGTTCAATTTTGAGTTGGTTCAGCTAAAGAGTTTTTTCACTTGTATATTGTTAAATATGTAAGAAGTTATAAAAAAAACAATACATTTTAAGCCTAATTGTAGATTTAATACTTAAAAATTGTAAAATAACAGCGGTATTAAATTTTGGCCGGGCCAAAAACGTCCATTTAATACAAATTTAAGCATAGCATTAAAAAATGATTCGCCATACTGTAACTTTGAAATATATAAACTCTTCAGTCAAAAAATTCGAGCAATAACTAAACAAAGTGGTACGATGCCAATGTACTTATTATTTTGGCCAGTAGTGTACGTACTTAAAAAAAAAAAAAAAAAAAAAAAAATGAAAATCGTGACTGTATATAACACCGTTAATCTAAAATAACGACAATAGCTTAGTTACACGTTTTTCATGATTTTCGAGGGCGGAAGTGGGCGTGGCCAAATTTGAACACAAACTTGATCTGCTTGTAAAAGTTTTCAATGTTGTCACCAAATTTGGTTACTCTAGCTCTTATAGTCTCTGAGATCTGTTGTTTCACACAGACGGACAGATAGACAGATGGCCTGTGACGCTTATCAAAAATATATATACTTTATAGGGTCGGAGAATTCTCCTTCTGGCACTAATTCTCGGTTGGCACTAACTTATAATACCCTTGTACCCTATAAGTACGCGGTATAAAAATCGTCATTGTCGTGGACGAGAATCAACGAAGAAATCTCTGGCCCAAAGGCAGACTCATAAATCTCGCCCCAAATGTCCATCAAGTTAGCAGGGCAACTTTGGAAAATAAAACTTTTGATTATACCATAATTTGCCGCTAATTATTCGCAAATTATTTACGAAAAAAAAAAATTTGCCTCGGAATTTTTTAGTTAATTTTTTAGGTGCCCTGCTAAGTTGACATCAAGTTAGCAGGGCAACTCCAGAAAACTTTAAGAATTCCAAAATCTTTTTTGCTCAGAATTTGCCGCTAATTATTCGCAAATTATTTACGGAAACAAAAAATTTGTTGCTCGAGTTTTTATATTTATTTTTTAAAAACAAAAAGTTGGCCTGCTAAGTTGATATCAAGTTAGCAGGGCAACTCCAGAAAACTTTAAGAATTCCAAAAACTTTTTTGCTCAGAATTTGCCGCTAATTATTCGCTAATTATTCGTGAAAGAATAAAATTGGTTGCTCTAGTATTAATTTTATTATTTTAAAAATCGTTTTGCTATATAAACCAATCATATTGGCGGGCTCCTCTGTTATGTTAAGAAAAGTGGCAACGCCAAGCAAGTTCGAACGTGTGCTAGAGAGTGTGTGTGTGTGTATGGCTTTTGCATAGGAATTAGTGTATTAGTGTTAAAGTGCAATCAACGGACAGCCAGAGTATTATTTTGGACAAAGTAGATTCTTAGCTACATTTCTTAACCCAGCTCAAACGAAATTTACAGTTAATACCGCTTTATAACACTCTGGCTGTCCGTTGATTGCACTTTAACACTAATACACTAATTCCTATGCAAAAGCCATACACACACACACACTCTCTAGCACACGTTCGAACTTGCTTGGCGTTGCCACTTTTCTTAACATAACAGAGGAGCCCGCCAATATGATTGGTTTATATAGCAAAACAATTTTTAAAATAATAAAATTAATACTAGAGCAACCAATTTTATTCTTTCACGAATAATTAGCGGCAAATTCTGAGCAAAAAAGATTTTGGAAATGTAAAGGTTTACTATAGTTGTCCTGCTAACTTGATATCAACTTAGCAGGGCAACTTTTTGTTTTTAAAAAATAAATATAAAAACTCGAGCAACAAATTTTTTGTTTCCGTAAATAATTTGCGAATAATTAGCGGCAAATTCTGAGCAAAAAAGTTTTTGGAATTCTTAAAGTTTTCTGGAGTTGCCCTGCTAACTTGATATCAACTTAGCAGGGCAACTTTTTGTTTTTAAAAAATAAATATAAAAACTCGAGCAACAAATTTTTTGTTTCCGTAAATAATTTGCGAATAATTAGCGGCAAATTCTGAGCAAAAAAGATTTTGGAATTCTTAAAGTTTTCTGGAGTTGCCCTGCTAACTTGATGTCAACTTAGCAGGGCACCTAAAAAATTAACTAAAAAATTCCGCGGCAAATTTTTTTTTTCGTAAATAATTTGCGAATAATTAGCGGCAAATTATGGTATAATCAAAAGTTTTATTTTCCAAAGTTGCCCTGCTAACTTGATGGACATTCGCCCCAAGGAAAGATAGTCAAGTACGGTCACGGCACTATGGTACGGCCTGCATTAAAAATAGCCGTGCTGGACATCGCATCAGATAAGTAAGCCTTTTACGTGGGGGGAATGTTACCGCCGATCTAATCCGCCTTTAGTTTCATATAGTTACCGTCCGATGTCAGCAAACATCAATGTTTCTCCACCTCTAATGAGCAGCTGCGAGAGCACGAGATCACGATAGAATGTAAAACGATAGGACGCCACACTGTTAATTGGCAAGTCAAAGCTAAAAGTAACAAAAAGACGAGAATACGAGCCGGAAGATAAATTGGGTGTTCCCTATACGTCTAAGTGACTAAACTATCGCCGATATATTTAGACGTATAGGAAACGACCCAAAAAAATTCGGCTGCTGACTTAGCAAACAACTGATTTCAAAGGCTCTCTGTTTTTGTAAGCAGTCGAAAAACATGGAACAAATTACCATTTTGCATTGGGTATATCCATGGCAGCGAAATTACGCTGGCGGAGAAGCCAACGGAAGACCCTGAAGCGTTCTACTCCGGGAAACAAAGATATTGCATTATGTTTGCCACCATCGAAAACAGATTCGACACTTGGTGGTTCACGACAGCCGAATTTTTCAAAATTCTCCTCTATATACCAAGTCGCATCTTTTTTTCGCTGACCATTAATGGATCGCTGGAGACAGTGCATATAAGTTATCAGAGCAGGTTATAACACCGTTTCGAATCAACGCAACTGACCTAAATATATTGTCAGTTAGACGATATTTTCAGCCGCCTCCGAGTTGCTAACTGACTGAATTTATCGAAAAAGTCGATTTGAATGGATTCGATTTTTTCATTGGATAAATTCAGTCAGTTAGTCAGTGAGACGTATAGAAAACACCCCAAAAGATTTTTAAATCCAAGCCAAGAGGGCGCTTATTTTGAGAGCCAGTGTGAAGCGCTAGCGGCTTCAAAATGACCCGCTTCATGGAGCCCAGCGCTCTCGCACACTCTCTTCCTCCGGACTTCCAGTCCGCAAGAGCTCTTCATTCCGCTCTCCCCAACTTCTATTTTATGACGTAATTAGTTCTAGTTCTCTACCAGCCGATGAAGGCTAATAAAGTTCAATTATACCACAAATTAATTCTACCCAACCCATCTACTTTATTTCTACGTGGGATTTTGGGACTTCAACCTCGACCATTCACTCCTTTTCAAATCCCTTCAAAAATTAAATTGAAAATAAATAAACATAATCCCAGCACGTAATATGAGCGTTTTCTGATCATTTTTTGAGGCTTTTTAATGAGCATTTTTAGTTATTATGAGCCCAAAAAAGTGTCAGAAAATAGCGTTTTTCTCTAAGAAAACGGTCGTACTTTATGTTATCTATTTCCGAGTCCCACCTGACTCTTTTCTGACACATATATACAAGTAGTACTGAAAACCCTCAGAAAAAGAACATTCGAGCAAACAATATGAGCAATCGGACACTTTACGGACTTTTTTTATAAGAATTCTCTGTCATTATGACACCAAAAAAGAGCCAGAAAAGAGCGTGGACTATTTCTGAGTCGAATCTGACTCTTTTCTGTCACATGTATAATACTGAAACCCCTCAGAAAAGGCACTTTTTTGGTACTCGAATAGCCTCTTAAAAGGGTCCTTCAATCGCCTCCTAAAGGTTCTTTTCAGTCGCCTATTAAAATTAAAATTCCTATTTTATGTATTTATTATTATCAAATCGAGATTTTCTATTTAAGTTTATATTAACATATGCTCCAGCCGGTGTCTTGAACATTTTCGTTCTTGCATGCCATCAATTAGTTTTTGAATAATGTTGATGAGCTTGGCCCAAAGTTTTGGTTTCGTTTTCCCGTTCATGTTGCCGTTCAAGTCATGATGGTCACGGCACTCAAGCTGACCACTGCCGGATGCGCTGTCATGGCTCCTCATCCTCGCTCGTGTTAATCTTCTTCATCTCATCTTTTGGTTGTGCTTCAACCTTTAGAGTGGACACCGATCCTTCTCTTGACTCGCTGTGATTACTCCCCTTCGCGTTGGACTCCTTTTTAGGCCCTGGAGCACCTTTCTAGAACATACCTTTGCCACAGTTTTTAAAGTTTTCTGTTAAGAAAAAAACATTGATGTATCAATACATCAAAGTTTTTTAGAGTGCTATTTTGAAAAATTTATTTCGCTCCATTCCATACATATAAATTATTTTAAAAAAAATGTATAAATGTTTTTAACAAAAAATAAGGCTTTATTCGAGATCCATATCTTTCTCTTTTTTTTTCCTTGAAAATTCAAAATTAAACTTAAACAGTAGTAAACTCAGTGATGGGTAGCCAGAGAAAACATCGAACATCGATGTTTGAAAACTTCAATGTTTCCAATTTTGGGAAAACATCGATGTATCGATACATCGCCGATGATTTTTCCAGCTCAATTACAAACTACAATTACAAAGAGAAGATGAGCGCGGCAAAAAGCTATTATAAGAACATAAACGCACATAGTGCAACCGGCAGCCTTTATGCTAAGATAATTAAGACAAGTGGTGACGGCACTAATCTCCTATCGCATTTGAAGAACAAGCTCCCGGAAGGGTATTCAACATGTGTTGAGCTAAGAAAAAATGTAATGCCAGAAAAGTCTGCGCAATTTTTTGGCAGTGTATGTGTGTGCGCGTCACTACCCAGTCGGACCTTGTAGAACGGGTTGTTCAACAGAACGCATCTGCAACGGTTCTATATGCCGCCAATTTTAGCTCAAAAATGGCCAGAACTATGATATAATGCATATTAGATGTATGCAATAACAAGTGTTCTTTTGTTGGTATATTAGAAGCGAAGAAATGAGTTATAAAATAAATATTATGTGCAACTGTCGCTTCTCTAAGAACGCATAAATATACGTTATTTTGGAAGTAAATTATCCGAGCACTTCCCGAACGGTCGGTTTTTTTTTTATAGCTTCGGGTCCGTGCAAACGTCGCTTCTATTAGAACGCCTAAATATGCCTTATTTTGGAAACCAACATTTGTTGTTTTTTTTTTTCTTCATATAAGTGCAATCGTCGCTTCTCTTAGAACGCATAAATATGTATTCTATCGGAAACCAACGTTTGTTGTTGTTCGCTGTTCTATTTTTCTTTCATATCACTGCGATCGTCGCTACTCTTAGAAAGTAAAAAGATGCATTATTTCCGAAACCAGCATTTGAAACGAAAATAAGAGAATAAAAAAGGAAAGAAACGCACAAACAAATAAGAATAAAAGAGAATGAATAAACACGCGCTTGGGTTTTTCGTTTTCTTTGTTACTTGCTTCAGTTGTATTAAGAATTTTGCTTGACGCAGTTGTGAAATTCATTTTAATAAGTATGCAAGGTAAGAAAAACATATCTATTATTACATATATCATTTCAGTTTCAGATATATTAACAAAATAAGGTAAGCAATTGCCCTAATAAAATAAACAATATATTACTTTTATTTCAGATCTGGTATGTATACGTAACTATATAAAATATAATATTTATCATTTCATATTTCATTTATTTATAGGTCATAATATTATAACATTTTTATTTCAGATAATATTTGAGATTTACGGTGAGTGTTTATAATATTACTTTCCCATTTATTAGTTTTATAACTTTATTTAATTATTGCATTAAAAAACATTATTATTTTCCATATAATTGCAGGATTTCTTCACTAATCACATAAAAGATTTTAATGTACGAATAAATTAACCTATATATATTAGGTGTACACTTCAAATTGAATAAAATAAATGTTTTTAAATATATTTTTATGGCTGTTTTAATGGTTATTAATGCATTCTCCCCGAACGGTTCTTTATGTATGCTACAGATGTGTTCTTAATTGCTTTCTTCACAACAGTTCTATAACTGTTATCAATTGGTTATTTTGAAGCGTATTTTGCATGAAAGATACATTGCTACAGAACCGTTATTGATGTATGCTGCAGATGGGTTATATAACGCTTCTTTTAGAAACTAAAGTGGGAAGCGAAACCTGAAGATTGCCGAAGTGTAATATACGTTATTTATATGTTGCGAAAGAACTGTTGCAGCATACAAAAAAAAGAACAGTTGTTTCGGTGTTTCACCCCATACAAATCTGAAAGGAAGACCGCGGGTATAGAGAATACATTATTTACTCGCAGAGAACGCATAGAACTGTGCTTGTTGGAAGCAACCAGGTCCGACTGGGTAAGCCCTTTTATTCTTATGCATTTGCATGTGTGTGTACTTTTCGCGAATTTCGGTGCTTGTAAATATTATTTTAAATGTTTTTTAAATTGCCTTCGCTTAATCTAATTAATTGTTGCCATCGTATGTTCGTGGTCGTGTATGCACCCTGCAGTACCTGTCATCAACGTTTCATCAACGATTCATAAAAAAAAACTTCGATTTTGTTGATGAATCATCGATGAAATTCCATACAAACTGTTGATGAAATTAACATGGGCATGTCCTAGGCTGTCATCAGTGACAAATTAATCAATGATTCATCATCCTTTCATCAACATTTCATCGATGATTCATCAACAATTTTATAAACTTTTGATCAACATTTCATCGACATTTCATCAACAATTAATCAACATTTCATCGATGATTCATCAACAATTTTATCAACTTTTCATCAATATTTCATCAACATTTCAACAACATTTCATCAACAATTCATCAACATTTCATCGATGATTCATCAACATCATTTTTGAAGAGAGAAATTGAGCGAAAGAGAATTGAGAGCGAAAGAGTTGGTTTTGACACGATTGAACGAGAGCGTCGGTTCGGCCGAAGCCGAAGTCCCTTGACGAAACGTTGATGACAACGGCCTATTGATGACAACTGGTACTGCAGAGTATTTATGAAAATTTTACCGCGCAATTCTTTGACAGTGTGTGTGTGCGCGTCACTATCCAGTCGGACCTGGCCGCTTCCAGCAAGTACATTTCTATGCGTTCTCAGCGAGTGAAGAATGCATTCTCAATATGTTCCGGTCTTCCTTTCAGATTATTATGGGGTGAAACACGGAAACAACTGTTCTTTTTTTTTTGTATGCTGGAACAGTTCTTTCGCAACATGAAAGCAGCGTCACGTCTATTAAAATGGCAAACACGTCTCTTGTTTTGCTCACACAATTCACCTGGTTGTCGATGATGTGGTAAAAAATATTGCATCTTTCTCAAAAGTTTTGGATAAGGTGAAGAATATTGTTACTCATTTCAAACACAGTCCTGCAGCCATGGACATGTTGCGAAAGTTACAGGCTGGCGAAGGGATAGCAGAAGGTCGAATAAAAACTCTTGTCCAAAGTGTACACAACGGGGTGGAATTCATGTCTCGATATGCTTGATTCTTTCTTAAACTTTCAAATAAAGTCGCATTGGTTTTAAGAAAACGATCAACTTCTATGAAGGGATGGCCAGACATGCTAACAGCTCACGAAATTGATATATGCAAAGACTTTTGTGATTTGCTGAGTCCGTACAAAGACGCAAAAGAAAAAATAAGCGGTGAAAACTACGTCACAGCTAGCATGGTAATTCCATTAATATCCTTACTGATAAATAAAATACGAACATTGACTGAAGAATCGGCTGAAGGAAAACTTACTAAAGAAACTCTACTAAAAGTTTCTGAAACCCGTTTTCAATTTTTTTAAAACAACAAAACACTGGTGAAGTCGACAATGTTAGACCCGCGATTTAAAAAATTATATTTAGCGCCGTTTAATGCTCAAGAAGCTATTCAAGATAATATCACCGAGGTATCGGCAGACAGCACTGAAAAGCTAGTATGTTAAATTATGTTAAAAACATTATTAACACCACTTTGAATTAACTTTAAAGTACCAGTTTTAATATAATATTAAATAATCTAAACATAATATACATGATTATAATAATAACTATCTTTGTTTTAACACAACATTAAATTAAACTAAATCTATTGTTTGTTTGCTCGACTTTGGCTGTGATAGTAATTATTTATTGTTGACATCATAAAGATTTTTAATATAATATATTTTTTATTTTTTTCTGCAGAACTCAATGAACAATGTTCCAAACGGAAGCCAACTCGATGAGGGGATGGAAGTAGAAACAATTGAAAGCTTCCTAGAGGCCCACAATAGATCAATTGCCATGAAGCCAATTACAGATGCCAAGGAAAATACAGAAATAAAACTATTTTTAAATTTACCACTCGCTGGCTGGGAGACAGATCCCTTAGTTTTTGAAATCACAGGAAAAAACTTTACCGAAGTTACCTTATAACACCAGGTAGCTAAGTTCCTTCAGAGCGGCTGGCCTCCGCCATAAAATACGTTGTCTGCGACACGCGAAGCCGCATGACGGATCTTTATATAAAACAGAGTTTTTTTTAAACCCTTAAAAATAGAATTTTGGAGCTAAACAAATTAACTTTTTCATTGTTTAAATAATTAATTTAAGACTTTTAAACTTTTCTTGCACTTATTTAAACTATCTTTAAAAAATTAAATTAAGAACTAAGTTTTTTCTTATACATACTTACTTAAACTTTCTTTAAAAAATGAAATTAAGACTTAAATTGTTTCTTATACATACTTACTTAAACTATCTTTAAAAAATGAAATTAAGAACTAAGTTTTTTCTTGTACTTACTTAAACTATCCAACCGTAAGAATATTGTTTTATTTTTAATTAATAAAAAGCTTAAAAAGTTATAATACATTTAATGTTATTTTGGGGTTTTTAAGATTATTATACTGAAATATAAAAATATCAAAAATATTAGATATATCGAAAAAATTTGGTGATAAATATCGCAAAAAACTGATGATATTTTTAAAGAATGATAATCATCGATACGATATCTTTAACAAATTTTCACAACCCTACTATGGTTGATGATGGAAGGACGACCGCCTGCAGCTAAAGCCGCCGTAGGGAAGTGGGCGTCACCGCTACCTTCTGCGATGGGTGAAGCCAAAGCAGTCGGTCCAACCACGAGAGCCAAATATACTTTAAAATCCATCTACACGTGTGCGGAAGAGCGGTCTACCGCACAGACGCTGCGTGCCTTCAAAAAAAGCAACAAGCTCAACCACTCGGTCGAATAGCTACAGAAGGTAAAGTGGCCAAATGTCACTCCAGACTACGGGAAAGACCGACCTAAGATCGTGGAGCCGGCGAAGCGACAGCGACAGAGGTCGAAGACCCAGCCATCGGTTTCCTTTGCGGAGATGACCCGAACCCGCATACTCATCGGGGTGGTCGACAGGGCAAAGCTTGAAGACCGAATCCCGAGGAATTTGTGGAGGAAGGTAATAGGTGTGCTTCTCTTAAGGAGCCTAAGCTCTTGGAGTCAGAGCCCAGCCCTTCTCCTGCTTGTTTAGACGCTGGCTGGTATCAGGGCAGGGTTAAAGTTGTGCTCGGTAGCGCTCAATAAGAAATCTATCGGGCTACTCGGCAAAGTTACGAAGGAGCAAACAACCAGTGCGAGGATGAGGTTCCCCTGAACCGTGAAGGAGCCAAAGAAGATCCTCTACTTATTTCAACGCTGCAATCCTCATATCGCAACCCACGACTGGAAGGTCGTGAAATTGGAGGAGCCCGAGAGCCACACAAACCAGGCGATTGTTATTCTCAACAAGGTGTCGCTTGCAGCTAAGGGCAAGCTGTCATTTGCCAAATAAGAAAGTGCTCGACTGTGAGATACCCGGTACCCAAACTTTCACTTCCCGAACAAACACTCAGTCGAATTAAAACAATATTTAATTAAAACAAGTAAGAAAACTACAGTCGAGAGTGCTCGACTGTGATATACCCGGTACCTAAACTATTGTGCGTTATATTCAAATGCTATTTGAAATAATACTTACTATATGATACTACATCGATACTTCTTAAAATAAATCTCCGTTTGAATTAGCTCCCATGCATAGCCCAGATGTCTCAGAGCTTGGCAAACGTTTTTTATACAAGGTTCAAATTCCGCAAAATCCACATTTTTTCATTTTTTTTTTTTTTTAATATCAGTTCTATTAAAGTTGGGATATGAAAGTAAATTTAGTTATATCTTGTCATTTCTTGCTCACGTTCTTTCTGTTCTGCGTATTTAGCGCCATTTTTTTGTCAACAGTCGATGATTGACAGTTGACGATGGCCCCTTCAAATTCAAAAGTTTCTGATATCAAATTTTGTGACGATTAATAGTTAACAAAAATAAATTACAAATAACAATATTTAACAAAAATAAATTACAAATAATTTAACTAGTTTCAAGGCTAGGTATTTTACAGCTTAGTGCCGAAAACGAAACTAGTTGAATTATTTATAATTTATTTTTGTTAAAGTTACTATTAAAAGTTTGAGATGTGTTGTACCCCAAATATCCCAAGCCGTACAAGCCATTTAAAATCGTAAAATCCATTTAAAAAACAAAGTTTATATCTTAAAAAAAAATTATTTTAATTCTAAATTCTTAATTATAATATTTAGATAAATAATGTCAAGGCAAAACTATTATTATTTCAAAATACCTTTCTAATAAAAAACAAGTAAGAAAGCTACAGTCGACTGTGCTCGACTGTGAGATACCCGGTACCTAAACAATAAAATTGTACATACATTATAATAGTCTACTTCGATACTTCTAAAAATAAATCGCCTCTCGAATTTAATGTCATACTTAAATATGAATGATACATTTTATAGGAACATATAAAAACCCGCTCGATCGGCGTCAAAAAATGAATTATGTTATTTTTTGTCATTTCTTGCTATATTCTTTTGTCATTTCTTCTGCAGTTGGCGCCATTATATCGCACGGCCAAGGCTCGAATGCGCCACCTGTCGGCAACAGCTTGCAACAGCAGTGCCTTAGGGCGGTGTGTTAAAATTCTAACCTTCTAACCATGTTTATCATCCGATTTTACTGAAATTTTCAGGAAACGTCCATTTTATTTTATTCATTTATTGTATTTATTAACTTTAACCCGAAAATATCGAGTATAGCTTATATAACTTTTTTTATGATTTTTGAGGGCGGAAGTGGGCGTGGCCAAATTTTAAAACAAACTTGATCTGCGTGCAACAGATTCCAATGTTGTCACCAAATTTGGTAACTCTAGCTCTTATAGTCTCTGAGATCTGTTGTTTCACACGGACGGACAGACGGACATGGCTAAATCGACTCGGTTGGTGGTGCTGATCAAGAATGGGGTCGGAGATGCCTCCTTCTGCCTGTTACATACATTCTCGGTTGGCACTAACCCATAATACCCTTGTACCCTATGGGTACCGGGTATAAAAGGTGGTAGAACAAAATTTGTTCAGCTCGAGATGTTTAGTAAAATAAAAGTGGTGCAGGACTCTAAAACAAAAAAAAATAGACTGACAGACAAACAAACAACAACAGGACAAAAGTTCTCATTTCGGAAAGGCCGCTAAAATCTTGTTTTTTTTTTTTTTTTTTTTTTTTGCTCCACCGGCCCCAACAGCTCCAATATTCAAAATGTTTAATTTCGCACTTTCACTCCCATTTATCCTGAACTAATCCGTTTTTGAAAAATCTTAGTATGCAGTTTCAAAGAGATTAACAATACCTTTCGATCAAGATATAAATGGTTCCGATCGGACTATCGTAGAAGATTTTCAATTCTACGGCTCTATATAGAAGTCTCTTTGCGCACCGCAGTCTCGATGCTCATCGTCACTACGTAGACTGCCATCCAGAGTGATGCTCAACTCCCAGCGCCGTAAAAGACTCTGATGGCAATAGAGAGTACATTGTTAAATTCACCTTTAATGTCAAGGAACGCTACTAGGCTGGAATGTTGTACTTCTAGTGCATTTTCTGTATCGTTTACTAATATATATTGCGCTGATTCTGATTTTCCCTTAATATAGGTGCCCCTACCACTAATATAGTTTAGCAGATTTCTTTAAGGGGGAAAATAAATAGACAGCATTTTTTTTACCAAAATTTTGTTTGCTAAAAAAAATAGTTTATCCTTTCTAGAATATGCTGTAAGTTCGAATTCGAACTCAAAGTGCCTCAAATCGAGCATGTAAGCAAGAAACTAGCGCTGGCTTCCAGCCACATCGAAATCTTGAAAGAAAAAAGGTAGCAATTATTAGGACAAGCGCATGTGCATATTCTGCTGACATGAAGATGCCGAATTGGGCAACGTTTCCAGTTCCGCATAGATCATCATACACAGTAAACCACATTTCTCTTTACACATAACTTCGTTGACACAAACATATTCTTTATACTTTGTTTAGCTATAAATACCGTTAAGTTTCCTCAATAAAATCAGTAATTGTTTTGACCACAACGCGAGCTTTACTCATTTGGCTGCAATCAACAGAGGCTGTCGCTGAGTCTTCAGACCCTCATGTGCACCATCTATAGTCCAACGGTTCATGTTCATACCCACACTAACATTTGGTGACCCCGACGGTCTAGGAAACATCCTAGATCTTTGGAGGATTCCTTCATCATCCTTTGGCTCAATACTCAGATTTCTAGCCGTTCCTACTCACAGGAAACATCCGACCTTTGAAGGATTTCAATCATCCTTTGGTCACAATCTCAAAGTTGTCAATCAGGCGACACTTTAAAGGATTTTAATATCCATTTGGCTCAGAACTCAGATTTCTAGCCGTTGATCACATTCAGTGATCCCTACAGGAAACCATCCTGGACACACTTTTTAGAGTTGTCAACAAGGCGACACTTTGAAAAAATCTTCCAAGTCATTGTTCAACTTCTTCGACCATCGACGGTTGCGAACAGGAGCGTATCCAGCTTTGTAGCGAATAAAACACTCCCAACGGGTCAGAAGTGAAGTAACACTATAATGGCTAATACAATGGAAGAGCAAGCAGTCGTAGAGGCGTTAGACTTGCAAGAGCAGATCAGTCAAGAGATCTCAAAGTATATCCGCAACTACAAAAAGGATTCTGCGGAGAGGAAACAAAAACCCACGTATTATCAAACCAAATTGGCCGCCATCGATGACGCGTGGAATCGGTTTGCGACGAACCATCTGAATATTCCAGAAAATTATAGAGCCGCTGAGTATACCAAGTTCTACGATGACTGTCGTGACACATACGAAAAATACAGAGCGAACATGCTCGACAATATGGGACAATCAACAAGCCACGCTGATGCAAATCCAGAAGCGGGAGGTATACATCAACCCATGATAGCATCTGACTAACTCAGATCGGCATGTCGCCGACAAAGGGCGATAGCCGAGTCTATCAAACGCGCTCTGAAAGAGTTTTCAGAGACAGGAAAGACCATTACAAGTGATTTGATAAAATCACTATGGTCTCAGACGCAAGAAATTCATTTTTCCGTTCACGAAGAATACGATGACCAATTAAGGGAGGATAAGATATGCAGTCCTTCCTAAGACTGGAAAAGGAAATTCAAGCGGTCTTAGGGGCAAAAAGCAGTAGATCAAGCAACGAAGATATGCACTTGCCCAGAGTCAGCATCCCAAAATTCGATGGAGATCTGCTCAAATGGACACAATTTTTCTATTTATTCAAATGCATGGTCCATGATACCAACATGCCCACCGTACGAAAAATGTGGTATCTCAAAACCACCGTTACCGGAGAGGCAGAAAGGTTGATAAGGCATATCGATCTTAAAAGAGAAAATTACTTGAACGCATAGGGTATATTGGTTGACGCTTACAACAATCCCCGACATGTCGCAGACACGATTCTCAATCGTCTCCTGCAACAACGCACAAATAGTGACGATCCGAAGTTATTAAAAGAACTATACATTACAACAATCGAGTCCCCGGCATCCATAAAGGGACTTGGCATCGATGTATCTAGCTGGAATACAATATTGATTGCCATGACATGTACTCAGTTTTGCACCTTTTATGAAAAAATCTAAAGATTTTCCGTATTAATATTTTGTCCAAAGACAATTCGTGTCTTTATATTTTTTTAGGTATTTTGGCATCTTTTCAACCCATTTCCCAACAATTCCATTCAGAAGTTGATTCCACTTCAGTTCCACACGCATCCAAGGACCACCTACGTTGCATTGGACTGATTGATACGGCCCAAGATATATGGTCATGATTGACCACAGATTTTCAATCGGATTGAGGTCGCGACTTTTAGCTTTCCACTCCAACAAGATAAAATGTTGGTTTTCTACGTTTCTTAAGAATATTTCGTAGTGTACTGAGGATCTCCATCTTGTTGAAAAGCGAATTTTACCTTATTAAAGCCAAAATGATCAAAAAAATATTTAAAATGCGCTTGGAAAATATTTAAAATAGTCTTCCCCCTTTATAATTTAATCAATTTTGTGAAAAATTTCAAAGGAGAATTCGGTACCATTGGGTAGAACTGAAAATGCTGCAATTCGGGAAAAAAAATAAACCAGCTCTCTCTTAGGAAAGTGTTAAGGTTCGATTGAAATTCGCATGGACACACAAAAATTAGACAGTATATGATAGGAAATGTGATATTTGGTGAAAAGAATCCATGTTTAACCATTTCCAGTCGATTAGGATGTAGTATTGTTCGCGTAGGTCGAGTAACAAGCTTCAAAGACAATATGTGAGCAAGCCGTATAGCAAGGAGGAGGAAATATAATAGCTTTACATCGTGGCAAGTTGATCCTTTGCACAAAAATGATGGAATTATGAGTAAAGAAGGCTATTTTAAATATTTTCCAAGCAAATGTTAAAAATTTTCTGGACAAATTTGGCTTCTATGAAGGAAAATGTACTTTTGAACAAGACGGGTATCCTAAGTACACTGCGAAAATGTGAAAGAAATGGGTGGAAAATAAAATTTTTATGTCAATGGAGTAATTAACTCAAAGTCCCGACCTCAATCTGATTGAAAACCTATGGTCAATCATGATCATATATCTCGGGCGGTATCAATCAGTTTAATGCATCGTAGGCGGTCCTTAAATGCGTGTGAAACTGACGTGAAATCAAATTCTAAATGGAATTCTTGACAAATGGGTTGAAAAGATGCCAAATTACATACAAAATTATAAAGACAAGAATTGTCTTTGGACCAAATATTAATATAGAATTTCCTTTGATTTTTTCATATGAGGTGCAAAACTGAGTACATGTCTTTTGTTTTGGTTTTTTATTTATAACTATTACATTGCTTCTTATATTATTTTTATATTTACGTCTATTTGTTCCAAATTCAGTAGGGAATCGAGGAAAAAAAAGTTTGTTTCATTAACTTCATTCGTTCAGGTTTTATGAGCTCTCGAACACGAAAATGTTGAACGTGGAATCACTTTTGCTCCCCACTGTACCTCTGCCAGCGCTGGAAAGGTATCAAACCGTCTGTTTTGCAAAAGAAAACATTTGCTTTACAAATGCGATGACTTCCGCAACAAAACGGTATCCGATCGACTCAATTGGGTGCAAAAACAACACTGCTTCAGCAGTGACCAACCTACTCGCCACCGTCAAAGTGGCAGTAAAATCAAGCAGTGGTCAGGTTGCGATCTTCATAGCTCTGCTTGATTCAGGATCAAAAATAAATTTGATTTCTGAAAGAATGGCTTCAATGCTATCGCTAAAACTCCATGGTACTTCTTAACGTATCGAGGGAATTGGAGGCAATCCAAAAACTAGTAGAGCCAGAGTAAATGTTCTGATGAAATCAATGCATAATGACTTTACTCAACATGTTGAAGCTTTTGTGTTACCACACATTATAGCTGATCAACCGGCCCACCAGTTAAATTCTACAAATCTGCTGGCGAAGCAGAGCATTGCCCTAGCCGATCCAAACTTCAATAAGCCAGGAAAGATTGACATGCTTATCGGAGCCGAGCACTACTATTCGTTGCTACTACCGAACCAGACTCTATTAAAGCCAGGAGGCCCAATTCTTCAAAATACAAAACTTGGATGGATTGTCGCCGGAAAGGTCACTGCGGAGAACAACTCAGCTGCAATTTGTGCAGCTGCAGCCACAGATGAAAAATTGATACGTTGTTGAAACGTTTCAGGACTCTAGAAACTCTAGATACATCACCGATAGAGGCTCACTGCGAAAAACATTTCGTAGGAAATCTCCAACTTGCAGCAGATGGAAAATGTATTGTAAGACTCCCATTTTCTGAACAATCTTCAGCCCTGGGGGCATCACAAAAAACTGCAACAAACAGATTCCTGGCACTGTAGCGGAGAATTTCACCTGAAAAATCTGGAAAGGGTACGTGGACTTTATGGAGGAGTATGAAGGACTCGGACATATGAAACAAGTGCATCCCTCAAACATACCCGAGGATCACTATTTTATCCCACATCACTGTGTGCTTAAACCTGAAAGCAGCACAACAAAACTACGGGTAGTTTTTGATGCTTCCTGTAAAACCACGAGCACTAAATCTTTGAATGTTATATTGCATGCTGGACCCACTTTGCACTCACTTCTGCACTCACAAATACGTGTTCATAGCAGACATAGAGAAAATGTATTTACAAGTGTGGATACACCCTGATGATCAGTTTCATCAATTCATCGTCTGGAGAAAGAATCCGTCTGACGACCTAAAGTATTACCGACACAAAACTGTCACCTACGGCACAACGTCAGTCCCATTCTTAGCTACAAAATGCTTGGATTATTTGGCCGAGAAGGTCAAGAAACAACTACCGCTTGGATCATCCGTATTAAAGCATGATTTCTGCGTCGACGACTGCCTCACTGGAGCAGACAGTATCCCGGAAGCAGTCAAATTCAACGAAAACTCAACCAAATATTGTTGCCATCAGCACTTAAGCTCCGAAAATGGTGCTCTAACAATGAACAAGTTTTAACTGAAATTCCTAAGGGAGACATTGTCAACAATGTCAAGCTAGACGAAACAGTGAAACACTGCAGTGTGAAGACGTTGGGTCTTCCATGGATACCACAAAAGGGACAACTATGTCGGCAATCCCAAAAGAGCGAAGCTTCAACTATCACCAAACGAGTTGTAAGTTCCGAATCTGCACAGATATTCGACCCACTAGGACTATTTGCCCCTGTTGTAGTGAAGGCAAAAGTATTTATGTATACTCTGTGGGGACTGATATTTTTTGAAAAAACACAAAATTGGCGATACTTTTTGAACACACCTCGTATGCCTTGACAAAATGGATCTAAATATTATAATAAAGAATTTAGAACTATTTTTTTTTTTTTTAATATTTAAAAAAAAAAAATTTCTCACCTCGTTAAGAGGTTAGTTGATCAAATCTATAATCTGCTCAAGGCAGGTAGATAGCGGTACTCCACAAGGAGTACTTTTCCCCTTTCTCTGGAACATAGCGTTATCCGATAGGCGGTGCAACATGGATGGTGGGGAATCCAAGGTGGTTGCTTACACAGACGATGTTGCCATCATCTTTACAGGCCATCATCTTTAACCCCCACAAGAAGAAATGTGGGAACTGCGGAGGAAACCATACCGCAAACTTCAGGGGCTGTGTGGTCTACAAGGAGTTGAAGAGTCGCATGAGAAGAGTGACAGCAACGCGCCATCAGAATACACGAAACGTGTACACTAGTTCACAAACGACGCCGTAAGTATTCTTTGCCAAGGCCGCAAGATCCTCATTTGGTCCGCTGAATACCCAGAAGGGCTTCTCCTACGCCGATGCCCTCCGAACAGGTATGGAACCCCCTCCAGTGTAATCTAGAAAACGTTCAGAAATCCCCAGTACAGCCACAAAGCACAATGGAAGCTATGATGTTTACCATGCCAAGTCTGACAGAATTAATGTCCTTCATGAAAAGGACCATGCAAACACTTGTTCAAAACCAGAACATGGTGATACAGCTGCTTGTAGCTCAGCGGTCCAAATAACTGATGTCTAATCTACGAATAATCATGTGGAACGCCAATAGCGTTTCACGGCATAAACTTGAAATAACACAGTTCCTGAATGAAAATCATATCGACGTTATGCTGCTTGGAGAGACGCACCTCACAAGCAAATACAACTTCCAAATAAGAGGTTACGCCTTCTACCGCACAGATCATCCAGGCTACGTAAGGTGCAGTAAGGTAACGGTAACCTCTGCATAGCCGATGTCTACTGCCCGCTTAAGGCAGTCCTCCGCCGTCGCAGTTTCAAAAAATCGATTTTTTTTTTATACCCTTGCAGAGGGTATTATAATTTTGACCAGATGTTTGCAACGCAGTGAAGGAGGCATCTCCGACCCCATAAAGTATATATATTCCTGATCAGCATCACCAGCCGAGTCGATCTAGCCATGTCCGTCTGTCTGTCCGTCTGTCTGTCCGTCTGTCTGTCCGTCTGTCTGTCTGTCTGTCCGTCTGTCGGTTTCTACGCGAACTAGTCTCTCAGTTTTTGAGCTATCAAGCTGAAATTTACAGCATAGTCTTATTTTTTTAGCACGCAGTATATATGTCGGAATGACCGAAATCGGACTACTATACCCTATAGCTGCCATAGGAATGATGGCGAAATTAATGTAAAAAAAAATTTAACTTCTCTGTTTTTCAACGAATTTCTATAAATTTTCAGATATAGCAGTTTTTTATGGTTCTAGAATTACGGTTGTAATTTCATTAAGATCGGACAACTATATCATATAGCTGCCATAGAAACGATCGGTCGATTTATATGAAAATGTAAAATCATGTAAAATGTAAAATTTTATAGCTATGTATAAATGTTATAAATTTACATTACATTGTTATTTTTATACCCTTGCGTATAACAGCAGATTTTAAATTTCATGCGAAATCGGACTTCTATATAATATAGGCACTATCGGATTAAATTGGCATATACTCGCTATTTTTCAAGATATTCGATTAAAACTTCATAAATGCTGTTTTTATATAAAAACAATATATTTAATGTAAGTTATTCTTTTAGTTTAAAGGTTATGGAAATACAATTTTTATACCCTTGCAGAGGGTATTATAATTTTGACCAGATGTTTGCAACGCAGTGAAGGAGGCATCTCCGACCCCATAAAGTATATATATTCCTGATCAGCATCACCAGCCGAGTCGATCTAGCCATGTCCGTCTGTCTGTCCGTCTGTCTGTCTGTCTGTCCGTCTGTCGGTTTCTACGCGAACTAGTCTCTCAGTTTTTGAGCTATCGGGCTGAAATTTTTAGCATAGTCTTATTTCTTTAGCACGCAGTATATATGTCGGAACGACCGAAATCGGATTACTATATCCTATAGCTGCCATAGGAATGATGGCGAAATTAATGTAAAAAAAATTGTAACTTCTCTGTTTTTCAACGTATTTTTATAAATTTTGAGATATAGCAGGTTTTAATGCTTCTTGAATTACGGTTTTAATTTCATTAAGATCGGACCACTATATCATATAGCTGCCATAGAAGCGATCGGTTGATTTACAGTGTCTCAACAAATTGATCACATTAATGCAAGTTACTTTGTTTATGTGTCAAAGCTTTCAGATAACTGTTTTTTTTTGTATTCCCTTTTACACCACCAATATGCTACAACAAATACTAAGTGCATTACAGCAATTAAGCTCCAAAAGATCCGTTATTCTAAGGACAGAAGAGCTTTATGAAGAAAATGGCACGTGATCAATTAGTTGACTTGTGCGTTTTCAAGTACTTGCTGCGCCAATTCTTAAGTTTAATTAGCTATCAACAAAATTTACTTATCTGCAATTAACATTTAAGTATTGTGATGAACAATTAAAGGTTGGTATATCAATAATTTAGTGCTAGCTATTTTTGTTTTCTAATTATCTTCATGCCACGGATCTTCTCATAGATGTCGGGTACACCGAAGTTTATTGTTGAGGAAACAAAGCGGTTAATCCGTCTTAAGGTACCCCATCGGCAAATTGCACAGCAACTTTGCATTTCAGTTGGCAAGGTATCAAATATCCGAAAAAACATGGAAGAAATTGTTGAAAAAAACAAAGCTGGACGGAAGCCCATTTTGAATAAAAAAATCCAGATGCGTGTTTTACGTCAAATTAAAATGGGAATACACGACAATGCGGCTCAAGTGAATAGAGAACTAAAATCTACCATGGGCATTAATGTGACGACTGAAGCCGTCCGGAAAATGCTTCGCAAAAATGATTTTCATGGACGTGCTAAAGTCAAAAAACCCCTATTACCGGACCGCCATAGGAATTTGCGCTTAAACTTTGCCAAAAAATATAAAAATTTTACCTTTGATGATTGGCGAAAAGTTATTTGGTCAGATGAAACCAAAATCAATAAAATGAATTCAGACGGACGACAATGGGTCTGGAAAGGTAGGAAGGAAAAGCTCTCAGACAGACACATAATGCCCACATTAAAATTTGGAGGTGGCAATATGATGATATGGGGCTGCATGACACTAGATGGTTTTATCGTCCTTGACTGGCCTCCACAACCCCCCATCAACCCGATTGAGCACCTCTGGGAACATTTGAAACGATGCCTTGTTGACAAGTCATTGGTGGAGTCAACAATTAATGAAATGTGGAGCACTGTGGAAGAATCCTGGAACAACATAGCACCAGAGGTATGCCAAAATCTCGTAGAAAGTATGCCCAGAAGGATTCAAGCTGTCCTAGATGCCAAAGGTGGTCACACAAAATATTAAAATAAGTTTAGTTTAAAGGTCAACTAATTGATCAACTCTCATTTTTTGTACAAATAGTCGTTAAGCAGCCAAAATGGTGTGAAACCAGTTGTTATTTCATTTTATATTTTGTATTATAATCTAAATAAATATAATAAAATAAATGCCAGCAAATATCAATGTTAAAAATCTATATATAACCACGTGTTCACAATTTTTGTAAACTCGTGATCAATTAGTTGAGACACTGTATATGAAAATGTAAAATTCTACATGTAAAATGTAAAATGTACAAAATTCTATATTTTTTCAACATTACTAAAATGGTTCGATTTTCAATGATCCAATTGCAGACTGCAAGGGTATACCAACTTCGGTTTACCGAAGTTAGCTTTCTTTCTCGTTTTTTCATATTTTTTAAGTAGACGATAATAACACGCCCTTAAAAGCGTTTTGTAAAAAAAAACGTTCGTTCGTGGTTATTCGGTGTCTGGAACGCACGCACCTGCGACCGTTTTGAGCGCTCGGCGGCGCGTTCAAACTCGTTTCCCCCAAAAGTTGACTTTTTTTTACTTTTTGGTAAGACTTCTACTAGCAATTTTAATCCGATTCGACTAATTCTTTTTTTAAATTGTCCAGAAAACATGTCGCTATGTTTGGTATTACCAGATTTTTGAATTTTTGATTTTTCGAAATTTTACAGCCTCCAAAAGACCAAAAACATGGTCGTAAATTAACTTTTTTGTTAAAAGTTGTGTATTTTTGCAATTTTTGAAAAATCAAAAATCGCCCAATACCAAACATAATAATAATAATCAATTAAATTTTTCGATTTCCGACATTGACATCGCTAAAAACGTGCCACAAAGTCAGCTATGCAGATTTGACATGGCAATTTCAAGGTCATCTCAAGGACGCTGCAACAACCCGACATAATAATTGCTTATATGGTTTTAAAGTCGTAAAATGTACGAATCCAATAAAAAAAACTTCATGAAATTATCTTGAGTAGTTCTTTAACAATGCATTGTTGAAAATAGGCTTGGAATTCGGGCCTGACGGCGGAGGACTGCCTTAAGTGACTGATATCTCATTTTGTTGGAAATTTCATTGGTAATAAAATACATAATTAAAAGTTAAGCAAACATTTTTTTTAAATATTTTAAACTTCAAAATAGGTACGTAACCTCAAAATTTTTACTAATTTATATAGGGTTTTTGCTTTTTTTCGCTTCCGTTGACCTTTTTTACAGCCTTAAGATGATAAGATTGCATAAACTTGGCTATTTAGTAATAAGATTAGCCTTCATGTCCATCCTTAAAATGTTTTATAACGAGTTCTCGTTGCTCAATTGTTGTACGTGGTCCATTTCTCTAAATGAATTTTTTGTCGCACTAAACTCTTAAAATATTACGAAAATAAGCTTGAACCAACTTCGAATAGAATCACCAAATCCCAGAAAAAGAACGAGCCGCCATTTGTATAACTAACGGTGCATTGGACAGCTGCAAACTATTTGGTTGAAATAGGCTGTGACATTGTTTTTCGGTCTTTTTTCGTTATAAATTATAAAATAAATATTTAGAAATTAATTAAAAATACATCAAATTAATAAATATTAAGTTTAAACATAAGAGAATCATTGTGCATTTAAAATATTTTGATTATCCTTTTGGTTCATCTTTTATAGGCTTTTAAAGTTTTAGGGTGGGTCTGGTTGAAATAGGCTGTGAGCCACTGTATATTTATATAGTATATATTTACATTTGGCTAGTTCGTTCTATCTTAGAGTACGGATTATGCATTTGGAGATTCCATTGGGACGTCCACAAAAAACGCATTGGGTCAATTTAAAAGAATTTTTTCATTTCGCTCTTCATGGCTTCAGTTGACTTCTCCTAATTAACCTTTCTTAGCAACCCGTAGAACGACGCTAGTTATCGTATTTATGTATCACCTGACAACTACCATAATTTGCACATGAACATCGTCTGTAGATATCCTTCATAAGCTAAAAACATTAATCTCAACCACTTAGTACATATACATGCAATCGAACTGCGTGCTAGTAGTCTATATGGTGTAGGGTTGTATTTCTCTCAATATTTCTATATCTTACCTATATATCATTCTTTCTCGCCTATTGACACCTGACCCTAATAAGCTCGTGCTTGGTATTGAATGGCCCCTTGAGTGCACTGACCGTAGTGCATCAACGTCCAACAAATGAAATAAGAAAAGTAGCAAAGCTACGGTCAAGTGTGACCGACTGTGAGATACCCGGTAACCAAAGCATTGTGGACATAGACAAAAGAAAATGTTGATAAATAAAGACAAATGTTGCTAGGGACATGTTGCGCATTATGGGTTGGTGCTGCCAACATAGAAGAAGAAGCATGCACAGAAACTTTATTCATTAATAACTTCCATGTTTATCATCCTATTTTACTTTGAAACTTTTGAGCACGTCCGCAGAATTGTAACTATTTCATATCTATTTACTTTGACTCGAATATTATGACTATAGTTTAGTTATTTATGATTTTCAGGGGTAGAAGTGGCGTGGCCAAATTTTAAAACATAAACAATAACAAAACAATTCGTGTCCAGCCAAAATGGGAGGTGCTTCCATGCAACGGGCTCTCAAACAAAAACGGGTAAATCAAAGACGTAGAAATTAACTGTACACATTCTCCATTATGTGGTTTACATCCCCAAAAAAGCTGAGTATCCTAATATTTCAAGCAGATGAGAAAAATGTAAATTAAGGTGGGCAAGACATGGTATGCTAAACTCGTGGCCACTGTATATGAGCATTTCCCAGCATCGCGAACACGCGGTCGTACGTTTTCTGGCTATAAAACTACCCTTAGTTTTTTTTTATTTACGTATATGTAGGAGCTGGAGTTTCGCTGTCTTTGTCCATTTCTTTTTCTACCGCTTGTCTATGCCGCGTAGTGAGTCGCAACGTCGTTACTGCTTTCCACTTTCTATCAGACTGTATCGCCTTCATACCAGCAAGTCATTGCGCCACACTCAGTCCATATAGTTGTCTCACTCGGACCTCGCCTTTTGCATATTCAAGCTCATAACTCCTCATGAAATAACTATCTTTTCGTCTCCTTCATTTCATTTATTTAACATTTCTCAACACTAGCAATGTTCTTAACAGACAGTACATTCAAATTTAACATTGCTTATTTTAAATCTATGACACGACCTTCCTGACTAGCACGCGTCCTCGTGTGCAATATTTAATCTAACTTAGCATTAAGTTTGGCATCATATCTTGCTTTCTTCGTCACTGTTAAAAACGGTAAATTTCATTACTCAAGTCTTTATTCTTTTCTTTTACTCTTCATGATTCATTTAAACTCGTACCTCAAATGTCAGTTTCGACAGAAACTCGCCCAATTGGCTTTCGATTTTATCTTCGCATAGTTCTTGGGTTCTTGCCACAACTCTGCGACGCTATACACCTCTGGTGAGCTGTTCCACTACCAGGCCAACCGTCCGCCACAAACAATATCATCAATCTACGCCATGACTATTGCTGCTTGGACCTAACCCCTATGCAAGATGTTCCTGCCATCCTAAATGGTAGGCATCGACTGATGACTTACGTATTTTTCACCGTAATCATCCTCTGTACTCATTTCCACGCCATCATGATTACTTGGCATTGCTCGCAAACTCTCATGAGCATACTTATACGTTCTTTTGCTAGTCAATGATTTTAAAAGATATCGGTCACCTTCCAATAATTCAATTACCACGAATGGTCCTTTGAACTTTGGATCCAGTTTCGTCTGGTGCCGTTCTTCACATTTAAGCAAGACATGATCGCCAACCTTATGCCTTACAATTTTAGCTTTATTTTTATCGGATCGAAATTTATCATACATAGCGTTATTATCGATATTCTCTTTAGCTCGTGTTCTTATATCATCTAGATCAATTTCATTTTCAATTTCATTTACAGGCAACATGCCAAATGGTCTGGCTTCTTTACCAATCAATAACTCTAAGGGGCTAAACTTGGTTACTCGATTAGTGGTACAGTTTATGGCTAATTGCACATCTCCTAAAGCCTCCTGCCATGATCGCTTGCCTGTCTCTACTGCTGTCAACATGTTTTTCATTGTGCTCATTACGCGCTCGACCTGCCCATTGGCACGGCTCGCTCCCGTAGCTATCAAATGCAACTCGATCTTACTATTCGAACAAAACTCACGGAATACACTACTGGCAAAGCTTCTGCCCTGATCTGCAATAATACGATTAGGCATCCCAAAGAGTGATATACCTATCTTCACTGCCCTTATGCAGCTTTCTGCATCTAAGTTTAAAGTGTGGTATAGATGGACATATTTCGTGAACCCATCAACCTGTACAATGACGTATTCCTTCTTATCATTCTTTCCACTTAACTTGCCGCTAATATCTATGTGAATCGTATGCCATGGTATTTTAATTTTGGGAATCGGATGCATTTCCATTTGCACTTTACCTGACGAAAACTTGGATATCTTACAGGTCATACAATTCTTTACAAATTTACGCGTATACTTCGACTTGTTTTCAAACCAATACTGCTCGTAGACTTTATCCAATGTTTTTTGCCAGCCGAGATGCATTATCGATTCATGGACATGATTAATAACTGACCATCTAAATGCTCGCGGTATAACAGGCAAACAGCGAGTTTTGCCATTTCTTTGTATCTTACGATACAATAAACGACTTCTTATCTCATAAGTATTCGCAATGTCTTCCTGCATTTCACCACTGTTAAGCTGAGCTACAATGTCGACTAAGTCCTGATCCCGTTGCTGTTCTGCAATTAACCAATTATCCGATATCTCTGCCAAACCAACACGTGCCTCAATCATTCTATCTGGTTGATCTGTTCTCGTTAAGATTGGATTCCTTGACAGAAAATCTACATGTGCCATCTGACTTCCTTTTCGATACTCCACATCGAAATCGAACGATTGTAGGTATGCCCACCAACGATGCACCCTTGGAGTTAATTCTTTTTTTGTTCGACTTGCCTTCAATGAATTGCAATCTGTGTACACTTTAAATTTTCGACCATGCAGGTAATGGCGAAAGTGTTCCACAGCATTGAACACGGCCAGAGTTTCCAACTCATAAGAATGATATTTGGATTCCGCTGCCGTAGTACACTTGCTGTAGTATTCAACCACCCTGCATTTCCCGTCTCTGTGCACCAGCATTGCACCATATCCAGCTGAGCTTGCATCTGTATGCAGTTCGATGGGGCTATTTGGATCATAGATGACCAATATCGGGTCACTTGTCAGTGCTTGTATAATCTTTTGACGCAGCAACTCAAGCTGCTCATTCCAAATAAAACCACTGCTTTTGGAAGTTAATTTATATAAAGGCTTCATTTGCTCAGAGAATCTAGGAACAAATTGCCTGAAATATGAAGCTAAGCCTATGAATTGTCTTAATTGAATAACTGACACTGGTTGAGTTAGGGCAGACAGTGCCTCTATCTTCCTTGGGTTGGGTTTAATTTCACCACTTTTGATTAGGAATCCGAGGTACTCTATTTCAGTTTGAAGAAAGCTACACTTTTTTATATTAAAGGAAAATCCTGCACTTGATAAAGCTTTCAACACAATGGACAACCTCTCATAAGCTTCCTCTTTTGATTCGGCAACAATTAGGACATCGTCAATGTAGACTACTGCAAATGTGTATGCCAACTCACCTAATGCTCTTACGATTGCTCGCTGGAAAACGGAAGAGGCATTTTTCAGCCCAAATGGCATAGCAAGGAATTCGTACTGCCCGTCTGGGGTTACAAATGCTGTTCTTTCAATTGACTCAGTACTGATAGGAACCTGATAAAATCCACTAGCCATGTCCAGACTTGAAAAGTATTTCCCGATACGCAGTCTAGCAATTTGATCAGAAATTAGTGGCAACGGATATTTGTCTGACACTGTATTCGCATTCAACTCCCTGTAATCTACGCATAATCTGTCGCTGCCATCTTTTTTCTTCACTAACAGCATTGGACTAGCGAATGGCGAACAACTTGGACGAATTACTTTTGCTTCTATCATCTTTTCTATTTTAGTTCTAACTAATTTCTTTTCGTCTTCACTTAGTTTGTATGGCCGCCGCTGAACTGTCTTGTTACTGTCTATTAAACGGATCTTTAAGTCACCAGTTGTGACACGCTTTTTTGGGATTCCATCTATAAAACTACCTGAGTACCTATTTAAAATATCTTTTAGCATATACTTTTCACATTCTTGTAGCTCTTTATTGTTATCAATCGACTTCATAAATTTGTTTGTTGCTGACTCCTCATGCACAACGTTTACATTTTTAGTTTTAAACATATCTAAATTCTCAGAATCAATCGTAATACCAAAACCAAGCTGTAATATTTCACGTCCAACCATTATGCTATGTTTCAGACAATTGTTATCTACAACATGAAATATAACCTCTAAGTTAAATTTAGAAATTTGAATTGTTGCCAAGATTTATAAGTTGCTTTTTGCAGTATTTTCTCCAATTCCTCTTAGCACTACCATGTTATAAAATCTTTTACCAGCTAACTTATTACATATCTTTTCTTTAATTAGAGAGCATTCGGCACCAGAATCAAAAAAGAATTGATACGGCTCACCATTCTGGTACATCTTCCCTTGGGGCTCCAGCACAGCACATATATCTACACGCTTTTCATTGCCAATTGATGTAGTTGCACCCTTCGTACAAGTGGATGCAATGTGGCCAAGATTTCCGCACCTGTAGCACTTCACACCTGCCCTTCCGACTGTAGGTTTCCCATTAGACCCGGTTGCCTTTGCTTCGCCCTTGTCATCTGCTTTGCGCTTACGGCATTCCATCATTTTGTGTCCAAGTTTGCCACAATAATGACATTTGATTTGTGTTTGCATTTTGAGCTTCTTCTTTTCAGGTCCAGAGTCTGATCCAGAACATTCAGCACGCTTGCCAAATGCGTACGCCGTCAACTGCTGCTGCATTTCGCTGCGCGTCTTTATTGTTGTTGTAATAGCAGACGCTGCAGCCGTGTGTCGATTTTCGAGGCATGGGCCATAACAACTGAAACTGCTATCTCTTCGGAGGTCATAGATTGCCATTTGGCCATTAATGTAGTCACTAAACGGCTTCCATACACAGACAAGCATTCGTTGATATTTGGTCGGCTATTTAAAATGTTTAAGAAGATGGCGGCTGGTGTCTCTATACCCTCATATCTGTGTATGAACAATTCTTGAAATTGCGACCAAGTTATGCCGGGAAAGCAAATTTGCGACAACCATTGCGATGCGCTTCCAGTTATTGATTTGCTAAGCGCCATAACAAGAGCACTCCCTTCCAGTGGATGTTCGCTTAAAATCATATCCGCAGTTTTGCACCACGCCGCTGCGTCTGCGCCAGAGGCTTCGGGGTTGAACGTTGGCAGCGCAATCGAAACGTCGAGATTTTTTGTTGTTGCTGCCGGCGTTTGCATTGTCTTTAACAATTCCATAAATTTTTGGTTTTGCGATTCCAGAAGCGCCTGTAACACATTTTCAGGATACAGCTGAGGACGTGCCGATCCCACTTCTGATGTAGGAGCTGGAGTTTCGTTGTCTTTGTCCATTTCTTTTTCTACCGCTTGTCTATGCCGCGTAGTGAGTCGCAACGTCGTTACTGCTTTCCACTTTCTATCAGACTGTATCGCCTTCATACCAGCAAGTCATTGCGCCACACTCAGTCCATATAGTTGTCTCACTCGGACCTCGCCTTTTGCATATTCAAGCTCATAACTCCTCATGAAATAACTATCTTTTCGTCTCCCTCATTTCATTTATTTAACATTTCTCAACACTAGCAATGTTCTTAACAGACAGTACATTCAAATTTAACATTGCTTATTTTAAATCTACGACATATACATATTAGCTCTACTCTTGTCTTCAATTTAAGACCCCACGATCCAAATTTAACACACTAAAAGTATTTTTAAATAATTAAAAGGCAGTCTCGCGAACACACAAATATGAACACTCCACCATATTGGTAATGAATTTTTTTTTTGAGAAACATGATTTTTGTATTACTTTTGACTTATTATGACCAAATTGAGCTTCAATAGTAATAAATAAATATTTAAAAAAAAATTTAATTTTTTTGAAACAGCCAAAAAGAATGGAAAATGTTGTCATTGCATTGCGAACACACAGACTTTGAAAATCAATATAAAATAAACTACTCGACAGATCGCTGCAATTTTTTGCCAATAAATTGTAGGGAAAAATTTGGATTAAATTAAACATTTTGCTAGCTATGACTGATCTATTCGGCATGCAGACCAGAGAGCTGCAACAATCAATATTTTCCCAATCATACCCAATTGACTCGGATTTCTTGCTACGCCAAACTTTGTATGAACAAAATTCCATCGCAACCAATCGACCGTGCTCAAAGTGAGCATTCAGTTCCAATCACTCTGGTTTGCTTTGTCAATGATTGGTTTTGATCGAACGCGTTGTATGAGCAGCAAAGAATATTTTGGGAATTCGGTTTTGTTCAGGTCGAACACAATCAAACCGTTCGGTCGTGATCGAGCGGTTCGATTCGACCCGAGCTACTCATTTCGTAAACGTCCGAACTTATTTCATCATAAGGTTGTGCACGTGCTAAAATTTGCTGTTTGGTTTGGATAATTGCATATAAAATTATGGAGGGCTAATCGGCGGAGTGTTGCTGACAACATAGAGAGTGGCGTCTATACATTACCTGGCCAGCGCAAAGGAAGAAGTTTCATATGGAAAGTACTTGCCGAAATATTGAAACCGGACAGCACCACGTTAAAAGATTTTCTTTTTTGTCGCACTTGTAAGAAAGTTTTAAAGTTCAGCGCCAGTCAAACATCAAATTTAAATAAACACAGCTGCTGCAAAAACATTAGGCAAAGTTTAAAAAAGGTTACACCGCCGGATTTATCAAACTGGTAAAGTTTTTTGTTAAGATCGGCGCAACTTATGGCGAGCACGTCGATGTGGAAGACTTGCTACCGGATCCCACTACCATATCACGCAAAATCTCAAAATGCGCCAATGAGAAGAAGGAGGAGTTGAAGAAGGAAATTTCTAGAATTGTGAGCAGTGGTGGCGCCTCAGCAACAGTTGACATGTGGACAGACAACTATGTGAAGCGCAATTTTTTGGGACTTACGTTCCACTACCAAAAGGACTATAAGTTCTATGACCTCGTTTTGGTTATGAAATCTATGGACTTCGAAAGATCAACGGGCGGCAACATTTTAAAAAAAGTCAAAAGTTTGTTTAACGAATTCGATATTTCTAATATCGAAAAAATTAAGTTTATAACCGATAGAGGAACTAACATGTTAAAAGCGTTAGAAAACAATACAAGATTAAACTGTAGCAGCCATTTGTTTAACAATGTGTTGGACAAGCCGTTTACTGCCACTACAGAGCTCGCAGAAGTGTTGGAGTCATGTAAAAAATTAGTGAAATATTAAAAAAAAAATCGAATTTGCAGCACCTCATGACCACTTCTCTAAAAAGCCAATGTGCAACACGATGGAATATTATGCTTAAATCCATAATTGACAATTGGGGAGAAATTAATACAATTTTAACGCAGAATGAGCAAAGTCTGCGAATGTTACATATTAATCTATCTATTGTACAAGCGGTTGTGGAAATGTGTGAAAACTTTGAAATTGTTTTTAAAAAATTTCAGCTTTGTAGTTCACCTTCACTGTGCTATGTATTACCATCAATTGTTACGATGAAAAATGTATGTCAGCCGAACACTGATGAAATACCAGTTATTTAATTTTTAAAAGAAAATATTATTAAAAATATTGATGAAATATGGGTCCCCAACTTAAGTATATGGCATAAAGTAGCATATTTCTTATATCCCCCTGCCTTAAATATGCAGCCAAATGATTTGGCAGAAATAAAATTATTTTGCATTGATCGTATATTGACGGAAAGTCAATTTTCATGTCCAACAACACCTTTATCGGATTCATCGACAACAACACAATGGCATAGCTGATAGTTCTCAAGTTTTACCTTCGAGTAAAAGTAACGACACTTTCTTTTTCCATCATTTAATGAAACGGAATGTTCAACATATATCTGAGACGCCTCAAGAAGAAATGGAACGATATTGTAATGAAAAGGTTGCGATGGATGAACGTTTTAATTTAATTGACTGGTGGCAAACTAATGAAAAGAAATATCAATTTTTAACAAAAATATAGTTGCAAATCCATTCAATTCCCGCCAGCAGCGCAGCCGCTGAGCGATCGTTTTCGCTGGCTGGAAACGTTATAACTGAAAAACGAAATAGACTCGGACCAGGTTCAGTCGATAGTTTGCTGTTTTTAAATTCTTTTTATAAAAGTTTTAGTAATTAAGAATGATTAATTTTAAGCGCTATAGAATAAGAAACCAGTGAAAACATTTTGCTTGATCTCTATGAAAGACTTATAAGTTAAAATGTATGTGTTCCTGAAAACTTAAATCATTGCCTTACGTTTATTTATACTAAGCATTCATTTAATTTTAAGCGTTCTAGAATAAGATACTTGTGAAATACAATGTTGAAAATGTTTAAAATGTGAAATTTTCCTTAACATTTGTTTTTATTTGAATTTTTATTTTGTTGTTATGATTATATTTTTTTATTTCAATAATTAAAGAGTTTTCTTAAAAATACTGCGTTTAAACTTTTTTGATATCTTTCCTAGTTTGGGAGCAGTGCCGATTTAAAATTTCACTTTAATTTTTCAAGAAGCAATCTGATTGCTTCACTCACAATCAAATCAATCGCAACATGATCGAAGTCTGAGATATAATGCTTCGCTCGGATGTATCGGTCTTTTTCTGTTTAATCATTTTCGATCATCATACAAGGACCAACAAATCAGTTCAAATCAGTAAGCAGAGCAACTGAGCCGAACTGAACGAATTCTTTCGTATTGTGGACCAAATTTGATCGAACATGTCGCAGCGAAGCGCTGTGTTGACGTTTGATTGGTTTAAGCAAGTTTGATCGGACCGGATTAATCATACTCAATGCAGTTCTCTGATGCAGACATATAAATAATGTTTTTTTCATTGCGAGGACACATTGCAATAGGCCATAAAGGCAGACAAAATTTTACCGTTAATAGCGCTCCCCGCGCTCTCTTTTTAAATTGTACTGTAAACATCAATATGTTTAATCTCTTACTATTCTGCTGAGAAATGAGAAACTGATAAGAGCAGCGGTAACGCGGCCTGAACTGCCACTTTGAAGGCCAATAAAAACACAAAAATAAAGTACAATTTTGACAAACGCTTTATATTATAAAAATTTGTATATTTTTTAACTTATAAGTAAAATAAAAAAGGGTTTTGTTAATGTTTAAATTTTCGGACCCTGTGGACCTTCCGTGGGAAATGCCGAACACATAACTCGAACAAATCTTAAGGCAGTCCTCCGCCGTCGAGGTTTCAAAAAATCGATTTTTTTTTTTTTTCATATTTTTGAAGTAGACGATAATAGTAACACGCCCTTAAAAGCGTTTTGTAAAAAAAACGTTCGTTCATGGTTATTCGGTGTCTGGAACGCACGCACCTGCGACCGTTTTGAGCGCTCGGCGGCGCGTTCAAACTCGTTTCCCCAAAAGTTGACTTTTTTTTTACTTTTTGGTAAGACTTCTACTAGCAATTTTAATCCGATTCGACTAATTCTTTTTTTAAATTGTCCAGAAAACATGTCGCTATGTTTGGTATTACCAGATTTTTGAATTTTTGATTTTTCGAAATTTTACAGCCTCCAAAAGACCAAAAACATGGTCGTAAATTAACTTTTTTGTTAAAAGTTGTGTATTTTTGCAATTTTTGAAAAATCAAAAATCGCCCAATACCAAACATAATAATAATAATCAATTAAATTTTTCGATTTCCGACATTGACATCGCTAAAAACGTGCCACAAAGTCAGCTATGCAGATTTGACATGGCAATTTCAAGGTCATCTCAAGGACGCTGCAACAACCCGACATAATAATTGCTTATATGGTTTTAAAGTCGTAAAATGTACGAATCCAATAAAAAAAACTTCATGAAATTATCTTGAGTAGTTCTTTAACAATGCATTGTTGAAAATAGGCTTGGAATTCGGGCTTGACGGCGGAGGACTGCCTTAATAGACTTTGCGGTGACAAAAAATATTTCACGCAACATTATATGTGCCAAAGCTCTTTCGGATCTTTCATCAGACCATTCGCCAGTACTAATAACTCTTCTTCAAAGCCCAGAAACTACAGATCAACCCCAAAGGCTGACGTCGCACAGAACTAACTGGCTTAAATATAAGAAATATGTAAGTTCCCACATTGAACTAACCCCGCAGCTCAACATCGAAGCGGATATCGACTGCTCTACTGATGCTCTTGAGGACGTACTCACTGCAGCAGCCACTATTTCAACACCAGTAGGGAAGGACGTACATCCCAACAAATTGAACAGCTAATCCTGGAAAAGAGGCGTCTGCGACGTGGCAAACCAACAGATCGCCATCCTCAAAACAACGTCTTAAGCAAGTCACTCGCTTACTAAACCGAGCTCTGAAACAAGACGCTGAAAAGGCACAACTACGGTACATCGAAAAACTTACGCCAACCAGTACAAAGCATCCTTTGTGGAGGGCCCATCCAAATCTAAGCTCTCCAATCGAAACCATTACCCCGATTAGAAACTCTTCAGGTTGCTGGGCTCGCAGCGACGAAGATAGAGTCGAAACATTTGCTTCACATCTCCGAAGCGTCTTCCAGCCCAACCAGGCCACTAGTCCATTTGTCCTACCACAAACCGAAACTAATACTATGTCTTTACCCACATTGTTTCAGCCGAATGAGATCGCAAAAGTCATTGGGGAACTGAAACCAAAAAAGGCTCCGGGCGGTGACATAATAACTCCAAAAAGGATAATTGAACTTCCAAACTCAGCTATTGAGGTCATTTGTAAAATCTTCAATGGGATTATATGCCTTGGCTACTACCCAAGGAAATGGAAAAAATCTATCATCATAATGATACCGAAACCCGGAAAAGACCACACAATCCCGTCATCCTACAGACCAATAAGTTTATTATCGTGTCTGTCCAAACTGTTCGAGAAATGCCTTCTAACACACATAATACCATACCTGGAAGCACACAATGTTATCCCGGCTCATCAATTTGGCTTCCGTCGAAACCATGGCACAATCGAACAAGTCAACAGAATAACATCAGAGATACGCACAGCCTTCGAGCATCGGGAATACTGCAGTGCAGTATTTCTCGATGTATCTCAAGCTTTCGATTGAGTCTGGTTAAATGGCCTCATGCATAAAATCAAAACACACTTGCCTACATACACTCATAAGCTACTTGAGTCGTATCTTTACAACAGAGTCTTTGCAGTAAGGTGCAACGCAACAATATCTGACGAGTACACTATCGAAGCCGGAGTTCGCGGATATACCTACGAACGAGCGGCTAACAACATCCACCTTCGCTGACGACACTGCGATCCTAAGTCGCTCGAAGTGCCCAAACCGAGCAACAACCCAACTAGCAAGTCACCTCATGCTAGTTGAGAAGTGGCTATCTGACTGGCGTGTTAAAATAAATGAACAAAAATGTAAACACATAACTTTTACTCTCAACAGGCAAACATGCTCCACAGTATCCTTGAATAGTACGCGGATTCCCCAATTCAACGAAGTAACGCATCTCGGCGTCCACCTCGAAAGACGACTAACCTGGCGAAGACACATCGAATGCAAGAAACTACAACTAAAACTAAAAGCTAGCAGCCTTCACTGGATTTTAAACGCCCGATCGCCACTGCGTCTAGACTACAAGGTCCTGCTCTACAACTCCACGCTAAAGCCTATCTGGACATATGGCTCCCAGCTGTGGGGAAACGCGAGCAGCAGCAATATAGACATCATACAGCGCGCGAAATTAAAAATCCTGAGAACTATCACTGGGGCACCATGGTATATTCGCAACCAAAACATCCATAGGGATCTCCGCATTCTTGCAGTAAAAGATGAAATAGAAAAGCAAAAGACGACCTATAATAAAAAACTTACTGTGCACCCTAATCATCTGGCAAGAGGCTTGACTCTGGTTTCCAGCAGAACCCGCCTACAACGAAACGACCTTCCAACCCAGCAATAATTGTCAGGGCCATACAACTCTGTGCCAGTCTTATGACTGTTAGTTAGGTTATTAATATAAGATTTGACACACTTATTGTTAGTCTCTAAATGGAGAAGATTCAATAAATAACAGCAAAGTATATATAAAAAAAAAAAAAAAAAAAAAAATTCAGTCAAGTACCCACAAACGCTATGCGATCTCTTCACTCTAAGTGCAACATCCCTACAATTACAATTAAAATTTAATAAACATTCAACACATTCTACCAAACTGCACTACCTTTTTCCAACCCAGAACCACATCCTTCTCCCACGAAAACCCAATCCAACTCCTAGCCAACCCAACAACAGAAGACCTAAAACAAAATCCTCACCTTCCTACAAAAAGCTAGCCTTACATACAAAATATAGCTACTTAAATATACAACAACAAAAAACATATTAACAAATCTTCGAGATTTAATACTTACTTCAGGATTAAATGATGGGCGGAAGTGTTTATGTAACTCAATTATTATCCGAAGACTTACAAGCACATTTTCTTCATTATCAGTCCTAAGTATTTTCAGCATCATTGTGATAATTGCTTTGACGTGCTGCCTTAAGCTTTCTGTTATTGGCAATCTGTGAATCATCTCCAAAATAAGCTTTCGAATCTAAAAAGGAAAGGTTTGTAATTTCAAGTATTAGTAAGTTGAAATTAACAAAAGAAAAATTTTTATTTATATTAAGTTGTAACGATCGGGGCGGGACAGCTCAGTCTCGTCCAGGATTCGCTGCAACAAATTTATATTTGTTGGGCGCGGTGCCAAAATAAGAGCTCCGGGGTTTAGATTTAAGTAAAATAATATATATTTTAACTGGGACCACACCTGCCTCAAGCGGGGCACAAGACCTCTAACAATTAGGGCACGCCCGTCTCGCCGGCCAACGCAGTCTGGGTGATCACGCCGCGCTTACGCTCCGCTTGATACTCCGGTGCTACCCGCACTCGGATACTCTCGCTAAGCTTCGCTCCGCTAGATACTCTGGTGCTGCACGCTCCAGATGCTACCGCTAAGCTGACGCCATGGCAACCTCACCGTCCGCCTGGACGAGGTGGAAGGAAGTAGTGAAGACTGGACTCGCTTGGTCAAAGGGGATCCCTCCCAAAGGCTTACTGCGTTGATAACTGACCTGTTCTGCGGTCCCCTGAATTGCTCCTTGGCTCGTTTCCCAAGGAGTCACTTTCACTAGCACTAGCACTGGTCACTGGTCTCTCCACAACTAACTGCCCCGCCTCAAGTCCTGCCTCGCGCTTTTATACCCCCCTGCAGAGCTGCTGCTGCCGATTCAGCAGCCCGCTCTCCCGCCAGAACTCCTCGCTCAGCACATCCTCGGCAGCGCTGCTGCCGACAATTCAGCAGCCCGCTCTCCCGCCAAAACTCCTTGCTCAGCGCATCCGTGTCCCGCTATGCGCTGACTACCCGCTCTGCCGCAAGCTTTCTCTCCCTTTCTCCGCTCCCACTCAATCTCTTCTACTGCTTTCTCCTCTACCGATCTTGCGTTCTCTTGCGCTTTTTGTAAGGGATCGCAAAGATTCCTTACAAAGTCTAGTGCAGTGAGTTCTAGTATCTAGCTATATTGGCGTGGTTTTAATGCAATGGTGTCCACAAGCCGATCTCGCAGGGTTTCAAATTTCTCTTCCAAACCTCTGCCGGCACACACATAGAATGCCCACAATGTTTGGCTTCCACCAGTATGCACTAAGTGCAATTTTGTGGACAAATCTAGTGTTCTTTGAATTTGTTATGTAGTAGTAGTAGTACATCTTATATTTAATAAACAAAATATTAGGGGTGTACAATACATTTATACAAATTAATTTCTTAAATATAGATAATTTTTATGCCCGGTACCCATAGGGTACCGACGGTACGTGTATTATAGGTTTGTGCCAACCGAAAATGTATATGACAGGCAGAAGGAGAAATCTCCGACCCTACAAAGTATATATATTCTTGATCAGCGTCATCAGCCGAGTCGATTTAGCCATGTCTGTCTGTCCGTGTGAAACAATACAAGGTGAGTTCCAAAGTAAACAGGACTTTTTTAATCTAGCGCCCTCTAGTGGCGCCATCCATATGTCAACTGGTGCGTTAAAATCTGCTATCGTTTATCGACTTCCAGTAAAAATTTCATGACATTTCATCTATTGGAAGTGAGGTTATTGCGTTTTAAGTGTCCGTATGTTTTTGTCATCGGTGCGAAAATGAGCTTCGAACAAAGAGCCAACATTAAATTTTGTTTTAAAATTGGTAAAACTTTTACCGAAACGTTTCAATTGATGAAACAAGTTTATGGCGATGATTGCCTATCCCGTAGCAGAGTGCACAAGTGGTTTCAACGTTTTCAAAGTGGTCGTGAGGACATAAATGACGATGAACATGTGGGCCAACCAAAATCCGTGATCACCAAAAATTCCATTGAAACTGTGCGTAAATTCATAAAAAATCAGCCGAAATCATCATTGAAATTCATGGAAATAGAATTGAACATCTCCAAAACATCGATTTATCGCATTTTGACCGAACATTTGGGCTTACAAAAGGTGTGTGCACGGTTTGTTCCTCACAAATTAACTGACGTCCAAAAATTGACGTCCCAAATCGACGCTTGTGTCCGAATGACGAAAAAATCTTGTGAAAGTGAAAACGGGAGCCTGCCTGTCTATAGAAGCTAACTTCCATTTCGAAAACACAATTGCTGCGACTGGGACTCGAACCCGCGACCGTCAGATTAAGACTCAAGCACTCTAAGCACTACTCCATGCATGCAAATCAGAGGACAGCGTCGAAGACTGAAATACACACATACGCGTGTGACAGTGGCCGAGCTATAAATAGACAAAGCAAGAGAGCAGAGAGAGACGGAGCAACTACGATTCAAAACGGGAGAGAGAGCGAGACAGAGCAACACCGATGCAAAAACGGAAGAAGAGAGGGACCTTGCCGCTCTTCCCCTCTTACCCCTTCTCTTCAAACTAGAGATAAAACCATTTAAATTCAAGAATATTGGTTTAAATCGGCTGGTTGACTTTTGTGTATTAGTGATTTTTCGGGGTTATAATGCATCCATTTGCCTTATATGTTTAGTTCATCTCCCCTGACCATTACTTTGATGCTGTTGTCAACCGCTGCTAGATGGCGTTTTAGCTGAAGCAGCACTAGTTTTTGTTCCTGCTTTTCAATGCTAAGATCTTTTTAGACTAATTTGTTAGTTCCTGCTGGTTTTTTTTCCCGTTCCGTAAGGATTCGTTGACCTTGTATGCGGAGTCCAGCTCAGCTTTACGCCAACATTGTTTGTCCTCTGGTAAATTATTCACGTGTTTTGAGCCTCAACTCCAGTTTTTGTGGCTTTCTCTTTGCTAAGGCCCTTTATGATGATATTTTTGCAGCGGCTTTGTTCAGCCTAGCCTGTTGAGTCCATTTTTGTCCGTCATTCCGTCGCTTTTCAGTTGTTCGATGTCGGCTTTTAATTCTTTGTTTTCAGCCTGCAAAGATTCTATTTTCTCCGACACCCCTCCCAGCTGTACTTTTAATTCCTCAACATCGATTTTCGTTGCCACGTTATCTTCTGTTCTATCTGATGGGTGAACACAACCTCCTCCTTAGCTTTTGTGAGGGTTTGCATCAGTTCTCCTTTCCCGCGACCAATTATTCTAGTTTATAGCTACAATTATACTTAAAAGCTCGGATTGGGTTATTTTTGTTTTCCTGCACCCTAGCAGCAAAAATAGTGGGAAGCAAGGAAATACAAAGGACGCAAAAAAATGCTTACAAGCCATCGTGTTTTTTCTGGAGATCTCAGGCGGCCGTGGAGATGCCGTGGTGCCAGGTTGGTGATGTAGTTCTCTGATCTTAATGAAATTAAAACCGTAATTCTAAAACAGTATGAAAACGCTATATCTTGAAAATAATTGAAAATAATTTTTTTACATTAATTTCGCCATTATTCCTATGGGAGCTATAGGATATAGTGGTCCGATTTCGGCCGTTCCGACATATATACTGCTTGCAAAAGAAATAAGACTATGCTGAATTTCAGCCCGATAGCTCAAAAACTGTGAGACTAGGTCGCGTAGAAACCGACAGACAGACGGACATGGCTAGATCGACTCGGCTGCTGATGCTGATCAAGAATATAAGAGGTGTGTTCAAAAAGTATCGCAAATTATTTATTTATTCATGAATATCTATTTTGTCCCCTTCAAGGTAATCCCCATGAGATATTATACACTTGTGCCAACGGTTTTTCCGATCTTCGAAGCACTTCAAAAAGTCTTTTTTTTTTGTATCTTGTTCAGCTCCTCCTTCGATGCTGTCTTTATCTCGTCAAGCGTAGCGTAACGTCGTCCTTTCATAGGCCTCTTCAGTTTAGGGAACAAGAAAAAGTCACAGGGGGCCAGATCTGGGGAATACGGTGGCTGCATCATTAGTGTGTTCTTTATGGCCAAAAAGTCGCGCACAAGCAACGATGTGCGAGCAGGTGCGTTATCGTGGTGCAAAAGACAATTTTTGTTCTTCCACAAATCCGGGCGTTCTACCCTGTGGCAAGAACTCATGATGCACCACGCCCCTGCAATCGAAGAAAACTGTAAGCAAAACTTTCACATTCGACCGAACTTGGCGCGCTTTTGGTCTTGGATTGTGCGGCAGCTTCCATTGAGATGATTGAGCTTTGGTTTCCACGTCATAACCATAAACCCACGAAAAAAACTGTCATCATAACCTTGATTTTTGAACGACTTTGACGTGCTCTTTTCGGTTTGGCCTCGCCTTTAGCACGATATTCGCTTGATTGGTCTGTTGTTTCAGGGTCGTAAGCATAAATCCAAATCTCATCGCCCGAGATTATGCATTTGAGCTTGACCTGATAGTCAGAAAGCATTGTTTCACACACATCAACGCGATGACTTTTTTGCATGAAATTGAGCGTTTTCGGTACCAAACGAGATTTGACTTTTCGTAGGCCCAAATGGTCTTTCAAAATGGTTTTCACAGATCCTTCTGATATTCCGATCATATTAGTAAGGTCTCTAACAGTCAACCGCCGATTTTTGAGCACTAATTCCTTCACTCCATTGACGTGTTGGTCATCTGTTGACGTCGATGGTCGACCCTCTTTGAAGTCTTTGTACCACTTATAAACATTTTTCTGGGACATGGTAAAATCACCAAAGGCCTTACGCAACATCCTCAACGTTTCCGCAGCCGAAATTTCATTCCGCAAACAAAATTTAATTGCACTTCTCTGCTCAATTAAATCAGACATTGTAAAAATCGACAAATGCACTCTTGATCGTTTGGTAAACACAAGCGTAAATATAGTACTGATACTGACATTGACATGAAATTACCGCCAGATGTCATCAACAGTCCTGCCAACTTAAAAAAAAAAAAAAAACTAGTCCGCCATCTTAAGCCCGCGAATTTTAAATTGAAAATTCACCTTAATTTTTGCCCACAGTAGTATATTCTGGTAAGTCTACATTTTAAGATGTAGGTCGACCCTTTTTAGATTAGGTTTCATGTCCAATTTGAGCGGTAAAGGCCTTGAAAGACATGAAAGATTTAATTTTTGATATACTGACGAGGCAGTTGTTCGATGTTTCTGAAAATATCTTCTTTGGTTCTCGTTTTTTCAGTAAGCACTTTTTATTGTAAGGTATTCTGAATACAAATATCAAGTATCAAGTGCTTGAGGGTTTTCACCATTTCCCGGAGACTGTAACCATTTTTTTAAAGATATTATTCATATTGGTCATGTTCAACAGTTCAATTTTGAGTTGGTTCAGCTAAAGAGTTCTTCCACTTGTTTATTGTTAAATATGTAAGAAGTTATAAAAAAACAATACATTTTAAGCCTAATTGTAGATTAAATACTTAAAAATTGTAAAATAACAGCGGTATTAAATTTTGGCCGGGCCAAAAACGTCCATTTAATACAAATTTAAGCATAGCATTAAAAAATGATCCGCCATACTGTAACTTTGAAATATATAAACTCTTCAGTCAAAAAATTCGAGCAATAACTAAACAAAGTGGTACGATGCCAATGTACTTATTATTTTGGCCAGTAGTGTATGTACTTTAAGAAAAAAAAAAAAAAAAAAAAAAAAAAAAAATTGAAAATCGTGACTGTATATAACACCGTTAATCTAAAATAACGACAATAGCTTAGTTACACGTTTTTCATGACTTTCGGGGGCGGAAGTGGGCGTGGCCAAATTTGAACACAAACTTGATCTGCTTGTAAAAGTTTTCAATGTTGTCACCAAATTTGGTTACTCTAGCTCTTATAGTCTCTGAGATCTGTTGTTTCACACAGACGGACAGATAGACAGATGGCCTGTGACGCTTATCAAGAATATATATACTTTATAGGGTCGGAGAATTCTCCTGGCACTAATTCTCGGTTGGCACTAACTTATAATACCCTTGTACCCTATAAGTACGCGGTATAAAAATCGTCATTGTCGTGGACGAGAATCAACGAAGAAATCTCTGGCCCAAAGGCAGACTCATAAATCTCGCCCCAAGGAAAGATAGTCAAGTACGGTCACGGCACTATGTTACGGCCTGCATTAAAAATAGCCGTGCTGGACATCGCATCAGATAAGTAAGCCTTTTACGTGGGGGGAATGTTACCGCCGATCTAGTCCGCCTTTATTTTATATAGTTACCGTCCGATGTCAGCAAACATCAATGTTTCTCCACCTCTAATGAGCAGCTGCGAGAGCACGAGATCACGATAGAATGTAAAACGATAGGACGCCACACTGTTAATTGGCAAGTCAAAGCTAAAAGTAACAAAAAGACGAGAATACGAGCCGGAAGATAAATTGGGTGTTCCCTATACGTCTAAGTGACTAAACTATCGCCGATATATTTAGACGTATAGGAAACGACCCAAAAAAATTCGGCTGCTGACTTAGCAAACAACTGATTTCAAAGGCTCTCTGTTTTTGTAAGCAGTCGAAAAACATGGAACAAATTACCATTTTGCATTGGGTATATCCATGGCAGCGAAATTACGCTGGCGGAGAAGCCAACGGAAGACCCTGAAGCGTTCTACTCCGGGAAACAAAGATATTGCATTATGTTTGCCACCATCGAAAACAGATTCGACACTTGGTGGTTCACGACAGCCGAATTTTTCAAAATTCTCCTCTATATACCAAGTCGCATCTTTTTTTCGCTGACCATTAATGGATCGCTGGAGACAGTGCATATAAGTTATCAGAGCAGGTTATAACACCGTTTCGAATCAACGCAACTGACCTAAATATATTGTCAGTCAGACGATATTTTCAGCCGCCTCCGAGTTGCTAACTGACTGAATTTATCGAAAAAGTCGATTTGAATGGATTCGATTTTTTCATTGGATAAATTCAGTCAGTTAGTCAGTGAGACGTATAGAAAACACCCCAAAAGATTTTTAAATCCTGTTCGCGCCAAGAGGGCGCTTATTTTGAGAGCCAGTGTGAAGCGCTAGCGGCTTCAAAATGTCCCGCTTCATGGAGCCCAGCGCTCTCGCACACTCTCTTCCTCCGGACTTCCAGTCCGCAAGAGCTCTTCATTCCGCTCTCCCCAACTTCTATTTTATGACGTAATTAGTTCTAGTTCTCTACCAGCCGATGAAGGCGAATAAAGTTCAATTATACCACAAATTAATTCTACCCAACCCATCTACTTTATTTCTACGTGGGATTTTGGGACTTCAACCTCGACCATTCACTCCTTTTCAAATCCCTTCAAAAATTAAATTGAAAATAAATAAACATAATCCCAGCACGTAATATGAGCGTTTTCTGATCATTTTTTGAGGCTTTTTAATGAGCATTTTTAGTTATTATGAGCCCAAAAAAGTGTCAGAAAATAGCGTTTTTCTCTAAGAAAACGGTCGTACTTTATGTTATCTATTTCCGAGTCCCACCTGACTCTTTTCTGACACATATATACAAGTAGTACTGAAAACCCTCAGAAAAAGAACATTCGAGCAAACAATATGAGCAATCGGACACTTTACGGACTTTTTTTTATAAGAATTCTCTGTCATTATGACACCAAAAAAGAGCCAGAAAAGAGCGTGGACTATTTCTGAGTCGAATCTGACTCTTTTCTGTCACATGTATAATACTGAAACCCCTCAGAAAAGGCACTTTTTTGGTACTCGAATATCAATACATCAAAGTTTTTTAGAGTTCTATTTTGAAAAATTTATTTCGCTCCATTCCATACATATAAATTATTTTAAAAAAAATGTATAAATGTTTTTAACAAAAGATGTTTGAAAACTTCAATGTTTCCAATTTTGGGAAAACATCGATGTATCGATACATCGCCGATGATTTTTCCAGCTCAATTACAAACTACAATTACAAAGAGAAGATGAGCGCGGCAAAAAGCTATTATAAGAACATAAACGCACATAGTGCAACCGGCAGCCTTTATGCTAAGATAATTAAGACAAGTGGTGACGGCACTAATCTCCTATCGCATTTGAAGAACAAGCTCCCGGAAGGGTATTCAACATGTGTTGAGCTAAGAAAAATGTAATGCCAGAAAAGTCTGCGCAATTTTTTGGCAGTGTATGTGTGTGCGCGTCACTACCCAGTCGGACCTTGTAGAACGGGTTGTTCAACAGAACGCATCTGCAACGGTTCTATATGCCGCCAATTTTAGCTCAAAAATGGCCAGAACTATGATATAATGCATATTAGATGTATGCAATAACAAGTGTTCTTTTGTTGGTATATTAGAAGCGAAGAAATGAGTTATAAAATAAATATTATGTGCAACTGTCGCTTCTCTAAGAACGCATAAATATACGTTATTTTGGAAGTAAATTACCCGAGCTCTTCCCGAACGGTCGGTTTTTTTTATAGCTTCGGGTCCGTGCAAACGTCGCTTCTATTAGAACGCCTAAATATGCCTTATTTTGGAAACCAACATTTGTTGTTTTTTTTTCTCTTCATATAAGTGCAATCGTCGCTTCTCTTAGAACGCATAAATATGTATTCTATCGGAAACCAACGTTTGTTGTTGTTCGCTGTTCTATTTTTCTTTCATATCACTGCGATCGTCGCTACTCTTAGAAAGTAAAAAGATGCATTATTTCCGAAACCAGCATTTGAAACGAAAATAAGAGAATAAAAAAGGAAAGAAACGCACAAACAAATAAGAATAAAAGAGAATGAATAAACACGCGCTTGGGTTTTTCGTTTTCTTTGTTACTTGCTTCAGTTGTATTAAGAATTTTGCTTGACGCAGTTGTGAAATTCATTTTAATAAGTATGCAAGGTAAGAAAAACATATCTATTATTACATAGTTAATTCATTTCAGTTTCAGATATATTAACAAAATAAGGTAAGCAATTGCCCTAATAAAATAAATAATATATTACTTTTATTTCAGATCTGGTATGTATACGTAACTATATAAAATATAATATTTATCATTTCATATTTCATTTATTTATAGGTCATAATATTATAACATTTTTATTTCAGATAATATTTGAGATTTACGGTGAGTGTTTATAATATTACTTTCCCATTTATTAGTTTTATAACTTTATTTAATTATTGCATTAAAAAACATTATTATTATTTTCCATATATTATTTATTATTTTCAATATAATTGCAGGATTTCTTCACTAATCACATAAAAGATTTTAATGTACGAATAAATTAACCTATATATATTAGATGTACACTTCAAATTGAATAAAATAAATGTTTTTAAATATATTTTTATGGCTGTTTTAATGGTTACTAATGCATTCTCCCCGAACGGTTCTTTATGTATGCTACAGATGTGTTCTTAATTGCTTCCTTCACAACAGTTCTATAACTGTTATCAATTGGTTATTTTGAAGCGGTATTTTGCATGAAAGATACATTGCTACAGAACCGTTATTGATGTATGCTGCAGATGGGTTATATAACGCTTCTTTTAGAAACTAAAGTGGGAAGCGAAACCCGAAGATTGCCGAAGTGTAATATACGTTATTTATATGTTGCGAAAGAACTGTTGCAGAATACAAAAAAAAAAGAACAGTGGTTTCCTTGTTTCACCCCATACAAATCTGAAAGGAAGACCGCAAGTATAGAGAATGTATTCTTTACTCGCAGAGAACACATAGAACTGTGCTTGTTGGAAGCAACCAGGTCCAACTGGGAATACATCAATTAAACTTTTATTATCTGTATGCACACACACCCCCCACCCCTTTTTCTACTGCTGTAAATTAAATTAGTTTTGAAAAATATATTAAATTGTTCAGGACAAAAAAAAACCCTTCCCACCTCCCTTAAAAATAAAAAAAAGAATAACGCCAAAAGTTTGTGTTTTGCACTGAATTCAGTCTTTAAAATAGAAAAACAACCCACATTGCAAGAAAAAATAGTGCCCAGCCCCAACCGAAGTTTGTATACCCTTGCAATTGTAGTACTGTTGAAAAAATATCGAATTTTGTACATTTTACATTTTACATGTAGAATTTTACATTTTCATATAAATCGACCGATCGTTTCTATGGCAGGTATATGATAAGTTGGCCGATCTCAATAAAATTAAGACCGTAATTATAAAACCGTAAAAAACTGCCATATCTCGAAATTTAAAGAAATACGTTTAAAAACATAGAAGTTAAAATTTTGTTTACATTTATTTCACCATCATTCCTATGGCAGCTATGGGATATAATGGTCTGATTTCCGGCGTTCCGACATATATACTGCGTGCTAAAGAAATAAGACTATGCTGAAAATTTCAGCTTGATAGCTCAAAAACTGAGAGACTAGTTCGCATAGAAACCGACAGACAGACAGAGGGACAGACGGACATGGCTAGATCGACTCGGCTGGTGATGGTGATCAAGAATATATATATTTATGGGGTCGGAGATGCCTCCTTCACTGCGTTGCAAATATCATGGCAAAATTATATTACCCCCCTGCAAGGGTACTTGTGTGAGCATAAAAAACGGTTTAATTTTATATTTTTGTCCATAACTTTTTATGGAAAGCGTTTTCCGTTTGGTTTTTTTTCGTCATATACTTCACAAAATACGTATCTTTGAAAACCTAAACCATTTTTTAACATTTTTAAACGGTTACTTATTTAAAATTTGCATATTTCTCTTAACCCTCTTTGCAACGAATACTTTTTTGACTCAGTAATTCATTCCTGTAAGTTTCGAGCTCGATCTAAGAAATCTTTTGAAGCTGCACAAAATAATCTGTGAGGTACAAATTGTTTTTTGTTTTATTCAGTTATTATTTGTTTTAAGCATTTATTGACATAAAATTAATTTGTTATGTTATTCTCAACAATTGTATCTTTAATTTGGTACTTTGTTTATTCAATTATTCCATATAGTTCCAAAGACTTTGAGGTTTGAATTTAAAAGTGTACTTTAAGCTGTGATTCACTGGATGTGTACATACATACATACATATACAGTGGCTGACAGCTTATTTCAACCAGACCCAACCTAAAACTTTAAAAGCCTATAAAAGATGAACCAAAAGGATAATCCAAATATTTTAAACGCACAATGATTCTCTTATGTTTAAACTAAATATTTATTCATTTCACGTATTTTAAATTAATTTCTAAATATATATTTTTTTATTTTATAACGAAAAAACAACGAAAAACAAGGTCACAGCTTATTTCAACTAAATAGTTTGCAGCTGTCCAATGCACCATTACTTATACAAATGGCGGCTCGTTTTTTTTTCTGTGATTTAGTCATTCTATTCGAAGTTGGTTCAAGCTTATTCTGGTAATATTTTAAGAAAGTTTAGTGCGCCAAAAATTCATTTTTGCAAAATGGACCACGTACGACAATTGAGCAACGAGAACTCGGTATAAAACATTTTAAGGATGGAAATGAAGGCTAATCTTATTACTAAATAGTCAAGTTTATACAATCTTATCATCTTTAGGCTGTAAAATTGGACGAAATGTTTAGTTTTATGACAAACTTACTTTAAATTAACGGAACTATACGTTTATTTTAAACAAAAAACGAGACTAAGTCAAAAATTTCGGCGTAATTGGATCGCGTTTTTATTTTTTTCCAGCTAAAACACGTGTCCCTTACCAAATTGCGAATTGCCGCCGCAAAAAAAGGCGAAAACGACTTAAAAAGGAAAGCAGAATAAAGTCCCGCTATCAGTTATGTATGTACTTTCTGTTTCAAGCCGTTTCCTATTGTACTTAATTTACAGTCGGGTTAAATGTGCAGAGAAGAATCTTGTTTATATTATTTTTTCCACCACTGTATGTACTTTTTGTTTCAAGCCGTTTCCTATTGTACTTAATTAACAGTCGGGTTAAATGTGCAGAGAAGAATCTTGTTTCTATTATTTTTTCCACCATTGTATTTTTAAGTTTAAAATATTAAAACAAATTATTTGTTTAACTTTTAACTTTGTATTTTATTACCAATGAAATTTCCAAAAATATGAGGTATCAGTCACTTAAATTTGAGAAAAACTGAGCTACGCACTGGTTTTTAAATCTGTGTGCTCCTGCTGCAGTGCTAGCCATGGCGTGCATACAAATTTCCATAGAACTAACGGTTATTAGCCCCTCAGAAATATCTTGACTAACAAACACGTTTATATAGGGTTTTGGCTTCCGTTGACCTTATTTACAGCCTAAAAATGATAAGATTGTATAAACTTGGCTATTTTGTAATGAGATTATCCTTCATAATACTTGTTAAGGACTTTTTTTTCGCTGAAATACGTTGATTTCTGTGTGCATATGCTTAAATGCAGACAAAAGTCAAAATAACCCTAAAAAATGTTTATTTTTCATAAACTTTTGGACGCCATATGGTTAAGGGAAAGTTCCGTTATCAATTTCCCAAAAAATGACCAGATTAGGCTTAAAATAAGAAAAATTCAAATAAGTAAGCCAACTGTGCCAAGACTTTTGTTTCACGAAATACTTTCATTTTTTGTTTAAGTTAAAATAGTTTTAAGGACGTTAAAAAAAGTATAAAAAGATCATGTCAATGAATACATAAATGTTTAATTCAACTATCTACAAACAAATTTAAACATTTAAATGCTTCATACGTCAGGGAATAACGTTTAAAGTTGACATTTGCAACTGTGCCAACACTTAAGTTCAGCACTGTATATTCGTTATTTAATAAAGCTTTTTTGCCATCTCAATCTAGTCGTTCTGATATCGTATACATACTAGACATCTGCATGAAATCACTCACAACATACGTTTCATTGAGTACATTCGAATGAAATGGAATGGAATGAGTGGAATGCAATAAATGAAACGACATTGTATCAGTATGCGTTCCCGTTTTGCTTCATAGCTTGGGACGTTGAATGAAATGAATGAGAAGGAATGAAGCGAAAAATGAAATAACTGTATTTGGCAATGCGTGTTATATTCGAATCATTCGAGTTGTTGTGTTGAAATAAGCAGTATTTTTAGTTTTTGTTCATTATTTAAGAAGTTGTTTGTTAAAATGAATAAATTAAATTATATTTTGTAAGTTTAAATATCAGTTAACCATTCTGCGTTTAAGTTTTGTAAATATATCTTATGGTTCAGAAGTTATACCTGTTTTATTTTGGAAATTATGTGTGGGTCAAATAAGCTGTGGGCCACTGTATATTCTTGATCAGCATCACCAGCCGAGTCGATCTAGCAATGTCCGTCTGTCTGTTTGTCCGTCTGTCGGTTTCTACGCGAACTAGTCTCTCAGTTTTTGAGCTATCAAGCTGAAATCAGCATAGTCTTATTTCTTTAGCACGCAGTATATATGTCGGAACGACCGAAATCGGACTACTATATCCTATAGCTGCCATAGGAATGATGGCGAAATTAATGTAAAAAACATTTTAACTTCTCTGTTTTTCAACGTATTTCTATAAATTTTGAGATATAGCAGTTTTTTATGGTTCTAGAATTACGGGTTTAATTTCATTAAGATCGGACCACTATATCATATAGCTGCATGTAAAATGTAGAATTTATAAAATTCGACATTTTTTCAACATTACTAAAATTGTTCGATTTTCAATGATCCAATTGCAGACTGCAAGGGTATACAAACTTCGGTTTCCCGAAGTTAGCTTTCTTTCTCGTTTTTTGTTTAAGTTTAAATAGTTTTAAGGACGTTAAGAAAAAGTATAAAAAAAAGTATACCAATGAATACACAAATGTTTAATTCAACTATATACAAACAAATTTAAACATTTAAATGCTTCATACGTCTGGGAATAACGTTTAAAGTTGACATTTGCAACTGTGCCAAAACTTAAGTTCAGCACTGTAGGTCGCAAACAAAAACGACAAGCCTAATTTATACATATTTTTATAATCCCTCAAAATATTAAAAGCACATAGTCCCATTATAATGATAATTATCAATGAAAGTTTTCTACAAATTTTGTACTTTTGTTACTTTTTGCTTTGACTATTAGATAAAATTTGCTTAATTTAATGACCGCATACAAGAACATACATATACATACAAACAAAAACTTACGTGCTGCATTGTGTTTTCTTGAATAAACTGTGGTTCGCCCTCTTGCAGAATTCGCATGAATATTTTCAGAGCGTTTTCCAGGAAAGATGGGTAAGCCGGGCTTTGCATTATCATTTCAAAGTGCTCACTAAGCTCTTGTGTCGCTTTTAGCTTGATTTCCTCTTTTGCGGCGGAATCATTTAGAATATTTAAATAATTCCGAAATGTATTTACCGGAATACTATCCGAAGCGGACATTGTTTATTCTTTCAACTGCGTGAAACTTATATACCGGTGTAAACAAATTAATTTTTGTAATCGATCCCAGAGATGACAGACTTCTTAATTAGAGCTGGGAAAAAAATCAATTGCAATATCGATACTATCGATCCTTTTTTTTCGGTCCACGAAGCCCTGTTTCCACTACAGTTGCTTTTTCAATTCTGCTTCTTGGCCAAAAAGTAACTTTTTCCCTGTGTATAAGGTATAGGAATCTAGTGGTGACAAAAATGATAAAAAGTAACTTTTTCGTGGTTTAGTTCGATAGTATCGATTATATCAGTAGTTTTCTGTCTATCGATGTTTGCTTTTGCCCAACTAGCTCCGTACTCAGACACGGGAACAGCGTTTCTAAGCAGTGAGATAGAGCGAGAGGTCAATAGTCGAGAAACGGTGTTTGGCAGCGCTGTTTTAAAGGCCGGTACGCAGACGAACGAACGAAATACCAGAAAAATACCAGGTGGCGCGAAGGAAGACTTTTGGTATTTCTAGAGCGGGATGACGAACAGAATAAAAAATTTAATAAAACGTTCGTTCTCGACTATTGGTCTCTCACTCTCTCTTACTGTTTCTTCACACAATTCAAAAATATAGATCCCGCCAAACACAATAATGTATTCAAAAGCCCAGTCCAGGCGTTTAGAAGAGCAAATAAAGTTATAATAATTAAATTGGTCGAGGCCAATTCAATGATAAGGGATTTGAGCAATATTAAACATTTGCATAAATAAAGGCCTGGAAGGAAATAGGTCCCTCGATGACTGAGATGAAGGGGTCAGAGGCGACGGCCACCGCCCGCTGCTGCTTAGAGCAGTGTCTTGCTGGACAAATCCTTCATTGCCAAGCTGTAAAAGGACATATACAGCAATGGACAGAACCGGGCGCAGGAGCAGTACCAACTCTAACCAAATGTATGGCAGCAAGGATATGGTGTACAATCAGAGTCTTGCATCCATCAAAACGAAGTAACTTTGAATCATTTCACCAGTCCAACAATTTAGTGGCAGCAGGAGTAGCTGCGGCAACCACCGCCACCACCCAGATGGTGGTAAGAACAGAATCACCAGCAGCAGCCGGTACAGCAGCCCTTGTCCTGGTCGTCGATCCAGGAAAGAATGTTGGTTGTGCATGCTCGAGAGAATCTGGGCGACGGCGTTGGTGGTCATTGTGCGCAAATTAGCTATTCCATGCGAATTGTCTTTCAAATATAAAATAAATAATTGTAAATATAATACAGCTGATTTAAGATTGGTATGACCGCATCATTTACCTCCCAAAAATGCCGAAAAGCTTTTTAAGAAGCGGTCACACCGGAAAAAAATTAAATCTTTTTCGGGTTGCGAACTGTTTTAGTGTCTGCGTACTAGGCTACTAGCCAGCTGCCTTTTTGAACAAATGAAATTTATTGCACGCTTACAGAAAAAATATGGAAAATATTCATGACTTTATGTTATAAAACTAATTAGCATTTAATATGTACATATTTCGTTTAACGATATGTTGAATGAACTGGCGGCCACTACCTCCTCCAACGTTACGAGCGTCAGTGCGTTAGCGCTCGTCCTCGTCTCTTCCTAAACGCCCCCTTTCTCTCCAGCTTCTTGTAAGACTCTTCTTGGGCTTGGCAATAGCCTTCTTCAGCTAACCGAGCCCTGTGGACAGAAGGCGTCGTCGGCGATGCGCAGAGATCCTCTCACTTCTCCCAATATGCCTCTTTGTCATGTTCTAACGAAACCGGAGGCGGAGTCTGCACAGGAGCCGGGTTGGTGGCGGGGGCGGATACTCGAAGTTGCCCTCTCCGCCGGGGCAGGACATCCTCCACTTACCCCTCCTTGGGCAGGGCAAGGTGATGTGAATTCGTGATCATAAGAGACTTGCATAAGAAGAGAAAGGTTGATGCGTATGCCTCCGAGTTGGTAGATTCCAGTGATTCCAGTGGGCTGCAGTTGTTCCTGCAAGTCATATGTCTCTAGTCGAACGGCTGGCTGGCGGAACAATAAAATCTTTATTGCTACTTAGCAATTTTAATTTTAATTTTCCGCCAAATCAAAACCAAAACAAAAAACAATTGTTTCCCTTCAAGAGAGTTCTAAAAAGCACTTTTTCCTAGTAGAAACACCTTTTCTGTTTTTCGTGATTTATGTGCGATTGTTGGAAAAAGCAACGTAGTGGAAAACCACCCTAAATAAATCTAGCGAATGGTCTTTAAAAACAGTGAATATCACACACATTTGCATCTAATATATATATAATATAATATAATACAAAAAGTGTTTCAAGTTGGAGCTGCAGAAGTATGAGCCACATACTTAAAAAGTTTCAGCGTTTGTTTAGCATTGTTTATAATAAACAAAATGTTAATTTCTTAATTAAAATGGTACGAATTGGAATCGGAAAATCGAAAGACAATAGCAAAATAGACGCCGACCCAAATGAATTCAATTGAAAATTTTTGCAAACAAACGTACCTGAAACATCGACGAACTCTTATCTTGACAATATTGTGAATAATAATATCTGTGATAATAGCTTTAGTTTTATATGTGTCTCTTCGTATGATGTTTTTGAATCAGTACTTAAGGTAAAGTCGAGTGCTGTTGGGCTTGATAACGTTCACCCCACCTTTATAAAAATAATATTACCGAAGATATTAAACAAAATAACATATGTCTTCAATTCCGCACTGACTACATTCTGGTTCCCAGACTGCTGGGAGTAGTAGCAGCTGCAGTGCCAAAAGCAGTTCGTACTCGTCGGCGGCATCGGGAACTGGCCCCGCTGCTTTGGAAATCATAAATTAACTAATTTATTCGTTTAATTGGCTTTTTTCCCTGTGAAAGAACATATTTTAAGTCTTAATTTTGTTTAAATATTTTAAATTTTTTTATATTATGGTCAAGATTCCATATAATTGAATATTCTTTAATTTTATTGTAAATAAATTATTTTTCCCCGCTGGAAAATCCCGCCATAGAGTTTTGTTTTCAAATGCCTGTCTCCATTTCGCAAGGGGAATTTCCTACCTCTCGCGCCATTTTTGCGAAGACTCAGCCGATTTAAAATATCTAGCGCGATGTTCATTCTAGTATATTCTGGTATTTCTCTTAGCTCATCTGCGTACCGACCTTGCTAAGAGGGGCCGAAAAAGTGTATTTGTCTCTTGGTTGCTAAATTTTAGCGCTGGTGAGTACGTAGCTTTAAGCTAAGTCGTCTTTGTTACTTTTCGTGTACAGCTATGTAAAAGGAGCATGCAACTTAGGTTTTAGTTTTAATCAAACTTTTACATGGAATGACCATATAAATAAAAACAACGGTAAAATGTATGGAGTTCTTACCAGTCAAAATAAAACGACGATTGCAAAAATGTACCTGACACCAGTTCTTTTTTTTTGAATCGAAGTGTTCAGCGACTGCAACTTCACCAGCCAACGCAACCTACAAGTTGCTTTTAATAATGTGGCGCGATATATTTACAATAGGCCTAGGAATGACCACATCTCCGACGATTCCATACAAATATTTGACATGCAACTTAAGTCTTGGAGAAACCTTAAGGTCCTAATATTATTACACAAAATAATCTACACTAAAAAACTTACCTTTACCAAAAATTGAAAATTAGTACATCAAGAAGGACTAATAATATTCAAGTATTTTAGTATAAAGAGGCAATTCTTTGTATACACTGTTCGCATTTGGAACCAACTTCCCCATGCCATCAAGGCAATTAGCAGCGCACTGCATAAAATCTGCGCACTGCATAAAATAATTTTTTTTTTTAATTTAAAAATTTTGATGTTATAAATATAAGAGAGAGATGAGAGAGAAAGGATAAGATACCTTAAAGACATTTATAAATAAGAAAATAACCAAAAACATTAAATTTTTAATTATATACAAATTTTTTAATTTATTTAGAAATAATTTAATTCAATATATGATTATTTTTAACCATTAAATGTTAGTATTTAAGTTTAGTTTGTTAGTATATATGTTCATTACTGTTGTGACTAGTGCTATAATTAATAAGTATGCAACATGTTTGTCGTGCAATGATGTTCAAGGAAAAAATAAAAATAAAAATTAGATTTAAAGTTATTGTTTAATACAATTTTAATTGTATAATACAATTTTAATTTATAGAACTGCTATTAAGATTTGTAAACGTATAATACTATTTTATTAGAAAATGCCAGACGGAGGTTAATTAAATAGAGTTATCTTAAATGAAGTAGCTTGATTAAATTAACTGAAGAGACTTGAGGGAGGATCTTCTAGGAGGATTTCAACATAAGGGAAATTTTAATAGTTTTGCCTTGATATCCAGGAGGGCGGGTATTGAAAGGAAGAAACCACTATCTAATTCTTCCAAAGCTTGCGTAGCTGCTTTTCTTTCTTACTTAACATCTTAACATTTTATTTTCTGTCTACATATTGGATATGTGACGACTGCGGTAGGGAGTCAAAAGACCCAGCCCTTACACAACTGTTATTACTCCCCAACCCCGAGTGTCCCAGGTTTTTATAACCACAGAAAACTCGAAACCCAAATGAAGGCTGAAAATGAACACAAGAAATATTATAATAAATTATTGTTAAAGTTTAAGTGTTAGTGAAAGGTTGCATTTATTTTATTTTCGGGATCAATGGGTAGAAGGTTAGTAAAACATTGTGAATAAATGTATTTATTATGAATTTTGATGTTCGGATGGGAAGGACACAGGATGCACTAAGAAGTCGGTGTGCGGGATTTAAATCCATTAAATCCATGTTGTCTATGTTGGCTATCGGCGGTCAAAACCCCCTCCTGGGATCCGTTGAGCAGCCGGTCAACCGATAGTTCCCCGCGAATCCTTCCAGGAGGTAACAAATGGCGCCCAATGGAAAATATATCCTGCAGATACAAAACCATAAATTGAAATAAACCAAATAAGAAGAGAGCCAACCAAGAAGAAAACATACGTGAACGTAAGCCAGTTGTCCGTCTTGCCGGATCCTGAAGCCGCAGAGGACAGTGAATGCCCGGAGCAACAAGTTGGTCCTTAAAGAGGGGTTACACACGGAATCATGTTTGCTACGGGAAAGGAAGACATAAGGAAACCTTTTTAATAAGATATCCGATGTTTCAGGCCACCACGGATACTTATCTGAAATCCTCAGCGAGTCGCGGTTCGTTGACTATCCAGGAAAAGGAGCAGATCGGCGCTTCCCGGCGTTAGGGAATCTCCAGAAACCAGATAGTAAACATAGGAAGACTGATAGGTTGTAAACCGACATCTGTGATATAAATAGTAATGTGTTTTTTTTTTTTTGATTGTTAGTTCACCAGAACAATAATATATACTTACCTAAAGCACCTCATCTCACCGCAAACGTTAGAATTTGTCAGCTAAAAAGAAAAAAAACGAGAAAGAAAGCTAACTTCGATAAACCGAAGTTGGTATATATAATTTATGGGGTCGGAGATGCCTCCTTCACTGCGTTGCAAACATCTGGTCAAAATTATAATACCCTCTGCAAGGGCATAATAAATTAGGTAATGCAAAACGATAGAGTAAGAACACAATTAGAAAGAAAAGCACGAATGAGTTTTGAATATAAAAAAAACAGTAGTTTGGAGCTAATATGTCCAGTAACAAGAGGCCAGAAGGGCCAGTGAGAGGCGGTCCAGCGGTTGGAAGACGTCACGTCAATTCTGACAGAAGTATGTGAAGTGACGCGTGGTCCACCCAGTTGAGAACACAGGTCGCACCATAAAACCCAGCTGAGTGCTGGATCTAAAAAACAAAAAAGAAAAAAAAACAACCAAATTATCAAACGAAACCAAACAAATTACGAGGACTATATCCAATCTCCCTTTCATAGGACTAAGGATTGGGGCGTGGCTGGTACTGCTCTGACGCACCCTCCCTACCTGAGATCAGGACATTTCCTGCTCGCTTGCGTCTCCCTCACTGTTTTTCACCACGGGCCAAAGCAACATCCTCAACAATCAATACACAAACATAAATATGTGATGGAAGGGAAAAAAATAAGAAATTGGCTGTAGGTTCGTGTTTTCAATAACGTTTTATATACTGTGTTTAATCTTTACCTTAATTTCAGGGTTTTTCCTGCCCACTTGGAGCTCCAAATGGGATAAAGGGCTGAGGTCTGGGCTTATTTACAGGAGTTAGGTATGTATATCGGCCTACATTCATTTACATATACGCAGATATGCAATTTCTCATAATTTATCTTCTAATCACGTTCATTTACTTTGCTTTCTCTTCAAGGTCGCTGGCTTCTTGGGCTCGCGGGTTAAATTTTATAAATATATCTTTTTATCCATGTATGTGTTCGTATCGAGTTAACATTTTATAGTGTAATTTCCATGATTGTATTGTTATTATGTTATTTTGTAAGTATGTATCTGTTTTGGCACTAAATTAAACAAATAGGTGTAATGTACGAAATAAATAAATAAATATGTTGCAAGAAATAAATAGCTAACAATTAGCACGTGTAAATAAATAACACAAAATTTCACAATTAAATAAATATATAATTCGGTTAATAAATATAATAAATACTTCTGAATAAATAAATAAATAATAATAATTCCTCCTGCCTTCCTCTTGGACTGGTGTCTCTTGGCCTGCTTCCTGGGGTTGCTTCGGGTAGCCTCAAATCTTTCGTTCCTGTAAGCACCACTCTTTAATTTCGTGCCTAGGCAACAACTCACTTTTCAATGAACTCACTTTTTTCCAATAAAAAATACTGATACTGGGTTTTTTCTCGAGTTCACCCCGTTCCGCGGAATTTTCTGCTCTAACCCAATTGGCGCTGAAATTGCTCTATATATGGGTTCGGTTTCCGCCGATTCTTTCTCCCCACCTTTATGCTTCTCTCGTTTGAGGTCGAGAACCGCGCTCAAGGCCATGGCTACCGTTCTATTCCTGCCTTGGTGTGTGTGGATGCACTCTATCCGTGAGCTCTCGCTCTACGGCGATCGGCACATACCCTCCACACTTCCCCTCCGTGTATTAGGACGACAGGTGGCGCCACTCATACCTTCCACATTCCCCTTCGTGGACCTGCCAACCTAGCGACGCTTTGTGTCTTCTTTCCACTTCGGCTCTGCATTCCAGGCGATATTTCCTCTGCCAACACCTATCGATCTCCTTCGAGGTTTTTACTTGTTTAGCTCCGTACTCAGACACGCGAACAGCGTTTCTAAGCAGTGAGAGAGAGCGAGAGGTCAATAGTCGAGAAACGGTGTTTGGCAGCGCTGTTTTAAAGGCCGGTACGCAGACGAACGAACGAAATACCAGAAACATACCAGAAAAATACCAGGTGGCGTGAAGGAAGACTTTTGGTATTTCTAGAGCGGGGTGACGAACAGAATAAAAAATTTAATAAAACGGTCGTTCTCGACTATTGGTCTCTCACTCTCTCTTACTGTTTCTTCTTCAATAATGTATTCAAAAGCCCAGTCCAGGCGTTTAGAAGAGCAGATAAAGTTATAATAATTAAATTGGTGGAGGTCAATTCAATGATAACGGATTTGACCAATAATAAACATTTGCATAAATAAAGGCCTGGAAGGAAGTAAGTCCCTCGATGACTGAGATGAAGGGGTCAGAGGCGACGACCACCGCCCGCTGCTGCTTAGAACATTGTCTGGGTGGACAAAACCTTCATTGCCAAGCTGGAAAAGGACATGTACAGCAATGGACAGAACCGGGCGCAACATAGAAGCAAAACAAATAGTAAAATTAATTAAAACGGGTTTAAAAATAACACAATCTTCTATATATATAAAAATGGAGCCCAAAAAATGTGTCGTAAAAAACTACTGGAGAACGGCTGGGCCGATTTGGTTCACATTTTTTTTCAGTTGTAGGTAACTAACAGGAGAAGATCAGAACGTAATAACATTTTTAGAAAATCCTCCAGGGTAATGGTGAAAAACAAAAATTTAAAATATCAAATTATATAAAAGAGTAGTGTATCGAAATATATGTCAAAGTAAAAACAAATCGTTTCAATATTATTCGGTTTCTTATTCGTTTTTATCAGACGTCCGGATTTGTTTAATTTCTTCCTGTGATTTGTAGGAATAATGCCTGCTATAAGACGGCCAAACATTGGACGACGTACACGTCGAGCAACATATAGTCGGAATGTCCATGAAAGTCAAACGCAAGACGAACGTGCAGAAAGAAATGAATCGAGACGAACCCGTTTAGCACAGATTCGCTCTACACAAAGAGTACCAAGAACAGACTTGAATCGCGCTGCATTTGCATACAATTTCTCAACGTCCTACAAAGACCATAGCTGCGTTGTTATCGGTTCATTGTCTGTGGTATGTCAGCACTGCAATGCACTGAAGTTTCGATTGGAAGCTCCCGGCTTGTGCTGCGCAGGTGGCAAGGTAAAATTGCCGGTTTTGACTCATCCACCAGAGCCATTGTATTCGCTTCTATATGGAAATACAAGCAAATCAAACCATTTCCTGTTGCATAATTTTTCACGAAATTGCATCACAAAATTCAGATTCAAGGGCAAATTCACCATCGAGCGGGCGCTTTGTTACCACCACCAAACAAAGATCATAAATTCCTTCAGATCTATTTCGTTGGTGATTCGGCAGTTGAACTTAATCAGCGTTGTGAAATTTTCACTGCAACTAAACGTGAAATAATACAACAATTGCAAAATCTTCTTCATGAGTGTAATGAATTGGTCAGATTGTTCAAAACAGCTTTGGATACAATGCATTCTGACGACCACAAAATCATTATCAGAGCAGATAAAAGACCAGCAGGAAGCCATTCAAGACAATTCAATGCGCCCACTATCAATGAAGTCGCAGTGGTGATTGTTGGCGAGAATGTGGAATCACGCGATATTGTTCTCAAGCGTCGGGATGATGGACAATTGCAACGCGTTTATGAGACTCATCGGTCATATGATGCACTTCAATATCCGTTGATGTTCTGTCGTGGAGAAGATGGCTATCACTTCAACATCAAGATGGTCAATCCAACGACAGGTTTGTTTAATCACTTCTTTTTCATTCTGCACGTAAATTCGAATTCATATTACAGGAGAAGAAACGAATAAGAAAGTCAGCTCAATGAATTTTTATGCATATCGATTGATGATTCGACTAGATGTTGACAATCATCTGTTGAGATACCGCCGTTTGTTTCAGCAGTACTGTGTCGACATGTATGTAATTTTTGGGCTCCATTTGTATATATATAGATAAAGAAATGCAGTGTTTGACAATTACCCTGGGGTTATATAATGGCGTCGAATTAGGGCGAGACAAAGTTCGCCGGGTCCGCTAGTTTAATATAAAAGAACTAAACCAAAACAAAATTGCCGTGTTTTTGGACAACCTTACTGACTACAAAAAAGTACGCGGTTACTTGGAAAGGGCTAACGCGAAATTTTTCTCCTATACACCTAGGAGCCTCAAAACAAAAACATTCCTAATGAAAGGCCTAAGTGGCGACAATGATGTCCAGGAAATCTTGAGTGATCTCAAAGAGTTCGATTCTGGAAATTTGAAATTCCTGCAAGTTAGACCTTTCAACACGAAATCCTCTCTGGAGCGCAAAATAGCCTTACCTATGTTTATGGTTCAAATAAGTGCCGAAAGCAACGCTAACGACTTAAAAGCAATTAAAGCAATTCAGCATCACCGCATCAGATGGGAGCCATTACGCCGTCCGGAGATTCCCCAATGTAGGAACTGCCAGGGTTTTTTCCACAGTGCAGCTAACTGTCACCTTGAGCCGAGGTGTGTCAAGTGCGGTGAACACCACCGCAGCGAATCCTGCCCCATTCCGACTGATTCGGAATGCAATAAAGAAAAACTTTTTTGTGTACTCTGCAAGAAGGCTGGCCACCCGGCCTCTTATAAGGGATGTGAATGCTATAAAGAGCTTCAGCAAAAAATTAGAGCAAAAAAACTAAATGTACCTAAAAGACAAATTTATTCTTCAAAATTAATCAACCCTAACATAAGATATGCCGACTTATTGAAAGAAACTATTATAGATAAACCAGGCCCTCAGAGCGAATCTGTTCTTATTAATATTCAAAAATCTATTTTAGCTTTAAGTAAACAAATCGAAAATCTACAAAAACAACTTGAATTCCAAACTTCCCGTGTGGATACTATTTGCAAATGAATTCTAGAGCGACCACCGCTATTTCAAAAGACACCTTAAAGATCGTATCAATTAATGTAAATTCGCTGATCAGTACATCTAAAAGAATTGAACTCAAGCAGTTTGTTGTTGACAATAAGCCAGACATTGTTATGTTAAATGAAACCAAGCTTAGCCACAGGCACAGATTGGAAATAAATGGATATGTTATAATTAGAAAAGATAGAACAAACGGTTCCAGAGGGGGAGGCGTCGCAATAATCATTAAAGAAAACATAAAATTCCAAAAATATTATAACCATAATTTAAACTCCTTTTCTCACATCGAAGCATGTGTGGTAAAGCTTTACCTGCGATCGAATAAATACATATTTTTAGTGTCAGTATATTGCCCATCAGAAAACGAAAACGGGTCATTTCAAACCGAACTTAATCTTTTATTTGAAACTCTAAGACTGGACCAAATTAATCATTACTATGTTGTAGCAGGTGATATGAATTGTAAGCACACAAGCTGGGGTAACAGTTGTAACAACCCAAAAGGCAATGCACTGAATAACTTTCTAAGTAAAAACGAAATCAAATATCGTTGTAATTTATATGCCTCGGAATCACCCTCATTTGAAAGCTCAAACTCTTTCTTAGACATTTGTCTAGCCGATCACAACCTAGGTATACACGGAATTAATAACTCTGTCAACAGACTAAAATGCTTAGATTATGACAGCGACCACCGTGCAATTGTAATAGAGGTGACTTGCCAGGATAGAGAAGATTACTTCTTAACTCCAGATTTACCCCAACATCTAAAACGCGACTACAAAAAAACCAATTGGGTTTTGTTCAAGAATAAATGCTTATCATTATTCCAAAGAGAAAGGCCAACTCCAAATAATTATAATTTAACCAACACAGAAATAGATTTCCATTTACTTAAGTTAGAAAAAATTATTTAATCAGCAATCAATGAAAGCGTGCCTGAGCTCAAATACACACATCCACTAGACGCACTCACAAAGAATAGCGTTATTAAAAAACTGCAGAAAGAAAAAAGCGAAGTCCTAACACTCATAAAAAAACATAATAGACTAGAGCAGATTGTTTCACTCTCTACTTTACAAATAGCGAAAACCAAATTAAAACTCATAAAAAAACTTATGTTAGAAAATATAAGACTGCATTATAACAAAATAGTAGAATCCAAACTTCTTAACCTGACTCCCTCCGACCCATTTAAATTCACAACAATAAAAAAATACTTCCTAACAAGAAGCTTCCGACCTCTAGACCACATAACCATCCCAGATACCACCGATTTTGGGAACCTTCTTCAAAAAGCAGATATACATTCAAATTATCTGGTTAGGGACCCAATCACAAACAACTTTATAGTAGAAGACGAACAATCTATTCTGCACTTAGTAGGGTATTTTTTTGAATTAGTGCACTCTGAAAAACGGAACGCAACATCTAATACTGTCCATAATCATGTTGATCTCTGCTTCAATCAATTTTTGGAAATTAAAAATAGATTTGAAAGCTTACAAACTGCACTTATAAACTTTAATGACAACAAAAAAGCGAACTGCCTAACATATCTTCAAACCGATAACTATTTTGTTACCTCCAATGACCTTACAGCTATATTTTCCAAATTAAAACCCAAATTTTCATCTGGAAACGACCAAATTCCAAATATAATACTTAAAAGCATACCAAAGGATCTTATTATGGATTATTGTTCAATATTTAACAACATATTAAATAATGCTTACTACCCCCCATCTTGGAAGACAGCTAAGCTAGTGGTAATACCAAAAAAAAACAAGACAAGAACAGCATTAATAATCTCCGCCCAATAAGCTTACTGCCAAATATAAGCAAGGTATTTGAGGTCTTAATAAACTTAAACATAAACAAAATATGTGACAAAAATAGTCTCCATGGTTATAAGCAGTTTGGGTTTAAGCATGGCCACTCAACTCTTCATGCTATGAATCTCTTAACATCTGAAATTAACTGGAATTGGAACAAAAAGCATGTTGTTGGTGCTTGTTTTATCGACCTCGAAAAAGCATTCGATACTGTCTGGATTAAAGGCCTGATTGCAAAACTAATGAGCTATAAATTCCCATTACACCTTCCGATCTCAATATTCAATATGATCTCATCTCGCAAGTTCGTGGTTCATATAAATGGCTCAACAAGTAGCTCTGAGTTTCACGTAATTAATGGTCTACAGCAGGGCACTGTAAATGCACCAGCTTTATCTAACCTTTTTATTCACGACCTACTGATAAAAATTGACAATATCATAGCATACGCAGATGATATCGTGATCTATAATGCAGGCAAAACAATAGCAAATATTAACAGGGACTTACAAAACAGCTTCAATACTTTAGAAGAATTTTCATTGAACTGGCACCTCAAAATAAATATTGGTAAATGCGAAAGTATTCTGTTTCGCCCCCCAGTCTATAAATGCAACAACAATGTCAGAAAAAATTGGAAAGAATTTAAAATTTCCTTAAACTTTTCTAATAGCCTCATACCTCTCTCTAATAAGATCAAATACTTGGGAGTGTATTTTGATAAATTCCTTTATTTCGATCATCACATAAATTTGCAACTTTCCAAAACAAGGGATGCCTATCAGATATACAAAAAGGCATTTAGTTCCAAAATCCTAAATAATAAAGTTAAAGTCTTATTATACCAATCAATCATAAGACCAATCATCTTATATGGTTGCCCAATCTGGTACTTAATTTCCCCGTCATACATGGAGAGACTGAGAATATTTGAAAGAAGGATTCTTAGAGCCTGCACTAAATTGTACAGAACCCGAGACAGTCACTTCATAAAATTTTACTCCAACGACAAGCTTTACAATGCAGCAACGGCACACCAATTATATACCACATTTTGAGGAGAGCAAATAAAAAATTGATACAATCAAAAATATTGAATTCAGAGAATAAACGATTTGATACTTCTATGTCATCCAGAGACAAAAAAACTCAGTTAGCTTCAAGAAAAAATTTCTGGTGGCTTAATAATATTGATGTCCAGTCACAGTCTGAATAATCCTTTTTGATCCCCTTTACCTACCCAACACCCATCTTTTATCTTAAATTCATACATTATTAATTATGCAAATTTTTGAAAACTTTTTCTTGCGAATAATTAAGTTGTTATCTTGCACATACATACATAGTAAAATATCTTTTGAAAAGAGAGCCTTATATATATAAGATTAACTGTTGCCTGAGAGCTCGATCAGAGACTAGCATCAGATGGAAATGTAATTGTACTTTTATTTATTAAGTCAACTTTACTCAATTATCTAAATAAATACAAAAAAAAAAAAAAAAAAAAAAAACGGTACGCAGATGAGCTATGAGAAATACTAGAATATACTAGAATGTATTCGCAAGGGTGGCGCGAGAGGAAGGAAATATCTGATATAATATCTGATGGATACAGGCAATTGAAAACAAAACGCTATGGAGGGACTTTCCAGCGGGGAACAATTAATTTATTTACAATACAATTAAAGAAGATCCAATTATATGCAATCTTGACCATAAAATAAAAAAAAAATGAAAAATATCAAAACAAAATAAAGTCTTAAAATATGTGATTTCACAGGGCAATATGACCAGTGGTCACCTATTGCGATCCTCTTCCTAGTTGGCTGCCAACCCAAAATGCTGCTGCTTCAGAGCATACGAGGAGAACAAGAAGGAGAATAAGAGCTGCCCGTCCTAGGGAAGTGGCAACTGGAATGGTAATGGCCCGAGACGACTGGGCAAGCAGCCGCCGTCCTAGATACGCATCAGCACGGGTTCCGTGGAGAACTCATGGAGTGAGAACATGGTTGTCAGTCCCAAGGATCCGCGCGCGGCGACTTTAGCGCCAAGTTCGTGACAGAACGATGTCAATGGGCAGGGCGACACGTCGCAAGTGTTCTACGACTACAATGCGGAGAGACCCACTAGCGGCAAACTGACCAAGGAGGTGGAGCAGTAGACGGAAGAGACCAGACACACAAAGATGCCTCGGGTCAACACTCCGCAGCTGGATCTGACGCATAATGAATTTGAATTGAAACACAGCTGACAGGCCGTTTCGTAAGGATTTTCGGTGAATACCATAAAACCGGTCACACTAGAAATATGAAACCCGTTTAGCTAGCTAATGGTTTAGCGCTGGTGAGTACGTACCTTAATCGTCTTCGAGAGTTGACACTCTCGATAGAATATTGCTATAAAAAAAAAACTGATAAAAAGCTGATTTAAAATTAATAAAAGCTAGAATTCATGCTTTCCGCTGTTTGTAAAATATACCCGCAGGTCAAAAATAAAAAAAGCTGAACATGACGGAAAAAAACTGATTTGGCAACACTGGTTGTTAGTGTTGATTAGTATAGCTCAATACCATGTCCAGAGATTGTTTCTATATGACTTAGCTATTATTAATAAAGCTCCGTACTCAGACACGCGAACAACATTTCTAAGCAGTGAGAGTGAGAGAGGTCAGTAGTCGAGAAACACTTTTCGGCAGCGCTGTTTTAAAAGACGGTACGCAGACGAACGAACAAAATACTCGAAAATACTAGGAAAAGACTCTTAGTATTTCTAGAGCGGGGTGACGAACTGAATAAAAAATTTATAAAACAGGTCGTTCTCGACTATTGGTCTCTCACTCTCTCTTACTGTTCCTTCGCACATTTCAAAAATATAGATCCCGCCAAACACAATAATGTATGCAAAAGCCGAGTCCTGGAGTTTAGAAGAGCAGATAAAGTTATAGTAATTAAATTTGTAGAGGCCAATTCAATAAGGGATTTGGGCAATATTAAACATTTGCATAAATAAAGGCCTGGTAGGAAATAGGTCCCTCGATGTCATATTTGGTTATGACTTTGATGTGCACTATGAGATGTCACGCTCAATGACTGAGATGAAGGCGTCAGAGGAGTGTCTGGCTGGGCACAACCTTCATCGCCAAGCTGGAAAAGGACATGTTCAACAATGGACAGAACCGGGCGCAGGAGCAGTACCAACTCTAACCAAATGTATGCCAGCAAAAATATGGTGTACAAGCAGAGTCTCGCATCCATCAAGAACGAAGTAGCTTTGAATCATTTCACCAGTCCAACAATTTGGTGGCAGCAGGACTAGCTGCGGCAACCACCGCCACCACCCAGATGGTGGTTATTTCCATTTGGTAAGAACAGAATCACCAGCAGCAGCCGGTAGAGCAGCCCCTGTCCTGGTCGTCAATCCCAAAGAGAATGTTGGACATGTAATAGGGAGAAAAAGAGGCGGCTTTGCATGGTCGAGAGAATCTGGGCGACGGCGCTAGTGGTCATTGTGTGCAAATGAGCTATTACAAAATGAAACTAAAATAAATAAATGTAAATATAAAACAGCCGATTAAAGATGTATGACCGCATAATTTACCTCCCAAACATGCCGAAGAGCATTTTAAGACCCCGTTTCCACTACAGTGTCTTTTTCCGATTCCGCTTTTTGGCAAAAAAGTGACTTTTTCCTTGTGTATAAGGTATAGGAATCTAGTGGTGACAAAAATGAGAAAAAATCGCTTTTTCGATAGTATCGATTTTTTCAACCTTTTTTTGCCTATCGATGTGTGATTTTGCCCAACTACCATCACTAGCCAGCTGTTTTTTTGAACAAATGAAATTGATAGCCCGCTTACTGAAAAAATATGGACTTTCTTTATGTTGTTAAACTAATTAGCATTTAATATGTACACATTTCGTTTAGCGATCTGTTGAATGAACTGGCTATTACACTTCAGAACGATCATAGCTGGCATCTACTCTGTAGATGCTGGCTGGCGGCCACCGCCTCGTCCTACGTTACGAGCGTCAGTGCGTTGGGGCTCGCCCTTGTCTCTTCCTAGACGCCCCCTTTCTCTTCAACTTCTTGTAAGACTCTACTTGGGCTTGGCAATAGCCTTCTTCAGCTGGAAAGCGGACAGCTTCAGATAGCCGAGCCCTGTGGACAGAAGGCGTCGGTGGCATCGGCGGCGGTGCGCAGGAATCCTCTCACTTCTCTCAATATGCCTCATCGTCATGTTCTATCGAAACCGGAGGCGGAGCCTGCACAGGAGCCGGGTCGGTGGCGGATACTCAAAGTTTCCCTTCTCCGCCGGGGGCAGCACCTCCTCCACTTACTTCTCCTTGGGCAAAGCAAGGTGATGTGAGTCCATGATCATAAGAGACTTGCATAAGAAGAGTCAACCCTTCTCGTCTGCCTCCGAGTTGGTAGAATCCGCGTATCCAGGCTAAAAGATTCCAGTGGGCTGCAGTGGTCCCTGCAAGCACTAACCATACAACATATAGACTACTTATTTCATACAACGAAAATGGACACAAAAATTTCTTAGCGACAGGCCCCAGGCCTGTTAGCGGCGGGCCCCGTCGCTCTCTCGCGTCTCTCTCTCTCTCTTCGCTCTCTCATTCTTATGCCGCACACTGATTGCGAGAGTTCGCTCGTTCAGTCGCAGAGTCGCGCAACTTGAAGAAGGTTGCTTCTGCGCTTGAATTCATCTTTATATGTATGCGTGCTCATGCATTCACGTACACGGGTGCATGTGTGCGATCATTTCATTTCGGCCCAGCAAGAATATTTGGTCTTTTGCTACTTTTCATACTAGGTACCCTAACAATATGGGCATATTCACTATTGGGTTAATGGTAAAAATAAGAATGTTATATGTTATAATATATTTCTTAATGTTTCAGCATACATTTCATATTTGTTTACAAATTATTAAATTATTTGTATTATTCATTGGCTTATTGTTGTTATTTAATGATCTAGTTGTATATATTTTTATGTATGTTTTTTTTTTTTAATATTTTCTTTATTTAAAAGTCGCCGCTCGAATTAGTTACCGATAAATATACACACATATACATATATACACCTGTGTTAAACAGTAGTTTTTAGACTTTTTCAAAACTTAAAAAAAAATAATAAATATACACACATATACATATATACACCTGTGTTAAACAGTAGTTTTTAGACTTTTTCAAAACTTAAAAAAAAATTAATTTAAATTAAATTTCTAAAATACTTTTTATATTTTTGTAAAGGTAAATGGAATAATATACAAATCTTCATTTTTTATTTAAATAATATATATTATATTATATTATATATTATATTATAATATTATATTATATTATATATTATATTATAATATTATATTATATTATATAATTATATATATATTATATTATATAATTATATTATATTATAATATTATATTATATTATATATTATATTATAACATATAACATTCTTATTTTTACCATTAACCCAATAGTGAACATGCCCATATTGTTAGGGTGCCTAGTATGAAAAGTAGCAAAAGACCAAATATTCTTGCTGGGCCGAAATGAAATGATCGCACACATGCACCCGTGTACGTGAATGCATGAGCACGCATACATATAAAGATGAATTCAAGCGCAGAAGCAACCTTCTTCAAGTTGCGCGACTCTGCGACTGAACGAGCGAACTCTCGCAATCAGTGTGCGGCATAAGAATGAGAGAGCGAAGAGAGAGAGAGAGACGCGAGAGAGCGACGGGGCCCGCCGCTAACAGGCCTGGGGCCTGTCGCTAAGAAATTTTTGTGTTCATTTTCGTTGTATGAAATGAGTAGTCTATATGTTGTATGGTTAGTGCTGCAAATCTTAGGGCTCCTGTCAAGCGGCTGGCTGGCAGAACCACGTGAAATCTTTATTGTTACTTAGTCGCAAATAGAAAATAAAGTCTAGCTCTTTAATTTTTAGTTACAATCTAACTCTCATAGAGAACAGACGTGCCCTCCTCCGATCAACTCAGCTTCGCAACCACAAAACAAACTAGAAAACAAGTGAGAAAGCTACAGTCGACTGTGCTCGACTGTGAGATACCCGGTACCTAATCGTTTGCGCTTCACACTAAAAGGCAATTTAAAAATGTACATACACTACATTGTACATACATACATTGGCGCCATTATATCGCACGGCCAAGGCTCGAATGCGCCACCTGTCGGCTACAGCTTGCAATAGCAGTGCCTTAGGGCGGTGTGTTAAAATTCTGACCTTATTGCTAATATATCCCATGTTTCTCATCCGATTTTACTGAAATTTTCAGGAAACGTCCGCTCTATTTTATTCATTTTTTGTATTTATTAACTTTTACCCGAAAAAAAACGGGTATAGCTTATTTAACGTTTTGTATGATTTTTGAGGGCGGAAGTGGACGTGGCCAAATTTTAAAACAAACTTGATCTGCGTGCAACAGATTCCAATGTTGTCACCAAATTTGGTAACTCTAGCTCTTATAGTCTCTGAGATCTGTTGTTTCGACTCGGCTGGTGATACTGATCAAGAATATATATACTTTATGGGGTCAGAGATGCCTCCTTCTGCCTGTTACATACATTCTCGGTTGGCACAAACTTATAATACCCTTGTACCCTATGGGTACCGGGTATAACTACCAACAACTCAACCGATCAACTGCAAGTAATTGCAAGTGCAAGCAAAAGCAAAAAGCAACCAACGGTTCAACACAGAGACGGCGAGATGGGGGACCACCCTGATCGTGGCCCAGCAACTGCTACACAAACCTCCTCGGCACAACACCTAAAGTCCACAAGACCGAAATACCTCATCATCTCTAGAACGGACCCCGGACTCGGCCTTAACAATATCAACCCATTCCTAGTTAAAAAACAAATCGATTTTGTCTGTGGAGGCGAGATCGAAGAATGCAAGAAACTCCGCAATGGTACTCTACTAATAAAAACAAAAACAAGCATGCAAGCTTTTAAGCTGATGCAACTGAAAGCTTTAGCAGCTAACATTAACGTTTCCGTCTCCGTACACAACTCCCTCAATACAACCAAAGGCGTTATCTACTCGAACGACCTAAGAGGTATCGAAGAGAGCGTAATAGTACAAGAATTAGCAGCCCAACAAGTAACCGAAGTTCGCAAAATTCTTAAACGTGACAACGGCTCTCTTAAGGAGACTGGTCTCTTAATCCTTTCATTTGACATGCACAACCTCCCCGATAACCAAAGAACAGCAGTCAGGGTTTACATCCCACTGCCGATCAGATGCAACAACTGCCTCAAATACGGCCACCTCCATAAATTTTGTAAAAACAACAAAATCTGTTTCAACTGCGGGGAACCAACGAAAAATGCACCAGACCCCAAAAATGCATCAACTGCCACCTCGACCAAAATACAAACCCACACAACTCCACTAGTAGGAAATGCCCTGTATTTCTTACTTAGCAAGACCTTCAAACTATTAAAACTACACATAAATGCGACAATAAAACATCCCATACAATTCTAAAATCACGATCCTCAGACAAAACACCACAATCATACTCTTCAGTCACCAAAAACTCGAATCCACCTTTCAACCACAATTCAACAAAACACCAGGACCTCAACAACTCAAAGAACCCGGACCCACCATCGAAGAAGACTCCGCATCCAGACCACCGCCTACATCCTACGCCGACCTCTACCGAAACACCAACAACAACATAACCAACAATTACACACCACAAACATTCAAAAAGGCCCCCACCAAAGCAATAAAAATACTCCCTCTGAACACATCAAAACGCATCATATCATCCATGAAAAAAGACGCCAAAAAACCCAAAACAAACATCACAAGCGACTCAGGGGAAATGGACATCAACTAAATTCCTTATTACAGTTAAATAATAATTAAAATTATTCAATGGAATATTAAAGGCTACAGGAATAACTTCCCAGAATTACATATCCTTATAAAGCAATACCACCCTCAAATCATAGCACTACAAGAAACCCACCTTACCAATACAATTACCCTACCAATTCCCATAAACTTCTCCCATTTAGCACGAAAGCATTCGGAGGCGCATCCCTCCTTGTACACAACTCAATCTCCCTAGAAGACCTTAACGGAAGTGATCACTTCCCAATCCTAATCTCCATATTTCTTAACCCTTCACTCCCAACACTCACATGCAAGCCCTCCTTCAAACTCATGAACGCCAACTGGGACCTCTTCAAGAAACACATTACAAAACCAATAACCAATAATACCAATACCAATAATACCAAAAAATACAACATACTTCCAACCTCGTACTGTCCCCTGGTGGAACAGAGACTTAGCCACCCTTAAAAAGTATAAAAACTACTAATGGAAGACTCTTAAAAACAACATCAACACCGAAAACATGGTAGAATACAAAAAAGCTAATGCCAAGTTCAAAAGATCAATCAGGGAAGCAAAAAAGGCCTCGATACAAAATTTCACTTCCGAAATCCACCCGAATACCGACCAATCAAAAATGTGGGCAAATATGAAAAGACTTTGCGTATCCCACAAAAGACATACACAGCATCGCCAATCCCAAAACACAAACACCAACAATAGACCATGCCCCATCACGAACAGCCCTAGAAATCTATCTCTACTAGAACTAGTATCCGCCATAAATTCTCTAAGAGGACACATACCAGGACTAAACCGCATCTCCTACACCATGATAAAAACAAGTAAGAAAGCTACAGTCGAGAGTACTCATTTGTTAATCGCAAGCCGTAGAGAGCGGACGTGTTTCGCGTGAGCTCCGGGAAGAAGTTATAGAAAGTGGATGATTTTAAGACAAAAAAAAAAAAAAAAAAAAGTATATAATACTGGAATTCCAAGATAAGCGAAAAGACGCTAAATCAGAAAAATATATAGTTTTTCGACTCAAAACTAGTGATATGATTAAAACAAGTGCATAATTATTTTATAAAATAATAAGTGCCACGCGAAATAGCTCAATGAGCGACGAACAAAAGAAAGAGCGTAGAAGCTCCGTGAGCCCAAGTAACGGTTATTTCTCGTATTTCTCAACGCGCGACAGCAACGTAACGGCGACAAAGAGCAACCGTCTGGCGGTCGATAGCCAAAGAGCACGGTCTTGCTCACCCGCTCTACCCACTCCTACACCTACATCATGGAGTTCTCAGTGTAAAACCCCAACAACAAGCAGTGACAAAATTTCTGCAACTGCAGCAAAAGCAACAGCAATAACTACAGTAACGGCGGGAAAAGCAACAGCAACAACTACAGCAACGACCAATATCGCGGAAACGACTGCGATGTCATCGATTGCAGCGCCAAATACAACAACAATAAAAACTGCAAGCTCCAAAGCCAAAATCGGCAATATTCAACAGGCGGCCCCGGCCATACAGACCGGCATGGATCGCTACATCCAAATCAAGCGTAAGCTTAGCCCGCAGAACAGCGCGGTCGGTAACAAGCCAAAGATAAACCGTGTCCAAGGAGACAATGATCAACCCAGGAGATCTAACAGCAACAGATTTGCCCTTTTAGCGGATGATTTACCGGAAATGGGTCAAGAGACCCAAAAGAAATCAAAGCCCCCACCAATCTACATAAGGGAGAAAAGCTCGAACGCCCTGGTCAACAAAATTGTTGCGCTGGTCGGGGACGGAAATTTTCATGTAGTTCCGCTTACTAAAGGGAATATTCACGAAACAAAAGTTCAAACGAAATCTGAAGAGCACTTCCGAGCTGTGTCCAAATACCTAGACGAATCAAACAAAAATTATTACACGTACCAATTAAAAAGCAGCAAGGGCCTGTAAGTGGTACTAAAAGGAATCGAGCCCGACGTAACTCAAACCGAAATCATAGATGCCTTTAAAGAAAAGGGTTTTTCTGCAAAGAACGTCAGCAACATCATAAATAAAAACAGACAACCGCAACCACTCTTCAAGGTCGAGCTGAAGCCAGACAGCAGAGCCTTGAAGAAAAACGAAGTCCACCCCATTTACAACTTGCAATTCCTCTTGCACCGAAGAATTACGGTGGAAGAGCCACATAAAAGAAACGGCCCAGTGCAATGCACAAACTGCCAGGAGTATGGACACACCAGGACATACTGCACACTTCGATCAGTCTGTGTAGTTTGCGGAGACTTTCACAATTCCGCTAACTGCCCTGCTAACAAGGAAGACCCCCACAAGAAGAAATGTGGGAACTGCGGAGGAAACCATACCGCAAACTACAGGGGCTGTGTGGTCTACAAGGAGTTGAAGAGTCGCATGAGAAGAGTGACGGCAACGCGCAATCAGAATACACGAAACGTGTACACTAGATCACAAACGACGCCGGAAGTATTCTTTGCCAAGGCCGCAAGATCCTCATTTGGTCCGCTAAATACCCAGAAGGGCTTCTCCTACGCTGATGCCCTCCGAACAGGTATGGAGAACCCCGTCCAGTCTAATCTAGAAAATGCTCAGAAAGCCCCAGGACAGCCACAAAGCACAATGGAAGCTATGATGCTTACCATGCAACAAAGTCTAACAGAATTAATGTCCTTCATGAAAACCACCATGCAAACACTTGTTCAAAACCAGAACATGGTGATACAGTTGCTTGTAGCTCAGCAGTCCAAATAACTGATGTCTAGTCTAAGAATAATTATGTGGAACGCCAATGGCGTTTCACGGCATAAACTTGAAATAACACAGTTCCTGAATGAAAATCATATCGACGTTATGCTGCTTGGAGAGACGCACCTCACAAGCAAATACAACTTCCAAATAAGAGGTTACGCCTTCTACCGCACAGATCATCCAGATGGTAAAGCCCACGGCGGAACCGGCGTCCTAGTCAGAGAACGCATAAAGCACCACTTTCACCAAAGGTATTCAACTAATTACTTGCAGGCTACGTCTATTAAACTGCAGTCAGGTAACGGCAACCTTTCCATAGCCGCTGTCTACTGCCCGCCTCGCTTTACAATCTCGGAAGGACAATTCATGGATTTTTACAACTCACTTGGAGATCGCTTCATAGCTGCAGGAGACTATAATGCCAAGCATACGCACTGGGGATCGCGTCTCGTGACTCCCAAAGGAAGGCAATTATATAATGCAATCATAAACTTGAGCAACAAATTGGACTATGTTTCCCCTGGTAGCCCCACATATTGGCCAGCAGACCCCAGAAAGATACCAGACTTAATAGACTTTGCGGTGACAAAAAATATCTCACGCAACATTATATGTGCCAAAGCGCTTTCGGATCTTTCATCAGACCATTCGCCAGTACTAATAACTCTTCTTCAAAGCCCAGAAACTACAGATCAACCCCAAAGGCTGACGTCGCACAGAACTAACTGGCTTAAATATAAGAAATATGTAAGTTCCCACATTGAACTAACCCCGCAGCTCAACATCGAAGCGGATATCGACTGCTCTACTGATGCTCTTGAGGACGTACTCACTGCAGCAGCCACTATCTCAACACCACAAGGGAAGGACGTACAACCCAACAAATTCAAAACTAATCAACAAATTGAACAGCTTGTCCTGGAAAAAAGGAGTCTGCGACGTGCTTGGCAAAGCAACAGATCGCCATCTTCAAAACAACGTCTTAAGCAAGTCACTCGCTTACTAAACCGAGCTCTGAAACAAGACGCTGAAAAGGCACAACTACGGTACATCGAAAAACTTACGCCAACCAGTACAAAGCATCCTTTGTGGAGGGCTCACCCAAATCTAAGCTCTCCAATTGAAACCGTCACCCCGATAAGAAACTCTTCAGGTTGCTGGGCCCGCAGCGACGAAGATAGAGCCGAAACATTTGCTTCACATCTCCGAAGCGTCTTCCAGCCCAACCAGGCCACTAGTCCATTTGTCCTACCACAAACCGAAACTAATACTATGTCTTTACCAACATTGTTTCAGCCGAATGAGATCGCAAAAGTCATTGGGGAACTGAAACCAAAAAAGGCTCCGGGCGGTGACTTAATAACTCCAAAAATGATAATTGAACTTCCAAACTCAGCTATTGAGGTCATTTGCAAAATCTTCAATGGGATTATATGCCTTGGCTACTACCCAAGGAAATGGAAAAAATCTATCATCATAATGATACCGAAACCCGGAAAAGACCACACAATCCCGTCATCCTACAGACCAATAAGTTTATTATCGTGTCTGTCCAAACTGTTCGAGAAATGCCTTCTAAAACACATAATACCATACCTGGAAGCACACAATGTTATCCCGGCTCATCAATTTGGCTTCCGTCGAAACCATGGCACAATCGAACAAGTCAACAGAATAACATCAGAGATACGCACAGCCTTCGAGCATCGGGAATACTGCAGCGCAGTATTTCTCGATGTATCTCAAGCTTTCGATAGAGTCTGGTTAAATGGCCTCATGCATAAAATCAAAACACACTTGCCTACATACACTCATAAGCTACTTGAATCGTATCTTTACAACAGAGTCTTTGCAGTAAGGTGCAACGCAACAACATCTGACGAGTACACTATCGAAGCCGGAGTTCCACAAGGCAGCGCACTGGGGCCCACCCTGTTCGTCCTTTATACAGCGGATATACCTACGAACGAGCGGCTAACAACATCCACGTTCGCTGACGACACTGCGATCCTAAGTCGCTCGAAGTGCCCAAACCGAGCAACAACCCAACTAGCAAGTCACCTCATGGTAGTTGAGAAGTGGCTATCTGACTGGCGTATTAAAATAAACGAACAAAAATGTAAACACATAACTTTTACTCTTAACAGGCAAACATGCTCCCCAGTATCCTTGAATAGTACGCAGATTCCCCAATTCAACGAAGTAACGTATCTCGGCGTCCACCTCGACAGACGACTAACCTGGCGAAGACACATCGAATGCAAGAAACTACATCTAAAACTAAAAGCTAGCAGCCTCCACTGGATTTTAAACGCCCGATCGCCACTGCGTCTGGACTACAAGGTCCTGCTCTACAACTCCACGCTAAAGCCTATCTGGACATATGGCTCCCAGCTGTGGGGAAACGCGAGCAGCAGCAATATAGACATCATACAGCGCGCGCAATCAAAAATCCTGAGAACTATCACTGGGGCACCATGGTATATTCGCAACCAAAACATCCATAGGGATCTCGGCATTCTTGCAGTAAAAGATGAAATAGACAAGCAAAAGGCGACCTATAATAAAAAACTTACTGTGCACCCTAATCATCTGGCAAGAGGCTTGACTCGGGCTTCCAGCAGAACCCGCCTACAACGAAACGACCTTCCAACCCAGCAATAATTGTCAGGGCCATACAACTCTGTGCCAGTCATATGACTGTTAGTTAGGTTATTAATATAAGATTTGACACACTTATTGTTAGTCTCTAAATAGAGAAGATTCAATAAATAACAGCAAAGTATAAAAAAAAAAAAAAAAAAAAAAAAGTTATATTCGCCTAACTTTATCTTCCATTTTTGAAGTTTCATATTAGGTTCTTTGATATTGTTTAGCCAGACTAACGGCTTATGGTCACTTAATATCTCAAATCTTCTTCCGAATAAATAGGGTCTTAAGGTTTTTGTCGCCCATACTATGGCTAATAATTCTTTTTCAATTGTACTATAGTTTTTTTCATAGTGCATTTAAGAGTCCTACTAATGTAACTCATTGGTTTGTTATCCTGAGAAAGAATACTCCCTAATGCAAAATTGCTAGCATCAGTAGTTAATTGAAACTTTTTTTCAAAATCTGGACAAATCAGTATGGGATCGTTTATGATAAGTTGTTTTAATTTATTGAATGCTGCAATAAATGTATCATCTTTGAATGTCACTTTAGAACCAGCTTTCAAACATTTAGTTAAGGGCTTTGAAATGTCTGCTAAGTTTGGAATGAATTTTCTGTAATATACCGCAAAGACCAAGAAATGATTTTATTTCTTTTTGAGTTTTGGGAATTGGAAATTTATTGATTGCCTTGACCTTTCTGTGTTTTGGCATTACACCGTTTGGTCCAACTATGTGTCCCAAAAATTCGGTTTTTTTTCCAAAAATTCACAGTTTGTCTAGTTGTAAGTTTAGATTAGCGTTTTTAAGTTTTTCAAAAACAATTTTTAATGAATTAAGGTGTTTGTCAAGAGACGTAGAAAAAACAATAATATCGTCCAAGTATACAAGGCAATGCTTGTTTATTAATTCACGAAGGACATTGTTCATGCATCGCTGAAAAGTTGCAGGTGCATTTTTTAACCCAAATGGCATTCGTGTGTACTCGTAGTGTCCGTTCTTTGTGGAAAACGCTGTTTTGTTAATGGAATTTTGGTCCATTTCGATCTGGTGGAAACCTTTAGCCAAATCAATGGTGGTAAAATATTGACATCGTCCTAGCTTGCCTAGTATTTCGTCCATATTGGGAATGGGAAATTTATCACTAATAGTGATCTCATTTAAGGCCAAGCGCACACTAGCAGCTGAAAGCGGAACTTATTGCTGAGATTATAAGCGAGCTGATAACTTCAAAGCTCCTAAGCTAGCTGAGATTTTTTGGTTACGCACACCGACAGCTTAAACTGAAGCTGATGCTAACTCCTAAAACAAAATCTAAATTAACCCATCGAAAATTTCCAAATTTGGCTAGATCGTTCCTAATGGCAGCTATAGGATATTGTTGTCCGAACAGTTGAATAAAATTTGAATTAGTATGGCTATATTTCAATTAAAAGACAATTTACTAAGAGTTAAACCGATATCTTACAAAACAAATGAATATCGGCCCATTTGGCCCGATTTTTCTTATGGCAGCTATATGATATAGTGGACAGATCTGGCCCGTTCCGACTTATATACTTTCTGCAACATAAATAAGATTATATGCCAAGTTTCATTCAGATAGCTTTAATACTGAGAGATTTCACCGTTTAAGCTTTGGCTCCCACTTCGCAACACAATAAAATCAGCTCATCAGCTTGCTGATAAATCGAAACTGGTTTGATCGATCAAGCAGAGCTGAACTGAACTTGCAGCTGATCAGCTCAGCTGAGCTTTCAGTGTGCGCACTTTCAAGCAAACAGAGCGTTTGTTTTTTCGAGCTGAATAATCTCAGCAATAAGTTCCGCTTTCAGCTGCTAGTGTGCGCTTGGCCTAAGCCCCTATAGTCTACTACAAGCCTAAATTTTTGTTTACCTGAAGCATCTTGCTTTCTTGGTACTATCCACAATGGACTGCAATAAGGTGATTGGCTGTGCCTAATTATTCCTTGCTTTAACATATCCTGTATTTGAGACTCAACTTCTTTTTCAAATGAAAAAGGATACCCATACGGTTTTTTATAAATTGGATTTTCATGATGAGTTTTTATTTCATGCTTAACAACATTTGTAAAGGTCAAATTTTCACCATCAGGAGATTTTTTATTTTACTGGTTATTCTTTATTAGAATGCTGGAAAAAGACTTACTGTCTGTTACAGAATTGGTTAACATGAAACCTCGGTTTGCGTCTTAGAATTTACAGTTAGTGCATTAGGTGACGCCATCGCATTTGGATGATGTGATCGAAAATTTTTGTTTATGTTTACATATCTCGGTCTTATTAGATTTTGCGAACATATTGCATTTTTAACCTTTTATGGAATTACTTCATTGTTGACGTTCGGACTTAATCAAAATTTCTCTTATTTGTTTGCATTGCGGGATCTCAAGCTTCTGTAACGTTTTTTAATCAAAGCCGAAATTGGCGATTCTGTTTGTTTGTGAACGGTTTCGTTCTTTGAACTGGTGGACGTTGAGAAGTCGCAGTGCAGATATGTCACTATATATATCTTATATTTTGTATTCGTTGACCTGCTACTACGGTCAGTATCACTCAACTGCCCTTCGAAACCAAGCCCTGTGCTTCCTATATGGGTTAGGTGTTAATTAGTCGCGAAAGAAAAGTATAGGAACTTAAAGAATGCGTAGTGAAACTACCAACTCCACCATATAGACCTAATGCACGCAGCTTGATTGCTATCGTTTAGCATGTATACTATGTCGGTTAAGATTAATGTTTTTAGTTTAGGAAGGCACAGATGAGGTTATTTTGTACAAATCATTTTAATTTGCACATATAAAGGGTTCATGTATTTCATATGAGGTTTTACAGTGGTGCAAAACTAAAGGCAAGTAGGATCTGGTGGTTTTACATGGTACGTGGAATTTCAACTGCCCCAAAAGATCGATGCTTTCCACGTCACCACGGATCAGGTTATACATAAAGATAATGCCTAGCATCGTTAAGCCACGAAGACCGAAAAGTAAAAAGCTCTTTTGAACTAACTCAATGCGTTTGCTGTGGACGTCCTACTGGGGACTCAAAACGCAAGATCCTCATTTTAAAATAGGACGAACTAACGGATTGTATAAATTCTTCGTGACGTAGGGGTCACGAGATTTGATCAATAAACACCAGTTTAGGATCCAGGCGGATACCCAAATCGTCAACTAGAGTGATCCTTTCCAGAGAGCGGCAGTTCAGCGTATAGGTCGCAAGCTTGGGAGACCATTTAGGTTTAATAAGTTTGCAGTGCACCATTTTTGAAAGTTATTAAGATCTGTTTGTAAATCTGACTGGCTAGCGCCGTACATGAATACTCTTGAGTTAGTCAAAACTTTAGGCAAGTTTTTAATAAATAATGTAAAAAGTAAGGGACCCAGGTGGCTCCCTTTGTAGGACACCAGAGGTCACCCGGAGAACATTCGACAAGTTGTTTTTAAAGAGGACCTTTTGCGTCCTGCCATTCAGATAACATGAGATCCACCAAAGAAGATCGACAGGAAAACCCATTAAGTCGAGCTTCCTAGCAAGAAGGGAATGATTTATGGAGTCAAATGCTTTACTGAAATCAGCCTCTTATAATGAACGAAGGTTAGTTGTCGTTGATCCACACAGGTGCTACAAAGGGGAGTAATTTTAGTTTTTAGGAGTAGGAGTAGTTTTGGAATGACTGACAACTTAGAGATTCCTCTATAGTTGTTAGCATCCACTTTGCTACCTTTTTTTGTGGAGAGGAATGACGAATGATTCCTTCCAAATAAGGGAATATTGGGATGTTTCTAAGGATAAGGTGACCAATTTTAGAAAGGGACTGCGCAGGTCCTCGGCACAATACCTAAGCATACTGCACACACACATCGGGGCCTGTCGAATAAACCGGCTTGACACGTTGAAGATCCAAAAGAAGGGAGCTTTCGTTTAAGCTAGGACTGAAGATTAGCTTTGATTTGGGCATGTTATAAGAATAGGTCTGATTTGAATCGAATGGCGAAGAAAAAGTAGTTTTGAAAAAAATGAGCAAAAAGATCGGCGATTGCCGTTACGTTTAAATTTAGAATAGAGATTGGACTTAATGTTTTTGAGGCGAGTCAACTCTTTACTAAACCAGGGAGGCTTATTTGAGATTGACGGATAGTATAGCATTGTAAAAAATATCCATGGCACCCACCATGTCAATCAAAGTCAGATATGAAATTATTCAACCGTCGAAAATCCGCCTTGCTAAAGCAGTGGACTTTCTTAGCTGGCCGATCAGACTTATTCTCCATAACAGTCCCAATATCGATGGTCACATCGAAAGTAGGATGGTATGGATTTTCGGGTTGCGTCAAGGGCGGGACCCTAACCAAACTGACTCTTGCCGGATCTGAGACAAAGCAGAGATCGAGCAGGCGATCTAAGGACTTTCGTAAATGGTTGACTTGAGACAACGAAATGTCAAACAAGCCATCAATAAAGTCGTGACGTGCTCTAGTTAAAAGAGTATTTGAAGAGTCATTTGTGAACCAAATAGCCCCAGGAATGTTAAAATCACCTATAACTACTAAATGGTCCCTATCCGAAAGACTATTGGAGACCGCCTGAACAGCGGAAAGGTGGTTCCAATAAATAGGAAGTTCCGACAAGGGGGGAATGTAGGAAAAAGTAATATAAGTAAAACTACACAAAGGAATTCAAATTCGTTGCATTCCTCGAAAGTTAACATTTCAGACGTGAGGTTGGAGTCAACCGCAATAAGGACCCTGCCCCCTCGCCTGGAAGACCGATCAAGCCTGTACGTTGTGTACACAGCTGGAAAAACTTCGGAGCTTAAAATCTCCGGCTTTAACCAGGTTTCTGTGAACACAATCACCTGGGATGCAAACGATAAACTATCAGAATACAATTTAGGAAGCTTACTAAGTAAGCCTCTTGCATTCTGATAGGAAAGAAGAAGAGAATTTGTTAGTTTTTTGAAGCGGACGAGGTAGATGGTACAATGGATTTTTCCGGCCTGCGTAAACTAACTCCAACAGGCCGTCTTTTCTTTTTCTTAGCTTCGTACTCCTTAACAACAATGTGCTTTGGCCAGAAGTTCTCATTGTCTTAAAAAGTTCGTCAGGAACATTTATTTTGAAAGATGAAATGTCCCTAGCATAAGAAAATTTGAATTTTTCCACCTTAATCTTAGATTTATCGGCTTTAATTCGACCTAGAATGTAGGTACTTACATCATCAGATGTTTGATCAGGGGAAAGCCGCGAAACAAATATCTGTTTCGTTGGTGGAATAGCAATCAGGGCTTTTGGCAATACATTTGTAATGCCAATTTCGGCCGGTATTCCGGGCCTGTTACCCTGGGGAGTTTTCTGGATGGGGTTCTGAGGGGTCATTAATTGTGGCCCCTCAGTGGACTCAACGGATATAAATGGAGGCGCTGTCCCTCCCGCGGCACATTCGGAGGGCGAATCTTTTCTCGCCCCGATCTTAATATCATTGGAGTTAGATATATTGCAGTCGAGGGCTGTGCCGAGGGAGTGAGCTGTTGAGAGCCCGCCGCGAGTTGTTGGGATCCGCCCAAATGCGGTGTGCAAACCGTGGTTTTTTTGCGCTTAGGGGACTCATTTAATAGCTTAAGGCCATTAAACTGGGAGTCCAGCGCAAGGAGCACCTCGTTAGTTTTACGAAAACTAACCAGTAGCTCCCTAAAACCATTTTTGGTTTGCCGCATAAAAGACCTCATCTCCTTTTCAACCTCGCGACAAGTTTCACAGCAGTAGCGCATTCCACTGTTTTTAATAATTTCAGCCGCGCGGCCTGTGCGATCAAGGCACTTGGCGTGCACAACATTATCACACAGCCAGCAGCCGATATTAGGGTCATCATTTGAAATTACCTTTTTGCAGGTTTTTATAGCGCAGACAATATTAAAAGACATTATAGTTACTTACCACTGTACCAATGGAAGTTAAGAGAAAATAAGAGAAGTTAAGTGCACTAAGAGAGAGAGAGAGCGAGCAATAGAGCGAGAGTTAGGGAGCTTAAGCCGTCAAGCTGTAATATCGGCGTAACGGATAAAGCACAAAGAGGAATGCAAAAATGAAGATAAGCAATTGCTGCACCAAACTAATTTGCAATTAATATAGTTATTAATACACAAAAACAGCTGCATGCACACGCGAAGTGAAACGGTGAATTATTATTGTTAGCAGCGTACATAGCTTGTCTTAGGTGCAGCTCGTACCGCTCCGTTCGACTGGCAACTTATACCGCTAACCGCCGAGTCCCTAGTCAAAACACATCAGCATTTCGTTAGGAACTGAATCTTTATTTGGCGCTCACGCCTTTTTATAGCGGTTTTCACTTATATACTAGTTACAGATTCCTTATGTATAATCCCAGCTAGGGGTTATCTATGCTAGATAGTTTTTGGACATTCTTAGACTTTCCAGGGGTTCACAAGAGGATCTTGTGTATTCTTAGATCGGTATATATGTGCGTGCTGTTACACTTGATTACATGTACATATGTATATATGTTGACAAAAGCGCAGATGCTAGCGCATTTGTATACTTTATAAATCTTATATATTAGTGTGTGTATTCTTCTCACATTAGTTCTTACTGATAGGCGGCGTGTATATAATTAGACTACTTGTGCCCTTTATCTGCCTGTGATTTCCAGCGGTTCTTTGGGTGCGGACAATTATGCATGTTCACCTTTTTGAACATTCTGCGCGGGGCCTTATTGTCTTTAATTTTACTGTATTTATTTATAGCTTGCATTCTAAATTGATTTGCTCTTTACCATTTTAACATTCAACTTTTTAGGTTGATTTAACTTGTTACAATTATTACTATTACATATAATATTGCAGACCTATGCCTGCTAGCATTATCATTATTAATATCCATTCATTAAACATTATCTTTTCATAAGTTGACTAATAATTTTAAGTACGTCATTTGAAATATTTATTCATGTTGAACCCATTAGATTAATTTTTCTTTCATACCAGTAACAACTATTTATAATTAGTGACGCCACAGGATCCTGATAATCGTCTTCTGTCGTGATCTCGTGCGCAGCTGTTAGGAGAATGAGGGCGGTGCGTTTGCTGTGTAGGCTCCGTAATCCTTGTACTCAGATTTTCGTGACCTGGCAGTGATGACTTCCGCATGTCCATTCTAAGACCGGATCATTGAAGACATGTTGGCAATGGCTTTGTTTTAGCACCGATGACTTATTAAAATCCCGGGCCAAGTTCTCTCGGCGTTGCTGTCGTATCTCCATCATATAAATTCCAGTCGCTGAACCCGGTAGTTGGACGCTTCGTGATAGTTTCTCCTTCCATTTCGGCCAGAGATGCGTCTTAATTTTTGTTGCGTTTTCCTGGAGGAACTTTCCTGAATCTTTCCAAATTCCTCCAACGTGAGGACTTGCCGGGGAAATTTCCTGGAGCGATTTTCTTCCAGCTTCCCTTTTTCCTCCAATGTGAGGACTTGCCGGGCAATCAAGTGCAAATGTATGCATTTGTGCATCATTTGTTCTTTTCCGAGCCGCTTCCAACATATTTTTCTTCTTTAGGTTCATATCCGTTACGGATGCCGTCTCAGGAACTTCCAGCATGGTAATTGCTGATAGAATGTGTTTTCTACCAGGAGTTTGTACGATTCCCGATAGTATCCATCCCAGCTTAGTACATTGCCCAATCATGGTTTCATCCTGTTTCAATCCTTGTGTAATAATTTCGGCCAATAAATCTCCACCGATCAGCACATCAACCTTACTGCGTTTATTAAAGGTTGGATCGGCTAATATATCATCTTTCCATTTTAGTGAGTCATACTTAAATGACATTGATGGCGTCGCATTTAATAATTTCGATAAAACTACTGCTTCGGTCTCAAATCGATCTTTACTTTTAAATCTTGGACGAATTTTTAGCTGTATCGATGCGTCAGATGATCCAACTAGACTGTCTCCTAGTCCATAAATTTGGGTATCCCTTTTCTTCTTATGTACTCCCAACCTTTGAACTGCTTCTTCAGATACAACTGTCATCTGAGATCCTTGGTCAATTAACGCTCGTAGTTTTTTCCATTTTCCATTGGCATCTTGCACTTCAATCTGTGCCGTGGCCAACAAGGTGGTTTTCCCCGTTTTAAATTTATTAGTTGATTTCGGTTCTTTTTTCTTGTGTAGCAACATGTGGTGGGGTCTATCATAAATTCCAAAATGTTCTCTTTCGCTTTGACAGTCCTTGTGTGGTGTAAATTTGTGGCACAAGCACTTGAAACATAATCTTTCTCGACATGCGAATTTCCACTTCTCCCTGATCGAGAGATTGGGTAATTTGTGTATTAGATTTCTACAATAAGGGCAGTTCCCACTCATAACCGCAGTCAACACTTTTGGATTTTCCTGTGTCCCATGCCTTGGTTGCGCTACTGCTTTAATGGCTTGCAGATGTTTTTCCAAAAATTCCAACACATTTTGAAGTGTTTGGACTTCCTTTGTCGCCTTTGACGTGTGCTCGTAATTTTGTTGTCCTTGACGATCAAATTTCCTTAATAGTATTCCAGCAATGAATACGTCTGTGCCGTCTAATGGGATGCCCATACCCTGTATAGCATGAGTGCATTTTTGTGCCGTGTCCAGCATGTTCTGAACACTCCTCTCTGATTCGCTGTTCATCATAGGCAAATCCAGAATCTTATTATAATTTATCATAAAGAGCTGACGCCTGTTCTCGTATCGATTTCTTAAGATGTCCAAAGCTAATTTGTAATTTTCATCCGTTATCATCAAATGCTTTATTAAATTTGAAGCTTCGCCCTTTACAACCTCCTTCAGTCGCATAAACTTTATTTTGGGCTTCATGTGTTCATCATTGTCTATAATTTCTTTAAACATATCGAAAAATCCCGACCATGCCGAAATGTTTCCAAAAAATGCAGGGATCTCCATCTCCCTTACAGATATCCGACGTTCCTCGAATATATTCTGGTGCATCAAAATTTCTTTCTCCCTTCTTTCCATCCTTATTTTTTCATACCCATCTAAAACCGTCTGGGTAAGTTGTCCATTTACTTTTAGTTCCTTGAAACTATCCGTAAGTCGTTGAAAATCTTCTTCTATATATTTCATATATATCCTTTGTAATTTCGGGTCTTGTCCCGCATTGACCAAAGTTCCTTGAAGCGCAATTCTTGCTTGATGGTACTCGCGTAATCGCATTTCCTGTTCTTCCATTTGGTTTAATATTGATTGGCCAGCCGCCAGGGCATTAAGTGAATCGTTTTTTGATCCCATTTTAAGAATATAACAATTCTTTTTTTTCAAAATATTCTCATGTTCACAATTATATTTTTAATTTGTTGCCTCGTATTTTATTTATTCGTCTATTAAATTCTATCTCAGATAAACCTTTCTTTTATAAGCGTTTTCCTTGACTATTTTTCAACCTTCACACGCCTTTCGTGGACCTTCCACGCCGATGTATTTACGCTTCCGACTCAAACCTCCACTGGCACTTTTGTAGAAGCCGTGGTCCGACGCTTGATCCTTGCTGCTATTTCGTGGACCTCCCACGCCGTTGTAGATACTCGATCCTTTTAATTTCGTGGACATCCCACGCCGCTGTAGATTCTTAGGGTTAAAAACCTCCGCTGTCGCTTTAATGTAAGTCGCGGTCCGATACTTGCTCCTAGTAATTTCGTGGACCTCCCACGCCAATATATTTCTTGATATTTCAAGCCTCCATTGGCTTGATCCCTGCCGAGTTCATAAACGTCCCACGCCGTTTTAACCGTGAGCTCTCTCCGCTGTCGCTCCAAATAACCGATTCTCAATCGTTTTTAAAATCGTGGACCTCCCACGCCGTTGTAGATTCCTCTGGATTCAAGCCTCCGCTGTCGCTTTAACATAAAACGCGGTCCGATACTTGATCCTTTGTTATTTCGTGAACCTCCCACACCAATTTCTATTACTGAAGTAAAAGCCTCCACTGGCGCTTTTTCATTAGCCGTGGTCCGACGCTTGGTCCTTACAGTTTTCCGTGGATCTCCCACGTCGATATATTTCTTTGATAATTCAAGCCTCCATTGGCTTGACCTTGCCGAGTTCGTGGACCTCCCACGCCGACATAGCCGTTAGCTATCTCCGCTGTCGCTCCAAAAAGCCGCGTTGTGATTTTTGATCATTTTTAAAATCGTGGTCCTCCCACGCCGTTGTAGCTCCTCTCAAGTCCTAAGCTACCGTTTTAACTATACATTTAGCCGCGGTCAGGACCTGAACCTGTCCGTTCTCTCGTGGACCTTCCACGTCGCCGTTTGTATGTATTCCAGATATCCGCTGTCACCTCCTCATAAGCCGCGGACCGTCGCTTGCCTTATATCCTTTATGTTTTCCTCCCACGTCGACCACCAGTCCTGTCCATCGCAGCATTCTCAGGACGTCACTGTAATTTTGTTATTGTTTCCCTGATCTTGCCGTAGTGCACTCAGTTAGGTGCGCCTTGCGGACTTTTCTACCGTGGATACCGATAAAAGTATGCCGATCGGTTTGGCAGTCTTCGTGAGCAAAAATTTCTTTATGCTCGAAGGACCATATGTTAGCAGCGTACATCGCTTGTCTTAGGTGCAGCTCGTACCGCTCCGTTCGACTGGCAACTTATACCGCTAACCGCCGAGTCCCTAGTCAAAACACATCAGCATTTCGTTAGGAACTGAATCTTTATTTGGCGCTCACGCCTTTTTATAGCGGTTTTCACTTATATACTAGTTACAGATTCCTTATGTATAATCCCAGCTAGGGGTTATCTATGCTAGATAGTTTTTGGACATTCTTAGACTTTCCAGGGGTTCACAAGAGGATCTTGTGTATTCTTAGATCGGTATATATGTGCGTGCTGTTACACTTGATTACATGTACATATGTATATATGTTGACAAAAGCGCAGATGCTAGCGCATTTGTATACTTTATAAATCTTATATATTAGTGTGTGTATTCTTCTCACATTAGTTCTTACTGATAGGCGGCGTGTATATAATTAGACTACTTGTGCCCTTTATCTGCCTGTGATTTCCAGCGGTTCTTTGGGTGCGGACAATTATGCATGTTCACCTTTTTGAACAATTATTGAACACAAGATAGAAGTTTTAAATAAAACCCCGGTGGTTTATAGCAAGGAATTAACACAAATTCGAGGAGCAAAACAAAAACACGACCGTTCACTTTGAAAGAGTGTCTTATTTCTTGATAAAAAGGTATTCAAAACCTCTTCGAAACTGCATACTAAGATTTTTCAAAAACTGATTAGTTTAGGAGAAATAAGAGTGAAAGTGCGAAATTGAAAATTTTGAAAATTTGAGCTATTGTGGCCGGTGGAGCAAAAATCCCAAAATTTTTAATGTTGTTGTGATCTAGTTTTAAATACGCGTCGAATGACACCTCGGTCATCCTGATCCGATACTCCGTTCAAAAGATATTCAATAAACAAGATTTTAACGGCCTTTCCGAAATGAAAACGTTTGTCCTGTTGTTTGTCTGTCTGTCTGTCATTTTTTTTGTTTTAGAGTCTTGGAACTACTTTTATTTTATTAAACAGCTCGAGCTGAACATTTTTTGTTCTACGACTTTTTGGGTTTCCCGCTAGTTTGGCGGGAAAACAGCTAAAAAAGCCGGATTTCCCGCGCCCATAACTTCTAAACGACTAAAGCTAGAGAAACGTGCTTTATGTCGTTTAAAAGGTATTTTGAAAAGATAATAGCTTTGCCTTGACATAATTTATCTAAATATAATATTTAAGAATTTATAATTAAAATAATTTTTTTTTAAGTTTTTGAAGTTTTCTTAAAAATGGCTCTAACGATTTTGATAGTCACTCAAGGCCATATAGCCCTTGGGATTGCTCAACTTTTGGTATATAACACATATCTGGGAAAATTCGTTTTCTCGAGATATTACTCATTAAAATTAGTAGCAAAGATCCCATACACCTTTTACATGCACTATACATACATTTATGAAAAAAATTATGTAGAGTCATATAGAGACGTGCACAATGCAATAAAATTTAAAACCATCGAAGGAAATTTAATATAATTTAAATTTAAAAGAAATCGTTATTTTTTTTTTTTATTTAATCTAATTGTTGCGTTTTTCACTACTTTGGCGGGAAAAAAGGAAATTTCTCGCACCCCTAACTTCTGAACGAGTAAAGTTACAGAAACGTGCTATATGTCGTTGGAAAAGTATTTTGATATGATAATTACTTTGCCCTGAAAAAATTTGTCTAAATATTATAATTAGAATTTAGATTTTTTTTTTTTTTTTAGATTAAAATTTTTTTGTTTAATGGCTTTTACGATGTTTATAGTCACTTCAGGCCATATAGCCCTTGAGATATTTCGGGGTACAACACATATCTCTGAAAATTCGCTTTCTCATTAAAATTAGTAGAGTTTCAAAATCGGCACTCTGCCTATTTTGCTTTTTTAATTTTTCAGCTAAGTGCCGATTTTGAAACTAATTAAAAACTTTTTAAATAACTGTTAATCGTCACAAAATTTGGTATCAGAAATTTTTTGAGTTGAATGTGCCATCGTCACTTTAATCTCACCTCGTTAAGAGGTGTTTTTATTTTATACAACTGCAACACAAACTCCCTCACACACATTGTGAACTCCATCCTTATTTCAAAAATAGACTACTGCCTACCCATCTACTGGAAAGCTTCCAGTTCTATCATGAACCGCCTAAAATCCACCCAAAACTCCGCAATAAGATCAGCCCTTGGGGCTTTCAGAACAACACCTAAAAACAACCTACTGGTTATAGTAAGTCAAAAATAAACACAATAGAAAACAGACGCGAACTCCTAACCGGCAAACTGGTAACCAAACTAATCCTCTCCCACGACACCCCAATAGGCAAACTCATAAAACCTAAAAAACGAAATTACAGATACCCCAGCACAATAGACAGGATCATTGAGACCAGCAAAGCCCTATCCCTCCCATACTCCCCAATCAAAAACTACCCATCCAAGAAATACAACCCAGAAATCATCCTGAAAGCCACAAACACAACCCTATCCCAATTCAATAAAACTACCACTTCACCAATAGTCTATCATATAACCAGCTCTTCCACTCACTTAAAAATTCCCTCCATAACCACCAATTTATCTACATAGACGGCTCAAAAGCAAACGACACAATCAGCTACTGCTTCACCAACGACACAAACACTTTAAAATCCGGACTCCTACCCCAGTACTCCTCCGTCCTCTCAAGCGAAATTATAGCTATTCTCGAAGCCGTTAAATACTGCACCAAAAACTCAGGCAAATACGCTATATGCTCAGACTCCCTACTCTCGTCCTCCCTATCCTCAATAAAAAACTCCAACAACCACTCCTACTACCCCTCAACAATAAGAAATCTAGTCTCCAAGCACTTCACAAAAATCAAGTTGATCTGGATCTCGAGAAACATCGGAATAAAACGCAATAAGAGAGAGCTGACAGGGCAGCTAGGGAAACCCAGAACTATCCACTCACCTACACAGCAAACTACAACACCGAAGACATCACACAACATATTAAGATACACTACACTAACAAACAAAGAGATCTGCAAAACCAAACTTCCCACTGGTACAAACAGATCTCACAAAATTCACACTTAAAAACACAAATCTCAACAGACAAAAACAAATAATAATTAACAGGCTACGCCTAGGACACACTCTACTCACAAACGCACATTACATGGACATATCTCTCCAAGGTACCTGCCCCCTCTGCAATAATGCTTCAAGACATCTTAATAAACTGCACTACCCTTTCCCAACTCAGAACCATAACCTTCTCCCACGAAAACCCAATCCAACTCCTAGCCAACCCAACAACAGAAAATTCAATCAAAATCATCTCCTTCCCCCACAAAGCCAAACTTATACAAAAAATATAGACACATAAACTCATAATAACCAAAACAAAAATAAATAAACATGATAATACATCCAGGCGAGCGGTAGGCCTCAGCAGCAAATGCTCCTAATTTTAAATTAGCTTTTAGTTCTATACCAAATGTTCGCTTTAGATAAATAAAAGTTCTCATCTATATTCTGTCACAGCAGATTGTCTTTTCTGGACTCTAATCGTCTTCGAAAGTTGACACTCTCGATAGAATATTGATATACTAAAAAGCTGATAAGAAGCTGATTTAAAAAATTAATAAGAGCTAGAATTCCCGCTTCCCGCTGTTTATAAAATACAAAAAGTTCAAAAAGTATCTAAATATATATATATCTATTTTGTCCGCTTCAAAGTAATCCCCATGAGATATTATACACTTGTGCCAACGGTTTTTCCAATCTTCGAAGCACTTCATTTTTTTTTTTTTTTTTTGTTCAGCTCCTCCTTTGATGCCGTCTTTATTTCGTCAAGCGTAGCGTAACGTCGTCCTTTCATGGGCCTCTTCAGTTTAGGGAACAAGAAAAAGTCACAGGGGGCCAGATCTGGGGAATACGCTGGCTGCGGCATCATTAGTGTGTTGTTTTTGGCCAAAAAGTCGCGCACAACCAACGATGTTTTTCACACAAAGTTTGATACTGGTTCTTTGATCAATTTTTTTGAATAGGTAAAAATCGAAGACGATCCAAAACACGTGCAAGCAAAGCAGCTGTCAACAATTAAGTGAACAAATGGCCGAGCTTGTCGGCATAAGTGAAAGACATGAGTACCAACATAACGCCAGAAAAAAATCGAAATTCGAATATACGTAATCCGCGAAAATTCAAAATTCGCAATACTTTTTGAACACACCTCGTTTACCCGCAAGTCAAGAATAAAAAATGCTGAAAATGACGGGAAAAAAGCTGATTTGGCAATACTGATTACAATCCTATATACGTGGTATACCAGCCAGTAAATCATATGCATTACAATCCTATATACGTGGTATACCAGTCAGTAAAGCACTGGCATTACAATCCTATATTTGTGGTATACCTGTCAGTAAAGCATCTGCATTACAATTCTATATGCAACAGTATATAGGACGGTAATATTTCATTTCATTTCATTTATTAGAAACTAACAAATATCTGTTAGTATATACGGCTTAATCTAATAATATACAATTCATATTTTACATTTATAACAAAATTATACATACAACGCATTTAGGATATGTCCAATAGTCAGACAATCGGAAGACAAAAGACGATACAATTCATTATAATGTGTACAAAGAACGCGAAACGGATGATGGCAATCAAAGTTTGTCCTGCATATTTCCAAAAATATCGGCCGGAATTGTCGTGAATTGTCGGAATTGTCGTGACGTTCTGGCCGGAACACAAAACTGTATTCGGCTTAGCAGTGCTGCAGAATCAATCTGTCCCTGAATTAGTTTATGTAGGAAGAGAACCCCATGGCAAGTTCTCCGATCCAGGAGAGACGGAAAGTTTAAGAGCCGCAGTCTCGCGGCGTACCGGTAGTGGTGGTAGTTGTTGATGATGAGGGTCCACGAATAGCCCACGCAGAGCAAACAAGAGAAACTGTTTCTGCACTGACTCTAGTAGAGCTTGATGAACCTGATATTGGGGAGACCATACACATGAACAATACTCAAGTATGGGTCGAACTAGAGAAGAAAAAAGATGCTTGGTTATGTAGGGATCATCAAATTCCTTTGACCAACGCTTAACAAAAGCAAGTACACCCCTAGCTTTGTTTGCTGTTATGGTAATGTGCTCAGCAAAGTTTAGGTCGTGGCAAAATAATACTCCAAGATCGTTAACCTTATAAATACGTTCCAAACCGCTTGTTCCCAACGAGTAATTTGTAAGGAAAGGGTTTTCACGATAGAATGACATGAAATTACATTTAGAATGGTTAAGAAACAACATCTTATCGTTGCACCATGTGTTAAGGTTATTTAAGTCCTCTTGAAGCCGTAAGTGCGACAAGGGGCACGAAAAATTTAAAAACAGCTTCACATCATCCGCGTACATAAGCACTTGTGAATTGTAAATAATATTTGGCACGTCGTTTATGAACAGACCAAACAGGAACACCTGATGTAACAAAGACAACGTTCGACAATGTGTTGTTGAATAAAACTCTCAGTGTTTGTTGAAGTATGTATTTGAAGAGCCAATCTAATAAATTATAGGTTATTAGTTTTTCAAATAATTTGAGTATGGCACTGAGCTTCGAAATCCCTCGGTAGTTAGAAATATCCGACCTACTGCCCTTCTTATGGAGAGGAATAATAAACGATTCTTTCCACAAATCAGGAAAGAAGTTTTTGTCGAGAGACATTTGAAAGAGTTTAGCCAATGGACCTGACAGGGCACTGGCGCATTTTTTAAGGAGACAACTAGGAATAAGATCGGAACCGGCAGAAAATGACGATTTCATGTTCATTAGATACTGATAAATGTCGTCTACGTGAATTATAGGCATGTTGATAGAATTTGAGTGTGGGAGCGAATACGGGTAGGTGGAAGAATTATAAGTATGAGAGGAGTATGTTGATTGGAAGAAATTAGCAAATAAATTAGAGTTGTCTAGATCATTAAAGCCTTTTGTATTATTATAATGAAGAGATGAAGGAAACAGAGATGATTTTTGTTTTGAATTTACAAAAGCGTAGAATTGTTTAGGGTTGTCGAAAAACTCTCTTTTGCAACGGTTCAGGTAGTTATTGTAACATGTAGTATTATGAGCCAAAAATTCGGAACGAAAAAATTCCGAACGGTTCCACGGCAGGAAACGACGGAACATGCGCATTAATTGCTGAGTTCAGCAAGTCGTAAAACATCCCCAGAATGACTGGAGGTGATACTTCGGAGTCCATGAAAGACCAGTCAGTTTGAGAGAGAGCTGTGTTCATTTCAGTAAACACAGCTTTTCTCAAGCAGTGAAAAGTTCAGGGTGTGATTTCAGGTAAGATCATTTCAGGCGATATAGACTCTAAAAGAATCTCCAAAGTTGGATGATACTTGTTTTCCGGCAATGATAATGGTTGTATTCGTGAAACGAAACCATTAGCAAATTCGGATGCAAAAACCAGATCAAGAAATTTGTTGCAGAGTAACTAATTTTTGATGTTTGGACTATGGTATTATAATTTTGTTAATTTTCTTAATTGAAATAAATCAACAGTTACAAATACCTTGTTAAGGTCACAAATGATACTACACGAAAAGTGGTTATCGCGAGCGACATCTTTCGGAAAGCCATTCGCTCTGATAAGTTTCAATAACAAAACGGGAATCCCCAAAATAGTTTGCATTTTCTGTAGAAGCAAATGAGAATAAAAAAGGGGCATTCCCGTGCATTTTCGGCTCACGAGAGTCAATAGAGATGTTAGTGCGAATAGTGTCGCGTATAACTAGATCCAAAAGTGTACCTTTATGCTAAATGACTTGGGTCAATGCGATAGTGCTACCGAGGAAGATTTTGAGGACGATGACGTATTGTATGAGCCCAGCGCACAAGAAATAGCAAACGCAGAAGCTGACGGAATAGGCTCTGATGGAGAATCCCTTGATGAATTTGATTTGAATTTGGAGCAGTCACGTATTGATGCTGAACCGCAAGATATACTTGTTTTTTGCTCCAAAGACGGAAATATTACTTACAATGTGGAGCCGGTCGCAAAAAAAGAAAATAGTTACGAATAACTGAATTCGAAACGGTAAGTACACTTACAGAATTAAAGACTTTTATAACCTGCTTTGATATGCTGCAGAACCCACAAATTTTGCTGTATATCGCGTATCAAGCGAGCAATCAGCCTTTGAGCTTTTTCTTGCTTCCATCGAAAAAATAATTTTGAAATACACTAATCTATACGGCATTCGGATATACAAGGAAAAATGGAATAACATTGATGCAATAAAATTACGACCGTGCTTATGCTTATGCATGGAAAGTGCAAGTATATGTTGGCAAAGCTCCGAACTGCCGTCCTGAAACCAATCAGGGCCAACGGGTTGTAATGGCGTTAACGGAAGGACTACCTGGACGCAACATCACAACTGATAATTTTTTTACATCACATTCCTTAGCCCTTGAGTAATTGAAGAGAAACCAAAATTTACTTGATACTATTCGTAAGAATGGGACATTTATTCCTAAGGAGTTTATTTCGGCCCGGAAAAGGTCCATTCAAGATTCAAATTTCTTATTTGATAATGAAAATGGCATAACTTTATGCAGTTATGTGCCCAAAAAAAATCGAATTGTTCTTTTGCTAAGCACAACACACCGCACAAAGGATGTGAGTATTGAAGATCAAAAGAAGCCTATTATGATACTTGATTATAACAAGACCAAAGGTGGTGTTGACACTTACGACCAAATGATGGGAACTTTCTCATGCAAACGAGCTGTATGGCGTTGGCCAATGGCCTTATTGTCTTATATGCTGGACATATCTGGTATAAATGCATTTCTCATATATACCAGCATCAAATCAACTTCCTCAAATGAAATGTGTAGACGGATTTTTCTCAAAGAAGTGGCAGATCTGTTGGTTCAGCACCATATTCTTCGTCGAAAAGTAATGACCCACAGTGAAAATGCACTTTCCCTTGTTAAAAAAATGAAAACTGAAATGCCATTAACTAATAGGAAGCGCCTAGCTACAGAGCCAGATCCTCCAGAGCCGAAAATAAGAGCCAGATGCGGTTTATGCCCATACAAATTGGGGGGAAATAAGTATGGAAACTTTGGCTCCAACTGTAAGAAAGCATGTTGTCCAAACCATTATAAGCCTATCAATTTATGTAATGAATGTATAAAAGAAAATTAAAATGTAATAAAAACCTACAAAAATCTTAAATATACATTTTTTTTGAATTTTTAAAATAATAGTATCATTTAAAAAACAAAAAAAAAACACGACCGACACCTTCGAAAGCTTCTAATATATTGTATAGCACGAAGTGTGCTCGGCTAATCGCCTACTTGGTCGATTCGAAATCATTTAAGACCCTTATATGAAACTAGGGTGAGTTCACAAACAAGGAAGTAGGGTTAAAAGAAACGTTCCAGCTGATTTCAATCAAATCAAAGACAACAATTTTTATTGACTCTTTACAGGCGAATCAAAAGCATCGTAGGAGCGATTTTGAAGGTATACTAGCAGAAAAGGCGGCCAAGCTTATGGAAAAGAAAAGAATGTTGCAGTATTAATTCGAATGCTCACTGCATTCGAAGTATAACAGATGTAATCGATTCTCGAATCCAAATTTGCGGCACTGGGTTGGAATATTACCTGTATTTGACAGATAGTGCTCACATTCAATGTTGTGTTGTACAGTATAGAGACCTGCAACCCAGCAAACAATTTTAGGAGTGCTCATAAATATGTGACTGAAAAGTATCGAGTTTCAAAAGCGTCTTCGAAACATATTTTGTGCTTTTTCAGCCAGGGCTTATAAAAGGTTCTTTTGTCAGAGCATATTCGGAATTAAACTTAGTAGCCAGAAAGCAATTTGGGAATTTAATGTCATTATGAGCCCAAAAAAGGGTCAGAAATGAGGGATTTTTTCTATGAAAACGGTCCCACTTTATGTGGAATATTTCTGAGTCTAATCTGACTATTTTCTGAATCACTGTAAAGCCTCAGAAAAAGAACATTATATTAAGCAATATGAGCGTTTTCGGACATTTTTCGATTTACTTCAGACTCAAGTTTGACGTCTAATCGGTAAACGAGGAAGAGAAAAACTTTAAAAATGTGGTAAGGTATATTCTAGAAAGGTGATCCTGGGCCAAAAAAGGAGCCCAACGCGGAGGCGAGTAAAGACAGCGAGTCAAGAGAAAAAGCGGTGTCGACTCTAAAGGTTGAGGCACAACCAAAAGATGAGACTGTGGAGAAGCTTAACACGAGCGAGGATGAGGAAGCCATGAGAGCGCATCCGGCATTGGTAAGCTTGAGTGCTGTGACCATAATGACTTGAACAGCAACATGAACAGGAAAACGAAGCCAAACCCTCGGGCCAAGCTCATTAACATTATTCAAAAACTAATGACATAAATACAAAATTTCATTTTAATAATAAAAAAAAAAGTAAACTATGAATTTAAGCTTTAATAGGCGTCTGAAAAGAACCTTTCAGGAGGCGACCCTTTTAGGAGGCTTTTCGAGTGCCAAAAAAGTGCCTTTTCTGAGGGGTTTCAGTAATACACATGTGGCAGAAAAGAGTTAGATTCGACTCAGAAATAGTCCACATAAAGTACGATCGTTTTCATAGAAAACAAGTAAGAAAGCTACAGTCGACTGTGCTCGACTGTGAGATACCCGCTACCTAAACGTTTGCGCTTCACACTAAAAGGCAATTTAAAATTGTACATACATTATAATAGTCTACTTCGATACTTCTAAAAATAAATCGCCTGTCGAATTAGCTCCCGACCTAAACAATTTAATTTCATACTTAAATATGAATGATACATTTTATAGGAACACATAAAAACCCGCTCGATCGGCGTCAAAAATGAATTATGTTATTTTTTGTCATTTCTTGCTATATTCTTTTGTCATTTCTTCTGCAGTTGGCGCCATTATATCGCACGGCCAAGGCTCGAATGCGCCACTGTCGGTTACAGCTTGCAACAGCAGTGCCTTAGGGCGGTGTGTTAAAATTCAATCCTTATTGCTAATATCTCCCATGTTTATCATCCGATTTTACTGATATTATCAGGAAATGTCCATTTTATTTTATTCATTTATTGTATCTATTAACTTTAACCCGAAAATACCGAGTATAGCTTATTTAACGTTTTTTATGATTTTTGAGGGCGCAAGTAGGCGTGCCCAAATTTTAAAACAAACTTGATCTGCGTGCAACAGATTCCAATGTTGTCACCAAATTTGGTAACTCTAGCTCTTATAGTCTCTGAGATCTGTTGTTTCACACGGACGGACAGACGGACAGACGGACAGACGGACATGGCTAAATCGACTCGGCTGGTGATGCTGATCAAAAATATATATATTTTTTTATTTTTTAAATTAAAGCCATTTTCGTGATCCGGAGATTGAACTCTACCAGAATTTCACATCAACAGGCTTGGATCATTTTTTTTTTTTATTTTGTAAACTGGTGTAATCGGTCAAAAACTATAAAACTTAAAATTTTTGTATTTTTTCGCATTTGCAAAACGTACGAAGTAGGGGTGAGTAGAGCGGGTGAGCAAGACAGTGCTCTTTGGGTATCAACGAACTAAACCATCTAGCCAAAAGAGCTAAGTAAAGTATGAGATACCTTTTAGCATGTAGTTGATCAAGGGTATATTACGTTTACAGGGTCGTAACTGACTTCTTTACTGCGATTTATTTTAATTTTTTGCTTTTGAAATCGTCAGGACCGAAATATCTAATTATCCCCATAACGGACCACAGACTCGATTTTAACATCAACCCATTCCTTGGTTTTGCTTGGGGCGGAAACTTCGCAATGTTTATTTGTTTATTAAAACCAAATCAAGCGTGCAAGCTTTTAAGCTGATGCAGCTTAAATATTTCGCAGCTAACATTAATGTTACCGTGACCATGCATAACTCTCTCAATACAACCAAAGGTGTTATCTATTCGAACGACCTTAGAGGAAATGAAGACAGCATAATTGTGCAAGAACTAGCAGCCCAACAATACCGACGACCGTAAAATTTCCAAAAGAGACAAAGGCTCTTTTAAGGAGTCTGGTCTCTTAATTTTTACATTCAACCCCACTATGTAATGTTCAACTACCAAAGAACCGCAGTCAGAGTTTACATTCCACTGCCCATTAAATTCAACAACTGCTTTAAATACGGCCAACTTCATAAATTATGAAAAAAAAAAAAAAATGCTTTAACTGCGGGAAAGAACAACACATCGATCCAACATCAAACGAAAAGTACGACTCTATTCCAAATCCACTACTCCCCCAATAGTCTATAAACAGCTCTTCCACTCACTAAAAAAATTCCCTCCATAACAACGAATTCATTCATACAGATGGCTCTAAAGCCAATGAAACAATCAGCTCTCATCACCAAAGACACAAACACGATAAAATCAGAACTCCGACCCCAATACTCCTCCGTCCTCTCAAGCAAAATTAAAGCTATTCTAGAGACCGTAACCCCATAGGGTATTAAAACTTCGTGCAAACCGTGAATGTATGTTACAGGCAGAAGTAGGCAGCTTCGACCCCATAAACTATGTACTATTGAGCTACCAAATTTGGTAATCAACATTTCAATCTATTGTCGCAGATAAAGTTTGTTTTAAGAATTTAGCCACGTCCACTTTCGGTCTCCCAAATTATAAAAAGTCTAAAATAAACTCTTGAATTTTGGTTAAGGAAAATATTATAGAAAAGAGTTTTATGCGGACATTTTTTTTTCTGAACATTTAATTATAATCGGATGATAATCGTGAGAGATATAAACCATAAGGTTGAAATTTTAAGGCAGGCCAGCAACCGTTGCAAATGAAGGCTGTGTAGCATGTAGATCGCACACTGAGTCGTGGGTTTTTAGTTTGTTTCACAAGTTACTTAGTTTTGCAGGTAATGTACATTTGCAATAACTGTATTAAACTCGGAAGGCAGCCGATTCATCTCTTCAAGTCTTAAAATCCGGGTGCTGAAGTCAAGCCAAGTTTCTCGGAATTTTTGCTTAAACACTTTCGGCATTTTTCACAAATATGTTCAGCGTGAACTTGCACATAAAGATACGTACTCACCAGCGCTAAAATTTAGCACCCAAATGAGTGCGAGCGAGAGACAAATACACTTTTTCGGCTCCTCTTAGCAAGGTCGGTACGCAGATGAGCTAAGAGAAATACTAGAATATACTGAATGTCTTCGCAAGGGTGGCGCGAGACGAAGGAAATATCAGATAATTCCCTGCGACCCTTGCGAAATTGAGACAGACAATTGGAAACAAAACCTTATGGCGGGACTTTCCAGCCGGAAAAAATTAATTTATTTACAATACAATTAATGAAGATCCAATTATATGCAATCTTGACCATTAAATACAACAAATTAAAAATATTATTTATTTATTTTAATAGCAAATTTCTGCTAGTATCACAAATACCTCCACCCAATTTGGAGTAATTTTTAATGATATGCTCCGACTCACATCAAGTGGACGGAGGCAAGGATAAATGGGTAATAATATTATTTACATTAAACTCAAGGGACATTTCAACATTTAACAAAAAGTACAGATCATTGTACGACGAACATAAAACGCGAAAAGGGTCATGAATCTCAAAGTTCGATTTACAAAATTTCAAGGCAATAGGCCGAAAATTACGAGACGGCCTTATAGGTATAGCGAATCGAATTTGGCCAAGAAGGTGAGACGAGTTGATGTGTCCAGCAGGAACATCACTCCATGGCAGGTCCGGCGATCCTTAAGCGAGGGCAGGTTCAGTAGGCGCAGTCTGTCAGCGTAGGATGGCAGGTGACGATGAGGTTCCCAGTTTAATCCCCGTAAAGCAAACAAAAGGAACTGTTTCTGGACCGATTCGATAAGGTCCTGATATTTTGCATATTGAGGCGACCATACGCAAGAGCAATATTCCAGAATCGGGCGAACCAGCGAAATATAAAGAAGTTTAGTCGTGTAGGGATCCTCAAACTCCTTCGACCATCGCTTGATAAAAGCAAAAACTCCTTTTGCTTTCCCGACAATGATGCCAATGTAATCGGTGAAGTTTAGATTATGGTTAAATAAGACTCCAAGATCTGTCACCGTATAAATGCGCCCAAGCTCGCACGACCCTATAGAGTAATTAGTCAGGAAAAGATTTCTCCTATAAAAGGACATGAAGCTACACTTAGAGTTGTTTAGGAACAGCAAATTTTGGACGCACCAAGACTGAAGGTTGTCCAAGTCAGACTGTAAAAGTGTATGGGAGTCAGACTGCGTGAGTGGCAAACAAAGTTTTACGTCATCCGCATACATCATTACGTGTGAATGCTGAACTACCTGAGGTAAATCATTTATGAAGAGGCCGAACAGCAGAGGTCCAAGATGGCTCCCTTGAGGAACACCAGAAGTCACAAGGACAAGGTTTGAGAAAGAACCCTTGAAGGCTACCCTCTGCGTTCGGTTCGATAAATAAGTCGAAATCCAATTGATTAGCGTTATTGGGAATCCTAAAAGAATAAGTTTTTTTAACAGTAAATGGTGGTTCACGGAGTCGAAAGCCTTACTGAAGTCTGTAAAAATAACGTCAGTTTGGGCATTCGTTTTAAACGCGTTCCTTATAACAGAAACAAACTCAAGAAGATTTGTAGACGTTGATCTACGTTTCATAAAGCCGTGCTGCGAGGAGGACATTATCGAGCTGCATTGGTGCTGTAACTGAGCAGTAATTAATAACTCAAATAACTTGGGAATCGCACTGAGTTTTGCTATCCCTCGGTAGTATTCGATGTTAGCTTTACTTCCCTTTTTATGAAGCGGAATGATAAAAGATTCCTTCCAAACGTCAGGAAAAAATGAGTTCTGAAGGGATAATTGAAAAAGTTTTGCCAGAGGTTTACTCAGAGCTTTAGCGCAATTTTTTAACACGCAGCTTGGTACCAGATCTGGACCAGAGGAGAAGGAGGACTTAATAGTTTGAAGATTTTGAAGAACATCATCTTCACTAATCAATGGCATAAAAATACAATTAGAGTGTGGTAGTGAATAAGGATAGCATGAGGTATTGTCAAAACTAACAGACGAATATGTAGATTGGAAGAAATTTGCAAATAAATTTGCAATATCGGACTCATTAGAGGCGGAAATAGTATTGAAATGAAGACAAGATGGAAATTGTTGTGACTTACGTTTTGAATTAACGAACGCATAAAACTGTTTAGGGTTATCCTGAAACTCATTCTTACAGCGAATCAGGTAATTTTTGTAGCATTCGGAATTGTGGGTTAAGAAATTTGAACGAGCAGTTAAATAATTTGAAAGGTCAACTTGCAGCCCTGTTCTCTTATATTTCTTAAAATGTCTAGACTTATAGTTTTTTAGATAAGAGAGTCTGCGAGAGAACCAGGGAGGCTTATGGAATACGTTGGAGGAGGAAAATGAAGGCACATACATCTCAAAAACCGATTCCAGTATCCGGTAAAACCGTTCTACAATGTTAGATGGGCTTTCAGGTGAATCCATAAAGGACCAGTCCACAGAGGATAAGTAAGCATTCATTTCAATGAAATTGGCTTTGCGAAAGCAACGAAACGTTGCTGGCTCGACTTCAGGGCATGGCAATAATGGAGCTGAAGCTTCTAAAATGATTTCAAGTGTGGGATGATAAGCGTCTTCGGGGCTGGAGAGAGGGTCGATTCTAGAGACATGGGCATTAGCAAACTCTGAAGCAAAAATGAGATCTAAAATTTTACTAGAGCAGTTCCTCACAGCGTTTAATTGTCCCAATGAAAGGTCAATAAGACCATGTACCAGATCGTGGGGTACAGTGGGAACAAGAATATTCGATTCAGATGATGGCCGCCAAGAAATGGCAGGCAAATTGAAATCTCCCATAACAATTAGATGGTCATTGTTGCCAAGGGTTGATTGAATACACTGAATTAAAGCTAAATGCTGTTGGTATATGTTGATATCCGACCTAGGTGGAATATATGAACATGAGACGTACACAAAATAATCGTGAACTCAAATTCGTACAGCCACAAACTCTAACATGCTCTCCATGCTCATTATGGGAATGGGTTCGGAGACTAAATCGGACTTAACGGCAATAAGGACACCGCCGCCAATACGCGTTGCACGATCACATCTATATAGATAACATAGTTGCCAGCAAATAATTCGCAATCAGAGACAGAGGAGTTGAGCCACGTTTCCGTAAAGGCAATCACATTGGCATTAAAGGAGACACTATTGACGTGCAGCTTACTCAGTTTGCCGAGTAAACTACGAACATTCTGGTAGTGAATGGAAAATGAGTCGCTTAGTTTTTTGGAGCACTAAGTGAAGGAGTCTGCGGCCCGCGAACCTGAGGATTCATCTTGTTTACATATTCGTGAACAATAGCATGCTCCGGCCGTACAGAAATATCAAGAACCTTATCAAGGAGAACATCAGAAAGTCCAATCTTAAACGAAGATATATCACGTCTTTGCTTAAAACTGAACTTGGAGACAGAAAATTCGGTGCCAGAAACATTCAGTTTGCTACTCAAATGGGTCTTAACATCAGATTCTGAAGCGTCTGGGTTGAGTCTGGAGACAATCACGAACTTTTTCCGGGCAACGCCAGCTAAAGGTGCTGGCTTCCTTGGTGCCACTCCAGATAATGCTGCATTTGAATTCAGAGGTCCAGACGATGGTGCCGAAATAATGACTGTCGGAGGTAATACGGGGTTGGCATAAACCGAGTTTGGAACGTCAGTAAGATCCGAAATTGCAGCCGATCGGGCGGGTGCAAGCGAAGCGAAGTTGGGCATCGTTTACTGGTTCCAAACTAGGAGACATGCTGGACTCAGTTTGTCTCGAGCTTGGGCCAGCGCTTTGTACGATTCCAGATACATTTGCAACATCGTCTTCGCCATCGGAGCCGTCAGCTACGGTCAAAACGTTGTTGGTGGTTCCAATTCCCGGGCTGAACAGCAAAAGGGGGTTGCAGGGTCTGTAACTTGTAAATCATTGTTAATACTTATACACCTCTTTATGTTTGATGAGTCACTTAGCAGCTTCAATGTTTTAAAATGAGATTCCGTCGTCTGGAAACGGCTTAATAAATCCTTGAAACCGGCCGCAAGAGACTGAAACTCTAGGTGAGTCTGCCTCATAAAAGCCCTCATTTCCTTTTTTATATGCATGCAGCTCGGGCACGTCCAATCCAAACCGTCATGAGCTCTGACACGATCCGCAACTCGTGCACCGGTATGCCCCATCTCGGCGCATACAGGGTGTGCAACATTGTCGCAGAGCCAGCAATAGACCGTAGATTGCCGCGCGGTAAATTTGCGGCCATTCGTGCAAGCAGGGAAGCATTTTTCTTGAGTGCAGAAAAATGCAAATCAAATAAATGCAATGGCAGCACAAACGCAAGATATTGGTTAATAATTAAAGAAATTATTTTAAATATTTTGCGGATAAGAACCGAACAAAAACAAAAAGCAGAGAGCGCGACTAAAAGCTGTAAGGAATAGTTAGGATCCCTTACAATAAGCCAAAGGGAACGCAGGATAGACAGAAGAGAGAACAGTATAAGAGAAAGCAGTAGAAGAGATGGAGTGAGAGCGGATAGTCAGCGCATAGCGGGACACGGATGCGCTGAGCAAGGAGTTTTGGCGGGAGAGCGGGCCGCTGAATTGGCAGCAGCAGCGCTGCAGAGGATCGGCTGAGCAAGGAGTTTTGGCGGGAGAGCGGGCTGCTGAATAGCAGCGCTGCAGGGGGGTATAAAAGAGCGAGGCAGGAGTCAGTTGGGGAATGAGTTGGAGAGTCAGTCGGACAGTTAAGTGTGGAGTTAAGTCGTCGGTGAACAGTGACCAGTGCTAGTGCTAGTGAAAGCGACTCCTTGGGAAACGAGCCAAGGATCAGTTCAGGGGACAGCAGAGCAGAGCAGTTTTACCAGCAGCAGTAACGCAGTAAGTCTTTGGGAGGATTCCCTTTGACCAAACGAGTCCAGTTCACAACTTTCTTCCATCTCGTACTTTGTAAGTGCCCAGGCGGACGGTGAGTTTGCCGGCGCGTCAGCTTAGCGGGAGCATCTGGAGCGTGCAGCACCAGAGTATCTAGCGGAGCGAAGCTTAGCGAGAGAATCCGAGTGCGGGTAGCACCGGAGTATCAAGCGGAGCGTAAGCGCGGCGTGATCACCCAGACGGCGTTGGCCGGCGAGTCGGGCGTGAACTAATTGTTAGAGGTAGGGCGTCTTGTGCCCCGCTTAAGACAGGTGTGGTAGAAAAGAGGTGCAACTCCCAGTTCAAATATATAGTATATTACTTAATTCTAAACCCCGAAGTTCTTATTTTGGCACAGTGCCCAACAAATATAAATTTGTTGCAGCGAATCCTGGACGAGACTGAGCTATCCCGCCCCGATCGTTACAAAGCTTTTGTCCAAGCTCAGAGAAATTACAAGAGCGTGTAGTTGTTCGGCAACAACAACAACCACACGGTACGGTAGTAAGCGGTAAACGCAATGCTCAGCAGCAACAACAACCACACGGTGCAATTTTAAGCGGTAAACGCTGTGCTCAAGAAGAACAGGGCAGCAAAGCGTAATACGAACGATATTAAAACTGAGAATAGATTTGCGTGTTTAAAGTCACTGTCTTTGATTAACACGAATCGATTGACACAGATCACGGAATCACTGACCGATTGCCAAAAATTTGGGATTAATAGAATAGATTTTCACTGAGAAAACTTTGTATGAAGGTAGAGCGATAAAAGGCACGTCCAACAGCGACAAGTGTAACAGTGAAAAATTAAAACAAAATGAAGTCTTAAAATATGTTATTTCACAGGGAAATAAGCAAATCAAACGAACAAATTACTTAAATTATGATTTCCAAAGCCGCGGGGCCAGCTCCCGATGCCGCCGACGAGGACGAGCTGCTCCTGGCCCATTCCCTGCTCGTCCATGACCAGTGGTCACCTATTGCGATTCTCTTCTTAGTTGGCTGCCAACCCAAAATGCTGCTGCTTCAGAGCATACGAGGAGTACAAGAAGGAGAATGAGAGCTGCCCGTCCTCAGGAAGTGGACGACTGGGCAAGCAGCCGCCGCCCTAGATACTTATAAGCACGGGTTCCGTGGAGAACTCATGGATAGAGATCATGGCCCGGCGACTTAAGCAAAATTAAAGCTATTCTAGAGACCGTAACCCCATAGGGTATTAAAACTTCGTGCAAACCGTGAATGTATGTTACAGGCAGAAGTAGGCAGCTTCGACCCCATAAACTATGTACTATTGAGCTACCAAATTTGGTAATCAACATTTCAATCTATTGTCGCAGATAAAGTTTGTTTTAAGAATTTAGCCACGTCCACTTTCGGTCTCCCAAATTATAAAAAGTCTAAAATAAACTCTTGAATTTTGGTTAAGGAAAATATTATAGAAAAGAGTTTTATGCGGACATTTTTTTTTCTGAACATTTAATTATAATCGGATGATAATCGTGAGAGATATAAACCATAAGGTTGAAATTTTAAGGCAGGCCAGCAACCGTTGCAAATGAAGGCTGTGTAGCATGTAGATCGCACACTGAGTCGTGGGTTTTTAGTTTGTTTCACAAGTTACTTAGTTTTGCAGGTAATGTACATTTGCAATAACTGTATTAAACTCGGAAGGCAGCCGATTCATCTCTTCAAGTCTTAAAATCCGGGTGCTGAAGTCAAGCCAAGTTTCTCGGAATTTTTGCTTAAACACTTTCGGCATTTTTCACAAATATGTTCAGCGTGAACTTGCACATAAAGATACGTACTCACCAGCGCTAAAATTTAGCACCCAAATGAGTGCGAGCGAGAGACAAATACACTTTTTCGGCTCCTCTTAGCAAGGTCGGTACGCAGATGAGCTAAGAGAAATACTAGAATATACTGAATGTCTTCGCAAGGGTGGCGCGAGACGAAGGAAATATCAGATAATTCCCTGCGACCCTTGCGAAATTGAGACAGACAATTGGAAACAAAACCTTATGGCGGGACTTTCCAGCCGGAAAAAATTAATTTATTTACAATACAATTAATGAAGATCCAATTATATGCAATCTTGACCGTTAAATACAACAAATTAAAAATATTATTTATTTATTTTAATAGCAAATTTCTGCTAGTATCACAAATACCTCCACCCAATTTGGAGTAATTTTTAATGATATGCTCCGACTCACATCAAGTGGACGGAGGCAAGGATAAATGGGTAATAATATTATTTACATTAAACTCAAGGGACATTTCAACATTTAACAAAAAGTACAGATCATTGTACGACGAACATAAAACGCGAAAAGGGTCATGAATCTCAAAGTTCGATTTACAAAATTTCAAGGCAATAGGCCGAAAATTACGAGACGGCCTTATAGGTATAGCGAATCGAATTTGGCCAAGAAGGTGAGACGAGTTGATGTGTCCAGCAGGAACATCACTCCATGGCAGGTCCGGCGATCCTTAAGCGAGGGCAGGTTCAGTAGGCGCAGTCTGTCAGCGTAGGATGGCAGGTGACGATGAGGTTCCCAGTTTAATCCCCGTAAAGCAAACAAAAGGAACTGTTTCTGGACCGATTCGATAAGGTCCTGATATTTTGCATATTGAGGCGACCATACGCAAGAGCAATATTCCAGAATCGGGCGAACCAGCGAAATATAAAGAAGTTTAGTCGTGTAGGGATCCTCAAACTCCTTCGACCATCGCTTGATAAAAGCAAAAACTCCTTTTGCTTTCCCGACAATGATGCCAATGTGATCGGTGAAGTTTAGATTATGGTTAAATAAGACTCCAAGATCTGTCACCGTATAAATGCGCCCAAGCTCGCACGACCCTATAGAGTAATTAGTCAGGAAAAGATTTCTCCTATAAAAGGACATGAAGCTACACTTAGAGTTGTTTAGGAACAGCAAATTTTGGACGCACCAAGACTGAAGGTTGTCCAAGTCAGACTGTAAAAGTGTATGGGAGTCAGACTGCGTGAGTGGCAAACAAAGTTTTACGTCATCCGCATACATCATTACGTGTGAATGCTGAACTACCTGAGGTAAATCATTTATGAAGAGGCCGAACAGCAGAGGTCCAAGATGGCTCCCTTGAGGAACACCAGAAGTCACAAGGACAAGGTTTGAGAAAGAACCCTTGAAGGCTACCCTCTGCGTTCGGTTCGATAAATAAGTCGAAATCCAATTGATTAGCGTTATTGGGAATCCTAAAAGAATAAGTTTTTTTAACAGTAAATGGTGGTTCACGGAGTCGAAAGCCTTACTGAAGTCTGTAAAAATAACGTCAGTTTGGGCATTCGTTTTAAACGCGTTCCTTATAACAGAAACAAACTCAAGAAGATTTGTAGACGTTGATCTACGTTTCATAAAGCCGTGCTGCGAGGAGGACATTATCGAGCTGCATTGGTGCTGTAGCTGAGCAGTAATAAATAACTCGAATAACTAGGGAATCGCACTGAGTTTTGCTATCCCTCGGTAGTGTTCGATGTTAGCTTTACTTCCCTTTTTATAAAGCGGAATGATAAAAGATTCCTTCCAAACGTCAGGAAAAAATGAGTTCTGAAGGGATAATTGAAAAAGTTTTGCCAGAGGTTTACTCAGAGCTTTAGCGCAATTTTTTAACACGCAGCTTGGTACCAGATCTGGACCAGAGGAGAAGGAGGACTTAATAGTTTGAAGATTTTGAAGAACATCATCTTCACTAATCAATGGCATAAAAATACAATTAGAGTGTGGTAGTGAATAAGGATAGCATGAGGTATTGTCAAAACTAACAGACGAATATGTAGATTGGAAGAAATTTGCAAATAAATTTGCAATATCGGACTCATTAGAGGCGGAAATAGTATTGAAATGAAGACAAGATGGAAATTGTTGTGACTTACGTTTTGAATTAACGAACGCATAAAACTGTTTAGGGTTATCCTGAAACTCATTCTTACAGCGAATCAGGTAATTTTTGTAGCATTCGGAATTGTGGGTTAAGAAATTTGAACGAGCAGTTAAATAATTTGAAAGGTCAACTTGCAGCCCTGTTCTCTTATATTTCTTAAAATGTCTAGACTTATAGTTTTTTAGATAAGAGAGTCTGCGAGAGAACCAGGGAGGCTTATGGAATACGTTGGAGGAGGAAAATGAAGGCACATACATCTCAAAAACCGATTCCAGTATCCGGTAAAACCGTTCTACAATGTTAGATGGGCTTTCAGGTGAATCCATAAAGGACCAGTCCACAGAGGATAAGTAAGCATTCATTTCAATGAAATTGGCTTTGCGAAAGCAACGAAACGTTGCTGGCTCGACTTCAGGGCATGGCAATAATGGAGCTGAAGCTTCTAAAATGATTTCAAGTGTGGGATGATAAGCGTCTTCGGGGCTGGAGAGAGGGTCGATTCTAGAGACATGGGCATTAGCAAACTCTGAAGCAAAAATGAGATCTAAAATTTTACTAGAGCAGTTCCTCACAGCGTTTAATTGTCCCAATGAAAGGTCAATAAGACCATGTACCAGATCGTGGGGTACAGTGGGAACAAGAATATTCGATTCAGATGATGGCCGCCAAGAAATGGCAGGCAAATTGAAATCTCCCATAACAATTAGATGGTCATTGTTGCCAAGGGTTGATTGAATACACTGAATTAAAGCTAAATGCTGTTGGTATATGTTGATATCCGACCTAGGTGGAATATATGAACATGAGACGTACACAAAATAATCGTGAACTCAAATTCGTACAGCCACAAACTCTAACATGCTCTCCATGCTCATTATGGGAATGGGTTCGGAGACTAAATCGGACTTAACGGCAATAAGGACACCGCCGCCAATACGCGTTGCACGATCACATCTATATAGATAACATAGTTGCCAGCAAATAATTCGCAATCAGAGACAGAGGAGTTGAGCCACGTTTCCGTAAAGGCAATCACATTGACATCAAAGGAGACACTATTGACGTGCAGCTTACTCAGTTTGCCGAGTAAACTACGAACATTCTGGTAGTGAATGGAAAATGAGTCGCTTAGTTTTTTGGAGCACTAAGTGAAGGAGTCTGCGGCCCGCGAACCTGAGGATTCATCTTGTTTACATATTCGTGAACAATAGCATGCTCCGGCCGTACAGAAATATCAAGAACCTTATCAAGGAGAACATCAGAAAGTCCAATCTTAAACGAAGATATATCACGTCTTTGCTTAAAACTGAACTTGGAGACAGAAAATTCGGTGCCAGAAACATTCAGTTTGCTACTCAAATGGGTCTTAACATCAGATTCTGAAGCGTCTGGGTTGAGTCTGGAGACAATCACGAACTTTTTTCCGGGCAACGCCAGCTAAAGGTGCTGGCTTCCTTGGTGCCACTCCAGATAATGCTGCATTTGAATTCAGAGGTCCAGACGATGGTGCCGAAATAATGACTGTCGGAGGTAATACGGGGTTGGCATAAACCGAGTTTGGAACGTCAGTAAGATCCGAAATTGCAGCCGATCGGGCGGGTGCAAGCGAAGCGAAGTTGGGCATCGTTTACTGGTTCCAAACTAGGAGACATGCTGGACTCAGTTTGTCTCGAGCTTGGGCCAGCGCTTTGTACGATTCCAGATACATTTGCAACATCGTCTTCGTCATCGGAGCCGTCAGCTACGGTCAAAACGTTGTTGGTGGTTCCAATTCCCGGGCTGAACAGCAAAAGGGGGGTTGCAGGGTCTGTAACTTGTAAATCATTGTTAATACTTATACACCTCTTTATGTTTGATGAGTCACTTAGCAGCTTCAATGTTTTAAAATGAGATTCCGTCGTCTGGAAACGGCTTAATAAATCCTTGAAACCGGCCGCAAGAGACTGAAACTCTAGGTGAGTCTGCCTCATAAAAGCCCTCATTTCCTTTTTTATATGCATGCAGCTCGGGCACGTCCAATCCAAACCGTCATGAGCTCTGACACGATCCGCAACTCGTGCACCGGTATGCCCCATCTCGGCGCATACAGGGTGTGCAACATTGTCGCAGAGCCAGCAATAGACCGTAGATTGCCGCGCGGTAAATTTGCGGCCATTCGTGCAAGCAGGGAAGCATTTTTCTTGAGTGCAGAAAAATGCAAATCAAATAAATGCAATGGCAGCACAAACGCAAGATATTGGTTAATAATTAAAGAAATTATTTTAAATATTTTGCGGATAAGAACCGAACAAAACAAAAAAGCAGAGAGCGCGACTAAAAGCTGTAAGGAATAGTTAGGATCCCTTACAATAAGCCAAAGGGAACGCAGGATAGACAGAAGAGAGAACAGTATAAGAGAAAGCAGTAGAAGAGATGGAGTGAGAGCGGATAGTCAGCGCATAGCGGGACACGGATGCGCTGAGCAAGGAGTTTTGGCGGGAGAGCGGGCCGCTGAATTGGCAGCAGCAGCGCTGCAGAGGATCGGCTGAGCAAGGAGTTTTGGCGGGAGAGCGGGCTGCTGAATAGCAGCGCTGCAGGGGGGTATAAAAGAGCGAGGCAGGAGTCAGTTGGGGAATGAGTTGGAGAGTCAGTCGGACAGTTAAGTGTGGAGTTAAGTCGTCGGTGAACAGTGACCAGTGCTAGTGCTAGTGAAAGCGACTCCTTGGGAAACGAGCCAAGGATCAGTTCAGGGGACAGCAGAGCAGAGCAGTTTTACCAGCAGCAGTAACGCAGTAAGTCTTTGGGAGGATTCCCTTTGACCAAACGAGTCCAGTTCACAACTTTCTTCCATCTCGTACTTTGTAAGTGCCCAGGCGGACGGTGAGTTTGCCGGCGCGTCAGCTTAGCGGGAGCATCTGGAGCGTGCAGCACCAGAGTATCTAGCGGAGCGAAGCTTAGCGAGAGAATCCGAGTGCGGGTAGCACCGGAGTATCAAGCGGAGCGTAAGCGCGGCGTGATCACCCAGACGGCGTTGGCCGGCGAGTCGGGCGTGAACTAATTGTTAGAGGTAGGGCGTCTTGTGCCCCGCTTAAGACAGGTGTGGTAGAAAAGAGGTGCAACTCCCAGTTCAAATATATAGTATATTACTTAATTCTAAACCCCGAAGTTCTTATTTTGGCACAGTGCCCAACAAATATAAATTTGTTGCAGCGAATCCTGGACGAGACTGAGCTATCCCGCCCCGATCGTTACAAAGCTTTTGTCCAAGCTCAGAGAAATTACAAGAGCGTGTAGTTGTTCGGCAACAACAACAACCACACGGTACGGTAGTAAGCGGTAAACGCAATGCTCAGCAGCAACAACAACCACACGGTGCAATTTTAAGCGGTAAACGCTGTGCTCAAGAAGAACAGGGCAGCAAAGCGTAATACGAACGATATTAAAACTGAGAATAGATTTGCGTGTTTAAAGTCACTGTCTTTGATTAACACGAATCGATTGACACAGATCACGGAATCACTGACCGATTGCCAAAAATTTGGGATTAATAGAATAGATTTTCACTGAGAAAACTTTGTATGAAGGTAGAGCGATAAAAGGCACGTCCAACAGCGACAAGTGTAACAGTGAAAAATTAAAACAAAATGAAGTCTTAAAATATGTTATTTCACAGGGAAATAAGCAAATCAAACGAACAAATTACTTAAATTATGATTTCCAAAGCCGCGGGGCCAGCTCCCGATGCCGCCGACGAGGACGAGCTGCTCCTGGCCCATTCCCTGCTCGTCCATGACCAGTGGTCACCTATTGGGATTCTCTTCTTAGTTGGCTGCCAACCCAAAATGCTGCTGCTTCAGAGCATACGAGGAGTACAAGAAGGAGAATGAGAGCTGCCCGTCCTCAGGAAGTGGACGACTGGGCAAGCAGCCGCCGCCCTAGATACTTATAAGCACGGGTTCCGTGGAGAACTCATGGATAGAGATCATGGCCCGGCGACTTAAGCATCCATTCCGTGGCAGCAGTAGTCGCGGACGCAGATGTGCCCAACGGTGACAATGGGCAGGGCGACACTTCGCAGGCGTTCTACAATGCGGAGAGACCCACTAGCGGCCAACTGGACAAGGAGGTGGAGCAGCAGACGGAAGAGACCAGACACACAAAGATGCCACGGGTCAACACTCCGCAGCTGGATCTGAAGCATAATTTAAGTAATTTGTTCGTTTGCCCGCGTTTAATTTGAATTGAAACACAGCTGACAGTATGGCCGTTTGGCCGTTTCGTATGGATTTTCGGTGAACACCGTAACACCGGTCACACTAGAAATATGAAACCCTTTTAGCTACCTAAGGGTTTAGCGCTGGTGAGTATTAGGCTTAAAGCCTAAGAGAAAACATATTGATATATCGATATTTTGATATATTTCCGACATCCCAGGGTGGTCACCTATGGCATTTCATACTTGCTCGATGTTGCAGTGTGGATGACGAGTGGAATTAAGTATTTTGAGGGGTTTTTTTACTAATATTTGTTAAATAAATCATTTTAAGGTAACTATTGCTCAACATTCGATATCAATATACCCTTTTCTAAGCATAGCCAAGCATTTGAAAAGTCCATTATGCATGGATTGTAGAACCCTATGTGAGCGTAACAGAGCGATTCCATGCGCATGTTAACAAAGAGAATCTATATAGAGCCGCAATTTTTTCTGTCGAACATTTTCCTCTGCCGACGTCAGCAGATGTAAACAGAGCTGATTGGATGCTAAGTTCCATACAGAAGTATGGAATTCGAACACTTTCGAACGCTTTCGAACACCTTCGAGCACCTCCGAACGCTTTGAAACCTGCGAGTTATTTAATGAATTGTTTAATATTTAAGCGCCTTTGGAGTATATTTCCTAAAAGATTTTGAAAGTAAAATACTTTCTTATTCTTTTGGTTAAATACAAATATTTTTTATGTGAAAATATGTACGTCTGCCTAATTTTCAAGCATAAAAAGGTTTGGGAAGGATTAGAATGATAATAATTTGAGCAGAATCGGTCTGTATTTTAACGGTTTAACTAGTATTCTTACAAAAAACAGGTGGGACCCAACGAAGAAATGAAACCCAAATGCTTAATGTGACGTCACGCAGTTCGAGACCAAACAGCTCGCTCAACCAATACACGTAGCCAAAAAGCCCATTCGTATACACCAATGCATATGCCAGGTTCATTGATGAGCACGATGAGATGTCATGCTTGGTGACTGAAATGAAAGCGCCAGAGGCGACAGCCACAGTTCGGTGGCTTTTTTTTTTGCTGGGTAAATCGTTTATTTCCGAGCTGGAGAAGGACATGTACATCAATGGACAGAACTGGGCAGTATCAGCGCAGAGCCTCACGTCTATTAAAAATTTTACCAGTCCAATAATTTTGAGGCAGCAGGAGTAGCTGCGGCAACCACCGCCAATAAACAGATAGTGGTGAATTCCATTTGGTACAACAAGAATCCTCAGCAGCAGTCGGTAGGGCAGACGTTGTCCTCGTTGTCGATCCAGGAAAGAATGTTGCACTCCTAGTAGAAGGAAAAAAAAAGGCGGTAATATATAAAAGTCCAATAAGGAATCATATATATTGTTTTAATCAGAAGTCTTTCAAATCAACTAAACTAGGCTAATTTGGACCGATCGTTCTTATGGCAGCCATCAGATATAGTGGTCCGATTTGGATGAAATTATAAATGTGTGGCTAATTTTAAAGACCATTTGCTAAGTTTAATTACGATCTCTTAAAAAAAAGAATATTTGCTAATTTGACCCGACCGTTCCTATGGCACCTATAAGATATAGTGGTCTGATTTGAATAAATTTTAAAATATATGGCTATAATTAAATAAAAGGACAATATATTTAATTTGAATCCGGTATCTTTAAAAACATCGAAAATCATCTGTTTCGGGCTGATCGTTCATTTGGCAGCTATAAGATATAGTGGGCCGATTAGACAAAATTATAATATCCAGCAAGGGTATAAAAATGCCAAGATCCCAATTAAGAAAATTATGGACATGCTAATTGCTTATCCATCCACTTCTCGTCCTTGACCAGTGGTCGCTACTGGGATTCAGATCTTAGTTGGCTATCACCCCAAAATGCTGGTGCTTTAGAGCATACAAGGAATACAAGAAGGAGAATGAGAGCCCGTCCTCAGGAAGTGGCAACAGGAATGGTAATGGGCGGGGACGACTGGGCCGGAAGACGCCGCCCTAAATACGCATTAGCACAGGTTCCGAGGAGAGCTCATGGTGGTCAGTCCCAAGGATCCGCGGATGGCGACTTAAGCGCCAAGTTCGTGGCAGTAGTCGTCGTGGACGTGGATGTACCCAATCGGGATCTGGAGCAGTGGCAGTAAAAGCAGCTTCAGGGCCAGGAGAAGCTCGTCCTCGTTGGCGGCATCGGGAGCTGGCTCCGCGATTTTTGGAAATCATAATTTAAGTAATAAATAAATCATTTGTTTATTTTTCAGGTATTTGTGGCGTACTCGGCCTGACCGCGTTTAATTTGAATTGTAAACAAACACAGCTGTCAGTATGGGCGTTTGGAAGTTTCGTATGGATTTTGGCTGAACACCATGAAACCGGCTCAAACTATAACGGATAAACCCTTTTAGCTAGCTAATAGTTTAGCGCTAGTGAGTACTAGGTTTAACATATGATTAATATAATGTATTTATTGCAGACACTAGGTCCTTTGCTAAGCCGGACGATAAGAGCGATCTAGTAGAGATTGCTCGAGGAAGATTTTGAGAAACAGCGAACCCAGATTGGGATTCTGTAAAAAATGGCAGCAATAGATTTTTAAGAAAATTTTGAGGAACTTCCAAATACGGTTAACTTTTATTTTATTCAGCTAATTTGAGAGTTAATTAAATTAAATATGGAGCATACATGAAAAATAAACAGAATTATATTTTGCAACCTTTGTTTGTTTCCGTTTAGAAAATATTCTGCTGATCTTATTATACCCGGTACCCATAGGGTACAAGGGTATTATAAGTTTGTGCCAACCGAGAATGTATGTAACAGGCAGAAGGAGGCATCTCCGACCCCATAAAGTATATATATTCTTGATCAGTATCACCAGCCGAGTCGATTTAGCCATGTCCGTCTGTCCGTCTGTCCGTCTGTCCGTCCGTGTGAAACAACAGATCTCAGAGACTATAAGAGCTAGAGTTACCAAATTTGGTGACAACATTGGAATCTGTTGCACGCAGATCAAGTTTGTTTTAAAATTTGGCCACGCCCACTTCCGCCCTCAAAAATCATAAAAAACGTTAAATAAGCTATACTCGTTTTTTTCGGGTAAAAGTTAATAAATACAAAAAATGAAAAAAAAATAGAGCGGACGTTTCCTGAAAATTTCAGTAAAATCGGATGATAAACATGGGAGATATTATCAATAAGGTTTGTATTTTAAAACCCCCCTTAAGGCGCTGCTGAGTAGCCTGTAGCCGTCTAGGTCGTGGGTTCGAGCCCCGACCTCGCCAAAACTTTTTATTGTTTTTTCTCTCTGTTTTTGTTGCATTTCTTCCTTTTTCCTTTATTATACCCGGAGAACAACTGGAAAAAATTTTTCAGCCGAGTCGATTTAGCCATGTCCGTCTGTCCGTCTGTCTGTCCGTGTGAAACAACAGATCTCAGAGACTATAAGAGCTAGAGTTACCGAATTTGGTGACAACATTGGAATCTGTTGCACGCAGATCAAGTTTATTTTGAAATTTGGCCACGCCCACTTGCGCCATCATAAATCATAAAAAACGTTATTAAGCTATACTCGTAATTTTCGGGTTAAAGTTAATAGATACAATAAATAAATAAAATAAAATGGACGTTTCTTGAAAATTTCAGTAAAATCGGATGATAAACATGGGAGATATTAGCAATAAGGTTAGAATTTTAACACACCGCCCTAAGGCACTGCTGTTGCAAGCTGTAGCCGACAGGTGGCGCATTCGAGCCTTGGCCGTGCGATATAATGGCGCCAATGTATGTATGTACAATGTAGTGTATGTTTATTTTTAAATTGCCTTTTAGTGTGAAGCGCAAACGTTTAGGTACCGGGTATCTCACAGTCGAGCACAGTCGACTGTAGCTTTCTTACTTGTTCTTTTTTAAGGTTGGCTAGAATCTGCAGATATATTCCGGTTTTTACTTTCTTATTTCAATTTCGTTTTCAACCAAAAACGTACGTTTTCGTTGTTAGGTGCTCTGGTGTTCAAAAACTTTTTTTCATTGGTTTTGTAATCGAAATTCTTAATTGGTCACACAGTTGACTATATGTTATAGGAAATAAACGAATTGTTTAGGCTGCAATGACACATAATATTTCAATTTACTGTCACAATTTTTCCCTTATGGGATTTCTAATGAGTATGAGAGAGACGGCAACCACTTGAACTCGCTCCACAAGTATTGACGCTAGCGGCAGCGATGCTCCCAAAAATTTTATTTTGTATGCACAATTTTTTCGCTCGAGACAACTTTATGACTTGCTAGATCAACTTGAGTTGAGAAGAGGGTCCGAAAAGGGTTAGAGAAACGTTTAATAAAGTAAATATGAATAAAAAAAAAAATATATATTTATATATATATATATATATATATATATATATATATATATATATAAATTATTAACAATATATTATAATTAAACTACATGGTTATTTTATGATTAGTTTCCATATTGTTTGCCGTATTATATCATATTATATAAAATTGTATTAATAGAAAATTAAGATCCGCGTCTAGCTTTTCCAGAAATTAACTGTCACAATGATATAGCGCTGGCTGGGCCTTTACCTGTAGTGTATTATAGAAGAAGTCAATAACAAATGACTGCATCTATTTCACTAAAGACGAGAAAGAAAGCTAACTTCGGTAAACCGAAGTTGGTATACCCTTGCAGTCTGCAATTGGATCATTGAAAATCGAACCATTTTAGTAATGTTGAAAAAATATAGAATTTTGTAAATTTTACATCTTACATGTAGAATTTTACATTTTCATATAAATCCGATCGCTTCTATGGCAGCTATATGATGTAGTGGTCCGATCTTAATGAAATTAAAACCGTAATTCTAGAACCATAAAAAACTGCTATATCTCAAAATTTATAGAAATACGTTGAAAAATAGAGAAGTTAAATTTTTTTTTACATTAATTTCGCCATCATTCCTATGACAGCTATAGGATATAGTAATCCGATTTTGGTTGTTCCGACATATATACGTGCGTGCTAAAGAAATAAGACTATGCTGAAAATTTCAGCTCGATAGCTCAAAAACTGAGAGACTAGTTCGCGTTGAAACCAACAGACGGACAGACAGACAGACGGATATGGCAAAATCGACTCGGCTGGTGATGCTGATCAATAATATATATACTTTATGGGGTCGGAGATGCCTCCTTCACTGCGTTGCAAACATCTGGTCAAAATTATAATACCCTCTGCAAGGGTATAAAAATGTAAGTAAATGTAAATGTACATACATATGTAAGGCATTTATGCCTGTTTATTGTTTAATGAATGCTGGGTGTTACAAATATTAATAAACGGCGAGGTGCCGACTGCAACGATTTCGAATTGATGGCGACTTTCTGGCTTCTACGGACAGGTAAGTTCGCAACCATCGATAACCCTGACTGTACTTTACATTCGGCCATCCTGATCCTCTGAGTCGTTTTCCACTACATACTTCCAAAGTTTCATGTTATCCGAGTTAGTAGAGGTAACAGCAGGTCCTTCACCTAATGCTGCTTTCTTCACGTCGTAACGCCCGTTACGTTGGTTACTGTATATGGGCCGAAGAACAAACTGGCCAGCTTTCTTCCAGCCACAAATTGTGTCCATTTTATCGCAACAAGGTCACCTACCTGGGCTTCTTGAATTTGTCATCTCGCCTCCATACGCATCTGATTTCTCTCCTCATCCAAATCATTTACCATTTATTGCTCCAACAAAGACAACACGTTATCGTTAACTTTGTTGTGCATTCGGATTCCAAACAATAATTGAAACGGGGTCTTCTTTGTGGAGCAATGGACATGCGAGTTTAGAGGTCCTACAAACTTATACTACTTTGATGAATCTTCGGCAGACAATTTGGCCATCATTGAAATTATGCATCTGTTTACGCGTTCAATTTGTCCATTTTTTCTAGCAACTACTGTTGTAGTCCACACATGTTCAATTCCATTTTGAGTCACGTGCTCTTGAAATTGATTGTACGTAAACGGGACTCCTCTATCTCTAGAGGACCACACAAACTTGGTGAATGCATCTACTGCTACAAAGATAAATCGATACTGCTTAGAGGTTGGGTTGGGCCGAGGTGATCTACATGAAGAGAATGCAGTGGCTTCTCCCCCTTGTTTTTTAGCTGATTCATTGCATTTATCTGCTAGGCTTCGGGGCGTCTAGGAAGAGACGAGGACGAGCCGTTCGTAACGTAGGAGGAGGCGGTGGCCGACATGCGGCATCTACAGAGTAGATGCCAGCTATGATCGTCCTGAAGTGTAATAACCAGTTCATTCAACAGATCGCAACATAAAGAAAGTCATGCATTTTTTCCATATTTTTTCCGTAAAGCGTAGTACGCAGACACTAAAACAGTTAGCAACCCGAAAAAGATTTAATTTTTTTCCGGTGTGACCGCTTCTTAAAAAGCTTTTCGGCATTTTTGGGAGGTAAATGATGCGGTCATACCAATCTTAAATCAGCTGTTTTATATTAACAATTATTTATTTCATATTTGAAAGAAAATTCGCATGGAATAGCTAATTTGCGCACAATGACCACCAACGCCGTCGCTCAGATTCTCTCGACCATGGACAACCAACATTCTTTCCTGGATCGACGACCAGGACAAGGGCTGCTGTACCGGCTGCTGCTGGTGATTCTGTTCTTACCACCATCTGGGTGGTGGCGGTGGTTGCCGCAGCTACTCCTGCTGCCACTAAATTGTTGGACTGGTGAAATGATTCAAAGTTACTTCGTTTTGATGGATGCAAGACTCTGATTGTACACCATATCCTTGCTGCCATACATTTGGTTAGAGTTGGTACTGCTCCTGCGCCCGGTTCTGTCCATTGCTGTATATGTCCTTTTACAGCTTGGCAATGAAGGATTTGTCCAGCAAGACACTGCTCTAAGCAGCAGCGGGCGGTGGCCGTCGCCTCTGACCCCTTCATCTCAGTCATCGAGGGACCTATTTCCTTCCAGGCCTTTATTTATGCAAATGTTTAATATTGCTCAAATCCCTTATCATTGAATTGGCCTCGACCAATTTAATTATTATAACTTTATTTGCTCTTCTAAACGCCTGGACTGGGCTTTTGAATACATTATTGTGTTTGGCGGGATCTATATTTTTGAATTGTGTGAAGAAACAGTAAGAGAGAGTGAGAGACCAATAGTCGAGAACGACCGTTTTATTAAATTTTTTATTCTGTTCGTCACCCCGCTCTAGAAATAACAAAAGTCTTCCTTCGCGCCACCTGGTATTTTTCTGGTATGTTTCTGGTATTTCGTTCGTTCGTCTGCGTACCGTCCTTTAAAACAGCGCTGCCAAACACCGTTTCTCGACTATTGACCTCTCGCTCTCTTTCACTGCTTAGAAACGCTGTTCGCGTGTCTGAGTACGGAGCTTAAGCGGGCAATCAATTTCATTTGTTCAAAAAAACAGCTGGCTAGTGGTGGTAGTTCGTCAAATTGACACATCGATAGGTAGAAAAATACTGAATTAATCGATACTATCGAACAAAACCACGAAAAGCGGCTTTTTTCTCTTTTTTGTCGCCACTAGAGTTTTAAGTTGAGAATTTGAGAAAAAGAAACGAAAAAGTAAGACCATGATACAACTACCGAAGGTAGTCCAGTCGGCTGCCGAAGTCGTTCGGTTTTGAGTTGCAAAATTTCAGTGCGTGCTTGCTTGTCGAACAGGAAGGTTGGCTGCGGACGAATTTTTTTCCAAACCTTAACCCTTGTCCACAAGGAAAAAAATGCCGTACTGCAGTTTCTGTCGCAAGCACGTGCTAGGAGTGCGGTTTAGAATTGTCCCAAAATGCCCTACTAAAAGAGCTATATGGGAGCAGTCGCTGGGCTGCAGTTTTGTTGACAGCGCAAGAATTTGCGATACTCATTTTGGTGATTCACAGTGGAAGTCGTTGTCCGACGCAGGGCAGCCACTCAAAAGAAGACGACTGAACGAAGATGCTGTTCCGCAAAGAGAGCCAGAGCCTGAACAAAATTTTGTTAAATTAGGCTACGCTAATGCGTGCACCCAAACAGTGTAAGTTAACTGTGTTAAAAATATTAAAAATGTAAAAAAAAAAATGTGTTTGTGATTTAGTGATAAAGCGATAGACCGTGCCATTCACATGGAAAACAAGAGTCTAAAAGAAAAAATAGCTCTTTTGGAAAGGACCAATCAGGAACTTCAGCAGCAAGTAGATGATTATAAGGACCTTGAAAGATCTCTTGGCAAAATATTTACAAACACACAAATAAATATTTTGAAGAGTGGCGGAAAACGGACTGTTTTTAATGCAACCGACATGTCTGCAGCAATATGCCTTCATACCGCGGGTCCACGAGCGTACAACCACTTATACAAGAAAGGGTTTCCTTTGCCGTGTCGGTCCACATTATACAACTGGTTGTCTAATGTAAATATAACGCCAGGAACTCTTGATGTCGTGATTGATTTGATGGAAAATGACGACATGCCAGAAGTGGATAAGCTCTGCGTCTTGTCCTTCGACGAAATGAAGGTTGCTGCAGCCTTTGAATATGACAGCTCAGCGGACGTTGTCTATGAGCCAAGCAACTACGTGCAAATGGCTATAGTACGTGGTTTGAAGAAATCGTGGAAGCAACCAATATTCTTCGATTTCAACGCTGCAATGAACGTGAATACTCTGCACTCAATTTTAATAAAGCTGCACAAGAAAGGTTTCCATGTAGTAGCTATTGTGTCAGATTTGGGCAGTGGGAATCAAAAACTATGGAGACAGCTTGGTATATCGGAGAGTAAGTCTTTTATATAAATGAGTACATGACAAAAATTTTAATTTATTTGTACTTTTAGCAAAAACCTGGTTTAGCCATCCAGCGGATGCGCATTTGAAAGTATTTGTCTTTTCGGACACACCACATCTGGTTAAGTTAATTCGTAACCATTACATCACTTCCGGATTAAACATCAACGGAACTAATTTAACAAAGACGACAATCCAGCAGACAATTCGGTACTGTGCCAAGTCCGACATGTCGGTACTACATAAGATTACGGATAATCATATCAATGTTGGCTCGCTGGCTAAACAAAAGGTGAAATTGGCAACTCAACTTTTCTCCCACACAACCGCCAGCTCTATTAGACGTTGCTATGCGTTGGGGAATGATGTAGAGAACCCGTGCGAAACCGCAGATTTCTTTAATCTGGTGAACGATTGGTTCGACATATTTAATAGTAAATTGTCAACAGCTAATTCTATTCAAACGACGCAGCCTTACGGAAAGCAGCTAAGCATCCAACGAGGCATTTTGGCTAAAATGTCCAAGATTATGGCTGCCAAGGACATTGCTGGCACTTATATGCTGCCCTTCCAAAAAGGCATTTTGGTTAACAATGTCTCCCTTGACGGTTTGCATAGCTACCTTGCGGAAAAGTATGGTCTGGAGTACATTTTAACAAGTCGTCTTAACCAAGACATTCTTGAAAACTTTTTTGGAGCCATGCGCTCGAGAGGCGGACAGTTTGACCATCCAACGCCCCTGCAGTTTAAGTATAGGTTAAGAAAGTATATAACAGGTATGACAACAATAACCGATTAGTAGTTTGTTAATACTAAAAAAACTAATTGTCTAATGTTTAGCTCTTTTTTCTAGCAATGTTTCAATGTTTGTGCTGTCCCATTTTTTGTGTTGTCCTTTATGTATTTTTTAATTTATTATCAGTTATTAATAATCTTAAAATCTTATTTAGCTAAGAATACAGAATTGTTGTCAAACAACCAAAATGTTGAGCAGGACGATTCCGATAAGTGGTTGAATCTGGACTTTTCTCAAACCGTCCAAAATGACAACAAGGAGAACGAGTATGATGAAGATTACAATTTTGAATTTGGTGAAGTGAGTGACAGCATAGCAGCAGAATGTGATATAGACGAGTTGACGGAGGATGCACTCGAATACCTAGCAGGCTACGTGATTAACAAATTAAATTTGTCTGATGAGATTGCCAAAGAGTCTACATTTACATACGTAGATGAGGTGTCGCATGGAGGACTCATCAAACCTTCATCGACATTTAAGGACCAATTAAAACAATTAGAAATAATATTTTTACACATTGTCAAAGACAAATTTTCAATTAAAAATAATTTAAAACAAATATTGTTAAAAGCCGCTGAGCAGGTCAATGTTAAATTATATATAAAAAAATTTTACTTTAAAATTAGAATTTACTTTAGAATTAAGAATTTAAACAAAAGAATATTCATTCAAAAACAAAAGCAAAAAATTATGTCGAATTCAAAATTAATAAAAATTAAATTGTAAACTTTACAGCTCTTGTCATTACTAGGGCTTCTTTTAACCCCATGCACCGTGTAGGGTTAATCGACACACTGTATAGCCGTTTCACTCACACTCATTATTCAACACTCTCTCACTCGCACTTATATCTTGCGACTACAGTTTTGCCGACTGGACTACCTTCTGTAGTTGTATCATGAGTAAGACGCGCCAATGAAACACAAACATGAAACGCCATTGTAAAACTTAATTAAATAAGTGAATAAATATGAAGAAATCAACGAATCCAATATCTTTTGCCGAACTTTAACATCTTTCAATTTTGTCTTATAAAGATGCGACGTGTTCTCAATTTGTGGTGCATTTTACATGTGTCTGGTTACGGAGTTGATATAGATTGATTATGTCTAAGGTATTGCTGTCACAAACCCGACGTCGAATAAAACAATACACCCAGTTAGGGTAACAGGGATCAAGCCGTGATCAAATTGCAATCTTAAATAAGAAGTTGTGAATGTGTGAAACAGACGCCAAGGTGCATAAGTGTAGGTACCCAATTTCGTCAGAGTTCCAGAATTTTGCGAATGTGTGAAACAGACGCCGAGGTTCATAAGTGTAGGTACCCAGTTTCGTGAGATTTCAAAGATTCTGCAAGCTTGTGAAAGAAACCATAGACAGGCGTTGGTGTGCAGAAATTTGTCAGAGCGACGAGAAAAGCCGTGTGTATATGCGTGAGACAGACGCCGTGGTGTAGAAGTGTTATTGGACAAATTTGATCAGTTTTGCGAGCGTGTGTTGCAGACATCGTGCCGTGGCAGAACTTTGACTAAAGCCTTGTTTTGTTTAGGTGACTAAAGACGGCTATGAGGGGCATAGCTGGCCGCCAGGGTAAATAAATCACCCCCACCGTGTCCCTAAACAATTCAAGAATCTTAATGAGTCAATATAATTTGCGAAGTCTTATAATGTCGTCCGATGAACAAACTTTAAACACAACAGTATGTGAAAGTAAAGAACGAGACGCCAGTGAAAATAAAAGTGATTTGATAGCCATGTTAAGTCATTAAGGGTATTCAGCGGGATATCCACACCGCCCATGTGGGTATTAAAAATAATCAAAGTGAAATCAAGTCTCTTGCTGATCATCAATTAAAACAGTTTGAGTATATGCGTGATTTCAACAATAATTCCCTAGAAAATACAAATTTCGATAAGAAAATTCTGGATAAAGTCGAGGCCAATACAAATGATGTTCCTCAAGTTCAAGGTTGTGTAAACTCACAAGATCATGCCAACGTTCCAGAAGTCGTCGCGCAATTATCCCAAAATAACGTGCAGCTACATGATTTACCAACATTTTCTGGAAACACGGAGGACTAGCCGCTCTTTAAAAGAACCTATGATTATTCTACTAACCTTTTCCATTATAATAGTTTACAGAATCTGATGCGTTTGCGCAAATGCCTAATTGGAGAAGCCAAAGAAGCTGTAGCATCCCTACTAATTTACCCAGATAGCGTACGAGATGTGTTCGAGGAATTAGAGTTCAGGTTTGGTCGCCCAGAGTTGCTGATTCGTTTGTTTAAACAATCCGATCTTATTGGAAGAACTTTTAACAAAACTGTCCACTCATTTACAGTCGGTGAAGGGAAACAGGTGTCTCCGACTATTGCCAAATTTTCTGAATGGCTGAGTTCAATTGCAAGAGTCGTCGGCCGTTTACCAGCTGTAGTAGACACTTCAGGGAGACAGTTTATCGCTCGAAACACAAAGCCAATATTTATTGCCAATACACAGACAGCGGTGGAATGCATTCTATCACTAAGCAAGAAATATATAGAGGCGTCAAACAGCAGAAAAAGTGCTATCAACCAAACGGCTGAGCCTGGAACCCCAGAGCAGCCGAACGAAATGTCTAGCACCCCAGAAAGCGTTCGGCTTTTCGAGTTCGAAGCATTCGTTCGAAAGCCAGAACAACAACAAACCGATTTTCAGTCGCAGATCAAATGCGGAACGATGAGGCACGGCCGCGCGTCTGCGCGCTGTGCTCTCGTTTCTCTGTATGGGTGTATATGTGTACAAGCGCTCGCACGTTTGCATGCGTGTGCAAAAGACACGGTTGCCGCTCTTCTTTGTTATGTTTTTGATCCTGGGTTGTCTGCGGCCACAGCAAGTGGCGCTGCGACGGCTCATTTGCTTATGACGTCACGACAATGTGAAAATTAGTTTTATTATCGACCATCACTTTTTTATGCCCTATGACCCAAACAAAAATCAATTACATTAATACATACCTGTGTATTTTTATTTATTTCAGTACATTTTGAGATCAAAATTAAATCATTTTTGAATCTTTAATAATATAATTATAATAATTTATTAAAAGTGCGTTTAAACTGTGAACAGCATGCGTGCACATACACACCTGATCATATTAATAGGTACACATAGAATAAAGACGTTTTTTTCATACTTAAAGTGTTGACATGTTTTTTATTTATGATTTTTTGTTGTTGTCAATGTTTGGCTACACTGTGACAAAGAGTTAAAAGAGGCAATGCCCCGTATATCGAAGCTTTTCTATAAATTGTAAGTCAACCACACATTTCGCCTGATCATAATAATAGGTACAGTCTCCGTTTCTCATAAATATAGGGTGAATAATTTTGAAATTAGTGGTTTTTTGGCAACTTTAGGTAAATTTCGTTTAGCTACTGTCAATAAAAAGAGTTCAATAAATATTTTTTTTTAGAAAAAATGGATCGAAATTGTCATTGTACTAAAGAAGAAGCTCGATTGGTTCTTAGTCTGAAAAATGAAGTCAAATCTTTGCAAGAAAGGTCTCATAATTTTGTTAAAAATGCATTAGAAAGGAAACCAAGCCAGGAAACACGCGGAATGCCACAATAAACAACATCAAAGGCTATTGCAGCAGAAATAAGGAATTCAACTATCCGAAGACAACTAGGAAATACTCACCTACTAGGAAGAATTGCCAGAAAGGTTCCACTTATGGAAATTAAACTTTTTTCTCACCAACACATGAAATGTACCTATTATTATGATCAGACCGAAAACGTATCTAAGACAAAAAACTATCTCCTTTGTGTTATATTATTATCCTATGATACAATTAAGTTTATTTTATTAAATACAAATAGTTAAAGAACCAATGAGATAAGACTTAAAGTTTAAAATAATGAAGAAAACTTTTTCTGTTACCTCAAAGTCCAAGTTGATGTGTGTACCTATTAATATGATCAGGTGTGTATGTGCACGCATGCTGTTCACAGTTTAAACGCACTTTTAATAAATTATCATAATTATATTATTAAAGATTCAAAAATTATTTAATTTTGATCTCAAAATGTACTGAAATAAATAAAAATACACAAGTATGTACATATATTAAGTCTATTAATGTAATTGATTTTTTTTTTGGGTCATAGGGCATAAAAAAGTGATGGTCGATAATAAAACTAATTTTCACATTGTCGTGACGTCATAAGCAAATGAGCCGTCGCAGCGCCACTTGCTGTGGCCGCAGACAACCCAGGATCAAAAACATAACAAAGAAGAGCGGCAACCGTGTCTTTTGCACACGCATGCAAACGTGCGAGCGCTTGTACACATATACACACATACAGAGAAACGAGAGCACAGCGCGCAGACGCGCGGCCGTGCCTCATCGTTCCGCATTTGATCTGCGACTGAAAATCGGTTTGTTGTTGTTCTGACTTTCGAACGAATGCTTCGAACTCGAAAAGCTGAACGCTTTCTGGGGTGCTAGACATTTCGTTCGGCTGCTCTGGGGTTCCAGGCTCAGCCGATTGGTTGATAGCACTTTTTCTGCTGTTTGACGCCTCTATATATTTCTTGCTTAGTGATTCTATGCAAAGAATGCCATGATCTGGAATCCTGCAAAATTTGGAAGAAGAACGACACGAAATCGCGCTGGAATATTGTCAAAGAAAATCGTTTATGTTTCGCATGTCTCAGAAAGGGGCATAATGCCCAGAATTGCCAAATTAAACAAGCCTGTATATTCGAAGGTTGTTTCACATATACAAAATCTACAAACAATAGATCCCAAACCATTTCTCAATTCCAGTTCCGGAATTACTAGCTCTAGCCCATACCTGTTTAAGGTGATTTCAGTGGTATTATATGGACAAAACGGTAATATAGAAACATATGCAATGTTTGAGGACGGAAGTTCAGTTACCTTGGTGGAGGAAGCTATTGCTGACAAATTGGGACTAGAAGATGAGAGAAATCCGTGAACTTTTCATTGGTACGATAACAAACAAAGTTTAGAAATATCTAAAAGGGTAAGGCTTGAGATAACTGGCATAAACGATCAAACTGTAAAAAGACTAGATTTACCAAGTCAGTCGTTTTCAAGGGATAAACACGAATATATTGCCAATGTACCAATACTCGACTACAGTGACGCCAAACCAGTTTTGCTCATTGGCCTTGACAACTGTTGAAATATACCAAATGTATGTTTTATATCGATAAGAACCATTGTGCCATCCCTAAATATATCGTAATATATAGTCGTCTGCAAGCCTCTGCTGAAAGCGCGTGTGTCGCGCGATTTACTATTAATAAATCATTATACTTTACTATTACACAACTCGATCCCTCGTTTGATTTACATCAGGTTATGTACCCAGAACGCTTAAACTGCGCGTAAAGGGATAGAAGTAGAAGTGAAGTGGATAATTTGTGAAAAAACAAATTGATTGCATTTGCTAGTACAAGCCTTCGCAGAAACTAACACTTCGCGATTGTACATGTGTATTAGTGAGCAATTCGGAACGGAAGGAGGCAACGAAGGAAAAGACGCTTCGGGAAGTTTCTAAAAAGAGTGAAACAAAATGGAACCGATCGAGTGAGCAGCTCAGAACGGGAGGAAGCAATGAGAGAAAAGACGCCGCGAGAAGTTTCTGAAAAAAAAAAAAGTAAAAAAAACCAATCGAAGAAATGAGTTTCGCAAACATTAAAATAGATCCCCTCGGACGGGAAAATAACGATACGTGGAAAATACAAGTTCAAGCTCTTTTAATCAAGAACGATGTGTTTTTTTTTTTTTTTTTTATATTCCTTTATTACCTAACAATATACATGTACAGACTTAAAAGTATGACTAGACAGCAAGTAGGGGCCATATATGCGCGGTATCACCGCAAGGTATTGCTTCGCGCAAATGTAGCCACCTAGGCTGTCAATCTTCTCCTCTCCTTCTCGGTGGCGCGCAACTCTCGCAGCACACATGCTGCGTAGGCTGCCGTCGCTTTCCAATTTTCCTCGTTCGTCAGCATGAGGGGCACAAAAGTTTCTGGGCGAACTCTTGCCCCGGTGGCCTCCTCTAGAATCTGGCGCTCGTGGCCGAATCGGCGACATTCAAAAAGAACGTGTTGAGCGTTCTCCTCGATCCCGCTGCCGCACTCTGGGCACCCGTCCTCAGTGTCGTGCCCGAAGCGTTTTAGATAGCTCCGGAAGCAGCCGTGTCCACTCAGCGCCTGGGTAAGGTAGAAATCCACCTGGCCGTGCCTCCTGTTTACCCAGGGCTCTATGCTGGGGATGAGCTGGTGCGTCCAGCGTCCCTTGCTGGAGGTGTCCCAGGCAGCCTGCCAGTTTCTGACGCTCTGCCTCCTGGCACTCCTCTTCACCTCGGACTTGGTCCTTTGGTCCGCTTGGTTGCCGACTAGAGCCACTCGAATCTCCTTGGCCTCCCGCACCAGTTCACATAGGGGAACTTGGCCAGCAATGACGAGCGCTGCGTCGTCCGAGATCGTCCTGAAGGCACTCGCTACTCTGACTGCACACAGGCGATATGTGGAGTTGGCACCCCGCATGTAGCTACCGACAGCCGTGGCCTCGGCCCACACCGGAGCAGCGTACAACAACTGCGACGTAACAACTGTCGCGAGGAGCCTACGTCTGTCCTGTTTCGGACCCCTGGTGTTTAGCAGGATCCTGGAGAGCGATCCCGTAGTCGCGCTTGCCTTCTTGTTAACAAACTCCAGGTGCTCGCGATATGAGAGTCGGGTGTCCAGCATGACTCCCAGGTACCTTATGGCCCGCTGAGATGCCACAGTAGTCCCTCCGATCTGGATGAGCGCAGACTCCACTGCCTTCCTGCTGGAGATCAGCACCGCTTCCGTTTTGTGAGCGGCCAGCTCTAGGCCCGCCACTGCTAGCCACTCCTCCACTGCACGGATTGCGCAGTTTGCAGCTACTTCCGCGGCAGCCACTTCCTTGGCCACCACGACCAGCGCCACGTCGTCTGCAAAGCCGACTATGTCAGCACAGCTCGGCAGTGGAAGCCTCAGGACTCCATCGTACATCGTGTTCCACAGCAGAGGGCCCAGTACCGAGCCCTGAGGAACTCCGGCTGTCACCTCATATGTCCTGGAGCCCACAGAGGTGTCAAGGACCAGCTCCCGCTTGCTGAGGTAGCTGTGTACCACATTCAGCAGGTACTCGGGAATGTTGAAGGACCGTAATGCCTCCAGTGTCCTTCCCCAATCGGCTGAGTTAAAGGCGTTCCGTATGTCCAGGGTGACCACTAGACAATACTTTTTCGTCCCGCCTTTCCATCTGGTACCAGCGATGGCTTCAGCAGCGATGTTGGTGACCCTCTCTATCGCGTCCAAAGTTGATCTCCCCTTCCGGAAACCGTACTGGTTGGAAGAGAGTCCTCCGGCATCCTCCAAAGCAGCGTTCAGCCTGGTAGCTATGACCCTTTCAAAGATCTTGCCTATGGTGTCCAGCAGGCAGATCGGTCTATACGACGATGCTTCTCCCGCCGGTTTCCCTGGCTTTGACAGGAGCAGGAGCTTCTGGCGTTTCCACCTGTCGGGGAAGGTCCCTTCCAGCAGGCACTTGTTGTACAGTGCTGCTGCCGCTTCCGGGTGGAGGGATAGCAGGCTCTTCACTGCTATGTTCGGGACCATATCCGGCCCAGGTGCCTTCTTGTTCTTTATGTCCCGAGCCACTGTCAACACTTCCGTCTCCGTGACCGGACATATCAGGCTCCCAACTTGTCGCGTCCATCGGGGGATGGAATGGGGGCGACCTTCTGGAAATAGCACTTGAACAATGCCTTCCAGTGCAGCCGGGTCTGAGGGCGACTTACTGCCGGCATTCACTCGTTTAACCACAGTTTTATAGGCTCTTCCCCATGGATCGTTTTCCAGGTCGTCGCAGAGCTTGAGGTAGCATTCCCTCTTGCTGTCCCGTATCGCCAGTTTGAGTGCCTTCTTTGCACTCCTGAAGCTCGAGTTGAGGGTTGGGAGGTTTGCGGTACCTCTCGCTCTTTGGACCAACCTCCTGGCTCGAAGACAGGTCCTGCGCAAGCTAGCGATTTCCTCGCTCCACCAGTACACTGGTGCGTGGTGGTTGCGATAGATCTTTCGCTGCTGCAAACTCTGGTCACATGCTTCCTTCAGTCTAGCTGCCATCTTGTTGGCTGCTTCATCCGCCGAGTCCAGCTCAGAGACAGCCAAGCCTTCTAGAGCACTGGCAAAGGCCTGTGGCCTAAAGGAGTCCTGTCGGTACGCCTTCCTAGGCATGGCCGTCGACTGCCTATGGCAGGGTGGGCCGCCAACTGACAGCAGAATGGTCTCATGGTCGCTGGCCGTGAACACCTCGCCTATCCTCCAGCGTGTGCTACGGGCTAGGGAACTGCTAGCAAACGAAAGGTCGATAATCGAACCAGCCCCAGCTCTGTTGAAGGTGTGCTGGGAGCCCTCGTTCAGCAGCACGATGTCCAGCGACGCGACTGTTTCCAGGATGGCACGTCCCCTGGCGTTGGTGTAGAGGGAGCCCCATTCCTGGGCCCAGGCGTTAAAGTCGCCTCCTATCACCACGTTGCTCCGTCCTCTCAGGTCGCTGCTCAGCTCGTCCAAGATCTTGCTGAACGACGCCAGTGATAGACTGGGGGCCAGGTAGCAGCTGTAGAGCCATGTGCCGCCTACGTTCGCTCGGACGAACCCTTCTGCTGCCATCGTGTCCCGCATGAGTGGTGCGCCCACTCCGCAGAGCCACAGTGCAGCTTTTCCTGTGCGATCCGTGACCCAGTCGGTGCTGCTTACTACCCTGTAGGGCTCGCTGAGTATCGCCACATCAGCGCTCAGTTCACGCACCGTCTGCTTCAGTAGGTCCTGCGCGGCCCTGCAGTGATTCAGATTCAGCTGAATCAACTGCATGCTGTTCGCGGTTTCCCGGGCCCGCTGGTTGTGGCTGAGCAGAATCTGCTCCCTGCCTGGTGCCTGGTCTCCCTTATGCCTGCCGCAGAGCAGATGAAGCAAGAAGGCTCACTGGTGCACTTGGCTGCCTTGTGCCCCTGTCCACCGCACCTTATGCAGCAGTTGCTCCTGTCGACTGGGCTCTTGCAGTTCGCTGCAATGTGCCCGGTCTCCAAGCAACGGAAGCACCTTGGGGGGCCTGCTCTTTCCCGGATCCTACAGATGGTCCATCCGATCCGCACCTCGCCCCGATGGAGGACGGCTTTCCCCAGGGAGTAGGGCAAGCTGACCACTGCCGTCTGCGACTCCGCGTAGCCTCGGCGCCGACTCCGAACTCTGATGCGCTCCGCATCGATGCCATATTGGCTCGCTATAGCAGCGCAGATTTCCTGCGCTGTTGCGATGGAGTCGATGTCCCGTATCTCCAATACCAGCAGCTTCGTCTCGTCCGACATGGCTCGCACTGACACTGCGTCGCCAAGCACCTTCGCAATGCTCTCCTTCATGGCCTCAGCGCTTTCTGCGCTGCCTTTGGCCACCTCGAGCAGGAGGTTGCCGTTTATGGTGCGGCGCACCTTGGCAACACAGCTTCCCAGGTCCGACAGCTGTTTGTCCTCCCTTCGAGTAACCATGGCTAGTACCTCGCTGTACGATTTCCCGCTAGCCTGTACCACGACCGCATCGGGTCTTGCGCGTCGCGTAGCCCTTGGCTTTTTCTTCACTACCTCCCAACCGGCAACCGGAATTGCGGGGGTCACGGTCTTTACGGTCTTCCTGGCGTCGGCGTGCGTCTCTTGCGAGCTCCTGGGAGCTTTGGCCCTTTTTTGCTGCGTTGGGCGCGTAGATGGTGGGGCCAGCTGAGTTGCTGATCCTCCAACTACCGTTGGCTGGCTTACCCTTCGCCATGGCTCCGTTTGCGCTGCAGCCTCTTTTCTCCAGACAGGCGTTGTCTGCTGCTCCTTGTCCGCGCTTTGCATGCTACGAGAACATTTCGCGCACACAGTTGTAGCGTCCTGGCCATCCTCCCCGATGCTGTCGTCCTTGCCGCCCTCTTTGTGCGCCTCGAGGATGCTCGTATGAAGCGCCTTCATGCGCACGAACGTCTCCCTCGTGGCGACAGTTATGTGGCGCGCCGACTTGTCCATCATCTTTGTGGACATCTCCTGCAAGAGCTTTCCCAGCTCCAAAAGATCCTCAATGCAGGTTGCCTCATGGGAGGCCTTGCTCCTTTTGGCCGGCGTTGACCTCTGTGAGCCTGCTGGGCTCGCAGGATCTCGCGTCCTCTTTGGGGTTTCCCTAACCTCGGGGACTGCGTTTGGCCCTTCTTCTAGGGATGAAGAGGGTGCTGGCGAGCGGGCGAGCTTGCTGCCCCTCCTAAATGCCGCCGCAGCACCATCGGTCCCTTCTTCCCTCGGTTGGCGGGGCGATCTAGCCACCGCCGATCTGCCCACGAACGGGTTTTCTACCTCCTCCATCAAGGCTTCCTGGCTAGCTAGAGGGAGGCTCCCGCGCTGGCCACAGATTTCCCCTTGACTTACGATGGGGGTTATACCGCCCCTTCTCGGTCCCCAGTGCCCCTTTCGATAGGCGCCGCCGTGGCGGAGGGGTTGGAAATTAGCCCGATCCTTGGCCTTCTGCCCTTTGCCGTCCCTGTAACCAGGTGCCTGAGTTTGGGCTGAATTTCAAATATTCAGACAGGGCCCGCGTTATCGGCACTTTCCAACACTCTGTGCTGTTAAGCGCGGGGTACTGCGCTGTTAAGCACGCTGTTAAGCTTTGAAGCCCGGCGTTGTCCAACACTGTAAACAGCTGATCTAGTTGTTTACAGTGACGAGTGAAAAACGCGCGGGTGGCAGCTTGTGGATGCTGTGCGCGAGTGAGAGGCTTTCGTGGTGAAAGACCTTCACTCGATGGACGCGAGAGAGGATCCCCCCCCTGGTCCACGAACCGTCCAGCAGCCTCACCAGTCAGAGACTTGGGGATACGTCCGGAAACCCCACCGGAACAGTGCCCTGGTACGTACCTCTGTCCCTGAGTGTCTCACACTAAAGCACAGTGCACTTATAGGTCACGACCGTAGCTACACTGGCTTAAATCGGGTAAACTTTCGGAGCGCGGAGAAAACACAACCTGTCGCTGTGAGTATCACTTTCACCTCATCATTGATGAGGTGAAAGAACGATGTGTGGAAGTATGTGTGTGGCCAATTGGCTAGGCCAAGTGATTCCCAAAAAGCCTTAGAGTGGGACATAAATGATTCCAAAGCGAAATCGGATTTAATTCTATCCTTTTCGACATCTGAGCTAAGACAAGTGAAAAATTGTGAAACATCAAAACAGTTATGGGAAAAACTGGAAAGTGTATACCAGTCAAAAGGACCGGCGCGTAAAGCACATTTGTTAAAATCGCTTATTTTGCTGAAAATGCAAAACGGAGAGGACATGCACAATCACCTCGAAAAGTTTTTTGACAACCTTGACAAAATTCGCGAAATGGACATGCAAGTGATGGATGATCTCGTGACAATTTTGTTGCTGTACAGTGTTCCCGAGGAATACGAACAGTTCAGAGTGGCTATTGAAACACAGGATAAATTACCTGAGCCAGAAGTGTTAAAAACAAAAATGATAGAAGAATACGAGGCGCGTAAAAGAAACAACGTTGAACCGGTACATGACGCCATGCTTACGCGGAAAAACGTTAAATTCGAAAAAAATCCAAAGAAAAGTTTTAAATTCAAATGTTTTAATTGCGGTAAAATCGGGCATAAGGCCAACGAGTGTAGAAGCGAAAACAAGAAAGAACGTGAAATAAACGGCGAACCCAAAAGTAACAGTGCGGTCGCAATGCAAGTGTCTGCAGAAAAAGGACAGTGGTGTCTCGATTCAGGTGCTACATCGCACATGTGTTCTCAAAAGGAGAAATTCCAAAATATGAAAAATGAATCACAGAATTTAAAATTGGCAAACGATGAGTCCGCTCCAATTGTCGGAAGTGGAAAAGTAATTCTAGAAACCTCGATCGTGAAGGCGAGCTTAGGTGAAACTCTATATGTACCTCAGCTTCGGTCCAATTTGATGTCGGTGTCAAAAATCACAGATCACGGTTTTGAAGTAACATTTCGTCGCGATGGTGCCGTAATAATTGATCCAAAAACGGGAAAAAAGTTCGCAACTGCATCGAGGAAATCAAATCTATATTTCATAAATCAAGGGCATGAAAAATGCAACGTAGCAAGAAACGTAAACAATGTGTGCAGTGACTTACAGAAGTGGCATGAAAAATATGGTTCGAAATGAAAAAGCGATCGGAATAAAACTAAATGTAAACGAGAACATGAAAAACTGTGAAATTTGCATTCAGGGGAAGCAATCGAAAAAACCGTTTACGAAGTCGGAATCAAAATCAAATGAATTACTCGAGTTAGTGCACTCGGACGTTTGTGGACCAATGAGGGTCAAGTCGCACGGAAATTCCAGATACTTTGTTACGTTTATCGACGATAAAAGCAAGTGGTGCGAAATATATTTCCTAAAACAGAAAAGTGAAGTCTTGGAAAAATTCAAAGAGTATAAAAACTTCGTCGAAAACCAAACTGGCAGAAAAATTAAAACGCTGCGCACAGACAACGGTAAAGAATACGTGAATAACGAATTTTCTATTTTTCTCAGAGAGAAGGGAATAAGGCATGAACTGACAAACGACTACACGCCCGAGCAAAACGGAGTAGCTGAACGCAAAAACCGAACGCTGGTTGAAATGTGGCGATGCGTGATGCTGCAAGGTGGATTACCTGCAAGTTTTTGGGCAGAATCGATCTTGACAGCCAACCACATCAGAAACAGAGTCCCGTCCCGGAGCATTAACGTAGAAATACCGTACAAATTGTGGACAGGAAAGAAGCCAATACTTACGTATCTAAAGGTATTTGAAACCGTGGCGTACATGCTGGACAAGAATCCAGGAAGAGGAAAATTTAACCCAAAAAGCAAAAAATGCATATTTATAGGGATACAGACTTTGGTGTCCAGATGAAAGAAAGACCTACAAAAGCCGAGATGTAAGGTTCCTTGCCAAATTCGATGAAGAGAACCAATATGAGGATTTCGTTGACACAGAATGTAGTGAAAAGCATGAAATTCTAATCGATCTTTTGCAAGCTTCACCCACAGAAGAACCAGCAGTACCGCAAAAGTTCGAGCCTGAATTAGAAGTTCCAGAAATGGCTGAGCAGAGGCCGAAAACACATGCGCAGCCGCCCGTACTGGCCTCAACCCCAAGGAGAGGACGTGGACGTCCCAAGAAACGGCAATTGGCGATGGAAAAGGACGCACCCGAGGAAGTCCTAGAAGAAAACAATGCATTTCTCAGCGAGCAGAGCGATCCAAAAGATGCGACAGAGGCGCTCTCTTGCCCAGATAGAGAGGAATGGAAGGCAGCAATGCTACAAGAATACCAAGCTCTGGAGAAGAACGAGACATGGACTCTGGTAGAACGACCAGAGAACGCGGAAGTCATCAAGACAAAGTGGGTTCTGCGCACAAAACGACACACTGATGGTCGTATCGAAAGGCGAAAGGCGAGACTTGTCGCAAAGGGATTTGCGCAGACACCCGGTGTAAGCTATGGCGAAACCTTTGCGCCCGTGGCACGCATGAGCTCCATACGAATGCTCATGGCTTTATCAGTTGAGCTCGGAATGCAAATCCAGCAGTTAGATTTCATCAGCGCATATCTTAACGGCGAAATAACCGAAGATGTCTACGTGGAAATACCAAAGGAGTTTGAAGAGATCCTAAGCAAGGATGACCGCAAAAAGTATGCTTCAAACAAGGTGTGCAAAATACGCAAGGCGCTGTATGGTCTGAAGCAATCTGGCAGGCAAAGGTATCGGAAGCTAGATGAGAAGTTACCAAGCTTGGGACTGCAGCTACTAAGTTCTGATCCTTGTGTATACACCATAAATCAGAACGAAATGCTGGTCATTGTATTAATTTACGTAGATGACTTGATGGTAGCATCGAACGATGAAAGGGCACTTACGGCATTAAAAGCGGAGCTAGCGACCCTGTTTGACATGAAGGACATGGCATTACTAAAGTATTGTCTTGGGATCCAGTTCGAACAAAATCTTGAGAAGCAAGAGATCAAGATGCATCAGCAGTGTTATGTAAATGAGGTCATCAAACGATTCGGCATGGAAAATGCGAATACAGTATCAACACCCTTGGCCGCGAATGAAAAGTTATCCAAAGAGATGTCGCCGAGTGATCAAGAAGATACGTTTGAGACGGAAGACCTACCGTATCAACGTCTTATAGGTTCATTGATGTATCTGGCAGTATGCACCAGGCCAGATCTTTCTCATGCAGTAAGTTTACTAAGCCAGTTTAATAGTAATTTTACTCAACAGCATTGGAGAGCAGCAAAGAGGGTCCTTCGTTATCTCAAGGCGAGTGAGAAAAGTGGTCTCACATTCAAGAAGACGGGCAAGAACCTTTTCGGCTACGCAGATGCCGATTGGGGCTCAAACATCGACGATAGACGATCATTCACGGGTTTTGCATTCATATTTGCAAACGCAGCAGTGAGCTGGGAGTCCAGAAAGCAGCGTACAGTGGCACTCTCGACGACAGAAGCCGAGTACATGGCCATATCCGATGCTGCAAAGGAAGCTGTCAACCTGAAGTTGTTCCTAAAAGAAACTTTGGGCACCCAGGACGTTGTCGTGATCTTTAACGATAACCAAAGCGCTGGTGAGCTGACCCGAAATACAGTATTCCACAACCGCACGAAGCTTGTGGATATCCGTCATCATTTCATAAGGGAGCTGGTGGAAAACAACCAAGTCATCGTGAAATACATCCCAACTGACAAGATTCGTGCAGATGTATTAACTAAAGGTTTATCCACCACAAAACACAACGAATGTATTACGGGATTGGGTATGACTACAATGTAAACTATGAAAGTTGTTCAACATAAATTTGAGGGGAAGTGTTGAAATATACCAAATGTATGTTTTATATCGATAAGAACCATTGTGCCATCACTAAATATATCGTAATATATAGTCGTCTGCAAGCCTCTGCTGAAAGCGCGTGTGTCGAGCGATTTACTATTAATAAATCATTATACTTTACTATTACACTACTCGATCCCTCGTTTGATTTACATCAACAACTTTCACTTAGGACTGCCAAAGAAAATTGTAGAAAGAGGAAACTTACAACCTGTAGCTATTGACACAAAAGTGGGATGGCTAGCATATGGTCCAAATTCAGAGATTCAAAACTTCATCAAGATTTCGTGTGCATTTCATAGCAGATTAAACTAAATGGCAAGATATGGTGACAGAGTTTGTAGAATCTGAGAACTTCGGTTTGAGTAACTTACCAGCCATAGAATCCATTAATGATGCAAGAGTAAAGGCGCTGATGGCGGAAAGAACCATTAGGATCGGGAAACAGTTTAAAATCGGATTGCCGTGGAATAGCTATGCCAGATAGATACAAAATGGCCGAGAAAAGATTGTATGGAATCGAAAAGAATATGAACGCTAATCCAGAATTTGCTAAGAAAAACAGAAAAGAGATGGCAAAATATGTCGAGAAGGGTTATGCCCGCGAATTAAGTCGGTTGGAAATTAATGATCTTTTTAATCCCGTCTGATACATTCCCCACTTTGCAGTACAGTCTGTTCATAAACCAGATAAAATGAGAGTTGTGTTCAACGCTGCTGCCGAAGTCGAAGGTATGTCGCTTAACAAAGCGCTACTTAAAGGTCCTGACAACTTAAAGTAGCTAGTATCGATTCTTGTGCAGTTCAGGCAAAATGAAGTAGGTGTATCTGCAGATATTCGGGAGATGTTTTCTCAGATAAAGATACGAGAAAACGAACAGAACGCACAGCGGTTCTTGTGGCGAGATGGAGATACAAGTCAACCAATCAGATACTTCGCCATTACGTCCTTAATTTTCAGAGCAATATGTTCGCTATTCTGCGCAAATTATATCAAGAATCTAAACGCCGAAGACTTTAAAGATCAATTTCCAAAAGCAAGGCATGCCATAGTTGAACACCATTACGTAGACGACCTTGTTATGTGTTTTAAGTCTGAAGAAGAAGCCATCGAGATATGTCAACAAGTTGTAAGGGTACACGCGGAAGGAGGATTTAAACTATGTAGTTTTTCCTCAAACTCGTACAAATTGCAGAATATAATGAAGAATCATCACGAGCCAATTATAAACAGCCATCTGCAAAGTCAACTTGCAAGTGAGAAGGTCCTAGGTATGTTTTGGAATACACTGCTTGATGTTTTACAATTCGAGACCAAATTTCATCGCATCCTGCAAGGCGTAATAAATACAATACGAGTTCCAACAAAAAGGGAGCTTTTGGGTATGGTTATGGCAATTTTCGACCCATTCGGGATAATTGCAGACTGTCATATATCTGCCAAGATCATAGTTCAGAGTACTTGGAGCCTTGGTACAAATTGGGATGAGGCTATACCTTCAGAACTGCATCCAAACTGGAAATGTTGGCTGGTCAAAATGGATAATATGCACAACTTTAAGGTTCCCCGAATTTATTCTCCAAATTTAAGTTGTTGCGAAAGATTGGAAATGGAAACCGGAACCAAAATCGGACACCGAATAACCGAAATACTTTAAAGTTTAACAGAGTCACAATGGAATTGGGTACCTTCGCCCTGCAACACTGGTGATGCCGCCACTCGTCTATCCAATTCGCCGAAAATTTCTAGCCAAAGTCCGTGGATACTCGGCCCGAGTTTCTTGAAGCTGCCGTGCTGTGACTGAAGCTGCCAGATGTGTTGGAGAAAGAAATTTCCGAACGTCCAGTGTTAAAATGCCAGGTAGCTATACCGGTAATAGATTTTAACCGATTTTCTTGTTACAGCAATCTTAAGCGAGTAGTAGCTTGGGTAATGCGAGCCAAAATATCCTGGCTTAAACTGTCGAACCAAAAAGGACCTTTACCTGTCGAAGAGTTAGCTGATGCCGAAGCTAAAATCTGTCGAATAGTGCAACAAGAAGCCTTCCCAGACGTAATTAAGACCAGCCAACCAATAAGCAGCTGATTACCAAACACAGCCGAATTTATCAACTTTCGCCCTACATTGAATAGATTAAGCATCATATTTACCACTGAACTGGAGTGGGCGGATTATTAGCCAAAATAAGACTGGTCGATGGGGTCCAAAAAAATCCCACGTAGGAAAATAAGTAAACGGGTCGTAAATTAATTTGTATTATGATTGAACTTTATTCGCCTTCATCGGCTGGTCGAGAACTAGAACTAATTACATGTCATAAAATAGAAGTTGAGGAGAGCGGAATGGAAAGCTCTTGCGGACTGAAAGCCCGGAGAAAGAGAGAGGGAGAGAGAGTGTGGGAGAGCACTGGGCTCCATAAAGCGGGACATTTCGAAGCCGCTAGCGCTTCACACTGGCTCTCGAAAATAAGCGCCCTCTTGGCGCGAACACAGTCAAGACGTCGCCCTATTCTTCTTCCGAAAGACCATAAGGTATCTTACTTGCTCATGAGATATTTTCATACAAAATATCACCACCAGAACCAAGCAGTCGTCATAAATGAGAGCCGACAAAAATTTTGGATACCGCATATTAAACGACTCCTTAGCAAGGTAATGCATGAGTCCAATAGATGCATCATATAGGTTCAAAGGTTTACCTAAGACTCCACGTATGGGTCAATTGCCGCCAGACCGATTAACCCCGTATGTGAGACCATTCACTTATACGGGAGTGGATTTGTTTGGCCCACTTACCGTTGGGGAGTAATCTTTACCTGCATGACCATCAGAGCTGCCCATATAGAATTAGCAGCAGATCTTTCTACGGATGCCTTTATTCTATGTTTGCGAAATTTTATTAACCGTCGAGGCACACCGGTAATGATTTGAAGCGATAATGGTACCAATTTCATCAGAGCAGCAAAGGAACTTAAGAACAACGAACATTTATTGGACCTAGAAGACATCACAAATGAAGCAGCCCAAAAGGGAATTAAATGGGTATTCAACTGCCCTTTACAGCCGAACGCCGGAGGATGTGGGGAATGAACTCCCATCTGTGTTGATTGAAGCAGAAAATATTATCACGATAACCACTAGCTCATTTCCGGCCGAATGGAAAAAAGCCAAGATCATTCCGATCCCTAAAGCAAATAACGATTTCAGGCCAATTTCGATACTGCCTTTCCTTTCAAAAGCTTTTGAAAACCTAATGTCCTCACAGATTCAACTTTTTCTAAATAGCAACTCGCTAATACACCATAAACAGTCCGGTTTTCAAAAAAAACCGAGTTGTATTAGTGCAATAATTGACATAAGTGAAGTATTAGGCAGCAACTTGACAACAATTATGTTACGTTTTTAACACTTCTTGACCACAGCAAAGCCTTTGACTCAGTCAATCATAAAATCTTACGTTCAAAGCTTAAGAACTTATTCAATTTTTCAGACTCTTCGGTAAACTTAATTAATTCATACTTGACAAATAGATTGCAAGCAGTAGTCGCTGGAACGCAGTTCCATTTGAAGCGATAATGGTACCAATTTCATCGGAGCAGCAAAGGAACTTAAGAACAACGAACATTTATTGGACCTAGATGCCATCACAAATGAAGCAGCCCAAAAGGGAATTAAATGGGTATTCAACTGCCCTTTACAGCCGAACGCCGGAGGATGTGGGGAATGATTAATAGGGATAATTAAAAAATTAATGAGTAAAACATTGCACAGTATCAATCCACGAGTCGAAACACTCCCATCTGTGTTGATTGAAGCAGAAAATATTATCACGTCCTCTAACTGAGTTGCCAATCACACACGAAGACGAAGAACCTTTAACCTCAAACCATTTTTTAATGGGCTGTACAAATTCGACGCAGACGCCACAGCCAAAAGTTCTAAACATATGCCTGAAAAAACAGTGGAGAATTGCACAAGCTTTTAAGGATCGCATATGGAAAAGATGGTTAGTGGAGTACCTTCCCCAACTGGTTCTGGGATCTAAGTGGCACCAAAACACCACTCCGCTTAAAGTAGACGACTTGGTACTTATAATGGACTCCGCATCACCACGAAGTACTTGGAAAAGAGGCCGAATAATCAAGGTATGTACTGGAAAAGATCACCAAGTACATTCAGCTGATGTGAAGACAGTGGATAATGTTCTACACCGACCAGCATCGAAGTTAATAAGGCTCCAATTATATGGTGAATCCGAGGACGATTCACGGTTGGGGAGGGTGTAAGAATTTCTAATAGCAAAACACAAAGTCTGAATTCGATGAATTGATTTAATGTCGATAGGTTAAGCATTCTTGTTTTCGATATTTACATTTAAGATTTAGTTATAAGTTTTGGTAAACGGTATTTCTATTAAGAGGTATAAGTTGAGAATTTGAGAAAGTGTGATGAGACAAACTTTCCCAATGTGATAATATAAGTTTCACTTCCATTATAATGAATAGTCTTTTCATTTAAGTTTGTATGATTTCTTTTTATTTAAATGTTTCAGTTTTATTTTCGAAGCAGCCGTTGTTGCCGCTCCGAACTCATATTCGTCTCTGCTCTTTACAAATTTACTTAGGAGCTAATGAGGTCTATGCCTCGTTGCAGCGCTGCCAACAGAGGCAGCTGCAGGCGGTTATGTATTCCTAAGTATATGGATATTCTCAAAAGGCGGGAATGCGGAGTTGCATATGTGCACAAACACGAGGACCGCTCGTGGTGCATTTATGCTGACCTTGCACTCTTTGTGTGCGGGCCAATGCATAAGTGGGCGGTTCATATTTCGTCCACTTGAGGTTTATGGCCGAGACCTTTATTTATGTAAACACTGCAACAAAGTGTTACAGTGTGTACCCGCTAAGTACTCTTGGTACAGTGGGTATCTAATATATGTGCATACTACATCTCCCTCCTTTTGAAAAATAACGTAATATAATGGAGTTATTTTATAATTGAATATATTTTTGTATAACAATTTTTTTTTTTTTTTTTGTGTTTAAAAATTTTTCTCCATTTTTTTTTTTTTTTTTTTTTTTTTTTGGTTTGTTACCTTACTTATTCTTATGTTATTTAATGTTATTTATTTACTTATTTATGTCATGTATGGCCATACGTGAAATTATAAAAAGAACTAAATTGGTTATGAAATATTTATATAAGAATTAAATTGGTTATGAAATAAATGGTTTTAATCTATCCTTGTGTACTACTTGTTTTTTATTTTTAATATTTGTTATAGTTATGTTATCTCTATCTCCTATTTGTTCTACCTTATAAGGACCTGTATATTTAAAGTCTAGCTTATGGCCAGTTTCGTTTTTTAATAAAACCTGGTCTCCTATTTTTAATTCAAAGTCTAAACTATTTTTGTCGTATCTATCTTTTTGCTTTTGTTTGTTAATATCTAGCATTATTCTAGCTCTCTTATATGCTTGTTCTAATCTTAATTTAGATTCCTTAGCAAAATCTTCTATATTATATAATGGTTCTATTCTATCTATGCTGTTGAAATGTTTTGGCAAATTTGAAGATTTACCAAAGACTAACTCGTATGGACAATAATCATGTGCCATAGAGGGTGTTGTATTAAAGCAATATACGAAGTATTGTAGCCATATATCCCAATCTGTTTTATCAACTGAGATATATGAGCGTATGAACTCATTAAGTGTTCTGTGGCTTCGTTCCACTGTTCCGACAGTCTGGTGATGGTGTGCTGTAGAAGATATGTTTTTGATATTTAAGTTTTTACATAAATCTTCAATTATCGAATTTTTATATTCTGTTCCCATGTCCGTAATGAACGTCTTCATTGGACCGTACTTTAGAATAAAATTTTCAAATATAGCTTTCGCTACTGTGTTTGCACTTTTATTTGGTATTGGTACAGCTACTAGATATTTAGTTAAATCGCAGATGAGTGTTACTGCGTATTCGTTTCCATTATTCGATCTTGGTAGTGGACCAATTGTATCCACAATTACCCTGTCGAAAGCTCTTTGTGGAGTTTCTGTTATAGTTAGTGGGGTCTTTGTATGTTTAGTCGTTTTAGACTTTTGGACATTTTCTTATGTACTCTTTTATGTCTTTTGACATATTTTTCCAGTAGTAGTGTCTCTGGACCTTGGCCAAGGTTTTTGTAATGCCTGTGTGACCTCCTTGCATTGGATCATCATGGAATGTAGACAGTATAGCTTCTTTTTCTTCTTTAATATTTATTACGGTCACCGGGTTGAGTAGCGCTACTCTTAATAATTTCAATATTTTATTGCCCATTATTTTAAAATTATCAATTGAAACTAGTTCAAAGATATTTTCCCACGGTGCCACTTTGAGTTGGCTGATTTTGTTAATACCGGCCTGCTTTTCAAGCCTTTGAAAGAATTGACCTAAGTCAATGGTTCCATTAGTATACAAATCGCTAACATCATATCTTGCTGTAATTTTCTTTCCGTGTTTAAATAAACACATCTTATTATTTACATGCAAGGTCACTACTTTACGTACTTCATCATTATTAATGACTTCATATACGTTGGGCTTTGAAGCTTTATCTATAGATTGCCCATGCAATTCTATTTGTTCTTTTCCTGCGCAGGATTTCTGTCTACTTTGATTTCTTGTAGTGACTTTTTTTATACTTCCAGTAATGTTTTGTAACTCTTTGATGGTTATTCTTGATAACGCATCAGCTACGAAGTTATCTTTCCCCTTCAGATATTCTACCGTAAAATCAAATTCCTCCAATTCAAGCCTCATACGTGTTAATTTCGAACTTGGATTTACCATTGAAAACAAATAGGTTAGCGGTCTATGGTCTGTTTTAACTGTGAAATGGTTACCATAGATATATGGTCGAAAATGTGTTATAGCCCAATGAATAGCAGCTAATTCTTGCTCAGTAGTACTCTTGTTACTTTCTCCTTTAGTAAAGGATCTTGATGCGTATGCAATTGGAAGTTGGAGTCCCTTATGGTTTTGAGTTAAAACCGCTCCACACGCTTGCTTACTTGCATCAGTTATTATGCAGAATTCTTTAGAGAAATCTGGATATTGTAACAAGGTTGGATTTATAAGTGCCGTTTTAAGGTAATCGAAGGCATTCTGGCATTCAGATGTCCATTCGAATTTTACATCTTTTTTACATAACCTGGTTATGTGACGAGAATAGTCGGCAAAATTCTTTATAAAGCGCCTATAGTAATTGCAAAATGCAACGAATCGTCTAGCGCTGTCCGCATCATGTGGAACTGGGTAGTTCTTTATAACGTCATATTTTTTATCGTCAGGCAAGATTCCTTTATCAGTGCATTTATGTCCCAAAAATGTAACTTCATGCATGAAAAATGAACATTTTTCAGGATGTAATTTTAGGTTATGTTGCCTACATTTCTCGAAGACATCAGTTAAGTTCTTGAGCATATGTTTTTCGGAACATCCTATGACTATTAAGTCATCCATATAAAGAAATGCTTGTGAGGGTTCTAATCCAGAGAAAGCGATAGTCATCATTCTCTGAAATGAATTTGGGGCTATTTTCAAACCAAATGGTAATCGCGTAAAGCGATACGAGCCATTGCTCGTTGAAAATGACGTTATATCCCTGGAACTTTTTTCAAGTTCAATTTGGTGAAAACCAGACATTAAGTCTAAACATGAAAAATATTTTGCTCTACCTAGTTGATCTAGAATATCATCAATTCTAGGTAGTGGGAATTTATCGGACAATAATTTTTTATTAATTTGACGATAGTCGATTACTAATCGCCATTTCTTCTTGTCAGAGTCCGGAAGGGACTTCTTCGGAACTAATAAAAGTGGGCTATTATAAGCTGAGGCTGATGGTTCGACTATTTTATCGTCTATCAATTTTTGCACTTGGGCTTGAATTTCTTGCACTTGGCTGTGAGGACTTCTATAGTTCTTAATGTATACGGGCTCATCATACTTTACTCTAAGCCTTTGCTTGTAAAAATTATTTGTTGTTATCGATTCGGTTTCTAGTCCGAATATGTCTGTATATCTGGTGCATAAATCTTTTAATTGAGTTTTGAACAAAGGCGGAAAGTTTTTAATTAGCTTTTTCATAACGAAGTCGTCTCTTCCTTCGTTAGTTTCTTTTATTATATCGTAATTGTTTAAAGTTTCATATTTAATTTTATTTAAATTTACAATCTTATTGGCATTTGTTGTATTTATAATACGGACATAAGTATTTTTGTGATTGGATATCGTATTTGCAATATAAATTCCTTCATCAATTTCTTGGTTTAGTATCAGAATTTGATTTTTTATTGAGGGAATATGTATTTCACGGACAACTTCGGAACGAGCTGGGAGTACTGTGGCATTATTTTCACAAGTATGTAGTATTTCTAATTTAATTGGGTAATTTAAGTTGTTTGGGCGAAGAATCAGTGAGTCGCCACTCTGAGTGAAATCTAGTTGGCAATTATATTGTTTCATGAAATCTATACCTAGTATGCCATCACTAGGTATTGGGAAATTTTGATCGACTAAATAGAAGTCGTGCGGAATTATATATTTACCTGTAGTGAGTTCTATACAGGCCAAGCCTTTTGAAGAAATTGTACCTTCGCCAATTCCCGATATTTGGGTATGAATTTTATCATTTACATTTTCAAATGTATCTATACTTTCTTTTAATATAGTATATCTGCACCAGTATCAAGCAACAGTGTATAAGATTTACCTGTTCTTTCGTTATTGATTTTTACAAAAGTGCTTAGGTTAAGGTTGATGGTTTTTATCGTGTTATTTGTTGGCTCTAAGTATCTGAAGGGTTCTGCTGGTTTCCCGAATTACTTTGGGTTAACCGGACATTGTTATTGCTTTGTCTGTTTGTGTTGTTATTGTTGTTGTTATTATTGGTGTTATTACTATTATTGTTTCCACCACGGTTATTTCCACCACGGTTGTTTCCACCTCTATAATAATTGTTGTTTTGATTATTATAGTTACGGTTATATCCGTTATTTTGATTATAACCATTATTTTGGTTATAGCCATTATTTTGGTAATTACCTCGGCTATTACCCCTACCGCGATAATTGTTTCTGTAGTTGTTACCGCGATAGTTGTTTCCTCTGTTTGTATACAATATTGTGTTAGCATTGCCTGTCATTTCGGTACTGCATTGTATGTACTTGGTGACGGCTTCGTTCATGCTTGTAAAATTGCTTGCCTCTAAAATTGTTTTAAGGCGGCCATGCTCACAATTCTTAACCATTGTGGTTATGGCTTCCTTCGTGCTGAATTTGTCAGCGTGCTCGGCTGATAGGCCTTCATCAATGTACGAAGCTTCAAGGAGCTTTCGTAAATTGTCTATTTCCGTTGTAAATTTTTCGGCTGTTTTGCCTTTCTGTACTGTTTTTGCCATTTTTGCTTTCACTACGTCGGATGTTTCGCCGACTATAGTGTCTTGCAATTTCTTAATTATTGCTTCTATTGTTGTTTCGTTTTGTACTCTGTATAGTGTCGATCCTACAATTTTGGATTTAATCACTTCTACAGCTAGGTTTTCAAATGTGCCTTTTGTTAGGTTGACTAACCTCAAAGCTGTTGTGAACCTTTGTAGGTGAAGCTTTTGTCCGTTAAACTCCGGAATGGTACTTGAAATTTCCTTTATGTATGCCCTTTGGGCAATAGTTTCGTCAGCCATTGTGGTCGGTTTTACATCCACAGTGCTGTCGTTAATGTCAGAGTCTGTATGGTCCTGGTCTGATGATTCAGATTGAATGAGGACTGCAGGAATGGTTAGATTGCTTATGTCCTTTTCTTCTATTTCAGGACCTGTAGAGACGGCGTTATCTATATCAGCCGGGTCAATAGCTGACGAGTCTGATGATTCTGGCTCGTCTACAGTTTCTACTGTTAATGGTGTGTTTAATATTGTTGGTACTGAAATGGTTAAGTCGTACCTTTGTTTTATGTATATTAACTTCTCTCTCAATTTTAACAAGAAATTAGATACTTGAGACCAATGGGCTTTGTCTAGCCGGTCTCTTTGGTCGTGTATTAATATACGCGCTGCGTTGAAGCGGTCTACTAATATTTCTGCATGTTTATTCAAAGTATTTTGCTGTGCTAAACGTATTCTTGATAATGACTTATATGATTTGTCAAAATCAGTTTTTATGTTATTTAATTCCTTATAAAGTTCATCCCATTCCATTATTTAATGGAATTTTATTGAGAATATTGCTAGGATTTATGTTCGGAATTAAAGAATTTAATTACTCTTTTTAGGAACCTCTTTTAAACAATAAAATTGCTAACTCTTCTACATAGAAATATATGAAATGGTTGGGCTCGTGGGACACATATGATCCGAATTCACTGCCAACAATGCAATGCCATTTTGGTTTGAACTTTGTATCGAAGTCGTTTTTAATGTATTTTGCGATATCAAATTCAATGTTGTATTTGTTAATGGCTTCTATTGCGCAATCAATGGCGCTTTTCTGCATTTCATCGCTCATGTCAGTTCCCCGAATGTCGGCCCTGTTGTTAGCCATTTTACTGCTTTACTGTTTGAAAATTTCTTTAGTAACTCATTTCATTCTATTATAGTTATGAATTATTTCTTGGATACCATCATAACAAGTACTCTACCTAAAATTGGGTTTTCATCTATCTTTGATCTAACCTGCACACCCGGAATTGTTGTTAATACTATTCCTTTTTGGGTTGCTGTGCAGTGCAACAGTGGTGAGGTGTGACAGTTAAATGTCTCTATATAAAGAATTTCTAAATCATATACACTAATAGGGGTCGTGGAAACTAACTGCTGAACTCTTCTACTGAAATATGGGTCTTTAGCATTAGTGATTGTAATACACTCGGTTGTATTCATATTAAATTTTTTTTTTTATTATATTTCCAAGGAGAGGTGAAGAATTATTATTATTATTTTGTCATGTAGATGTATATATTTTGTTCTTAATTCTTTTCTGTATGGCTATACATATTTGATTTAGAATAAAATTTTCTTATTTTCAATAATTGTTTGCGCTTTTTATATTTTATCCAGGTCGTTTGCCTGGCTTTTATTTATGGCTCTTTTTGATATGCACTTATTATGGAACATATAAGCCTTATACAAAATAAATGCGCTCATAATAAAAACAATTATTGATAATAAGATGTTTGTCAAATCGTTATTAATATTTTTTGATTCGATTTTATTAATAACGTTTGCAGTGGAGTCAACTTCTTTTAAATCCACCACGCCCATTTTGGGTGTTTTATTAAAATTTGGTATATATTTGTTTATTTTAATTGTGTAATTTACGTTGTTAATTCGCCATTGGCTCATAGTACATATTGAAAAATGTAAATTTTTTTTATTTTTTTAATTTCATATGTATGTATATTGCTTTCAAAAAAGTTTTGTTTTTTTTTTTTTTTTTTTTAATTTGTACATTTTTTCCTGCCTATTTTTTGTATGGTTTTCAGGCCACACGCTAATTGGGCAACTTTTATGTCGCTCAATTTTACAATATTTTTTCTATATACTATGTAAAAAAAATATGCATCACAGTGCAATTAAAAAAAAATATGCAACGCAGTGCAAAGTTTTTATCTCGTTCGCTCCAATGATGTCCTCTGCGTCAGCTGGTCGTCGCCGGCTTGGCTTCACTGACGCTCCTTCGAAGGCGTAAGGGGCGGCCTGCCCCTCACACTTGTTGATACGGCTGCTGTTGTCCTGGGCCTATGGGCTCAGGCGGTGCCGGTGCTGGTCATCGCACAGACAGGTTGACTCACAAAACGGGCTCTCCAGAGGTCCCGGGCAGTCCTTGGGACACTCCTTTTTAAGTTTTTGAATTTCTGCTTTCTCTGGAGGTGATTGTTTTCGGTTAATCTTTGCAATATTTGGTATCGCAGAGTAGGTGGATGTGGGTGTGGACGTAGTTTTCAATTTTCTTTCGCTTATTAGGCTTTTTATGTGCTCCAGCTCGGCATGTAATTTTACCGAGTGGGTCCACTCCAAATTACTTCCGCTATTAAGTAGCTTCAGTAATTCGGCCTTTCTGGCCTTTAATTTATTCACTACTCCACTTCTTTTGCCACACATCTCACTCTACTCACTGCGTTTTCTTGTTTTTCCATTTGTTTTCCAGATTTTCCAGATTTTTTTTTGAAGATTCTAGTTGGTCAATTGAAGATTCCAGATTTTCCAGATTTTTTTTTTGAAGACTCTAGTTGGTCAGTTGAAGATTCCAGATTTTCCAGATTTTTTTTTTGAAGACTCTAGTTGGTCAGTTGAGTTCCATCCATTTGAAGATTGTAGATTACAGATGTCACGGTCGCCATGTGATGAGACAAACTTTCCCAATGTGATAATATAAGTTTCACTTCCATTATAATGAATAGTCTTTTCATTTAAGTTTGTATGATTTCTTTTTATTTAAATGTTTCAGTTTTATTTTCGAAGCAGCCGTTGTTGCCGCTCCGAACTCATATTCGTCTCTGCTCTTTACAAATTTACTTAGGAGCTAATGAGGTCTATGCCTCGTTGCAGCGCTGCCAACAGAGGCAGCTGCAGGCGGTTATGTATTCCTAAGTATATGGATATTCTCAAAAGGCGGGAATGCGGAGTTGCATATGTGCACAAACACGAGGACCGCTCGTGGTGCATTTATGCTGACCTTGCACTCTTTGTGTGCGGGCCAATGCATAAGTGGGCGGTTCATATTTCGTCCACTTGAGGTTTATGGCCGAGACCTTTATTTATGTAAACACTGCAACAAAGTGTTACAGTGTGTACCCGCTAAGTACTCTTGGTACAGTGGGTATCTAATATATGTGCATACTACAAAAGAACAAGCTGGGCACATTGAGAAAAAGAAACGAAAAAGTAAGACGCGCCAAGGAATTAAAACGCCATTGTAAAACTGAATTAAATAACTTTAACAATGACCAAAATAATAATAAATAAATAAATAAAAAAATAATTTGCAATTTTTATTACTTTCATTGTCACTAAGTTCAACTTCAAACAGATGCGAAATTTTTCATCCTTTAAGATCTCAATCCACGATAATTTTTTTGATAGAGCTATTGATCCTTCTATTTAGCCTGATCACGTAATTGTTAATGAATTTGTTAGTAAACCTAAAAATGACAACAGAATTACCGATAACTCCGCCGCCACACATTCAAAAAACAAACTTCGGCATTTAACATACACTATCAAAATGTTCGCAGCTTATTGGGGAAATTCAATAAGTTGTATACAAATAGTGTTTCTTGGTGGTTTCGTGGTTGAATTCATCAGTGTCTGATTACGAAATTGTCTCATCCAATTATAATATTTATCGTTGTGATCGCTCTAACCGGACAGGAGGCGGTGTCCTAATTGCTGTTAAATCGACCCTTCCGTCTGATCTTATAACACTTAATGCGGATGATAATATAGAATTTGTTTCCGTTCGTATTTCTCCAGCTGATAACGGACCTAGATCCACTCCCTAATTCAGGAAAACCAACTTCGCAGAATTAAATAACTACCTCCAAGAATCTGATTGGTCCATTCTCGATTCCGCTTCTGAACCTTCAATTTTGATAACTAGTTTCTAAAGTCTGCTTAATTCAGCTCTGGACTTGTTTGTTCCGTCTTCAAATTCTGTGGTGACTTCATGCAAGCCCCATTGGTTTACTCGTTAACTCTTGTTGTCTAGTTTGTAAATCTTCACCCCAACCCATCCGATATGAGACGGAGCATATCGTTAAAAAGTTCTCCTACCCAGTTGGGGGTGGGATTATTATTGTTATTATATTTTTAGTGTTAACAGTGAATTTTTGTTAACTTTCGAATAAAGAATAAAAAAAAATGGCTGAAGCCCAATGGCTCCCGGCGTCGCCACTAGGGATGCGTGTCGGTCCTCCACGACGAAATCCCATCCAGAATAAGAATATTTTTTGTTTACAGTCGCTGCCAGGTGGTGTGGTTATGGCGGATTTTCTTGGGCTTTCTATGCCAACTGCCCAAATATACAAACCCGTGGTAGGGTTATGGCGAATTTAGCTCTCTGTCTCTCTGCTCCTGCGACTAAGGCCTCGCACTCCAAAAAAAATTAGGGCCAGGCCAATCTCTGACCTGGCCAACCTCGATCTGGTGGGACTGGGTCTGGTCGAGCCTGGAAGCCAAAAGCCACTTATTACGACCTCACTTCCGTACACACAACCGCGACACCCTTCGGTGACTTTGGCATTGATCTCAATCTCCTATTCTTCCACCTCCCTTTGCGTTCGGCCGAATCCCCGTTGTATCCGACTCGAACCATTCCGGGTCAAGAACCTATGCTTCGGAAGGTGGCGCCGGGCATTTCCCCACTTTTCGGGACAGGGCGGCATCCCTCCCCCGATACCTCACCCGTTTCTACCCGCTGCCCAATCGATAGTCCTAGTGTGACCAAGTAACCATAACATCCACACTGACAAGTAAAATTGTTAACAACTGAATTAGCAGTGCCCTTGACAGTTTGTAGCAAATAGGTCCATCCTTACTGCTTTAAATCCTTAACATGTAGTACTCCTTCAGACTTCCCGTTCAAGTCTTCGACCTCATACATGTTGTTCCCGATCGGTCTGCGGATCCTACACTTCAAACATTTCCGGGCAAATTTCGCATTGAAGTTCTGGCTGAAGTCACTCAAAAAAAAATTCCATCTGTACACCTCCTGTCATGGCTTGAAGTGTAAATCTCGTTTCCTCCGGTTATAGTATCGTGCGCTCGATTCGTGGGCCTTGTGCAAATTTTGCCGAATCGTATTCTGCAGAAGTGCACACTTGTCTCCTTGCTCCATGTTCCGTATCTCACTGTCCACCAGCGATTGTAGCTTCCTCGCCAGCTGATAATCACTGCCACTGGTGAACATGTGCTGTCCAAATAGGGCGAAATACGGCGACACTCCCGTCGACTGGTGGATCGCGCTCCTAAGGGAGTATGAGTACGCATGCGATCAGGGCATACTTGGAGGAGGATCATCGGGACTGGGACTTATATCTGCCGAAGACTGAGGCTGCCCTGAGGAGCGCTATCCACCAGTCGACGGGAGTGTCGCCGTATTTCGCCGAGAGTGCGAGGCCTTAGTCGCAGGAGCAGAGAGGCAGAGAGCTAAATTCTCCATAACCCTACCACGGGTTTGTTGGCATAAAAAGCCCAAGAAAATCCGCCATAACCACACCACCTGGCAGCGACTGTAAAAAAAAAAATTCTTATTCTGGAAGGGATTTCGTCGTGGAAGACCGACACGCCTCCCTAGTGGCGACGCCGGGAGTCATTGGGCTTCAGCCATTTTTTTTATTCTTTATTCAAAAGTTAACAAAAAATTCATTGTTAACACTAAAAATATAATAACAATAATAATCCCACCCCCAACCGGGTAGGAGAACTTTTTAACGATATGCTCCGTGTTCACACATGAACACATATATATATAAATATATATTTATCTGTAACAAATCATGACTCTAAACATAGCGGCAGGTTGAGCGTAACACAAATAATGTAATGTAATCTGAACCCCTGTGCGGGATCTCAGCATATCTTTAAATATAGCGGCCAAAAGGGCCTAACACAAAACACTTGACTATATGTATATGTAATTTGAATCCATGCGTGGGATCCACGAATTCTGTGTTCACCCCTGTCGCACTGAAGAATGTATCCCATGTTAGGGTTAAACAACCACTGCGTTGGTCTAGCGATAAGACTAGTTTTAAGAATCTCACGGCCGCTACGTACACGCGGACTCTGAAATAAAGATTCAGTTTTGAAATATTAACTCGGGAAATAAAGACGTCTTTTTATTTAGTCGTTCTTTTCATTTTGGTCCTTCGAGGCACTCTGTAATTTTCCCCCTTGTGGTAAGAGGTTCAGAGTTTTTAAACCAGCACCTTAATAATCTGTATGTAGTGCAAAAGCACCCGCAGTTAAGGTTGCAAAAATAAATATCTCTTGTTTCCCCCCACCCGTGGTAAGGAACAGAGAATAACATATAACGCAAAAAGATACACAATAATCTTTTATGTTTAAACAAAACACCTTAGTTTTGAGATTAAACTAAAGGTTGTTATACCCAATTTAAAAGTGGTAAGGCGTGCTTGAGGCCTCAAACATCAAGTTTGAATTTAGAACTTCCAGAATGATGACGTCGTATTTATTGGGCGTTCTCTTAATTTTTGGTCCTTTACACAACTCTGTAGTTTTCCCCCACCAGGGGTAAGAGACTCAGAGGAAGGATAGCACCTTAAAAAATCTGTATGTAGTGCAAATGCGCCCGCAGCTAAGGTTGCTAAAAATAATAGACGAAAGCTTCCCCCATGTGGTAAGGAAAAGAGTCTAGTTTATGCAAAAGGATACAAAAGAGTCCTTATTGTATGAACAGTTTACAATTTATCTAAAAAAAATGGTGTTCGAAAATTAAAAAATCTGTCTTTGGAAAAAGTTTTGCAATTTTTATCTTAATAAAAAAAATTTTGTCGGAAAAGTCGACATTTATAAAAGGCTACTGAAAGTTCCCCCCATGAGGTAGTCGCATTTATACAAATGGCCACAATTTGTATAAATCTTTGCAAATATGCCTGCATTTAAGTGCAGGTATTTAAGGCTGTTGGACTAAAGTGCCAACGAAGCCACCACAAAAGATGACGACAACACTGGAAGAAATCATCGGAAATATTTGGATCGACTTAGAATCCAAAGCTGGAGAAAGAAAGTGCCAGCACTTATATAATCTGCTCGGCCATGAGACTACAATCATCGGCTGGCTACTATCAACGTCATCTTCATCGTCTACACACCAGAGGCAGATAAATCAACACCAGAGGTCTTCAACGTCAACTTTACGTCTTCAACGTCAGCGGAATCTACATATTCACAAGTTGGACTACGGAGTAAAGTAAATATAAAATTAAAAACAAAACAGAAGATCCTCATAAAAAAAAAAAAAAAAAAATATATATATTCCGGTCCACTAAATTGAAGTAACAATTTATAATTGTTCAATAATAATTTTTATGTTGTGAGGAATCCCTCACAAAGCCCCACCACGGCATGTAAATATCTGTATATAGTAGTTAAGTAAGTAGTACATAAGTTAGAATTAAGTTAGGCTAAGCGACGAACAGAAGACCCACGGAGGGCACCTGTATATATTAGTTAGGAGCATTAGGTTAAGGCCCACTAGGGCTCATAGAGAGGTACGTGGCTCATAGCCTGATCAACGACCACAACACCGAACGACGCTCGCAACATCAAATCCCGCTCGCAACCACACGACGCCCACAACAACAGGCCCACAACATTTCAACGCAAGCGCAGAATCAATCGAACCGGCAGAGCCAACCAAACCGGCAGAGCCAACCGCAGCGGCAGAGCCGACCACACCGGCAGAGCCAGCGACACGACGGCCGAGCCGACCAACACACGGACGAAGCCAACTAGAAGCAGCAGAGAAGAGAACGAAAACGACGATCGGCAAACACGCCAACGTGGCGCCGACGCCGACGAAGCCCGGCAAACGACAGAAAGACGCACGCCAGAAGAGGACGGCGATACTACACATTGAAGCAGCGAGAACGGCCGATGCCGTGATCGACGGCAGAGGAGAGCTTCGAGCAGTCCCCTCTGCCCGCCGATCAGGGAGTCTTTTGGAAACTTCAGAACGGAGCAGACGTGCGCGGATTTTAAACATCTGGACTACGTAGTTAAAAGGTGGACACGTGCCGTGGACCACGACAGCATGGAGACCCACGCCGAGGAGTAACGCGGGTGAGCCGGCCAAGGGCCACTCCCAAAAGTGGGAGGCCAGCGGTGCGTAGTAAGTAGGGAAATAGTTTAGGGATAACTAGAAACTAGGATTTGGAATTTGTACTGAATAAAGCCAGGATTAAGTGAAGATGATACCCGGCATATGCTCTTTTCACCGCCCCCTGCTATCAGAACTAGGGCGGGAGTGGCCTCCGGCTGACGGAGCCTCTCCCGGTCCGTGGCTTTCCACTCCTCCCCGGGGCTGGGCAATCGACTCCCGGCTGATGGGACCGACTGTCTTCACCCCCGCCCCTCTCTCTCCGGGGCTGGGTGACCGAATCCCGGTTGACGGGATCGGTCGCCCTCCTCGAGTCCCTTGGACCTGGAGCGCCGGCACCCGGTTGACGGGGTCGGCTCCTCTCATCCTGATAGGGCCTGTTCAGGCCGGCTGACCGATCCGGGTGACGGACCGGCGGCATGGCCATGGGCGGGCACCCCTCCAGAGAACCGATCCCGGTTGACGGGATCGACCGCCCTCCTCTTGTCCCTCGGAACTGGAGCGCCGGCACCCGGTTGACGGGGTCGACCCCTCCTGTTTCAGGTCTGCTGGCCGGCCCGGATGACGGGCCGGCGGCATGGCCATGGGCCAGCGCCCCTCCCCTGGCCAGAGATCCGACTCCCGGTTGACGGGATCGCATTCTCACCGGCCGCAAGCGGAGCGCTCGCGGTTACCAGCCGGAGTGGGGCATTCGGTACCGGTTGACGGGCCGGTCCTCCGACGGCAGGTGGCCCGGGCGTAGTCCTGCACGGACCCCGCCCTACCTCAACTCTCGCTCTTAATAAAGCCCGCTTCCCGCCGGCACGTCCTTTTCCCGCCTGTCTCCGCAAATATAAATATTTCTGTAGAGGGCCCTGGACTGACTGAAGTTTATATCCTGGCCCGTGATTAGCATCCTTACAATGTAATCAAATTTTGTCAAATTTAAAAAACTACACCCATTCTTGCTGGCCCTTGGCAGTATGTTCAGAACGAACACAGTTTTTTATAGATTTGTAAAATTGTTCAATATCATTTTTATATTTTATGTGTCAAATGTAAAACTGGACGCCTAATGTTGAGGCCCTTGGCAGAATGTTCACACATGAACACGTATATATATAAATATATATTTATCTGTAACAAATCATACATACAAACACAGCTTAGAGCGAACGGACGTGTTTACATCTTGCTCCGCAGTTTCTATTGAAATCTAATCTAATTTTATTCACAAAATACCAATTTTTGTCGAATACGATAAACTTACACCAGTTCTATTAGTGGCAGTATAATCGCGGCGACTACAATCAAAATATAAGCCTAAAAAGACAATTAAATAATCTGCAGACGCCAAGTTGCCTATCCTTTGTTGTTGCCTGTGCCCTTGCAACTTCTCCATACATCGAACACTGACTTCAAACTTCTACACACACACGTCACAATTATAACGGACCAACTCGAACCACACAGCAAAACAAAATAAAACGCAAAGCTGAAAAAATACACTGTAACAAAAATTATAATGGGTTCCACTGCACCGCCGACTAAGCGCACCCGGAACAACGCTGGGACTTCAAGCGACCGCGTCTCAGATGCTCACTCACCACAGCTGCTGGATCTGCTCAAGGTTCGTTTCCAGGAGCAGACGGACCAAATCGCTAACCGCGTCATGGAGGCCGAGCAGCGCATCCTCAGCAGTCTCTTGGATCGCTTGGAGCTCATCTCGAGTGAGGTCAAGGAAATGGGTGCCCGAGTCACCAATCTGGAACGCGATGTGGTCGATCTTCGAGCTCAAAGGGATCGACTCAGTGACCGAGTGGAGCGGCTGGACCAGGAGGTGGCTGATCTGAAGGAAATGGGTGAGCGAGTGGGTCGCCTGGAGGCGAAACAGGCTGCCCAACACATGGCCACCAGCGCGTGCGAGCTGCGCATCCACGGTGTCCCCTTCGTGGAGGGAGAAAACGTTAGAGCTCTGTATAACAAGCTCTGTTTCAATCTCCAGTTAACTCCACCACCAAGAATCAGCGAAATTTTCCGAGCCCGAAAATCGCAACAAACGCGTGTAGATCCAGTCATAATTCTTAAAATGAAAAACATCCCCGAGAAGATCTCCCTTCTTAGCAAAATTGGGTTGTACCGGCGCGAGCACAAAAGACAACTAAGCTTGCAATTATTGGGTCTCAACTCCGATGCAGTGCTATATGTAAATGAGCAGCTTTTAAGAGAAAACTACCAAATTTTTAAAGAAGCCATGCGTATGAAGAAGCACAGAATACTCTCAGCTGTCTTTACACGGCGTGGTCTTGTACACGTGCGCTGTCATGGAAGAGAGGGCGTTCACTGCATTGAGCGCATCGAGGAGCTTTTATCTCTTAAGTCGTCCGATCCTCTCCCGCACTGTTCAAGTGCCTCTCACACCGTAGCATCAGCTGGACCTGATAATGCTGCGGGTGGCTCTAATAGCTTTCGCTCGTAAGCATTTATGCACAGCTCTCTTAATTAAGTTAGGTTTCGAATTATACTCTTATTTCATAGTTTCGAATTTAGATATTGAGATTGCGCTCCTAACAATTCCTAATAATATTTATGCAAAATGAGATAGGTAGTTCCATAGCTGGTGCCTTGATAAAAACAATTAGTAAATATAAAAGCGGTCTCAAGGTCATGCACATAAATGCACAAAGTCTATTAAAGAAAATTGACGAATTTAGATTTATTTTTACCCAATCAAATGTGGATGTGATATGTGTGTCTGAGACGTGGTTTCTGCCTGATTTATCCGACCTGTCTATTGCTTGTGATGGTTATGTTGTGTTTCGTTCTGATCGTATTGGACATGCTGGTGGTGTTGCTATATACGTAAATGTGCAGTTAAAATGTAGTGTTAAATGTAAACAACCAAGTGAATGCCTAATTGAATATTTGTTTTTAGAAATCACAAATAAATTGAAACAGAAAATTCTACTTGGATGCATTTACAGACCGAATCGTACCACCGACTATGAGCCACTACTTAGTGTGATTTCTGACATTTCTCTTTCATATACAGACATCATACTGGCAGGCGACTTTAATAGTAATCTTCTAAAAGAGAACCATCTTTTGGATAATTTTGACTCACTAGGCCTATATGCCGTGAACTCTACGATGCCCACACATTTCGGAAGTACCTGTGATACAGTTCTTGACGTGTTTTTTATTAATGACCGTAGAAAAATTTTACTTTATGACTAGACATGACTTAATTTTCCTGACGTATGACTTGACCCTTGACAATAATCCAACTTCTTTTAAGTATAGAGATTTTAAGAATATTGACTACACTGAACTTGAGCTAGATTTTAATGCGTGTGACTGGTCATCAATTTATCAAACTTCTGTTAGTGATTGTCAAGTAAATGTTTTAAATAACAATGTTCGTTATTTGTTTAATAAGTTTGTGCCGTTGAAAACGAAGGTGATAAAGCCTACACAGAATCCATGGTTCAGTAGTGAAATAAGGAATTTAATTTATCAGCGTGATGCCGCTTACTTAAAATGGAAGCGATACAAGACTGTGGATCATCACAATAGGTACAAAAATGCCAGAGTAATGGTAAACAAAAAAATTAAATTCGCCAAGTGCGAGTACTTTAGGTCAAAATTTGAAAGATGTTCTTCTGTAAAACACCGCTGGACTGAAATTAATAAGTTAGGTATAGGTAAAGGCACACGTAAGACTGAACTTAATGCAGATGTTGAAATACTAAACCGAAAATTTTTGGAAATAGATGTACCTGAAGCAAAATGCAACCCGTACCTGAACACTGCACCTCTCTGTGATAATAATTTTAGTTTTATGTGCGTAAATCAGTGTGATGTCCTTGATAGTATTCTTAAAGTAAAATCAAACGTGGAAGGTCTCGATAGCCTAAGCCCAAAATTTGTTAAAATTCTACTTCTTTTGTTGTTGCCCCACGTCACACATGTTTTTAACACCGTTTTAACCACTAGCTCATTTCCGGCCGAATGGAAAAAAGCCAAGATCATTCCGATCCCTAAAGCAAATAACGATTTCAGGCCAATTTCGATACTGCCTTTCCTTTCAAAAGCTTTTGAAAACCTAATGTCCTCACAGATTCAACTTTTTCTAAATAGCAACTCGCTAATACACCATAAACAGTCCGGTTTTCAAAAAAAACCGAGTTGTATTAGTGCAATAATTGACATAAGTGAAGATATTAGGCAGCAACTTGACAACAATTATGTTACGTTTTTAACACTTCTTGACCACAGCAAAGCCTTTGACTCAGTCAATCATAAAATCTTAGGTTCAAAGCTTAAGAACTTATTCAATTTTTCAGACTCTTCGGTAAACTTAATTAATTCATACTTGACAAATAGATTGCAAGCAGTAGTCGCTGGAACGCAGTCTTCCACCTTAAGGCAACCTACAAGAGGTGTACCTCAGGGATCAGTTTTAGGGCCTTTATTGTTTACAATCTATGTCAATGATTTACCTAGTGTCCTGTCTGACTGTGTAGTACATTTATATGCTGATGATGTTCAAATATATGTTAGTAGTCCTGTCAAAGAAGTAAATGTTTGTGTCAGTAGAAGCAATAAAATACGGTCAATTATAGACAAATGGGCGAATGACAATGGCCTGGGAATAAATCCAAGAAAATCGAAATGCATCGTCATATCTAAAAAAGCAATTGATACTCAAATTCTTCAAAAAATATGCATAAACAATACTCCAATCAGTTATGAAGACCATGTAGTTAACCTGGGCATAACTTTTAGTAATACCTTAACATGGAGCAAGCATATCAATAAAACTACTGGTCGCACATATGGTCAGTTCCGTCAGCTTGCAGCCTCTAAATCTTTTATACCAGAAGAAATAAGGTTATTAATTTCCAAAGTCATTCTTATTCCTACTCTCGAAGTTTGCAGCCATTGCGATGCGCGGGGCTTGCAAACATTAGTGGTCGCTTTTCACTCAATTGTACGTTATGTGTTTAATTTAAGACGCTATGACCATGTATCACACCTTTCTTGTAAAAATTCTTGACCTTAACTTGACCACCTGGATAGATTATAGAACTTTAATATATTTTCATAAAATTGTGACGACCAAAGAACCTATATATCTCTATGAAAAACTTTCTCCTGCGACTTCGCTTAGGACAGAGAGCTGAGCTAAAGGTTGTTATACCCAATTTAAAAGTGGTAAGGCGTCCTTGAGGCCTCAAACATCAAGTTTGAATTTAGAACTTCCAGAATGATGACGTCGTATTTATTGGGCGTTATCTTCATTTTTGGTCCTTCACACAACTCTGTAGTTTTCCCCCACCAGTGGTAAGAGACTCAGAGGAAGGATAGCACCTTAAAAAATCTGCATGTGGTGCAAATGCGCCCGCAGCTAAGGTTGCTAAAAATAATAGACGAAAGCTTCCCCCATGTGGTAAGGAAAAGAGTCTAGTTTATGCAAAAGGATACAAAAGAGTCCTTATTGTATGAACAGTTTGCAATTTATCTAAAAAAAATGGTGTTCGAAAATTAAAAAATCGATCTTTGGAAAAAGTTTTGCAATTTTTATCTTAATAAAAAAAAAATTGTCGAAAAAATCGACATTTATAAAAGGCTACTGAAAGTTCCCCCCATGAGGTAAGGAACGTAGTTCCCACAATTTGTATAAATCTTTGCAAATATGCCTGCATTTAAGTGTAGGTATTTAAGGCTGTTGGACTAAAGTGCCAACGAAGCCACCATAAAAGATGACGACAACACTGGAAGAAATCATCGGAAATATTTGGATCGACTTAGAATCCAAAGCTGGAGAAAGAAAGTGCCAGCACTTATATAATCTGCTCGGCCATGAGACTACAATCATCGGCTGGCTACTATCAACGTCATCTTCATCGTCTGCACACCAGAGGCAGATAAATCAACCTCAGAGGTCTTCAACGTCAACTTTACGTCTTCAACGTCAGCGGAATCTACATATTCACAAGTTGGACTACGGAGTAAAGTAAATATAAAATTAAAAACAAAATAGAAGATCCTCAAAAAAAAAAAAAAAAAAAAAAAAAAAAAAAGTCCACTAAATTGAAGTAAAAATTGTATAATTGTTCAATAATAATTTTTATGTAATCAAATTTTGTCAAATTTAAAAAACTACACCCATTCTTGTTGGCCCTTGGCAGTATGTTCAGAACGAACACAGTTTTTTATAGATTTGTAAAATTATTCAATAACATTTTTGTATTTTATGTGTCAAATGTAAAACTGCACGCTTAATTTTGAGGCCCTTGGCAGAATGTTCACACATGAACACGTATATATATAAATATATATTTATCTGTAACAAATCAATGTAGCTGTACGCTGCTTAGCGCATGTACGCATGACTCTAAACAGGTTGAGCGTAACACAAATTATGTAATGTAAACTGAACCCCTGTGCGGGATCTCAGCATATCTTTAAATATAGCGGCCAAAAGGGCCTAACACAAAACACTTGACTATATGTATATGTAATTTGAATCCATGCGTGGGATCCACGAATTCTGTGTTCACCCCTGTCGCACTGAAGAATGTATCCCATGTTAGGGTTAAACAACCACTGCGTTGGTCTAGCGATAAGACTAGTTTTAAGAATCTCACGACCGCTACGTAAACGCGAACTTTGAAATAAAGATTCAGTTTTGAAATATTAACTCAGCAAATGAAGACGTCTTTTTATTTAGTCGTTCTTTTCACTCCGTCTCATATAGGATGGGTTGGGGTGAAGATTTACAAACTAGACAACAAGAGTTGACGAGTTAACCAATGGGGCTTGCATGAAGTCACCACAGAATACGAAGACGGAACAAACAAGTCCAGAGCTGAATTAAGCAGACTGTAGAAACTAGTTATCAAAATTGAGGGTTCAGAAGCGGAATCGAGAAAGGACCAATCAGATTCTTGGAGGTAGTTATTTAATTCTGCGAAGTTGGTTTTCCTGAATTAGGGAGTGGATCTAGGTCCGTTATCAGCTGGAGAAATACGAACGGAAACAAATTCTATATTATCATCCGCATTAAGTGTTATAAGATCAGACGGAAGGGTCGATTTAACAGCAATTAGGACACCGCCTCCTGTCCGGTTAGAGCGATCACAACGATAAATATTATAATTGGATGAGACAATTTCGTAATCAAACACTGATGAATTCAACCAGGTTTCCGTAAAAACAAGTACGTTTGCATCAAAAGAAACACATTTTGTATACAACTTATTGAGTTTCCCCAAGAGGCTGCGAACATTTTGATAGTGTATGTTAAATGCCGAAGTTCGTTTTTGTTTTTGTGGCGGCGTAGTTATCGGTAATTTTGTTGTCATTTTTAGGTGTACTAACAAATTCATTAACAATTACGTGATCAGGCCAAATAGAAGGATCAATAGCTCTATCAAAAAAATTATCGTGGATGGAGATCTTAAAGGATGAAAAATTTCGCATCTGTTTGAAGTTGAACTTAGTGACAAAGAAATCAATCAAAATTTCTAATTATTTTAGTTATTTATTAATTAATTAATTAAAATTAATTTATTTATTTATTATTATTTTCGTCATTGTTAAAGTTCGGCAAAAGATATTGGATTTGTTGATTTCTTCATATTTATTCACTTATTTAATTCAGTTTTACAATGGCGTTTTAGTTTCTTGGCGCGTCTTACTTTTTCGTTTCTTTTTCTCAATGTGCCCAGCTTGTTCTTTCTCAAATTCTCAACTTATAACTCTTAATAGAAGTACCGTTTACCAAAACTTATAACTAAATCTTAAATGTAAATATCGAAAACAAGAATGCTTAACCTATCGACATTAAATCAATTTATCGAATTCAGACTTTGTGTTTTGCTATTAGAAATTCTTACACCCTCCCCAACCGTGAATCGTCCTCGGATTCACCATATAATTGGAGCCTTATTAACTTCGATGCTGGTCGGTGTAGAACATTATCCACTGTCTTCACATCAGCTGAATGTACTTGGTGATCTTTTCCAGTACATACCTTGATTATTCGGCCTCTTTTCCAAGTACTTCGTGGTGATGCGGAGTCCATTATAAGTACCAAGTCGTCTACTTTAAGCGGAGTGGTGTTTTGGTGCCACTTAGATCCCAGAACCAGTTGGGGAAGGTACTCCACTAACCATCTTTTCCATATGCGATCCTTAAGAGCTTGTGCAATTCTCCACTGTTTTTTCAGGCATATGTTTTGAACTTTTGGCTGTGGCGTCTGCGTCAAATTTGTACAGCCCATTAAAAAATGGTTTGACGTTAAAGGTTCTTCGTCTTCGTGTGTGATTGGCAACTCAGTTAGAGGACGTGATAATATTTTGTGCTTCAATCAACATAGATGGGAGTGTTTCGACTCGTGGATTGATACTGTGCAATGTTTTACTCATTAATTTTTTTATTATCCCTATTAATCATTCCCCACATCCTCCGGCGTTCGGCTGTAAAGGGCAGTTGAATACCCATTTAATTCCCTTTTGGGCTGCTTCATTTGTGATGGCATCTAGGTCCAATAAATGTTCGTTGTTCTTAAGTTCCTTTGCTGCTCCGATGAAATTGGTACCATTATCGCTTCAAATCATTACCGGTGTGCCTCGACGGTTAATAAAATTTCGCAAACATAGAATAAAGGCATCCGTAGAAAGATCTGCTGCTAATTCTATATGGGCAGCTCTGATGGTCATGCAGGTAAAGATTACTCCCCAGCGCTTCTCATGACGACAACCTACAGTTACGGTAAGTGGGCCAAACAAATCCACTTCCGTAAGGGTGAATGGTCTCACATACGGGGTTAATCGGTCTGGCGGCAATTGACTTAGGTAAATCTTTGTCTATGATGCATCTATTGGACTCATGCGTTACCTTGCTCAGGAGTCGTTTAATATGCGGTATTCAAAATTTTTGTCGGCTCTCATTTATGACGACTGCTTGGTTCTGGTGGTGATATTTTGTATGAAAATATCTCATGAGCAAATAAGATGCCTTGTGGTCTTTCGGAAGAAGATTAGGGCGACGTCTTGACTGTGGTAAATATGATGCTTAATCTATTCGTCCCGATAGATGTAGGAGACCATTTGTTTCAATGTAGGGCGAAAGTTCATAAATTCGGCTGTTTTTGGTAAGTATTCGACAGATTTCAGCTTCGGCATCAGCCAACTTTTTGACAGGTAAAGGTCCTTTTTGGTTCGACAGCTTAAGCCAGGATCTTTTGGCTCGCATTACCCAAGCTACTGCTCGCTTAAGATTGCTCTAACAAGAAAATCGGTTAAAATTTATTACCGTTATAGCTACCTGGCATTTCAACACTGGACGTTCGGAGATGTTTCTTCAACACATCTGGCAGCTTCAGTCACAGCACGGCAGCTTCAAGAAACTCGGGCCGAGTATCCACGGACTTTGGCTAGAAATTTTCGGTAGTCTATTATTTTCCTGTAATAAGCGATTTAGACAAGAGTTTCTTCGGGGCTAGGCGTGTTTTTCCCATGACAAAGGCAATGTCAACCACTGTGCTGCAAATTACGCTCAGATACGCAACAGCTGCAAATGCTACTTGATTCTCGTCGATAAATATGTGCATTTCCAATCCTTCGCAACAACTTAAATTTTGAGAATAAATTCGGGGAACCTTAATGTTGTGCATATTATGTATTTCGGCCAGCCAACATTTCCAGTTTGGATGCAGTTCTGAAGGTATAGCCTCATCCCAATTTGTACCAAGGCTCCAAGTACTCTGAACTATGATCTTGGCAGAAATATGATAGTCTGTAATTAACCCGAATGGGTCGAAAATTGCCATAACCATACCCAAAAGCTCCTTTTTGTTGGAACTCGGATTCTATTTATTACGCCTTGCAGGATGCGATGAAATTTGGTCTCGAATTGTAAAACATCAAGCAGTGTATTCCAAAACATACCTAGGACCTTCTCACTTGTAAGTTGACTTTGCAGATGGCTGTTTATAATTGGGTCGTGATGATTCTTCATTATATTCTGCAATTTATACGAGTTTGAGGAAAAACTACATAGTTCAAATCCTCCTTCCGCGTGTACCCTTACAACTTGTTGACATATCTCGATGGCTTCTTCTTCAGACTTAAAACTCATAACAAGGTCGTCTACGTAATGGTGTTCAACTATGGCATGCCTTGCTTTTGGAAATTGATCAACTCTCATTTTATCTGGTTTATGAACAGAATGTACTGCAAAGTGGGGAATGTACCAGACGGGATTAAAAACATCATTAATTTCTAACCGACTTAGTTCGCGGGCATAACCCTTCTCGACATATTTTGCCATCTCTTTTCTGTTTTTCCATACAATCTTTTCTCGGCCATTTTGAATCTATCTGGCATAGCTATTCCACGGCAATCCGATTTTAAACGGTTTCCCGATCCTAATGGTTCTTTCCGCCTTCAGCGCCTTTACTCTTGCATCATTAATGGATTCTATGGCTGGTAAGTTACTCAAACCGAAGTTCTCAGATTCTACAAACTCTGTCACCACATCTTGCCATCATCATCTGCTATGAAATGCACACGAAATCTTGATGAAGTTTTGAATCTCTGAATTTGGACCATATGCTATCCATCCCAGTTTTGTGTCAATAGCTACAGGTTGTAAGTTTCCTCTTTCTACAATTCTCTTTGGCAGTCCTAAGTGAAGGTTGTCAAGGCCAAAGGCGTCACTGTTGTCGAGTATTGGTACATTGGCAATATGATCGTGTTTATCCCTTGAAAACGACTGACTTGGTAAATCTAGTCTTTTTACAGTTTGATCGTTTATGCCAGTTATCTCAAGCCTTACCCTTTTAGATATTTCTAAACTTTGTTTGTTATCGTACCAATGAAAAGTTCACGGATTTCTCTCATCTTCTAGTCCCAATTTGTCAGCAATAGCTTCCTCCACCAAGGTAACTGAACTTCCGTCCTCAAACATTGCATATGTTTCTATATTACCGTTTTGTCCATATAATACCACTGAAATCACCTTAAACAGGTATGGGCTAGAGCTAGTAATTCCGGAACTGGAATTGAGAAATGGTTTGGGATCTATTGTTTGTAGATTTTGTATATGTGAAACAACCTTCGAATATACAGGCTTGTTTAATTTGGCAATTCTGGGCATTATGCCCCTTTCTGAGACATGCGAAACATAAACGATTTTCTTTGACAATATTCCAGCGCGATTTCGTGTCGTTCTTCTTCCAAATTTTGCAGGATTCCAGATCATGGCATTCTTTGCATAGAATCACTAAGCAAGAAATATATAGAGGCGTCAAACAGCAGAAAAAGTGCTATCAACCAATCGGCTGAGCCTGGAACCCCAGAGCAGCCGAACGAAATGTCTAGCACCCCAGAAAGCGTTCAGCTTTTCGAGTTCGAAGCATTCGTTCGAAAGCCAGAACAACAACAAACCGATTTTCAGTCGCAGATCAAATGCGGAACGATGAGGCACGGCCGCGCGTCTGCGCGCTGTGCTCTCGTTTCTCTGTATGTGTGTATATGTGTACAAGCGCTCGCACGTTTGCATGCGTGTGCAAAAGACACGGTTGCCGCTCTTCTTTGTTATGTTTTTGATCCTGGGTTGTCTGCGGCCACAGCAAGTGGCGCTGCGACGGCTCATTTGCTTATGACGTCACGACAATGTGAAAATTAGTTTTATTATCGACCATCACTTTTTTATGCCCTATGACCCAAAAAAAAATCAATTACATTAATAGACTTAATATATGTACATACTTGTGTATTTTTATTTATTTCAGTACATTTTGAGATCAAAATTAAATAATTTTTGAATCTTTAATAATATAATTATGATAATTTATTAAAAGTGCGTTTAAACTGTGAACAGCATGCGTGCACATACACACCTGATCATATTAATAGGTACACACATCAACTTGGACTTTGAGGTAACAGAAAAAGTTTTCTTCATTATTTTAAACTTTAAGTCTTATCTCATTGGTTCTTTAACTATTTGTATTTAATAAAATAAACTTAATTGTATCATAGGATAATAATATAACACAAAGGAGATATTTTTTTGTCTTAGATACGTTTTCGGTCTGATCATAATAATAGGTACATTTCATGTGTTGGTGAGAAAAAAAGTTTAATTTCCATAAGTGGAACCTTTCTGGCAATTCTTCCTAGTAGGTGAGTATTTCCTAGTTGTCTTCGGATAGTTGAATTCCTTATTTCTGCTGCAATAGCCTTTGATGTTGTTTATTGTGGCATTCCGCGTGTTTCCTGGCTTGGTTTCCTTTCTAATGCATTTTTAACAAAATTATGAGACCTTTCTTGCAAAGATTTGACTTCATTTTTCAGACTAAGAACCAATCGAGCTTCTTCTTTAGTACAATGACAATTTCGATCCATTTTTTCTAAAAAAAATATTTATTGAACTCTTTTTATTGACAGTAGCTAAACGAAATTTACCTAAAGTTGCCAAAAAACCACTAATTTCAAAATTATTCACCCTATATTTATGAGAAACGGAGACTGTACCTATTATTATGATCAGGCGAAATGTGTGGTTGACTTACAATTTATAGAAAAGCTTCGATATACGGGGCATTGCCTCTTTTAACTCTTTGTCACAGTGTAGCCAAACATTGACAACAACAAAAAATCATAAATAAAAAACATGTCAACACTTTAAGTATGAAAAAAACGTCTTTATTCTATGTGTACCTATTAATATGATCAGGTGTGTATGTGCACGCATGCTGTTCACAGTTTAAACGCACTTTTAATAAATTATTATAATTATATTATTAAAGATTCAAAAATGATTTAATTTTGATCTCAAAATGTACTGAAATAAATAAAAATACACAGGTATGTATTAATGTAATTGATTTTTGTTTGGGTCATAGGGCATAAAAAAGTGATGGTCGATAATAAAACTAATTTTCACATTGTCGTGACGTCATAAGCAAATGAGCCGTCGCAGCGCCACTTGCTGTGGCCGCAGACAACCCAGGATCAAAAACATAACAAAGAAGAGCGGCAACCGTGTCTTTTGCACACGCATGCAAACGTGCGAGCGCTTGTACACATATACACCCATACAGAGAAACGAGAGCACAGCGCGCAGACGCGCGGCCGTGCCTCATCGTTCCGCATTTGATCTGCGACTGAAAATCGGTTTGTTGTTGTTCTGGCTTTCGAACGAATGCTTCGAACTCGAAAAGCCGAACGCTTTCTGGGGTGCTAGACATTTCGTTCGGCTGCTCTGGGGTTCCAGGCTCAGCCGTTTGGTTGATAGCACTTTTTCTGCTGTTTGACGCCTCTATATATTTCTTGCTTAGTGATAGAATGCATTCCACCGCTGTCTGTGTATTGGCAATAAATATTGGCTTTGTGTTTCGAGCGATAAACTGTCTCCCTGAAGTGTCTACTACAGCTGGTAAACGGCCGACGACTCTTGCAATTGAAAAAAAATTTGAAAAAAATTTGGCAATAGTCGGAGACACCTGTTTCCCTTCACCGACTGTAAATGAGTGGACAGTTTTGTTAAAAGTTCTTCCAATAAGATCGGATTGTTTAAACAAACGAATCAGCAACTCTGGGCGACCAAACCTGAACTCTAATTCCTCGAACACATCTCGTACGCTATCTGGGTAAATTAGTAGGGATGCTACAGCTTCTTTGGCTTCTCCAATTAGGCATTTGCGCAAACGCATCAGATTCTGTAAACTATTATAATGGAAAAGGTTAGTAGAATAATCATAGGTTCTTTTAAAGAGCGGCTAGTCCTCCGTGTTTCCAGAAAATGTTGGTAAATCATGTAGCTGCACGTTATTTTGGGATAATTGCGCGACGACTTCTGGAACGTTGGCATGATCTTGTGAGTTTACACAACCTTGAACTTGAGGAACATCATTTGTATTGGCCTCGACTTTATCCAGAATTTTCTTATCGAAATTTGTATTTTCTAGGGAATTATTGTTGAAATCACGCATATACTCAAACTGTTTTAATTGATGATCAGCAAGAGACTTGATTTCACTTTGATTATTTTTAATACCCACATGGGCGGTGTGGATATCCCGCTGAATACCCTTAATGACTTAACATGGCTATCAAATCACTTTTATTTTCACTGGCGTCTCGTTCTTTACTTTCACATACTGTTGTGTTTAAAGTTTGTTCATCGGACGACATTATAAGACTTCGCAAATTATATTGACTCATTAAGATTCTTGAATTGTTTAGGGACACGGTGGGGGTGATTTATTTACCCTGGCGGCCAGCTATGCCCCTCATAGCCGTCTTTAGTCACCTAAACAAAACAAGGCTTTAGTCAAAGTTCTGCCACGGCACGATGTCTGCAACACACGCTCGCAAAACTGATCAAATTTGTCCAATAACACTTCTACACCACGGCGTCTGTCTCACGCATATACACACGGCTTTTCTCGTCGCTCTGACAAATTTCTGCACACCAACGCCTGTCTATGGTTTCTTTCACAAGCTTGCAGAATCTTTGAAATCTCACGAAACTGGGTACCTACACTTATGAACCTCGGCGTCTGTTTCACACATTCGCAAAATTCTGGAACTCTGACGAAATTGGGTACCTACACTTATGCACCTCGGCGTCTGTTTCACACATTCACAACTTCTTATTTAAGTTTGCAATTTGATCACGGCTTGATCCCTGTTACCCTGATTGTTTTATTCGACGTCGGGTTTGTGACAGCAATACCTTAAACATAATTTGTGACAGCAATATGTTACTTTAAACATGATCAATCTGTATCAACTCCATTAATTGTCCGCTTCGTACTCCGTAACAAGACACATGTAAAACGCACCAAAAATTGAGAACACGTCGCAACTTTATAAGACAAAATTGAAAGATGTTAAAGTTCGGCAAAAGATATTGGATTCGTTGACTTCGTCATGTTCAAACGGAACCGGCGGAGGAGCCTGCACAGGAGCCGGGTCAGCGGCGTGGGCGGATACTCGAAGTTGCTCTTCGCCGCCGCGTGCAGGACCTCCTCCACTTACTCCTCCTTGGGCAAGGCATCATAAGAGACTTGCATAAGAAGATGCGTCTGCCTGCGAGTTGGTAGAATCTGCAGCTCAAGGCGAAAAGATTCCAGTGGGCTGCAGTGGTTCCTGCAAGTCGGATGTCTCCAGTCGAGCGGCTGGCTGGCAGAGCCACGTGAAATCTTAATTGTTACTTAGCCTCAAATAGAAAATAAAGTCTAGCTCTTTAATTGTTAGTCTTAGTTAACATTGGTTTGAATTTTAAATTAAATTTAATTTTCCGCCAAATCCAAACCAAAACAAAAAACAGATGTTTCCCTTCAAGAGGTTGCTAAAAGGAACTTATTTCCTAGTAGAAAAAACTTTATTGCTTTTCGTGATTCTCGTGCGATAGTTGGAAAAAGCAACGTAGTGGAAAAACGCCCTAAAGCCCAATTCACACTACAGTGATTTTCGGGGGAACGATGAGAAAATGGTGAAACATTAAATTCGTGTTCATATTACACCATCTACCGTCGAGCGTCAGCCTCTTTTTCTTCCTCAAGTATTTAATAAAAATGTCAATTTAAACGATAATACATGCCACAAAAAAGTATTAATATGAAATATAGTTAACTAAAGATCAATGAAGGAGTAGCAGGGTGTTGCGTTGCTCAGTGTCCACTGTCCAGTGTCGTGGTAGCTGCATAAGGATGCAGGTTATTTGCCTGCGCCGATGTTCCTCTGTATTGTGGCCATGTCGGTGGGACGGGCAGTGGGCAGATTTGCGATGAGGGCATCGATTAGGTTATTGCCATTTTTCTGCGCTCCATCCTCCATCGCCGTGCAGATCGGAGATGACCACGAAATGGCGGCGGAGTTGTTGCCGATATCGTTGATGTTCGGCATCAACTGATTCCCACACAGGGTGATGGCAAGCAGAGTGTGCTCGGGAGTTCTTGCAGATGCCAGCCTCGAAAACACCGGTACCGGCGGCCACGATCAGACTGAGACAGAGGGAAGCCGACGACTATGTCAGCAGATTTCGAGCTGTCATATTGCGATCAGCAAAAGGGGGGAGTCAACTGCGACATTATGCAAAATAAAAAAGCTAATAGGAGCAGTTGGCAAATCGATTTCGGACAGTACATGTATATATAAATAGAAAAAGATATGAATTATTAGTAACAAATTGCAGCTTGTTATAGAAAACATATCAGTTTAAATTCAAATTTAATTCATTAAAGGGGCTTAATTATTTAGTTAACGATTTGAATACTAATTTCTACTTTTTATCAAGTCGTAAAGTCCTGCCATATCTGACGACCCAGGGTGACGTTGAGTGGGCCTTCGGATGCGCTCAGATGAAGTAATAGGATGACCTCGGCTACCATAGAGTATGGAGTGGCATCTTATACGACGCAGGATGAGTCCATTTAGAAAAAAAGGAAGAAATTAGTTTATGTTTTATGTTCTCTGGCGTTTTTTGACTACAAATCATTAAATAAATTGATGATTTAGATAGTTGACGAAGCCAGTTTTGTTTATTTTTTTGCTACCACGTTCGGGGCGTATTCCCGCATCCAGTTGGATCCTATTCAGGAGCAGTACAGCATGGAGAATGCAGAGGCGTACAAATCCCTCATTAAAAGGGAAATGCAGAACAGGCTCACAGGAGCAGATTAGGGTGGACATGACGCATCTCATGGATGTGCGCATCGACCAGTGCATCCGTGTAGGCTTCGAAGAAATGATGAAGAAGATTGAAGCCCGCGATGAAGCTTCCTCGACGTCGTCGGCCGGATCAGTGGCCACACAAATAGAATGTGCAGAATTCATGACATTGACCTTCAATCATGGATCGAATTCTTGGCATTAGTGACATTACATAAAATAATTAACACCAGAAGAACCAGCATACCTTTTTGACAAAATATTGCTAACAACCTCCAGACGAACCAATAGTATAGTATGCATAAGACACAGGCAAGTATTTTCGGAATAACATTTTTTCATCTTTGCTGCTCGGTATTGGAACGTAACTTCCAAATCGACTAAAAATAATTAAGAGCGCACATAACTTTCGTTTTGACCTAATAACACACATCAAAAACCAATTTTCGGATTATGAGAGAAATTAGATGAAATTAAGAAATTCAAAATGTTCTACCTAGAAACAAATTTATAATTCTCGTGAGTAGCAAACTAATTATAAGTTACACTTGTAGTGCTGGGATATAAATTAATAAAAACATAAATAGGACCAACGGACAGCCAGCACACAGTAAACGGGAATAAACAGGCTGAAGCAGCGGTTGGACAGGTACCGGAAGAGCGAAGTCGAGAAGAACGGAAACGGAACCAGAGATTCGAAGAGGCCCAAGCGATTGGTCAGGGTCATCCACTAAGAAGCTCCTGGCTTCTATATGGACAGCATATAGCGCAGAATTCGACGTTCCAGTCCAACCAGTGCACCCCAGAAAGGCCAGAATATGGAAGGAGCCCAGGACATATGCAGGCTGTTAATAACCAGCTAGGACTAGCCTACCGGGCAAGATCTCAAGGTGCTGATCCAGAAGTCGCATCGGGAAATGGTCAGGGCAGAACCAACGACCCATGGATTAAAGATGAACGACCCACAAACCGCACTCGGCATGATGTGCCACTGGATAAATGTGGGTTCCAGTTCAAGGGCTATTCTCGAGGCATTAATGCAGATGATTTTCTACTTAGGGTGGAGCATCTCCAGCACCACTATGGAATGCCTTGGTCCGAGCTGTTGCGAGACTTCCATCGATTGCTGATAGAGGATACATCAGAGTGGTACTGGCTCCTAACTCGCACCAATCAGCCGAGATCTTGGGAAGAGCTGAAGCAGGCCCTAGAGCGTCGCTTCTGTGACAAGCGGAGCGACTATGACCGAATCCAGGACATAGCCGAGCGGAAGCAGAGACCCGGAGAGACGCACTTTTATATAGCTCAGGAGACTGGTTGCTTCTGTGGCATTCCGCGTAGACCACGACTGGATAATAAAAACGGCGAAAAGGAATTTGGCCGAGCCAGTCAAGCAATGGGTAAATGTTGTCTTCCTTTATGGCCTATTGCAATGTTTGTTTGCGATGACAAAAACACTATTTTTATGTCTGCACGCCGAATAAAACAGTCATAGCCAGCGAAATTTTTAATTTAAACCACATTTGTTGCCTTTAATTTATTGGCAAAAATTGCCGTGATCTGTCGAGTCGTTTATTTTATAATAATTTTTAAAGTCTGCAATGAATACATTTTCCACTTTTTTGGTCTGTTTCGAAAAACTAATAGCCAAACCAAAAAGCGGGAAAGTTGGTGGAGGAGTACCAGACTCTTCTTCTGTTTCTGCCATCTCCGAAAAGATGGGTAGAATCATTAAAAAAAAACGCAAACATTCAAAACAGCCGTCCGTCTCTTCCTATTGTTATCGGTTATCGGAAATAAATACTTATTTTCCGGGCCGAAAAATATTTTACAGGGAGTCTGGGTCTCGGCCAAAGTTAGCTCTCACATTTGTACGATAGAGAATTAAATTTCCTTAGCTGGAACTTTATCTGGCCTAAAAATTTTGACAGGGAGAGTAGGAACCGGCCGCATTGTGTGTCTCAAAAGGCAGGAGCAGAAGAGAGTAGACTAAACTAGCTGAAGGGGGAACATCTAAGTAGCTTAAACAAAAAAAAAACAAGTAAGAAAGCTACAGTCGACTGTGCTCGACTGTGAGATACCCGGTACCTAACGTTTGCGCTTCACACTAAAAGGCAAATTAAAATTGTACATACATACATTGTACATACATATATTGGCGCCATTATATCGCACGGCCAAGGCTCGAATGCGCCACCTGTCGGCTACAGCTTGCAACAGCAGTGCCTTAGGGCGGTGTGTTAAATTTCAAACCTTATTGCTAACATCTCCCATGTTTATCATCCGATTTTATTGAAGTTTTCAGGAAACGTCCGTCTCTATTTTATTAATTTATTGTATCTATTAACATTAAGCCGAAAATATAGCTAATATAACGTTTTTATGATTTTCAGGGGCGGAAGTGGGCGTGGCCAAATTTTAAAACAAACTTGATTTGCGTGCAACAAATTCCAATGTTGTCAGCAAATTTGGTATATCTTGCTCTTATAGTCTCTGAGATCTATTGTTTCACACGGACAGACAGACGGACAGACGGACATGGCTAAATCGACTCGGCTGGTGATGCTGATCAAGAATATATATTCTTTATAGGGTCGGAGATTTCTCCTTCTGCCTGTTACATACATTCTCGGTTGGCACTAACTTATGATACCCTTGTACCCTATGGGTACCGGGTATAAAAAGGATTTATAGATTTTCTGTCCAAATGGAAGAGCCAATCGAATATTTTTCTATTATGTATCCCCAAAGCCGGAGGAAATGAACCAATAGCCATGGTTGAAAGTGCCTGGCGGTAGGCCTAAAACGCAGTAGGTGGTTCCTTGGAAAACAAACCAGTATGGACTGAACAAAGGAGAAAACCGGGGCTGGGATGTCTGCCCAAACGTATTTGGAAGGCATGATTGCTACCACCGGCGGGAACGGGGAGGAGCAATTCTCTGCGTGTCGCCAGCGGTCACACCTCTGGTTTGGCTGGCGCAGGTCATACCACTTGCAACGCTACTGCCACTGAAACAAAAACACCTCTGAGCAAGTTAAGCCGCACAGGTACCGTCGTCGAGACAGACATGGACCTGGAAAGTGTGCAGCTTACACCCGAAGACGAGGAGAGACTTCTCCGCTCGCTAAAGCCAGGCACCAGCTCCCTGCGCAGGGACGGGACGAAGCGCTCAAGCGAGACGATTAAGGCGAAGGCGCAGTATAAGCCTGCCCTCACAATTAAGAGCCGGCTCCAGGACAAGGCAGAGCAAAGAATTGAGGAAAGCCGGCTGCACTTCGCAAAACTTCCACAAATGGCCTCGAAATGTTTCGCCAATAAGGTGGAGGAGATGCTTGCCAACCAAAGGCAACTCTCCGCCGAGAGCGATGCACCGCAAAAGTGGCAATAAAATCAGGTGGGCAATTGTTTTTCGTTTAATTTAATAAAACTAAGTAAAAAATTAATGTTTATTTTTAAGTTAAAGTTTTTTTTTTAATTTTTAAAATAAAAATGTATTTTTTTAATTTGTTTTAGTTTAAAATTATTTTTTAATTTTACGAATTTAAGAAGTTTTAAATTATTCTAGATTTTAAGAAAAAGTTTGATTAAAATCTTATAGCTGCCATATAAAAAATAGTTACATTTATTACATTTTTTTTTTTTTATTTATTTATAATTACAGGCCTAAAAATTTTACAAGTCTCAGTTGTATAAAACAGGGGTCGGCACCCAGACATACACAGTTTTTTAGTGCCTATGTGTGCGAAGCTAACAGACCCAAATAATACTAACAGACCCGAACGAGATCCGAGCAATTGTGTATAGGCTACTCGGTAGCTTCTCTGACGCAGCGGCACCCAAAAATATATATACGAAGCCGTTTTTACTGAAAATTTTCCTGAAATTTTTTGCTCTGCACAGTGTTTAGAACGCTGCCGACCCCTGGTATAAAAACTCAAAAAATGTTCAGAAAAAATACTTTAAAAAACAAAAAACTGTTTTTTATTTGGTATTTTTTCTCTTACCCATTAAGCCTAGTACTCAGACAGTAAAACAGTTCGCAAGCCCAAAAAGATTTCATTTGTTCAGTGTGACCGCGTTTTTAAAAACGTTCATCGGCATTGTTAGAAGGCAAATGATACGGTCATACGTATTTTAAATCAGCTGTTTTATATTTGTTGAAAGACAAGACATTTTGCACAGATTTGCAGCTTCGATTTGGAATAGCTCATCTGCGCACAATGACCACCGAAGCCTTGGCCCAGACCCAGACATATCAGTATTACTTTCATTTACAAAAGTACTATCACCTAAAGGATCTATGTTTTCTTCAGTGCTTACATTAATAGTTTGATTTCGATCAACATTTTCAGTTTCTTAAATAACTGGTTCTTCGTAAATATTTACTGTCTCTTAGTTCTTATTTTCAGTTTCGTTTTCTCTTAAATTATCAGTTTCGTTTTCTCTTAAATTAACAGTTTCGTTTTCTCTTAAATTAACAGTTTCATTTTCTCTTATAGAATCATGTATACTATATATTCATTACTTTTATTTTGGATTTTATTCATTAGTCTTCTGTTTCTTCTAAAGTAGTTGTTGAGATCGTCCTTTATGATATAAGATCTTTCATTTACTCTTTTTTCAACAAATCCGTATGCCCATTCATTGGTTTCTTTTTTTCCTAAACTGGACTCTCTCACCTGTATTTAATGGATGAAGAGATTTTGAGTGTAAATTATAGTAAAATTTTGGTTTGGACTTTTTATCAACAAATCTTTTTGTAACTTTTTCTTCCTTAATATGATTCCTAAACATCTCTGATTTATTTATTGGCATTTTGGTTTTACACATTCTTCCAAAGAATAATTCGCATGCAGCACTCGCTACAGGAGTAGCATTGTACTCATGAATTCTGTACTGGTAATCACATGCGTCAGAGCAACGTTTTTCTGCTAACCCGTTGCTCTGAGGGTATCTAGGACTTGCAAATCGAAGTAATGTATTACATTCATTAGCAAACGTTTTGAACGAGAATGAATTAAAAGGATTGTTATCACATTTAAGTTTTAATGGGTAACCGAAACTATCAAATGTATTTTTTAATTCTTCAGTGACATCCGCAATTGATTTTCCCTTAATCCGATTAACAATTAAGAAGTTAGAATATGCGTCAAAGATTGACAAAAAGTTCTTCCCCCCATATTCAAAAATGTCCGTTCCTGCCATGTGAAACGGATGTTCTGGCGCTTTCTATTAGCAGTTCCTTTTGATTGTTTAAAAAAAAAAAACATATTGGAGCAAGAGGTAAACGCTATGGCGAAGGAAAAAATAATCTCCCCAATAACATACCCCACCAATGGGGTGAATAACCTGCAAAGAGTGGAAAAAGCAAACAGAAAACTCAGACTTTGTTTAGATCCCAAGCCGTTAAATAAGGCAATTAAACGAGAACATTACCTAAAACCAACAATAGATGATTTTATGATACAATTATCTCGAAAAAAGCTTTTTACAATCCTGGATCTCGCCCATGGATTTTGGCAAATGCCACTTGAGGAAAATAGTTTAGATTTAACGATCTCCATTCGGGAGATTTAAATTTAATCATGTTCCATTTGGAATCAATAGCGCTCCTGAAATGTTCCAATGGAATATTGTAAACATTTTTGGAGACTTAGCAAACGTAATAGTTTACTTTGACGACATAGGAATATTAGGAAAAAAATAAAAAAATAAAATAAATGTAATAAAAGTTTGATATAACTATTTTATATATGGCAGTTATAAGATTTTAATCAAACTTTTTCTTAAAATCTAGAATAATTTAAAACTTCTTAAATTCGTAAAATTAAAAAATAATTTTAAACTAAAACAAATTAAAAAAATTTAAAAATTAAAAAAAAAAACTTGAACTTAAAAATAAACATGAATGTTTTACTTAGTTTTATTAAATTAAACGAAAAACAATTGCCCACCTGATTTTATTGCCTTTGGTTGGCAAGCATCTCCTCCACCTTATTGGCGAAACATTTCGAGGCCATTTGTGGAAGTTTTGCGAAGTGCAGCCGGCTTTCCTGAATTCTTTGCTCTGCCTTGTCCTGGAGCCGGCTCTTAATTTTGAGGGCAGGCTTATACTGCGCCTTCGCCTTAATCGTCTCGCTTGAGCGCTTCGTCCCGTCCCTGCGCAGGGAGCTGGTGCCTGGCTTTAGCGAGCGGAGAAGTCTCTCCTCGTCTTCGGGTGTAAGCTGCACACTTTCCAGGTCCATGTCTGTCTCGACGACGGTACCTGTGCGGCTTAACTTGCTCAGAGGTGTTTTTGTTTCAGTGGCAGTAGCGTTGCAAGTGGTATGACCTGCGCCAGCCAAACCAGAGGTGTGACCGCTGGCGACACGCAGAGAATTGCTCCTCCCCGTTCCCGCCGGTGGTAGCAATCATGCCTTCCAAATACGTTTGGGCAGACATCCCAGCCCCGGTTTTCTCCTTTGTTCAGTCCATACTGGTTTGTTTTCCAAGGAACCACCTACTGCGTTTTAGGCCTACCGCCAGGCACTTTCAACCATGGCTATTGGTTCATTTCCTCCGGCTTTGGGGATACATAATAGAAAAATATTCGATTGGCTCTTCCATTTGGACAGAAAATCTATAAATCCTTTTTATACCCGGTACCCATAGGGTACAAGGGTATCATAAGTTAGTGCCAACCGAGAATGTATGTAACAGGCAGAAGGAGAAATCTCCGACCCTATAAAGAATATATATTCTTGATCAGCATCACCAGCCTAGTCGATTTAGCCATGTCCGTCTGTCCGTCTGTCTGTCCGTGTGAAACAATAGATCTCAGAGACTATAAGAGCAAGATATACCAAATTTGCTGACAACATTGGAATTTGTTGCACGCAAATCAAGTTTGTTTTAAAATTTGGCCACGCCCACTTCCGCCCCTGAAAATCATAAAAACGTTATATTAGCTATATTTTCGGCTTAATGTTAATAGATACAATAAATTAATAAAATAGAGACGGACGTTTCCTGAAAACTTCAATAAAATCGGATGATAAACATGGGAGATGTTAGCAATAAGGTTTGAAATTTAACACACCGCCCTAAGGCACTGCTGTTGCAAGCTGTAGCCGACAGGTGGCGCATTCGAGCCTTGGCCGTGCGATATAATGGCGCCAATATATGTATGTACAATGTATGTATGTACAATTTTAATTTGCCTTTTAGTGTGAAGCGCAAACGTTAGGTACCGGGTATCTCACAGTCGAGCACAGTCGACTGTAGCTTTCTTACTTTTTTTTTTTTTTGTTTAAGCTACTTAGATGTTCCCCCTTCAGCTAGTTTAGTCTACTCTCTTCTGCTCCTGCCTTTTGAGACACACAAAGCGGCCGGTTCCTACTCTCCCTGTCAAAATGTTGAGGCCAGATAGAGTTCCGGCTAAGGAAATTTGATTCTCTATCGTACAAATGTGAGAGCTAACTTTGGCCGAGACCCAGACTCCCTGTAAAATATTTTTCGGCCCGGAAAATAAATATTTATTTCCGATAACCGATAACAATAGGAAGAGAATAGTTTTTCGAAACAGACCAAAAAAGTGGAAAAAGTATTCCTTGCACAGACTTTAAAAAGTAATATAAAATAAACGACTCGACAGATCACTGAAATTTTTTGCCAATAAATTGAATGGAACAACCGTGGTTTAAATTTGTTCAGGCTTGAACACCCTGTAGTCCCAGCTCTATGCTCTGCTCCCGGCTCCGCGCTCTCGCTCCGGCGGAAGCTTTCGCGCTCTCGCGCTCATGCCATTCTCCACCACTCCCTTGAAGTCTCCACCGCGCCTTCGGGCGCTTAGAATAAATTAGCATAAGTTAGTTGGAAATTGTCTCTTACGCTGAATAAACGCCGGTCGATCCGCATTCGCCTACACCAGTTTTCTTCTCTTTCAATCGCGATCGCGCCGAGTGCTTTCTACCTTCACAGCTCCCGCCCAGCCATTCCCGCTGCAACGAAGCTGCCTTCAATCAAGAACCCCCCGATTTACATTTTGGTCGGGTTGGCAAAAATCCTATAGCTGAACCCTCCACGAGGGTGCCGACTGGTAATGGTGCTCCAGTGTCCCTAGGGACGGTACCAGCTAAGATCTGGGATTCGCAGTCTGTGGCGGAGCTTTTTCCATAGCCATGCCACAGCCTCTGCGATCACTTATCATGGCTAAGGTGAAGGGCTGGATCAAGGTGTCATGCGACCCGTGCCGATGATCAGCCTGGCTGGGGGCCCTTCTTAAAAATAGCCCAGACGCAAACGGAGCATCCGGATACCTGGCGCCCTCCGGATTAGCCAGCCTTACCTCCCGCATTGCGGATCTCTGCGAGAGGTGGACCACCCTTTCTCCGCCACTCGTGGGAACTATTATGGACCAAACAAAATATACAAACAAAAAGGAGACCGGAACTCTCACAAATCCGGCGAGGACCGAGGGTCCTAAACCAAAGACAGAGGTGACCGCACCTAAATTCAACCCAACGGCAGTCACTGCTACTGGAGGAATGACAGAGCTCACTGGAGCTAAGGTCAACTCCACCCCGGCGAAACAGCAGCCAACTGGGCTAAATCGCGCCCTGGTCAGAGGCAAGGTGGTGACCGAGACCAACACTCCTGTCACCTCGAGCGACCAGCAAGGTGCTACCACAAGCGCAGCTGCAGCTCAGTCAGGTGCAGGGGTGAAGGTAAGGTCTGCCGCAAGCAAGGCCAAGATGGACAGGTACGAGGAGAGGAAATCCGCCGCGGCCATCCTGAAAAGACAGGCAAAAAGCAACATTGCCACCCCCTCAGCGGAGTGGCTCAAGAAGCTGGATTGGGCTAAGTCGGTGTTGCCCAATTTTGTATTGGAGAGACCGAAGGAGGACCCTAAGAATCCTAAACGGTAACGCTCCCAAGAAAGTGCGGCTCAAAGTGCCCCGAAGAAGATTCGCACGCACATGCCAGTAGCGGCGAATAAAAGTTTCGCAGAAATGGCCAAGGACAACATCCTTCTAGGAGTCCTTGACCAAGGCGACACGGAAGGCAGAATTCCGAGGAACCAGTGGAAGTGGGTTGAGGCAGTATTGGCTGTTCACTGCTTCGAGGTGCTGGAAGCGGACCCTGGACCCCCACCAATCTGCAAAGGTGCAGGGTGGTATCAGGGTAACGTCAAGGTGATGGCGTGTGAAGGGTCTAGGTCGGCAGAGCTACTGAAAGCAGCCGTATCTAGACTGGGTGAGGTCTACCCGGGTGCCAAGCTGGTCGCTGTTGACTGGAAGGACATTCCGAGTAGGTCAAGAGCCGTTATATGGATCCCGTCCTCCTTTAAGGAGCCGGACACGATCCTCTCGATGTTGCAGAGATGCAACCCTAGCCTGCCGTCCTCCGACTGGAAGGTGGCAAAGGTGGAAGAGACGCAGGGCCCATTGCGTCAAGTGCTGCTCATCCTGAACAAGGACTCAACCGCACCCATTGAGGCTATGCGCGGAGAACTAAACTTCGGTTTTAGCTCGGTGCGTATCCGGGTGTATAAGTCGGACACCAAGCAAAGGAGCGAGCCTGGTGTTGAAGAGGTGCTGGCAACCGAGGTGGAGGAGCCAGGCGAAGAGGAGGAGGAGGACTGCGAGTCGGTGATATCCGACGCATCCTTTCTGCGGGGCTTCAGCAAGCTGGATTATGGTGGTACCGACTCCATGAGTGAGGACCCCGAGGATGACCTGGATGCTGACGTGACGGAGGTAGAGGCAAATCTGCTCGATGTCTCTAACGGTCGTGCAGATAAACCTTCACCACTGTAAAGCAGCTTCCGCTGCCCTAATGCTTTGTCTAGCGAGATACGAGGCCGATCTGGTGCTGATCCAGGAACCCTGGGTTGTATCCAACAGGATTTGTGGACTCAGCACCCCAAAATATAATCTGCTCGCAGCTCAAGGATAAGGTAAAATCCGTACTTGCATTTTAGCTAAAAGGCACCTCAGTGCATTTTTGCTTTATAATTACAGCGATGCCGACACTACATCGATAAGTCTGGAGCTCCAAGACAGGTCGCTACGTGTAGTGTCAGCATACTTAGCGTACGAAAAAATGGACACAATACCGGGTCGCAAACTGAGGGAACTCGTTAAGGATTGCGAAGATCGTGGCACTGGCCTGTTGATCGGATGCGACGCAAATGCCCACCACGAGATGTGGGGCAGCACCAACACAAATGAGAGGGGTGAGTTACTTTTTGAATATCTTCTCTCCACTAACCTACTTATCTGCAATAGGGGAAACGACCCCACTTTTGTAATAAAGGACAGGGAGGAGGTCATAGACCTAACCCTTATTTCTAACTGCATGCATGACCAGCTTATAGGGTGGAGCGTTTCTAAAGAACACTCCTTCTCGGATCACAACCCTGACCCAGTAACGTTCTCAAACCCCCGTAGAACCAACTGGCCAGCTTTCAAAAATAGATTGGCTAAGGCCCTTCCAGCTCCACCAGAGCAGATTCCTCCATCGGAGGAACATCTCACTATTCTCACGACAGTCTTCACTGAAGCCTGCAATAGTGCATATAAAGCATCCTGTCCAATCAGCAAGCCGAGAGGCAAATGGAGACCACCCTGGTGGAATCAAGAAATAGACAAGCTGAGGGGTGAATGCAGGAAATTCTTCAACAGAGCAAAAAGACTAAGTTGTGAACAACATTGGTCTGAATATAAACACAGTCTAGCTCAATTAAAAAAGCTCATTAGGCAGGCAAAAAGAGAGGATTGGAGAAAATTCTGTTCGGGAATTTAATCCTCTTCGGAAGCTGCAAGATTACGAAAAGTACTCTCAAAGTCGTCCTCGAATCTGGGTTATCTCAGGAAACAGAACGACTCATGGACTTCTTCTAGTGAAGAAACACTGATGCTATTACTAGACACGCATTTTCCAGGAAACACCTTAGGTCCCCAGACAAGCGACCCACAACCATACCACCCGGTTAGATCATTGGATAGCATTATAACTGAATCCAACATCAAATGGGCTATAAATAGCTTCGCTCCCTATAAATCTCAAGGCCCTGGTGGGATTTTCCCGGCACAGTTGCAGCAAGGGGAAGATCTCGCTGTCCCTTGGCTAAAAGCCATCTTCACGAACATTATGGCGTTAGGCCAAATTCCCGATTCCTGGCTAACGTCCAAAGTTGTTTTTATACCCAAGGCCGGCAAAGCCTCACACACAACACCGAAGGATCTCAGGCCAATAAGCCTATCCTCTTTCCTCCTAAAAACCTTGGAAAGATTGATAGGGCTTCACCTGAGAATATCAATCAATCCCTCTCTGCTATCTGAATCTCAGCACGCATACCGTAATGGCAAATCGACAGAAACAGCACTTTACTCTGTCATATCCAGTATAGAAAAATCCCTGCAAAACAAGGAGTATACCCTAGCCGCCTTCTTGGACATAGAAGGAGCTTTCTATAACATCGACTCAAGGGCAATAACCAATGCAATGCTGAGCCTTGTAGTAGATGCTCAGCTGGTGAGATTAGTCACTCAGCTGCTCCTGAGCAGAAAAGTGACCTCTTCACTTGGAGCATCTACTCTGTGCAGGCACGTCAGCAGAGGTACTCCTCAAGGGGGGGTACTCTCTCCGCTTCTATGGAACCTAGCAGTAAACACGCTGCTACGCGACATAGAAGATGGCGGGTGCAAGATTGTTGCTTATGCGGATGATGTGGTTGTTATGCTGCGGGGAAATTTCCGCAAAGCCTATGTGACATTATGACAGTTAAACTAAGAAAACTGTCAAGATGGGCATCTGAAAGTGGGTTAAACGAAAACCCAAGCAAAACCGACCTTATTCTCTTCTCCAGGAGGACTAAGATCCCAAAGTTATCTGCCCCAAAATTAAATGGTTCCGTTCTAGAGTTTAGCGACAGTGCAAAATACTTGGGGCTTGTACTAGACAAGAAACTGAACTGGAATCTCACTATAGCGGATAGAGTGCGAAAAGCCAAAATTGCACTCTTCACTTACAAAAAGGCAGTAGGCCTCAAATGGGGGATGTCCCCGTCTGTAGTTAGCTGGTTATACAGCGCCATAGTTAGACCCATTCTCCTGTATGGGGTATCCATTTGGTGGCCAGCGCTGCTGTATAGTTCTAAACTCAAGGCGCTAAATATGGTGCAGAGAGTAGCTCAACTATGCATGACAGGAGCTCTTAGAACAACCTCTAGTGAAGCGCTCAACGATATAACTAGCATATCCCCAATTCTACTAGTGGCAAAAGAAACCGCCACCATCACCGCACGACGTCTGAGAGACGCAAACGGCTGGACAGTCCATCAATATGGGCACTCATCCATCCTATCAATGGGCGCAATTCCGCCGGTATATTTATGGCAATATTTTCCGCCACTTAACTGCCGACAAATATCACACATATATATACATATATTTTCTACATCCAACAGCAAAATATATATTTGCAGTGCATTCCAAAATAAAGTTTTCCGTCGGTCACCCACAATATTATCCCACCAAAAATTTCCAAGCCGACGAGGAAAAATTTTTGTGCGTGTATTTTTATTTTCCATTTATTTTTCTGGCAAACAGGGAATTGCCAATCGTGCAAACATACACGCACATCCATTCTCTGACAGCACAGCGAACTGCACGCACCTTCATACATATATATATGTAAATTCTTTTCCAGCACATTCCAACATAAGCCGTCTTCAAAAAAAAAATATAACAGGGTATTAATAAATTAATTAACTCCGAGCAACATAAGCCCCCTTCCAAAAAAAAAAACTATATAACAGGGTATTAATAAATTATAAACTCCGATCAACAAAAGCCCCCTCCAAAAAAAAAAAAAAAAATTAATAAATGATTTATCTCCAAGCAATAAGGTAAAATGAAATCGTTTCAGCTGATAATAGCAATCCAGCTATAACAAAAAATCCTTATATAGCTAAATTTAATTAAAAAAAAAAAAAAAAAAGTTTGTGCTGCACGATTCCACTCCACTCTATTTTTATACTTATTACTTCAAAACTTTTACTCTGGTTTTTTTTTCAGAAAAAATTTAATAATTTATAGTTTGCTCAAATATCGAGTAAACAGATTTTTTCGAGAAAATCCAAACGTTCTCGTTCCGTCTTGGCATGCCCAATGGAAGTGATGACAAAAAGGTCCCTAAAAGTAAACCTGTGAGCACTCCCAAAAAAAAAAAAAAAAATTAATAAATGATTTATCTCCAAGCAATAAGGTAAAATGAAATCGTTTCAGCTGATAATAGCAATCCAGCTATAACAAAAAATCCTTATATAGCTAAATTTAATTTAAAAAAAAAAAAAAAAAAGTTTGTGCTGCACGATTCCACTCCACTCTATTTTTATACTTATTACTTCAAAACTTTTACTCTGGTTTTTTTTTCAGAAAAAATTTAATAATTTATAGTTTGCTCAAATATCGAGTAAACAGATTTTTTCGAGAAAATCCAAACGTTCTCGTTCCGTCTTGGCATGCCCAATGGAAGTGATGACAAAAAGGTCCCTAAAAGTAAACCTGTGAGCACTCCCAAAAGATGTCCCGTTAATCTTCCGAGCAGTTCCCTACGGCCACCCACACCTAAAGACAGAGTTAATTCTGCGAGTGCTCCGAGCATTTCCTTACGGCCACCCACGCCTAGAGCCAAAAGTAGTCCCGTAAATCTTCCGAGTATTTCCGTACGGCCACCTACACCCGAAACTAAAAGTTACCCTACTTCGTCTCAGCAAAGAGTCACGCGTTCCACAATTAAAATGGCACTGACAGCATCCGATCTAGCCTTAAACACATTCAGTGAGGTCTCGGATCGACTAGGTGAATTGGAGGCTAGAATTAATACTCCTACGGCGGTACCTACGGGCGTGTCCATGCTGCAAATCCGACGAGAGGAATTCCGCGCGTTATGGGACCAAATCAAAAAATAATATAATGAATGTTACGGGTGCATAGTGGCAGCAGGAGAGAGTTCAGCTGCTAACTTGCCTGTTCTCCGGGCCAAATACAATTATTGCTACGACGTCTATGAAAGATGTAGCGCTCAGCTCGCAGATCTTATCTCACAGGCGTCCCAAGCACAAGCTGTTCCTTCCCAGAATTATATTTCCTTCGGCTGTCGGTTACCTCCGTGTGATACCGAGGTTTTTACAGGCAATTATATTCGCTGGCCGACTTTCCGCGATCTCTTTGTAGATTGCCTACATTAACAACCCGAGGCTAACGCCGCACAGTAGCGCCTTTTCTCATTTTGCGTTGCTAAAATCGTAACTTTTGAACCAAATAAGATAATCAAATAATTTAAACGGCATTTTATAGGTAAATGTTGTAAAATTTGTATATGTATTGGACAATATGCCACGCCCACCCATTCGCCTTTTTATAGGGTATCAAAGTGAAAAAATCTATTTTATTCAATGAAAACCATTTTTTAAAAACATTTTTTATTTAATTTTTTATCTTTATTTTAATGTATTTGCTTAAATAAAAATAATTTGAAAACTTAAAAAAAAATTTTAACATTAAATTTTTTTTTTTTTTTTCTATACTTTTGGCTATTTTTTACTAACAAACGGGCCTATATTAGGGGAATTTCTAATAGTTTAAGCATTTCTGGACTATAATTACTTGATTCTATATCTTTTCGCGACTTTACATGCCGCAGAGATGCAATAAACGGGTCAGATGATGCAGCTAATATATTGAAGAGGTCCTCATTTTGCCAAAGTCTGGATGACTTGTAAGTGTTGCAGTATCTATACTTCTTATAGAATTTATTTAGCGATTCTTCAGCTTCTTCTGAAAGTTCTCCAATTGGCAAAGACTGATATTCAATTATATCTTTACCATGTTCTAGAATTTTGTGGACTGTTGGAGTCAATTTCTTATGAGGATACTTCTCAGCCAAAAGCGAAGCTGTGATGGAAGCATATTCCCCATATTTCACCGAATCAATTTTCTCCTTGCAATTGAGTACATTCAAGATCGCACCCAATCTTTGAATGATTTCCTCGTCAATTCCAGTGATTTCTGCCGCAACAATGCAATTTTCGAAAAATCTCCGAGCAGTATTTGCATCGCTTGAGTTTCCATATCCGGGTTTCGGGCAGTCCACTTTGATTCCAATTTGCTTTGAAAACGCTTCCTGTATTCGATATTTCCTAAATTGTTCCTTTTCCTTCTTTGTCGAATTGTTATTATCCCAGTCTTCGTTGTCTTGTGGAAGGGTATACGCCAATTTCAACAAAAATTCCATACACCTTATCCGAGCGTGTAAAGGTGAGATTCCGTAGTTGTAGTTTGCCTCCTTGGTTGTAGAATCATCCAAACTTCCGAAATTCTTTTGAGTTGTTTTGCAAATTGGACATGTTAAAGTCGATTTGGTATTGGTTAATTCATTCACTATTTTTCCATCGACCATGGTCAAGTGAAACTCGAAGCTGCATTCAACATGTTTTCCTTCCCTGATCTCCAGAATGATAGGTCTAATATATATTGAATATTTTGCACTGTTGTATTGATGAGTTCTGGTGATTCTCTTGCGAATTGAAACATTATTGGACGGCAATAATGAACTGATGAAGGCCTATTGTTTCTCCAATGTAAAGATTCCTCTGATTGAAGCCGCAAAGGAACCACTGATGCCATGAACAAATTCCCGTCTGATATTGATTCATTATCTGTCCTTATTGTTTGTTTATAAATGCTTTGTCCAGATGATCCATCGCAGCCCCATTTACTGACCAATTCCACCTTCTCTGGTAAATTGTCCAACACATTATCCGGAAGACACTTCAATAAACGTTGAGCCGTGTGATTCATCAGATCCTGCACAGTAGCTTTCACAGAGACTTCAGTAATCTCTGTATTAATTGGTCTTGACATTTTTTTTGCCTCCGTAATCCGTTTATATCCAGGTAATATATCCGCCCCATGTTGCATTAAACACGTTCGTAATATTTCATATTTCTCCTTGGATAATTGTAAGTCCATAAATAAGGCCAGGGCTTCTTCGTCAGTTAGTTCCATTAGCTAGCTTTTAATGGAGTGGGAATGCTTTTCCGAATCCTTTTGAGCCGACAAGGGCTTGCTATAGCAACCGATTTGGTTATGGATGATTTAGTCAGTTGATGATCCTTTATATATTTAGTAGCCAATGCTTCCGACAAATTTCCAGTGGTCAAGATGTTGGTCACCTCAGAAAGCTTCTTTCTTTTTGTGAAATCCGAGCAATCCTGTATTGCTTTCGATGGTCTTCCTTTACCGGTAGATTTGCTGGGTTCATCATCATGATCTTCTTCCGTGGCTTGCAAGTTGAGATCCCCCAGAAGCCAGTCCTCATATTTGGCTAAAAAACGTGAATGGCTTCGATACACTTCTCCCCACTTTTTCCTGAAGTTCTTGTACAGTAAGCGAATGTTGTTTTACACTCCATAATTGTTTCTTAAATCTCCAAACCAAAGTTCAAGCTCTCTAAAACAGTCTTCTTCAAATGACCATAGGTTGGGGCGTTCCGAAAGATTTCGAACAGTTTTCCGCGATTGATCTTTGCCATTCTGTCTTGTCAACTTTCACTGAGAGACTAATGCTGGGCATATTAAAATTGCGCAATATATAGTCCGATTTATTACCTGTTAGGTACCCTTTGGGTTTTGGGTCAATTAAAGAGTTAAACCAGACACCTGTTATACCTATGATTTTTTGTAAATATGCCCTAAATTCATGTTATGCAGTTTTTAGGTAAGGTATTGCCTACCTGGGATAACCCACAACTATTTTGTCAGCTACAAAAGTGATTTCAGCGTCTACCTGTTTTCTTTAAAAAGTAATTAATTGTTTCCTTTGGAAGTATAATTTAGCTACTATCTGGTATAAATATAAAAAACACCAAATTTCATAAACACCTATTTTTTTCACTCAATTGTACGTTATGTGTTTAATTTAAGACGCTATGACCATGTATCACACCTTTCTTGTAAAATTCTTGACCTTAACTTGACCACCTGGATAGATTACAGAACTTTAATATATTTTCATAAAATTGTGACGACCAAAGAACCTATATATCTCTATGAAAAACTTTCTCCTGCGACTTCGCTTAGGACAAACAATTATATATGCCCCCGAACTCGAACGCTTTGCTCGAAGAGGCAGTTCCTTATTAATGGTATCAGTTTGTGGAACAATCTCCCTCATCAATACAAATCAATTAGGAGCGCAACTCTATTTTCTGTTAAAATCAAAAAATTCTTGAATAATGATATACATTAAATTAATTAAAACTAGTTAATTCAATATAATATAAAATATAAAACCTTTAATAATAATAAGAAATCTACAAATTTAAAAAAAAAAAAAAAAAAAACAAAAAAAAACTAATTTACGTAAATTACATGTTAGCTTTATTAATTGATGTTTCTACTTAAGTATAAGTTTTAAGAAAACTGTATTGAACCCAAAGTGACTAGCGCAATAATAATAAGTGTAAACTTGCAGCGCTGGGCTAAAAAATAAAAATAAACTAAACTAAACCTATTTTATAGGTACGTTTTGTTATACAAAACAAACGTAGTTGAATCGGTATTTTGGTATATTTTACCCTGAGTTGTTTTAGTTTATTGCATTGCATTTCCGCAGCTGCAGCGTGCTGCAACAGATGTAAGTTGATTCTGATCCAGAAAAGATCAACGAAGGTTTTGTATGTAGTGTGTATGAGGGCCGAGCCCGGCCAAAAAAGATATAGACTACTTTAGCCAGAAAAAAGTGAAAAAAATGGACCCCTGGCAGGTAGCGATTTACCTGTACAAGCCCAAACCCAATTCTGTTTTTTTTTGGGTCAGTTTACAGTTTATGAATGTATCTGTTATTTAAAGTAAAAATCATGAGGTTAGGTAATCTATTTTTTGTGTAATATTACCTGAAAGTCAACCAATGTCCCCTTTTTTTTTTGTATGATGCAAAAATGGAAACAAAGTTCGACTTTGAAGGCTCATATCTTCTACAAAAAAAATCTTAAAATTGATTTTATTGGAAATTCTGAATCGATGGGAAATTTCCTGTCGAATAAGTATGGTTTAAATCGTTTTTGCGACTACGACTTTTTTGATTTTAGCAACGGCTTTTGTTCGAGAGGCGCTACTGTGCGTCGGTGGTGTCGTTGTGTCCCAGTCCTTGGAGGACATAGGGCTGAGGAAGTGGCCGCCCGGAAAGCAGACACGATTTGTGCAGGTGAGCTCGCCGGATTTGGGGTGGGTTCTTTGGACGCCACAATCCTCTCCAAACTTTATCAGAACAAATATTTACGTATCTGAAAAATAGAAGAAATCGTTCGTCAGTCAGTCTTTCTGTCCACATTGCCCCACAAGCGGATTTATGCTTGATCATGAAAACAATCGGGTTATGTTATGGCCGTTTTCCCTTCCCAATTCGCCAACTTCTTGTGCCTTTGGATCGTCGCGGACCGTGCAATACGATCCCCTGTTGTTCATATGATCGTCAAAAGTTATGTAATTTTCTTGACCCAGTCTCCCATTCGTACCATTTTTTTTTTTTTTTATTATTGTTGGAGAAGTAGTATGGGTAGGTACATGGAGAAAAGCAAAAGATTATAGAGGGATTTACAGTAGTAGAGGGAGGGGAAAGGAAAGTGTCCACACCCGCGGGACTGCCGCAAGGCTATACTTCGCGGTGGTGGCAGGCGGTCAAGTTGCCGCTCAGCTTGGGTCAGCGCGTCGGGACTGCTCCCTGCGTCTCAGCTCTCTCATAATTGAGGCTGCCATATCGGCAACCGCGTTCCAATTGGCTTGGCTCTCCAGCATGTAAGCGATGACTGTATCAGGCGTTAGTGGGCAGTTCGAGGCTGCTTCCACCGAGGCTCGTTTCCTACTGAATAGGGGGCAGGCAAAGAAGGCGTGTTCCGCGTCCTCAGTGTAGGCACTACCGCAGAAGTCGCAGTGCGGATCATTCTCGTGCTTAAACTTCCACAGGTATGCCTTGAAGCATCCGTGGCCTGTGATGAGCTGCGCGGTGTAGAAGTCCACCTGCCCGTGGCGTCTCTGTATCCAGGGAGTCAGCCTGGGGATGAGCCTGTGAGTCCATCGTCCTGTGCTCGCGTTGTCCCATCTTTCCTGCCACCAGGCGACAGTGCTGCTTCTCTGGACTCTGCTGCCCGAGGTTCCTGTCCTGCGCTCTGCTGCAAGTAAGTCGATCGGGATTGCTCCCGAAACAACTAGCGCTGCTTCTTCCGAGACAGTGCAGAAGCAGCTTGATATACGCAATGCGCAGCGTCTGTACACAGACTTACATTGCCGGCTGTAGGTTGGGGACGTCATTGCCTCTGCCCATACGGGCGCTGCATACAGGATGGTCGAGGTCACCACTGTGGCAATGAGCCGTCTGCTGTGTTGTTTGGGGCCACGCGTGTTGGCCATCATCCTTGAGATGCCTTGGCAGCTGCATACTCCAGGTGGCACTTGTACGTCAACCTGTGGTCGATCAAGACGCCTAAGTATTTGATCACCAGGCTGGATTCGATGCTGGTGGAGCCGACCCTAAAGTGCAACCTCTCTACCGCCTTTCTGCTGCTTATGAGCACTGCCTCTGTTTTGTGCTCTGCCAGCGCTAGTCCGTTTTCTGCGAGCAACTTCATCAGGGTGTCGATCGCCAGGCTGCATTTACCGGAGTCGTCGATCAAGTGCTTCTCCACCGTAACCAGCGCGATGTCGTCCGCGAAGCCCACTACGGAGCATCCATCAGGTAGACGCAGCCTAAGGATCCCGTCATACATGACATTCCAGAGGATTGGCCCTAGGGCAGACCCTTGTGGTACGCCCCCTGTCACCTGGTACTTCTGCTTACCGGCTTCCGAGCTGTACAGAAGGATGCGGTCCTTAAAATCGTCGGCTATTAGGTGGATGAGGTAGCCGGAGATGCCGCCGCGCTGGAGTGCTTGGAGGACAAGGCTCCAGTTCGCTGAGTTGAACGCATTTTTGACGTCCAGTGTGCAGACAAGGCAGTATTTCTTGGCGCCGCCCTGCCACCTTTCGCCCTCGATGGCTTTTGCGGCCAGCTGTGTTACCTCCCGGATAGCGTCAACCGTGCTTCGCTTCTTCCGGAATCCATGCTGGTGGTCCGAAAGTGCTCCGCGTTCTTCTATCTCTTTCTCCAGCAGGTTGCAGATTATGCGCTCGAATATCTTCCCCAGTGTATTGAGCATGCAGAGGGGTCGATATGAGGAGGGGTCGTCGTTGAGCTTGCCGGGCTTCGGGATGAGTACGAGCCTTTGCATCTTCCAGCTTCTAGGGAAGGTTCCTTCGCTGAGCCACCTGTTGTACAACTGCACAAACAGTCTCGGGGAGGCTTTTATTATAGCTAGCAGTGCCGCATTGGGGATGCCATCGGGTCCAGGGGCCTTGGACTCCTTGCTGCATGCTAGCGCTCTTAGGACTTCCGCCTCGTCAATGTGAGCCGGTTCTCCGACTTCCACCCTTGGGGGTGTTAACGGCGGCTGTGCTGGGAAGAGTGCGGAGACTATCGCTCCAAGCTGTTCCTGGCAAGATGGGGTCGGCTGTCTGATGAATTTACCCATGACCATCCTGTACGCAGAACCGAAAGGTTCTCGGTCCGCCGCGTCGCATAAGGCAAGAAAGTGCTTGCTCTTGCTGGCTTTTATAGCGATCTTGACGGCCTTCTTACTGGCTCTGTAGTGAGCCTCATACAGCTCCTGTGTGGGACGTCCTCTATTCCTCTGGCACCTCCTTCTCGCAGACAGGCAATCGCTCCTGGCCTTAGCAATCTCCTCGTTCCACCAGGGAACTGGGCGCCGCCTGGTTCCTCCCTTGCTAGCGCTCACCATAGCTGCGTCACAGGCTTCCCTAATCCTAGCCGCTACCACCTCCGCACAGGTGTTTGCATCGCCGTTTAACGTGGTGCTATTCATGCTGTTTAGGAGCAGCTCCTTGTTGAGGGTTTGTACCTTGTAGGCTCTTTCGCCACAGGTTGGGACAGTCAGATTGCGCCTCGTCTGGGTGATGATTGCTGCGTGATCGCTGTAGGTTAGCAAGTCCGTAACCTTCCAGTCGCAGTCCCTTGCGAGCTCCGGGCTTGCAAATGTCAGGTCGATAATCGACTCCCGGCCGGCCTTGCTGAAAGTGCACCTGTTTCCCTCATTGAGGAGACAGACATTCAGAGTGGCCAGGGCGTCCAGGAGAATTGTTCCCCGCTGGGTCGTTTTTTCGCTACCCCAGTTAGTAGCCCACGCGTTGAAGTCCCCAGCAATTAAGACAGGGGCTCGTCCCCTGGCGTCCTGGCCGATCTCCTGAATTATGTCCCTGAATCCGTCTATGTGTATGCTCGGGGCTATGTAGCAACTATATAGGGTAACCTTTTGGAATTTGGCCATGGAGTAGCCAGTTCCCGATGCCCTTTGCGAAAGGTGCCCTGGAGGTTGCCCACAGCTCCAGATGGCTGCGCCCCCGTCCTTGCTCTGCTGCCACACGCCTTCTGTTTTTGCCTTGTAGGGCTCGCTTAGGATGGCGATGTCTACTCCCTGCTCGGTCACAGTCTGTGAGAGTAGATCCTGTGCTGCTCGACAGTGGTTCAGGTTAAGTTGCAGGAGCTTAACCATTTAGGCTTTTAAGGGCCTTCTGGTACTCTGGGCATGACCTGCTCAGGGTGGTGTGTTCTGCCTCTCTGCCTTTTTTCCCTTTCCTCGTGCATAGGATGCAGCTGGGTTTGGCTTCAGTGCACTTGGCGTGCTTGTGTCCTGTGCCTCCGCATTTGAAGCATGACTCCTGTGTTAGGGTGGCGGTTGCTTCGGTCGCTCGGCATCTCACCGAGGTGTGCCCAAACTCCATACATTTGAAGCAACGCCTCGGCTCCGACTTCTGCCTGATGCTGCAGATAGACCATCCAATACGGATTTTGCCCTTCTCTAGGAGCCTCTGCGCGTGCTCGGGTCTTAGGTTGACCGTGGCAGTTTGCGAGCCACCGTAGCCTTTCCTCAGCCTAGGTGTTGCGTCGCCCGGGATGTCGCTTTCTTCCCCCGCAAACAGCGCCCATTCGTACCAATGCCCCCCTTTAAATGGGTTTTACCAAGACATGATTAAAATTCTATTTACATTACAAATTTATTATTAATATTAGGAATTAGTGTATTGGACATTAATAGGTTTGTGTGGGTGTTCTGGTTCATCAAATGATTCTGAATTAATTTAAAAAGGTGTTACTGATACTTTATTGTAAAATTAATATTCAAATTTGTTCGTTTATCGTATCATTAAAATAAAACGGAATCTTAAGTAGGTAAACAAATATTCAAACGACTATCAGAAATAATTTAGTTTGTTATAAAAGTATATATATATGTAAGAGAAAGGTGAGGGTATGAGATACTTTGTATTCATGCAAGAACTTTTGGAACGCTTCAGATTTAAATTGCGAACCGTTGTCAGACACAATTTCCTGAACATATAAACTCATTTCTCAACACCAATACACTTCGTATATTTTTAAATGTATTTTTTTTAAATCATGATGAAAAATTTTGTGCGTTTAAAGAATTTATAACACCAGAACACAGCACGATATTTTATTTATATATGCTTAATTTTTCCAACAAATAAAACCTCAACTCCGGAACGAGAGCTCTCAACGATGGAATAACAGAGGGTGAGTCAACGGGACATTTTTCCCAATATTATCAGAAATATTTATATATATATATAATCATGCCCCCATATACACTACATACCATATGACAAAAATATTAGCTTCAAAAGATAAACTGTATTCTTAAATACACCTAAATATTACTTACACAATTTAAATCAATCACACTGGCAATAACAACAACACCTTTGACACACTTTAATGTCCAATACCCAATTGAACAACCTTTATAATAAACTTGTAATGTGAACTTAAACCAAAAAAAATGCATTGGTAGAAAGCCATTAAAAGGGGGGCATTGGTACGAATGGAAGACTGGGTCAAGAAAATGACATAACTTTTGACGAACGACATGAACAAAAGGGGATCGTATTGCACGGCCCGCGACGATCCAAACGCGCACGAAGTTTGCGAATGGGGTGGGAAAACGGCCAAAACATAGTACGATTGTTTTCACGATCAAGCATAAATCCGCTTGCGGGGCAATGTGGACAGAAAGACAGACTGACGAACGATTTCTTCTATTTTTCAGGCACGTACGGCAAAGGCACGTTCGGAAAATGTGGTATCTCAAAACCACCGTAACCGGAGAGGCAGAAAGGTTGATAAGGCATATCGATCTTAAAAAAGGAAATTACTTGAACGCATGGGGTATATTGGTTGACGCTTACAACAATCCGAGCCATGTAGCAGACATGATTCTCAATCGTCTCCTGGAACAACGCACAAATAGTGACGATCCGAAGTCATTAAAATAACTATACATTACAACAATCGAGTCCCTGGCATCCATAAAGGGACTTGGCATCGATGTATCTAGCTGGGATTTAATATTGATTGCCATTATCAAGCAAAAATTAGATTTTGCAACTAGAGCCCTATACGAACAGTCGTTAGATGGGTCTCGAGAGCTGCAAAGTCTGAACACAATGGTCAGCTTCCTGGATCAACGAATTCGTGTGCTGGAGACAGGAAAAAGAGGCCAACAGGAAAAAAGGGAGCAAAAAAGACCTACATGTACCTCTGCCAGCGCTGGAAAGGTATCAAACTGTCCCTTTTGCAAAAGGAATCATTTGCTTTACAGATGCGATGACTTCCGCAACAAAACAGTATCCGATCGACTCAATTGGGTGCAAAAACAACGGTTGGGTGTCAATTGCTTCATCAGTGACCACAAGGCAAAGGAATGCCGAGGTCGCACGTGTTTTAAATGCGACAAAAAACACAATACATTGCTGCATCTTGAAACCACATCAGGTGCAGCAACCAAGCAAAAGTTACAACCCACTCGCCACCGTCAAAGTGGCAGTAAAAGCAAGCAATGGTCAGGTTGCGACCTTCAGAGCTCTGCTTGATTCAGGATCACAAATAAATTTGATTTCTGAAAGAATGGCTTCAATGCTATCGCTAAAACTCCACTGTACTTCACTACGTATCGAGGGAATTGCAGGCAATCCAAAAACAAGTACAGCCAGAGTAAATGTTCTGATGAAATCAATGCATAATGATTTTACTTAACAAGTTACCGCACATCATAGCTGATCAACCGGCCCACCAGTTAAATTCTACAAATCTGCAAATCCCAAGCAACATTGCCCTAGCCGATCCAAACTTCAATAAGCCAGGAAAGATTGACATGCTTATCGGAGCCGAGCACTACTATTCGTTGGACACTACCGAACCAGACTCTATTATAGCCAGGAGGCCCAATTCTTCAAAATACAAAACTTGGATGGATTGTCGCCGGAAAGGTTTTTACGGAGCACAACTCAGCTGCAATTTGTGCAGCTGCAGCCACAGATGAAGAAATTGATACGTTGGTGGAACGTTTCTGGACTCTAGAAACTCTAGAAACTGAAGAAAAGCATCAATCACCGATAGAGGCTCACTGCGAAAAACATTTCGTAGGAAATCTCCAGGTTGCAGCAGATGTAAAATTCATTGAAAAACTCCCATTTTTTGAACAATCTTCAGCCCTGGGGGCATCACAAAAAACTGCAACAAACAGATTCCTGGCACTGGAGCGGAGAATTTCACCTGAATCTGGAAAGGGTACGTGGACTTTATGGAGGAGTATGAAAGACTCGGACATATGAAACAAGTGCATCCCTCAAACATACCCGAGGATCATTATTTTATCCCACATCACTGTGTGCTTAAACCTGAAAGCAGCACAACAAAACTACGGATAGTATTTGATGCTTCCTGTAAAAGCACAAGCAATAAATCTTTGAATGATATATTGCATGCTGGACCCACTGTCCAGAGCGAGCTATTTGCAATATTGCTACGTTTCCGCACTCACAAATACGTGTTCACAGCAGACATAGAGAAAATGTATCGGCAAGTGTGGATACACCCTGATGATCAGTTTCATCAATTAATCGTCTGGAGAAAGAATCCGTCTGATGACCTAAAGTATTACCGACTCAAAACCGTCACCTACGGTACAACGTCAGCCCCATTCCAAGCTACAAAATGCTTGGATTATTTGGCCGAGAAGGTTGATAAAAAACTACCACTTGGATCATTCGTCCTAAGGCATGATTTCTACGTCGACGACTGCCTCACTGGAGCAGACAGTATTCCGAAAGCAGTTCAAATTCAACGAGAACTAAACCAAATATTGTTGCCATCCGGACTTAAGCTCCGAAAATGGTGCTCAAACAACGAACAAGTTTTAACAGAAATTCCTAAGGAAGACATTGTCAATAATGTAAAGCTAAACGAAACTCTGAAACACTACAGTGTGAAGACGTTTGGTCTTCTATGGATACCACAAAAGGATCAACTATGTGGGCGATCTCAAAAGAGCGAAGCTTCAATTATCACCAAACGAGTTGTAAGTTCCGAATCTGCACAGATATTCGACCCACTTGGACAATTTGCCGCTGTTATAGTGAAGGCAAAAATATTTATGCAAACTCTGTGGGGACTGAACCTGGGTTGGGACCACCTCCAGGATGATTGGAGGAAATATCGCTCTGATTTGCAAGCATTAAATACTATGCAAATCCCGAGGCATATCTTTGATGGAAAAGTGCCAATTACTCAAGAAATACACACATTCGCCGATGCGTCAGAACGAGCGTACGGAGCGGCAGTTTATATACGAGCCACTTACAAAAATAATCAAGTGTCTGTCCGGCTCCTGTGCTCCAAATCCAGAGTGGCACCAGCAGCAAAAGAAACGTTGGAACTATGCGCTGCGGTATTGGGCGCTGAACTGACCCACAGAGTGAGGAAGGATTTACGCCTGTCTAGTGAAAGGGCATCTGGGTACTTCTGGACTGACTCAACTGTGGTTCTGTCCTGGATAAATGCATCAGCGTCAACATACCACACGTTCGTTGCAAATCGGTGTGTCTGACCGATCTCAATGGCGTCATGTCTCATCAGCAAATAACTCGGCAGACGTACTATCAAGAGGAATTGCAGCCAGCAAATTAGCGGAACATAATCTCTGGCTATATGGACCGCTCTTTCTACACGGTTTCTGTGACAAGTGGGCCAAGATACCAACCATCATTCCCAGCGATCTGGAACGGCGGTCAAAGATCAGATTGCAACCCTGGCAACTCCTTTCATAAGCTGCAACGTTTTGTAGCATATACGATTCTGTAACAAAATGAACAGAACCACTACAACCACACTATGTTTCGGTGAGTTGACTCGTGCAAGGATTATCATCTTTCGCAACATTCAGCAGATTGATTTCGCTCTTGAATACAAACAGTAGGGATGTCAGAAATATATCAAAATATCGATATATCGATATTTTTTCTCTTAAAAAAAATATTATCATCGCGATATTTTTTTGTCAAAAATAGATATTGATATATTTTTCAGATTATATTTCCGATATTTTATCTTTGGTCACTCTTAAAGCTACGTACTCACCAGTGCTAAAATTTAGCAACCAAATGAGTGCGAGCGAGAGAAAAATACACTTTTTCGGCCCCTCTTAGCAAGGTCGGTACGCAGAGAGCTAAGAGAAATACTAGAATATACTAAAATGAACATCGCGCTAGAAATTTTAAATCGGCAAATCTTCGCAGGGGTGGCGCGAAAGTAAGAAAATATTTGATAAAACTCCGCGATCCTTGCGAAAATGGAGAAAGGCAATAGAAAGCAAAGCCGTAGGGCGGGATTTTTCAGGTTGAAAAATTATTTTATTCACAATCTGAAGATCCAAAAAATATAAATTATTAAAACAATATGAAGACTTACAATATGTGAATTAAACAAACGAACAAAAAAACCAAAATCCCAATTTTAAAACTATGGACATGCTATGTCCATCTCCTGGTCGTCCATGACCAGTTGTCGCCTACTGGGATCTTCTTCTTCATTGGCTGCCAACCCAAAATGCTCCTGCTGCAAAGCATACGAGGAGTACAAGAAGGAGAACGAGAGCTGCCCGTCCTCGGGAAGTAGCAACGGGAATGGAAATGACCCGGGACGACTGGCCAAGCAGCCGCCGCCCTAGATACGCATCAGCACGGGCTCCGTGGAGAACTCATGGAGTGAGAACATGGTTGCCAGTCCCAAGGATCCGCGCGCGGCGACTTAAGCGCCAAGTTCGTGACAGAAATCGTCGTGGACGTGTATGTGCCCAACGATGTCAATGGGCAGGGCGACACGTCGCAAGTGATCTACGACTACAATGCGGAGATCCAGCAGCGGCCAACTTGACAAGGAGGTGGAGCAGCAGACGGAAGAGATCAGTCACACCAAGATGTCCTCCAGTCAGCACTCAGCATCGGGATATGGAGCAGCGCTCCAGCAGTGGCAGTAGCAGCAGCTTCTGACTCTAGTGTAAAAACGCTGACTCGGGGTAGTGATACGAGTCGATCTTGCCGATCTTGTGGTATTATGAAATCGATCTTGGCACCTGTTACAGCTGTACCATAAGTATGTGTGGAATGGAGATTTAAATTCTTTCCCGGAGTTTTGATTTTTTCTTCCTGGAAATGCGTTTGTACCTGGCTTTCTGTCAAAAGCTTTTTTCATTCAAGCGATGCCCCTTCGTTTTTCTTCCGTGAACAGCTCATTTGGAATGTCTCAACCTGATACTCTTCAATTTCTGTGTCAAGTATTAGTTCTTTGGTGATCTTATTTTTATGCCTCTTTCTTAAAGTCCGCCCATGAATTTATTGATAATGCGAGCAGGAATGCTCCCATTTGTGAGTTAAGATTTTCCTTCAATATTGCTACGAATTTTAAATTTGAATTGGAGACTATGCATAGCCAAAATATAATCATCAAATCTCTCGTTGTACCGTTGACGCCGTTTCATAAGATCATTGATAGTAACGTAGTCGTTTTCGGAAGTGAAAAATGCTTTTGTCATCTCCATAGTAAGTTCATAGCATCCGAAGTCAAAGTCCTCCGCTTGGTACCAGCCAATAAACACAAAAATTCTCTAGAGATTTGCTCACAAATCCGTTAATTTCTAGTAATTGCCCTACTCGGAAAAGAAAACTATCAACCGACATGCCACTACAGGAGCCATTTAACTTAAGAATTCATTTGTCTAGGCGCGCTGATCTGGTTCCTATGTAGTTGCTAAACTTAGCCTCGCTGTCTCTGGCGGTGGAATTGTGCTGATTTTTAGTAGCTCCCTCACTAGGGCTCGGTGTTGTTCTGTTTGGTGCTGGATTTTGCCACGCTGCTCCAAGTCTTTGTGGCGTGGAAATGGGATCTTGATTTTCCCTGGGTATTGTAATTTCCCTTGGTTGCACTCTTATAGTATAACTTCAAGCTTATAGTATAACTTGCTCATGCAGTTCTGTCATCCTGTTTAACATAATTAATGCCGAGAGCTTACGCTCTAGTCGTCCCTTAGCTTCACTATATTTATGCCTGGCTCCCTGGTTAATCAAAAAAAAAAATGGAACACCCTTTTGGTGGTGACGCTGCTACAACCTACTAAGTTGGTTGTTGAAACTTAGCGACTGGTTATTTTCCTGGACTGGCGAAAAGCTGGTTCTCGGATTATTTACCTGGCTTGCCTTGCGGCCAGGGTTGATGCTCTGATTGATCAAAACGCAGGTAATTTAAGTGTAACCTTCTTCATCCTCTTATCTCATGCTAAATGTTATAATAGTGTTTGGGTGTTTTCGACAATTACCCTTTCGTATAATCTCGGTGTTTATTATAAACAATACCTACAATAACTTATCACAAAGATAAAAAAACCGGTGTTACAACTTTTATTGTGGGCTTATGTGCCTGGCATACAGTACATACTTAAACTGTCTGCCTTGTGTCGCCGCAACTAGAACATGAACCAGTTGGACTAAAGATGGTGCACATGAGGGTTTGAAGACTCTGCGACAGCCTCTGTTGAATGCAGCCAAATGAGTAAAGCTCGCGTTGTGGTCAAACAATTACTGATTTTATTGAGGAAACTTAATGGTATTTATAGCTAAACAAAGTATAAAGAATATGCTTATGTCAACGAAATTGTGTGTAAAGAGAAATGTGGGTTATTATTATTATTACCTAGGCCTTGTTGCACCACGACCAGATGTTAGGTCTTTTGTGCCGGCCTGTAGGATTAAGGTAGAGCCTCTACACCTAGGCTTTTGATAAAGGAGAGCACTTTGGCGGGGTCTATCTGTTCCCAAATCCTGTAGGGGGGATAAGTTCACCTCCTAGTTGTTGAAGTCGACGTCTGATTAGCGAGGGGCATTCACATAGAACATGTTCTGATGTTTCCGGCTCCATCTCACAGAATCTGCATATGTCGATTTCTGAAAGTTTTAATTTCTTAAGGTGATACCTTAGGTTGCAGTGACCCGTTAGGTAGCCTGTTAGAGTACGAATTTCACTCTTTTTTAGGTTGATGATGCGCTTAGATCGCGACATCTGGGGGACGAGGAATTGTTTGGCTTGTCTCAGCCCTGCACTGTCGGTCCAGTGGCGTCTTATCTCCTTTTCCTCCCAATTCCTGAGCAGTTCTCTTTTGTGTCCTTTCGAAAGTCCACAGAACGGTTCAGGGCCGATTAGTGGTGTCATCGCCCCGCACCCAGCCCACCGTTACGATGTTCTTGGAAGCGAGGGCGTTCAGCTGCTGGAAACAGTTCTCTACAAGCCTGGAGGAGATCGTGAAGGACCTCAGCGCTATGAGCGCCGCCTGACTGTCAGAGAAGATGTAAATCCGTGCGCCTTGCATTTTCCTGCGAAGGCACTCAAGAGCACAGATTTCTATGGCGTGTATCTCTGCTTGGAAAATGGTCAGAGACTTTCCCATGGCTATGGATTTGTTGAACCTTGGTCCAAAAATACCAGCCCCGGTGTCTCCGTTTTCCAATTTAGACCCATCAGTGTACCACGTTTGTGATCCTCTGGGTAGAGATATTGATTTTGTGTTCCAGTCGTGTCTGGTGTACAAGACTACAGAGAAGTTTCTGTGGAAGACAAGTTTGGGTTTCTGTTCGTCAGTTACGCGCAGAATGGGCTCGTTTATTAAGGGTTCGAGAACCCGTAAATGCCCCGTAAGATCACCACTTTTTATGTCGGTGATATTTTGAAGGCGAAGTGCCCCCAGACAGGCCTCCTTTTGCAGGGTTATCGTTAAAGGGGGTATGCCAGTTATGACTCCAAGTGCTGCAGTGGGGCATGTTCGGATGGCTCCAGTAATGCCTATGCAGACCAGTCTTTGTATTTTGGTAAATGCTGCTGCAGCTGTCTTCTATGTAGCTTTTGTCCACCAAGCAAGAGATGCATAGGTTAGAATCGGTTTTACCACAGTGTTAAAAGACCAGTAGATCATTTTGGGACTTAGGCCCCATGTTCTACCGAAAAGCCTATTGCAAGCGAAATATGCTCGAGTGGCCTTATTTATTGTCTTTTCGAGGTGTGAATTCCAGTTGAGCTTGGAGTCAAGTATGACTCCTAGGTAGTTGGCTTCAACCGAAAAATCAATGGTGGGATGGTCTAGTTAAAGAAAGAGACTTTTTCCTGGTAAATGGAACTAGAACAGTTTTAGATGCGTTTATGGACAATCCTTTGTCCTGACACCATCTACTGGCTATATTTAGGGCTTGCTGCATGCGATCCGAGATGGTTTGCTCATGCCAGCCCACTATACAGATGACTAGGTCATCAGCGTAGCCTTGAGTGGGGAATCCTAAGTTGTTGAGCTCATACAGTAGCTCGTCAATGACCAGAGTCCACAGGAGAGGAGAGAGTACTCCCCCTTGGGGGCATCCCCTTGTGGCTGTGATTGAGGTCATGGTTCCTCCTAGGTCTACAGATTTGAGCATTTCCAGAATCCACCTAATGATGGGTGTGGAGACATTTTTACGTACGAAAGAGGCACGGATAGCCTCATATGACGTATTGTCGAAAGCTCCTGAGATGTCTAGAAAGGCACCTAGTGCTATTTGTTGAGCGCCAATGGCCTTTTCAATGGTCGTTGTAAGGCAGTGAATGGCAGTCTCAGTTGACTTACCAGCTTGGTACGCATATTGGTACTTATGTAGGGGAAGGTGCTTGAGATTCACCTCCCTGATGTGCTGGTCAATTATCTTCTCCATAGTTTTAAGTAAGAAGGAGCTAAGGCTAATCGGTCTATAGGACTTAGGCAGTTGGGAATCTTTCTTCCCTACCTTTGGAATAAACACAACTTTTACCTTAGCCCATTTGCTTGGTATGTATCCAAGCACGAGACTAGCTCGGAATAGACGGACCAGGGGGAGTGCAAGTTCGTGCAGTCCCCGTTGCAACAGGCATGGAAAAATTCCATCTGGTCCTGCAGATTTGTATGGACTAAAACTTTGTATAGCCCATTGTACGCTATTTTGATGAAACAAACTATTGGGCATGCTTCCAACACGGTCTGATTGATAGGGGGGTTCCCTTCCCTCAGTCCTGTTGGAGTTTGCCACCATAGCCACGCGCAGGTGTGGGCACTCTCCAGTCCCAGAGAGGTAGGTTGGTGCCTCACTCTCTGAGTTGGGTTCTTCCACGGCCACGCACCCCGGAAAATGAGTAGTCAGGAGTAGACTACTCGTTTCCGTAGGGTTGTTTCTGTGTGTTCCATCTGGCTTTTTCAGTGTACAGATGCCGTTTGAGTGGTCTTTTGAGAGGGCTTTTTGTAGCCTGACAGCTTCCGGGAGAGTTGAAATCTGCCCGCAGTGTTGGCGCCACGTAGCCCGTTTTGACCTTCTCAGCTCTTTGTTGTAGAGCATTAAAGCACACTTATAGGAATCCCATGTGGCCTTCCCATTCTTTGCTTTATTGAAGAGCCTACGCGCAGCCTTTTTAAGATCGTCAAGGCTCTTGTTCCACCAGGGAACAGCCCTTCTGATCTTACGAACTTTTTGTTCGCAGCTAGCGTGATATGCCGATTCAATGTTTGTGTGAAGCACAGTAGCTTCACGCTCTAGCTCGCCTATTGATAATATCGGACGGGTGGAGCAGTCTCTGGATTGCTCAAGTTCAAAACAGAAAAGATCCCAGTTTGTGTTTTTGAAAAAATGTGGGTTACTGTGTATTATGATCTATGCAGATATGGGAACGTTGCCCAGTTCGACTTTTTCATGTCAGAAGAATATGCATACATACATATTGCTGATACTGAACAACAACTTTATTTAAAAGAGGACACTGCACTTTTGGGGGCTCAACCGGGTTATCGCCCACAATTCGACAACGTTTAACTTAAATCAAATATTTCACACATTCGAAATATAATTAACAATTATCTAGTGCAGTGCGGTAGAGTCCAGGAAAAAAGGAACATTCGCAAATTGAAGGCTGGTGAAGAGCTTAAAATACTCAAAGGCAAATTGGCCGTAGGAGCGAAGGAGTGAATTTCCTAAAACCGTGCGGTTCCAAGTACCGGGTCACTAATATAGACACATACACAGAGCGAGAGAGGAATACAGAAAGAGCGAGTGGCGACGATGAATGCAAAGAGAGTGTGACCAAGAAGTTAAAAAGCAGCGGAAAAGGCTGGACAAAAGCAGAAGTATAGAAAAAGAAGTGGACAAAGCTGGAAAAAGCAGAAATATGGAAGAAAAGGCTGGAGAAAAGCAGAATTAAAGAAGAAGCAGCGGAAAAGGCTGTAGAAAAGCACAACAAGAAGCAGCGGATGGGCTGGATAACAGCGGAAGTTAAAAAGCAGCGGAACAGGAAAAACAGAACGTGAAGGACCAAGATAATTGGATTTAGTATCGGCATTGGTGCGTGCAGTCAAAAACGTGTTGGCCAGGACTGGAACACGGAGTTTTGGAACAGACGAAGACAACCAAGACGTAGCAGATCATATACCGAAACCGGTAGCTGTGCGCAGAAGGTTTTAAGAGCAGACGAAAACGGCCAGGTGCGTGTGACTCTACAGAGAGCAATAGACACGAGAAGAATCGAGACGACAAGTGTGATCAGAAGTTTTGGTATTCCAGTTCAAAAGCAGGGCTGTAACTGCATTTACATTTTGATCGAAGAAACTAGAAACTAAAGAAAATATTGTCATTGTATTAACTGTAATTTCAAAAAGATTACATTTGTAAAATGGAGAGAGACGAGATCTTGGCGTTGCGAGTGGAAGAATTGCGACGGAAGCTGTCAGAGCTGCAATTGAATACAACCGGATTGAAAGCAGATTTACAAGGTGAGTTCCAAAGTAAACAGGACTTTTTTAATCTAGCGCCCTCTAGTGGCGCCATCTATATGTCAACTGGTGCGTTAGAATCTGCTATCGTTTATCGACTTCCAGTAAAAATTTCATGACATTTCATCTATTGGAAGTGAGGTTATTTTAAGTGTCAGTATGTTTTTGTCATCGGTGCGAAAATGAGCTTCGAACAAAGAGCCAACATTAAATTTTGTTTTAACATTGGTAAAACTTTTACCGAAACGTTTCAATTGATGAAACAAGTTTATGGCGATGATTGCCTATCCCGTAGCAGAGTGCACGAGTGGTTTCAACGTTTTCAAAGTGGTCGTGAGGACATAAATGACGATGAACATGTGGGCCAACCAAAATCCGTGATCACCGAAAATTCCATCGAAACTGTGCGTGAATTCATAAAAAATCAGCCGAAATCATCATTGAAATTCATGGAAATTGAATTGAACATCTCCAAAACATCGATTTTTCGCATTTTGACCGAACATTTGGGCTTACAAAAGGTGTGTGCACGGTTTCTTCCTCACAAATTGACTGACGTCCAAAAATTGCTCAGAATTCAACATTCGAAGGACATCATTAAAGAGCCAAAAAAAGACCCGAACTTCCCTTACAAGATTGTGACTGGTGACGAAACGTGGTGTTTTCAATATGATCCCGAAACCAAACTCCAGAGTGCTGAATGGAAGGCGCCCAAAAAATCGCGCCTGGAGAAGTCAAAAGTGAAGTCAATGCTGATTTGTTTTTATGATTCCAAGGGTATTGTCCACAACAAATTTGTTCCACACTGCCAAAACGTTAATGCGGTATCCTACCTTGGAGTTTTTAAGCGTTTGGTGCGCCGTATTCGACGTGTTCGGCACGAATATCGCGAAGATGGAAGTTGGCATTTGTTGCACGATAATGCGCCGTCTCATCGATCGACTCTTGTGTCCGACTATTTGACCAAAAATCACATTTTAACCATCAACCACTCCCCGTATTCACCTGATATGGCACCGTGCGACTTCTACCTTTTCGGAAAAATGCATTTGCCGATGAAAGGAAAGCGTTATGCAGACGTAGAGGCCATTCA